>OZ034804.1:69542430-70757099 GCA_964028335.1 Altica lythri
TTCTATAAAAATTATAATGCAAACTAAACGAATAAAAGTTTAGAGTTAAATTTTATGCTAGTTATCCTGGTTTTATCCGCTAAATACGTTAACAATGTCATTTTTTCCCCTATTTGCTCGTTATGTATTCTACACATTTTAAAACTCGACTCACGTTTAAAAAATAATCATTATGTACTTAAAAATTCCCTCTATTAAAATAAACAATATAAAATATAGCGAGAAAGAATTTTATGTTTTTAGAGTTTGTATCTGCGTTTTTAATTATACAATTCATTTAATCCTTAAAACAAGGTTTGTATTCGCTGGGTGCGTAAGTCATAGTGGGGGACACAAAACTGATGCCAGCGCCCGCTACGGACAATACAGAACTAAGGGTGGCTCTTTATCACATAAGTCTATAAAAATAACACGTGTGTCAGTTTAATAAAATAAATAAAATAAAATGGGTCACAAAAGCTGTTGTGTAGTTGATAACAAAAATACTGGTAGAAACAGCAATTTTAAATTAAGTTCCTGGTTGCCAAGTGAAAATAGGGATGTGGACTATTTTTGGGAAAGTGTTTAAAACCAGTACCAAATATAGCCTAAACTACTTGTTATTATTTTTTTACTACAACTAATAGCTTTAAAATAAGTTATTTAAAATTCCATTTCAAATTTCGTGCCAAAACGAGGATATCTGTGAAACGTCCGCTGTGACGTCACTTGCTCCTAAACATTGTCGAAGTTGTATGTAATAGAAAGTTATTTCGTAGTTTTGTGTTAATAAGATGGATTCTACATTTTATAAACATAAAGTTTAAAGTAAAAACAGTAATAATATTATCCAAATATCAACAAACACCATATTACTTGACAGCGAAAATTCTTGTTTGGAAACAAGTGACGTCACACATTTTGTTTGGTGTTCATTGTCACGTGACTTGAGAGTGAAATATTTAATTACATTTTATTAAATAAAAAATTAATCCCCTGTTTATTGAAGAAAATATTGTGTTTTTTATTATTTTTATTATAGAAACTAACTTTTCGTGCTAAAATTTTATACTTATTTGAGTACAGTCCACATCCCTATTAAATCAGCGAAAAAAATGTACAGCTGCTGTTTAAAGGCAAAAGTAGGTAAGTATTACTGTAACCCATAACTGTATTATATAAAATAATATCCTATACATATGTACATCCTGTAAGAAAACTAAGTACATAATAATTAAATTGATTCTTAATACGAATTCCATTTTTTATCTTACAAATTAAATAAAGAAAATAAAAAATTAACATTCATTCGTAAATATAAAATAAAGGTAAATAGAACGATTCGTTATCATTTATATAATTGCAGATTGTTGTATATTTATTATTAATACTGATTTTTTATTCAACATTAATTTTTCAAAAATGAACATCTTGATAGATTTTAACACTACTTATAACTTAATTCACTTAAGACTTGTTTTAGTTATTCTGTTTATTTTACTTACTGTTTTCCGCTGACCCAAAAAAAAATGTAATTTAAAGTACACTCTGTGTATGTTACATTTTACATTGAAAGAAAATAGTATATTATATTATAAGGATTAAAAGTGCATATTTTTTTACGAGCAATATTTGCAGTTGCAAGGCGGAGCGCAGCGCAGCCGAGCGAATGCAAAATTGCGGGTAAAAATAGGCACTTTTAGTCCGTATGATATATAATATTTTTTCTCCAACCAAGTCAAAATTAAAATAAATTTAGTTTTATTCAAAAATCGTTAATAATTTGGTAATAAATTTGAACACCTATTAATTATAACAGCGATAGCAAGTCGGTAGTCATGGATATCTGGTATTGTTGGTAAATATTGATTGTCAAGTAGACGTCAGTAGACGTACTAATCATATAATTTTTGTAGTAGTTTTTACGCTGCTTTTAAAATGAATCCCGAACACAATGAAAATATACCTGAGGATATATTGGAAAGTGCCGAAGCAGTATATCTAAATCTTTTGCCACCCAAATCTCGCCAAGTTTATGAACTTGCATATCAGCGATTCATGGATTGGTGTAAAGAAAAAAATGTGCAAAACTATGCGGAGAGTGTTCTTATGGTGTAATATAGTTGCCCAATTAGTTTGTTTCACTAAGTTTGTAAGAGACAATGTTTTTTTCTTCAAATTTCAATTAGAGAGCTCAAATGCAATTACTTTTAGTCCTAGGATTAAAAGTAGCGTTTTTAATCCTAGGATTAAAAGTGTTGCTAAGCAACGAGCAAATTTTTGTACGGTAAGGGAATTGATGGCTTTTGAACCTAAAAATAGTACAAAAATGTCAACATTTTTTGATGGTTGGAGAAAAATTAAGTTTATTTAATTTTGTCAATAACTATTTGACGTCCAATGCATGTAAATTTTCACAATAGAGCCACCGTAAGTTGTATCGTTAGGTGGCGCTTGGGTTACGTACCCAGCGAATATAAATCTTCAAAATAAAAACTAACAATTTTTCTGACTAAAAACGGGAAATGAAACAACCATCAATTTTGTGGTGACATTTTCAAGTAGGTATCCAATCTTTACTTTCAAAAACACCGGAAGAAAATATAATAGTTTATAATATAGGTATTAACGATTTTAGTAATCGTTTATAGGAAAAGTTTTAACAATTTTGCGACTTTATTATTATTTTAACTCATATATTTATTGTTTTTCTAAATTGTTTTGGCTTAAATAGACTATTATGATCGTTGAAAGTTATTCTTAACGTTGCCATAAAATAACCATTCCGGCAGAGACTTTGAGTCATGAATAAAAGATATAACGAGTACGAGGGTTGCTGTTTATATTTTGAGCCTAATAATAAAAACAACGTAATTTAATATTAACAATAGCTTTATTGATTTTTGAAGTAGTCTCCATGATGATCAATACTTTCAATGTACTAAAACCAATTTTCAAAGTATTTTTTTTTACTTCGATTAAGGTACCTCCAAAACATAATTAGGGTCCAGCGTGCGATCTATAAATGAGCTCTAAAAAACCCTTTTTTGGCCCTAGACTCTATTTATCTATAAAAAATTATCACATATATTTTTAAATAGATTGTAATATTATGAATGCATACAACCACATGCCGAAACTCGAGTCTAGGGTAGAAAAAGTGTTTAATGAAATATTTTTAATTGTCTGAATTTCATTTTTTATAAAATCAGTGCTGCTTTTTCCATACAAACTTTCAACCCCATTTCACCCTTTCCGGATTAAAATTTTCTGAAATGCTTTCTCGATAGGTGTTCACATTATAAAAATAAACAGCTGTCTTTATTTCACGTGCCGATTAAAAAAAATTTCATATAAACTTTCAACTTTCAGGGTGTGATATTTTAGTAAACCATGAAACACGTGTTCAACAAAATATTTTGAGGAGAATTTTAATTTTTATAAAAATCGATGCCGATTAAAAGATTTTCCATATAAAAATTCAACCCTTGTTTTACCCCAGCAGAGCGTTTTGTGACAGTCTGATATAACAAAATGTCAAAGATGATACATAACGTATCTAGTGTCATACTGTCAAAAATAATTCCAGTTTTGAACACTTTAAAAGACACCGGAATGCTGCGATATGAATGGATATAAATATTAATTAGCTCATATCAGGGCAAAAACCAAACTACAGACACTGTAGCATAGAGATGTAGTCAGTGTAGTATAGGTTATGTCTCTTCAGTCACTAATGAAGAGGCATCCCCGGTATAAACAGAATAATAGGTATAGATTTCGACTTGTGAAACTTGAAACAGTTGCAAGTGGCTCCATCTTCACTCCAAAAATGGTACTTCAGTTGTCGCTTTGCATCTTGTATATAACCTTAGGCAAGGTAAAACGAGCAGAGCGTTTTGTGACAGTCTGATATAACATTAGTGACTGAAGAGACATAACCTATACTACATTGATGTGCTCAAATGAGAGCGAAACACAGTGTCTGTAGTTTGGTTTTTGCCTTGATATGAGCTGATTAATATTTATATTTATTTATAAGATCATCTTTAACATTTTACTTACAACATACGTGAAACCATTCATTAATGATTTGGATATTCAATAAGTTGTGCTTTATTTGATACTTAATAATTAAAAAGGAAATTACATATGTAAAGTAATTCCAATCTTAATTAATCTTAATAAGCATGTCAATCATTACCTAAAACACCCCCTCAAGCATGTCATGAGGGCTGCTGATAGGTTGTCAATTTATAGCAACAATGGGGAGCAAATGTAAAACGATTTTTATTTTGTCTTTACAGATTAAATTAAATTTTTAATTCCTATATTCAAAATATGGTTTTTTAAGACGTTTTGATGACCATGAAATATCTTATGTTGGTAATAAATTAATCGAATCCATTAATGCAAAATTTAAAAATATCTACTGATTTACATATCTAGACTGTACGCATTATTTAAAAATTGTTAAAAAAAGAAAAAGTGAATCGACCAAAATGTTAGAATTCACAAAGCTATTAAAAACTAAAATAAGGCGTGTTATTAAATAACGAGTTGTTAGGTATTGATCATATTATAAAGAGAATAAGAAATAATAAAATTCTTAAAATAAGTAAGTTTTTAAAAGAATAATAAGACAAAAGTAATAAATTACAGTCATCAGTAGTATACAAAATAACGTGTGGTACTTGTAAAAATTTTATGTGGGTACATCCTTAAAAAAAGATTAGCAGAACATAAAAGATCGTTTGATAATAATGGTGATAATTGAAACTATGCCAAACATTTAATAGAAGAAAAACATATTTTTAATGACAAACCTGATATTCTACATATTTAACCGAAAAGCCATAAACTGAACCTCCTAGAATCTCTGGAGACAAATAAATATAAACATTCTAAATTGCTTTTAACTGACCAACTAGATTTAACAAATTCATCCTTACTGAATCTCTTCACCTAAGTGAGGACTTCCTAATCTTGTAAATATATTTTAAAAATAACTATTAATTCTAGAACTTGAATATCGAAAAGTATAGTATATGGCTTAACACCCCATGTGGGGTTTTGCCGCTTTCGCTTTTACAAGGTGGATCAGTCCCATCATCATTGTATTTGTTCGCTTATATGTCTCCACTTGTTCCGGTCTCTTGTCTTCTCTATCCATTTTGTAATTCCTGCCCTGCTTAGGTCCTCCTCTACTTCAGTTAACGGTTTCGATCCGGGGCGACCACGTCTCTTTTTTCCTCCTGGTTGCCATAATATCATAGCTTTTGATTTTGATTCTGGTCCTTGTCTCCAATTATGACCCAGCCATTTGATTCTTTGTACTTTTTATTTTCTTTACTATATCTTGTTCATTTAATTGTTCTAAAATGTCTTTATTCGTTCTCCTTCTATACTGCTGTTCTTCAATTCTTACTGGACCCAGTATTGTTCTTATTATATTTCGTTTATTTGTCCTTAATTTATCTTCTTCTTTTTTTGTCATAGTCATCGTTTCTGCTGCATACATTGTTATTAGTCTTGTTATTGTTTTATAAATATTCATTTTTGTCTGTTTGGACAATATTTTAATTTGCGTGGTATACTCGGTTTGTCGCAATTATTCTTTCTTCGATCTCTGTTTTTCTTTCCCCTTTGTTGTTTATCATAACGCCCAGGTATTTAAATTTTTTTACTTCTTCGTATTTTTTATTTCCTATCCTTATCTCTTTATTTTGTTCTGCTTTACCGAGTCTCATTAGTTTTGTTTTCTTTTCATTATTTTTTAGTCCCATCTTTTTTTCTTCTTCTTCAATCTTTATTAATAATTTTTCCATGATTTTTCTTATTTTTGTTACTAGCGCTATATTATCTGCATAGGCGATTAGTTGGTACCCTGATGCTCTTAGGGTTCCTTTATGGATCTTTCTTAACACAAAATCAACTGCCAGGTTAAATAGTGTTGCTGACAGTGAGCTTGTCTCACCTCTTTATTTATTTCGAATTCATCTGTTTCCCCTTTTTGTGTTGGTATACTGACTTTTGATTTGTTCATTTACATTTTTATAATATCGAAAAGTACTCGTGTGATTTAATCGTTAACATGGATATTCATTAAGTAAAATCCACCTTCATTCAATTAGATCTATTTTACAAGGTGGATCAGTCCCATCATCATTGTATTTGTTCGCTTATATGTCTCCACTTGTTCCGGTCTTTTGTCTTCTCTTTCCATTTTGTAATTCCTGCCCTGCTTAGGTCCTCATCTACTTCAGTTAACCATTTCGATCTGGGTCTCTTTTTTCCTCCTGGTTGCCATAATATCATAGCTTTTGATTTTGATTCTGGTCCTTGTCTCCATATATGACCCAGCCATTTGATTCCTTGTACTTTTATTTTCTTTACTATATCTTGTTCATTTAATTGTTCTAAAATTTCTTTATTCGTTCTCCTTCTATACTGCTCTTCTTCGATTCTTACTGGACCCAGTATTGTTCTTATTATCTTTCGTTTATTTGTCCTTAATTTATTTTCTTCTTTTTTTGTCGTAGTCATGGTTTCTGCTGCATATATTGTTATTGGTCTTGTTATTGTTTTTTAAATATTCATTTTTGTCTGTTTGGACAATATTTTAATTTGCGTGGTATACTCGGTTTGTCGCAATTATTCTTTCTTCGATCTCTGTTTTTCTTTCCCCTTTGTTGTTTATCATAACGCCCAGGTATTTAAATTTTTGTACTTCTTCGTATTTTTTATTTCCTATCCTTATCTCTCTATTTTGTTCTGCTTTACCGAGTCTCATTAGTTTTGTTTTCTTTTCATTATTTTTTAGTCCCATCTTCTTTTCTTCTTCTTTAATCTTTATTAATAATTTTTCCATGATTTTTCTTATTTTTGTTACTAGCGCTATATTATCTGCATAGGCGATTAGTTAATACCCTGATGCTCTTAGGGTTCCTTTATGGATCTTTCTTAACACAAAATCAACTGCCAGGTTAAATAGTGTTGCTGACAGTGAGCTTGTCTCACCTCTTTATTTATTTCGAATTCATCTGTTTCCCCTTTTTCTGTTGGTATACTGACTTTTGATTTGTTCATTTACATTTTTATAATATCGAAAAGTACTCGTGTGATTTAATCGTTAACATGGATATTCATTAAGTAAAATCCACCTTCATTCAATTAGATCTATTTTACAAGGTGGATCAGTCCCATCATCATTGTATTTGTTCGCTTATATGTCTCCACTTGTTCCGGTCTTTTGTCTTCTCTTTCCATTTTGTAATTCCTGTCCTGCTTAGGTCCTCCTCTACTTCAGTTAACCATTTCGATCTGGGTCTCTTTTTTCCTCCTGGTTGCCATAATATCATAGCTTTTGATTTTGATTGTGGTCCTTGTCTCCATATATGACCCAGCCATTTGATTCCTTGTACTTTTATTTTCTTTACTATATCTTGTTAATTTAATTGTTCTAAAATTTTTTTATTCGTTCTCCTTCTATACTGCTCTTCTTCGATCCTTACTGGACCCAGTATTGTTCTTATTATCTTTCGTTTATTTGTCCTTAATTTATCTTCTTCTTTTTTTGTCATAGTCATCGTTTCTGCTGCATACATTGTTATTAGTCTTGTTATTGTTTTATAAATATTAATTTTTGTCTGTTTGGACAATATTTTAATTTGCGTGGTATACTCGGTTTGTCGCAATTATTCTTTCTTCGATCTCTGTTTTTCTTTCCCCTTTGTTGTTTATCATAACGCCCAGGTATTTAAATTTTTGTACTTCTTCGTATTTTTTATTTCCTATCCTTATCTCTTTATTTTGTTCTGCTTTACCGAGTCTCATTAGTTTTGTTTTCTTTTCATTATTTTTTAGTCCCATCTTCTTTTCTTCTTCTTCAATCTTTATTAATAATTTTTCCATGATTTTTCTTATTTTTGTTACTAGCGCTATATTATCTGCATAGGCGATTAGTTAGTACCCTGATGCTCTTAGGGTTCCTTTATGGATCTTTCTTAACACAAAATCAACTGCCAGGTTAAATAGTGTTGCTGACAGTGAGCTTGTCTCACCTCTTTATTTATTTGGAATTTATCTGTTTCCCCTTTTTGTGTTGGTATACTGACTTTTGATTTGTTCATTTACATTTTTATAATATCGAAAAGTACTCGTGTGATTTAATCGTTAACATGGATATTCATTAAGTAAAATCCACCTTCATTCAATTAGATCTATTTTACAAGGTGGATCAGTCCCATCATCATTGTATTTGTTCGCTTATATGTCTCCACTTGTTCCGGTCTTTTGTCTTCTCTTTCCATTTTGTAATTCCTGCCCTGCTTAGGTCCTCCTCTACTTCAGTTAACCATTTCGATCTGGGTCTCTTTTTTCCTCCTGGTTGCCATAATATCATAGCTTTTGATTTTGATTGTGGTCCTTGTCTCCATATATGACCCAGCCATTTGATTCCTTGTACTTTTATTTTTTTTACTATATCTTGTTTATTTAATTGTTCTAAAATTTCTTTATTCGTTCTCCTTCTATACTGCTCTTCTTCGATTCTTACTGGACCCAGTATTGTTCTTATTATTTTTCGTTTATTTGTCCTTAATTTACCTTCTTCTTTTTTTTGTCATAGTCATCGTTTCTGCTGCATACTTTGTTATTAGTCTTGTTATTGTTTTATAAATATTCATTTTTGTCTGTTTGGACGATATTTTAATTTGCGTGGTATACTCGGTTTGTCGCAATTATTCTTTCTTCGATCTCTGTTTTTCTTTCCCCTTTGTTGTTTATCATAACGCCAAGGTATTTAAATTTTTGTACTTCTTCGTATTTTTTATTTCCTATCCTTATCTCTCTATTTTGTTCTGCTTTACCGAGTCTCATTAGTTTTGTTTTCTTTTCATTATTTTTTAGTCCCATCTTCTTTTCCTCTTCTTCAATCTCTATTAATAATTTTTCCATGATTTTTCTTATTTTTGTTACTAGCGCTATATTATCTGCATAGTCGATTAGTTGGTACCCTGATGCTTTTAGGGTTCCTTTATGGATCTTTCTTAACACAAAATCTACTGCCAGGTTAAATAGTGTTGCTGACAGTGAGCTTGTCTCACCCCTTTATTTATTTCGAATTCATCCCCTTTTTGTGTTGGTATACTGACTATTGATTTGTTCATTGACATTTTTATAATATCGAAAAGTACTCTTGTGATTTAATTGTTAACATGGATATTCATCAAGTAAAATCTACCTTCATTAAATTTGTTAATTTTTGTTAAAATTTTAAGTAGGCTTAATCACGGAGCTTTTAGGATTGGTGGCTCCTGGAATATATATTTACAAAATTTATGGTTCTCTCTGTTGTAAGATCTTTTTAATAATATTTTGGTTAAGTTAATACTGTTTAAGACGTTTCTTAGTTCTTTTTTCAAGTCTTTTTTCGGGTAGAGATTAAAAAGCAATAAAAATTTGAGAAGAAATTCCTGTCATTTCTTTTATGGTCACATACGCTGTTTATTGAGTGGTTTATAAAAAAAAAATATCGTAAATTTAATTCACGAATTTATGTATTTAATCAAAATCCTTCAGATGCATCTATATCATAATTTGCTTAAGAGGTTGATTTAATAATCCAACATTGACTCAATTTAAATGTTTTTATAAACCAATATCTAAAATTTAATGGGGTGGCTCTGTTAAAATATTAATTATTTAGAGTAAATTGAATAATTTGCATTAAATAAACTTAAATCAACTTTATACAAGGTTATTGAAATTTTTATATATACACGCTTTTATTTAAATTAATAACAAACAGTAACCTTTATAACAAATGTATAGCATATATAAATACTAATTATCATATTTTGAATCGAACTCAATTGTATCACCTCCACAACAATTCAAAACGCAACCTTGACGTTTGTTTTTAGATTCCCTTTTATACGCGCATTCTTTAGCGAGAAAGAATAATTGCCGATAAAAAACAACAATATACAACGAGTATGTATGTAGAAGAACACATCTCACTCTCACCTATTCGCGGCGGTCTTATCTGCGTCCGCAGCAGCGACAGCGGAAGGACTGATTCTTGTGCTGATGGAATTCTGTCGAGATGCTGGGTGGGAAGCTGAAGCAGGAACCTTGTGGACCTCTATTTGAGCCGGTTCTTCTACGCTGGACACCCACCGACGGGCTGTTTGTGACGTAACTGCCCTCGAATTTCGCAGTGGAGACGTCGAATCGAGGACGCTATCCACACTTCGCTGAAAAAAAAATGCTTTTTTTAAACATTTATTTATCTGAATCAGAATTTTTGTGGAAAGAATCAAACTAAAATAACTGGTGTAATTTTATTAATATTTAAGTTTATGTTTTTTAGAAATAAATGAAAATTCTTAGATGCTAATCTGCTTAACTTCCGCGAATCTTAAGATTGAGACACGCGGAACTACTGCAAACGTGTTACCAGCTCCTGCGAAGATTAAATTTGGATTTCATGAACTATCAAAAAACTGCATTTTGAAACAATTAGTTTAATTAGTTTAAGCACAGTAAAAGAATCTTAATTTATGATAAACAATCAAAGGAAACTTCTTTAATAAATGGAAAGTTAGAAGCTTCATAAGGTGGGAAACTTAACTTCATCTAGCAAATAACTAACTGAACCGGTGAACTTCGTACTGCGCCATCTTACGGTGGCGTCATAGTACGTAATTAATTAAGTAATACCTATATGAGAAATCAACTGCGCCACCTTACAGTGGCGTCGTAGGGCTTTATTTAGTGATATCTAAATTTTTTGTGCTGAAATTTTTCTGTTTCTTTTTTCGAGTATTTTTCATTTTACTTCAGTTTCTCGTTTCTTTATTTGATCAGAAATTAAAATACAACACCAGTTGGAAACTGAACCACATTAACTACTTTAAAAGGATCTACATTTTTGATAAACAACCAAACGAAACTTTGTTAACGAATTAGAAATTGGAAACATGGCCTCATCTTATACAAGAAAAAGATCTAAATTTTTGATACAAAATTTCGTAAACAAAGTCAAAATTAGAAGCTTCATAAGGTTAGAATCTTATCCACATTAAGAGGATATAAAATTGCGATGAACAACAAAGGAAACTTGGTTAACAAATATGAAGTTTGAAGCTTGATAAAATGGGACACTTAACCTCATCTAGCACAGTAAGAGAATCTTAATTTATAATAAACATTGAAAGGAAACTTCTTTAATAAATGGAAAGTTAAAAGCTTCATAACTTAACCTCATCTATCAAATAACTAACTGAACCGGCGAACTTTATATTGAGCCATCTTAGGGTGGCGTGATAGTACGTAATTAAGTAAGAAATATATAAGAAATCAACTGCGCCACCTTGCGGTGACGTCTTAGGACTTTATTTAGTTATTATTTTGTTAGTTTTTTGCTGCAATTTTTTCTGTTTCTTTTTTCGAGTATTTTCCATTTTACTTTAGGTGCTCGTTTCTCTATTTGATCAGAAATCGAAATACAACACCAATTGGAAACTGAACTACTAAACTCATATTCATGATGCTTTAAGGACCAATGGTTATTCAGAACGGGAAATCAAAAGATCGATCGGACCAACAAATCGTAGACCCAAAGAAAATGAGCAAATCCAACCGTGACAAAAGCATTTCTGCCTTTTATTCCGGGAGTGACAGATAGAATTGGTCGATTGCTAAGAAAGAAAAATGTGAAAACTATTTTCAAACCAACGAGAAAAATCAAAGAATGTCTTCGATCGGCAAAAGACAGAAGAGATCCACTGTCGGCTTCGGGAATTTACCACATTCCGTGCACATGTGGAAGCGTGTACATAGGAACTACCAAACGCTCGATCAACACCAGGATTAAAGAGCACAAGGCCAACTGTCGTCTGGGGCAGACGGACAAACCCGCCGTAGCGGAACATACCCTCACTATGGACCATCGGATTAAGTTTGAGGAGACCCAAGTCCTCGCTACTACATCAGCATATCATTCCAGACTCTATAGAGAAGCCAAAGAGATAGAGAAGCACCCGAACAACTTTAATAAAAAAGATGAAGCTGTCAAGATCAACAAAACATGGGTCCACATAATTCAGGGTGCGTAAACTCTACCCTTAACGAACAACATTGACCAGAACCGATTGGAATCGAAAGCAACTGAGGCCCCGCCCTCTTCCTTCCCGACGTATGAATACGGGATCCGTCCACGCAGAGCTCAGTAGTCCGCAGACTGTCAACCAGGAAGCAACTTCTGAAGATGCCAACCGCTCGTGTTGGCGAAACGTCAAGTCAGCAAGACAATCGACGCCGGCCTAACAGCCCAAAAACGATTGATACATTAAACTGAACTACATTTAATACTTTAAAAGGATCTACATTTTTTATAAACAACCAAACGAAACTTCGTTAACGAATTAGAAATTGGAAACTTCACCTCATCTAGTACAAACAGAAGATATAAATTTTTGATACAAAATTTCGTAAACAAAGTGAAAATTAGAAGCTTCGTTAACAAATAGAAAGTTTGAAGCTTCATGAACTAACAAAAAACTGCTTTTTGAGACAATTAAGTCATAAAACAAGAATATTATCCACAAATTAAGAAAATAAACACCAGGAAGAAAGAATTAAGAATATGGAGGATAGTACAAAAAGAAGGAGATCAAACATTTGTATAAATTCAATTTAATTCAATTTCAATTCAAGGCAGACAAAGAAATAAAACCATAGAAAACAATGTGGGATAAAAAGCATCACTAGATTTATAAAAAAACAGACGAAAACAATGGGATCAACACGTGGACAGAATGGAACAGGAGAGACTACTGGAAATTTCCATATAGCTAAGGACCTCAAAATATGGAAAGAAAGCTGACAGACAACAACCACAGAAACGGAATAGAGGCAGACAAACAGGAGTAATCCTAGTCGAAGGAGAAAGAAGAAGAAGCACTTTTTCAATTTTTGTAATTGTTTAAAAAACAGCTCAAACTTAGCACCTAGAACCTTCAAATACCTAAAGAACATTTTTCCAGCATTTTTTCTATGACTAAGCTATAAGAAAATGGGTATGTAAATATTTAACTTTCTATAAGATTTTTAACTATCTTATTTATCAAAAGATTTTTGTTTCTTTTTTTTTATTTTTCTGCTGCAATATATTGTATACTAGCTGTACCCGCGACGTAGTTCGCGTGGCGTGTTGATTTTTATATAAAAATTTCTCCCCCGAATTCGTTAAAGGGGTGGAGGAGAAATTTTTATATACCAGATGTTAAGTTGAAAGAAGACAAATACATCAGTGAAAACCGCATTCGAATCGGATCAGTAGTTTTAGGGCCGGTTGTATAAACGTTTTGAACTGTAGTTCACAGCCGAACTTCAGTTCAAATTAAAAAAGTTGTTGCACGAACAGTATTTTACACTGATCTTAGTTCAAATCGCGAGTTCAGTTGAACGCCCATTTACGGCCGTTCAGGAATTCGAACTGTCGATCAAAGTGACTTTCTAACCTCACAAATTTTATTTCTGTTATATACCTTATTTGTTATTTCGTTTATCGTTTGAAAATGTATGAAATTGCCGAAAATATAACTGACGATGAAGATTTTTTGGGTTTTGTGGATGTTGTAATGAATGATGCTAGAATGCCACGAATATTCCGGGAAATTATTTTATTACTTTGATACCTATCTTAAAATTTATTTTTTTAAATTTGCATTTTTACTTCAGTAAAAGTGGTATAAAATAAAACAAAAATTATAAAAATATACTTATTTATAAATATATAGGTAACTAAAATTTCAATACTACAATTAAATTTACTTCTTCAAATTTGTCAAGGGTCGTTTTTTCAAAACTGAATAATTTTTTTTTCTAGGCTTTCGACAACCAGGTGGTTGTCGTTTTAAAAGATTTTTTTTAAATACTTCTTAGTTTAATGCTTTTTGTTTTTTAAGTTGTAGACAATATTTAACTACAATTAAATTGTTTAAGTAAATGCTTCTTCTGCAATTAAAGGATCTCAAGCTCTAATTCAGCTTTCTTAGCTTGAATAACGATTCTTTCCTCACTCTCCTTCGAGTCCAAATCCATTTGATGTTGGTGTCTCTTCTTCATCAGTTTCACTATCAACTGATGTTCCCTTTGCATATACTCTCTTTGTTGACAAGCTGTTTCAGCTTTATTGGTCGCCCACAAAGTTACATTATTAAAGAGTATATTTTTATTTCCTACAAATTATAATAAATTCTAAAACTGCTAAAATTTTATAAAAATTCAAAATGTACCTTTACCAGAAGTCTTCTTTTTTTGTTTTCATATTTACTTTGAAAAATTTTGGCATCTCTAAATGGCTCCCCAGAAATGCTATTGAATTCAACTGATAACTGCTCCCAAGTTTTTAACTTTAGATCGTTATTCATTTTATTAGTTTTTCTGCATTCTATTGAACTTTTAAATTAAAGTACGATACTCAATAATATGCCAACCTTCTTTAGACTAATTTTTTTTGCCACTAGCCATTATATTACAAAGTATCCACCACCAAATACTAATCTGCAAACAAACAGAAAAACCTTTAAAACCTTATGAAACAAATTTAACATGAATTACTAATATTTATTTTGCAGCTATCAAAAATAACAATTGGTTTGTACTTACCTTCCTACTTTACTATCAAAAAAATTAACTATAATTCATAAACGAAACACAAACAATAGATAAAATGATATCCCGCTAAACACAAAATTAAAAAAATTAGGTTTTGCTATCTGTCAAAAATCGTAAATAGCAAAAAGTAACTAAATATCTGTAGTGCCAACATAAACAGATCTGAGTTCAGCTGATCCACAGTTCAGCTTACATTGAACAACGTAATTTCGAACGAACGTAGTTCACGGCTTGATCGGCGTTACGTTGAACCGAAGATCAAAATTGTTTTATGCAACCGGCCCTTAATGTGATGCGCGCACAAACATACAGACATACAGACAAAAAAATCTAGCCACATTTTTGGGTTCTATATCGATGTTGTAACACCCCCCGCTAATTATTTTTTAAATATCTTTAATGTACAGAATTTTCATTTCCACAGATTTATTATAAGTATAGATTATTTTTCACGCCCTCGCATGGCCCCTTGTGGGTGGAATTTTTTAAAATCCATTCACAATTGACCTCAAAATTATAAAAATAACTATTGTGCAAAGTTTCAAACCTGTAGGACTTATAGATTTAAAATTTAAATTTTTATTTTTCACGTCCCCGCAACACCCCTGTGGGTGAAATTTCGTAAAATCAGTTCACAATTGACCTCAAACTTATTAAAATAACTATTTTTTATATATTATAGTTTTAAACCTGTAGGACTTATAGATTCTAATTTTTTTTCACGCCCCCGCAACCCCCGTGTGCGTAGAATTTCGTAAACTCCGTTTACAATTGACCTCAAAATTATAAAAATAACTATTTTGCAAAGTGTCAAACCTGTAGGACTTATAGATTTTAAATTTTATTTTATTCTTTTCATGCCCCCGCATCCTCCCTTGTGGGTGGAATTTCGTAAAATCCATTCACAATTGACCTCAAAATTATGAAAATAACTATATTGCAAAGTTTCAAACCTGTAGGACTCATAGATTTTAATTTTTTTTTCACTCCGCCGCAACCCTCGTGTGGGTGAAATTTTGTAAAATCCGTTCACAGTTGACCTCCAAATTATAAAAATAAGATGATTTATGTATAGCTTTAACCATCAAGGTTGCACAAGCGACGGAAGTTTAAAAAATGGAGTAACTTCTCCCGTTTTTCCAACATTTCCCTTCACTGCTCTGCTCCTATTGATTGTAGCGTGATGAATAGTATACTATAACCAGCACAGGAGTATGAAAAATAATTGTACCAAGTTTCGTGAAAATGCGTCAAGTAGTTTTTGTTTCTATAGCGGTTATACAGATAGACAGACAGACAGACAAAAATTTTACTGATTGCATTTTTGGAATCAGTATTGATCCCCAATTGGAAATATATTTTATGTACAGAATTGACCTCTCTAGAGATTTATTATAAGTATAGATTATAAAAATTCAAACCTATAGGAAGTAAAATGTTGTAATGAATTTATGATTCATATATATCTCCTCCCATTTTTGTAAAAAAAATGAATAAAATATATGTTGTATGATTATAATAAACTTTATAGGTAATGTAAAATTTGATAAAATACAATTTACATATATGATTTTTACTTCAAAAGAGATAAACTGGATCCTGGACCCTTATAATCCTATCAAATGGATCTGTCCACCGAATAATTTAACCCTTGTTACCTAAAACGTGTTTGCTACTAAAAAATAACCCCAAACTGTAATTTTTTATAGACGAGCAATAAACATTTTTATGAATAAAAGTAATACATAAAAGCATTTTTTTGGTTTTTCATAACATTTAAATAACAATTTATTATGATTTTTTAAATGTTTTCACAACATTTATTCTTTTACTTCACTTTTTCATAATTTTATTTTTATTTTTAGTGAATTTTTTATTTTTCAAGATTTTTACACATGTAAGCTGGAATTGTTAGTTTTTGTTTATTAAATACACCTAACTAAACTACACTATCGAAGTATGTGGAGTGGCCCATATTGCTCTACCAGACGCAAATTTCTTTAAATTTGTCTTATGAGGTCCTGCACAGAATTCTGATTACTTTATCTCAGTTTTTAAAAATTAGCTGTTATAATTAATCTTTATCTTGGGATTGCCATCCTTCACGAGAAACCTTCCAAGTTCCAAGACAGTAAAGTAGGGAGATACCCTCGGGAGCCTCATCACCTATTTTAAATCACCAGGCCTGGTGACAGCTGAGGTGAGGATATCCCTATACACGGGAGGATTCACAATGGGTCATATGTGGCCTCTGTGCTGGCTGAGCACTGGCTCACCCATCCCCAAATTTCCAGATCCAGAAGACAGTAAAGTCTCAAAAATCCTGTATATTGAGCGAGCCTGCGGCAAGTTTGGAGAATTATCGTTTTTGAGAACAAAAAGTGCATTTTCTGCATGTCCTGTCAAGAGACTGACAATCATTTTGACATCATTTCACCTTTATTTCACAGAATGTCCTTTTATGAAGACTTTAGCTTGTCACTTATCCGGTGATTTTTTCACCACTCCTTGGCCTTCTCTAGCCTGCATTTCTCAATAGCTGTCTTTCTGAACGTGCCAGCAACCCTGCCGGATAGTTATGGGCCAATCATTGAAATATTAGCTTCCGCTCAGGCCAATTCTTCAGGCTTCTAATTGGTCCGAAACCCTGAGTGTCCTTGTGCCCATGCCAGTGTCAAAGAATTCCAAATTGTCAGGGACCTTACGCAGTCCCACAGCAGCTGTGAGCTTATTTATGCCGACATTATCTCCTTTAGAGCTTCTTGGCTGTCCAAGTATATGACTACGTTGTTACCCTTACTTATGATCTTTACTTATCCTGTGTCTTCTACTATACAGGGTGTCCCATAATTAACTACGGAAACTTCGTATACGTATTCCTTGATGACAAATAAGTAGGGTCTTTCCTATAAAAAAAATTTTTTTAGAGACTCCTGTCAGAGTTATAACCTACTTTGCAAATGTGCGCTACTTGATCGCGATACACGATACTCAATTGACATGGTCCTACTTTTTATTTTTTTACTCCAATCCGAAACGATTTCGCAAAAAACGACAAGGTGTAACGATTGTATCGTTAATTTTCGAACAATTCACCTGGACTATAAATATTTTTAAATTATTTATTGTTTTGGCGTTGTAACGAGTGGGAGACTGCAAAGTGGAAGGAGAGTTATTGGCTTCGTAGTTAATTTGTGATTTTATTCCGTTCATTTTAACGTTGAATTTTATTTAATTCAGAGTTTTCCGACCAACTTTGCCCTTCTGTCTCTGGTAAGTTACTTATTACCTTGGTTTTAAATTTAATAGTTTAATAATCCAAAATGCGGTGAATATAATATTTTATTTATTTTACTAATATTTTAAAGATTCGAATACAATGGCTGAATTCAATACTAGGTCAGTTTTTGTGGTAATTTTTTTATTTCTACATAAAAGATAATTAATTTTTTCTCGAAATTTGGAGAGACTGATAGCTATTGTGTTCGAATAAAAGTATTTGAAATTCGGAGTTTTGATTCCAACTTTATTGACAGGGTTATTGCCAACTAAAAGAAGGGCCCTATTATTTGGTTTACCAAAAACAACATTATTATTTCGTCAAGAGGTATCATCGGAGAAAGTCCGTTGCAGTTCTGATTTTCCGGACAGGAAAACCGAAGGGAAATTCCTATCGGCCGCTGTGGTCTTAGAAGTCATACAATAGAAATCAAACTTCAGAACAAGTGCTTAAGAAAACACCGTTTATCAGGCCATCATTAAAACAAAGATAAGAGATTAAATTAATTTTTCATTAACTGTCAGCAGTAATTAACCAAATTTATAAAAATAAACCATTTTAAAACTGATCTAATATTTTATTTGTATATCTGTACTGGCGCCCTATTAAAAAACTTGATTGGGGAAAAACTAAGCAAAATTTCAGCAGGAAAGTCACGACCCTCTGGAGCTAGCAAAGGGTATTTTAGCGCTACAAAGGAACAAAAAAGTTTCTAAATAATCAAAACTTCCTAAAATAATTTTTTGTTATTGCAAATGTTAATTGCTAAGAAAGTTACAAAAAAAATATTAAGAGGGGTTCCTTGATTTGCACTCTTAGAATAGGGTAGGGCAGGTGAAAAGTGGCAGGAGAAATGCGTCTTTATAAAAATGATGTTCACCCAAATTTTTAATTTTTTATCTTGGACCAATCAGAAGATATTAAATTAAAACCGTATTTTACCACCCCTCTTTAAAGGGTTATAACTCTGACAGGAGTCTAAAAAATTTTTTTTTATAGGAAAGACCCTACTTATTTGTCATCAAGGAATACGTATACGAAGTTTCCGTAGTTAATTCTGGGACACCCTGTATATACCCTAACCTGCTCCTTTCTCAATCTTTAAGCCATTAGTATACCAGATTGACACCGCTTGAATTGGAGGGCCATTGTGCCATAAGTCCCTTTCCATTAATTCTACTCGAAAGTTTCTCGCAAAATTATTCCTGGGGACTATCCTGTCCTGACGCATACTTATTTGTTGATTTGTTTTAACCCTATCATATAGCTCTGCTGGCTCTTTTCTCCCTAATAAGGTTGTGGAAGTCTGGGTTTGTAGCAACAATAACAAATAATGATTTGCTCACTGGCCACCACACGTCAAAGTGTTAACAAAACACAAACTTTTTACTTCGAATTTGTCATGTTAAGTGTGTTCCCTAATCTAATAGGTTCTTTCTAACTAAATTCCTTATCCTTTCTCCTAACTATTCCTACAAAGATAAGTGTCGCCCGATTTCCGTTTATTGTAGCTTTAGCTTTTTTTAATACTGGCCCAATTGCTCCCCAGATCCATGACTCGCTATCCTCCTACCCCTGAGTGCCGTTCGCAATCTGATAACCACTGGTGAGCCTTTAACATATTATGGAAAAAGGTTGCTTATTATAAAAGTTAAAAAAATATTTGAACCATTTTCTTAAAAATTTTTTATATTGGCTTATATTGACAAAAATTTGCTTATACTCATTCAAAAGAGTTTTTGTTCGATGTAAGAAGTTCTAGAGTCCCTGTAGGCATAAAGCACTCTAAAATATTTAACTAAAAAGTTCGTTTTAACAGTTGTAGAACACACAAAATATATGTATGATTTATCAAATTTTCAACAATGCGTCTCGTCGTTTAAATTGATCCCTCATGTAAACATTTCGTATTATAAATCAAAAACTCGCTATAGAAATAACAAACGACGACATTAATCAAATATTCAAAAAAAAACACTACACTAGAAAACTTTCAATTTTCGCATGAAACATTTATTATTTTAGACAAGATCGATCAAATTGAAGCGTGTAAACTATATACACAGAATAATACGGTTTTTTGTAACTCAATACCTATAGTGGGTATACAAGAGCCAAACAGAATACGAAGGGATATTATCAGATAAGAAAACAGGGCTCTGTTCATGGTCTATTGTCATCAATGCATCAACTGTGTGAGTGTATTCAGAACTATGCTTTAATATATTATCAGAAGCCTATTTCTATTACAAACATCTCGCTGATATTAGACATCAATTCCCCTGAGGGTCCGGTTATGGTTTTGTTGACTGTATGCTGGTTATAATTAGTTTCAAGCATTGTATACCTTACAACATAAATTTCAAGCTTGGGAATATTACAAAGGAAATACATGGAGTTTTATTAAAACATATATTCATATCATTTTTGTATAATTTGACATACTTTTCATAGATGCGGTTGATTTCTATGATTTATAGTTTCGTTCAACATTAATTTTTCCTTTTTTTTCCTTCACACTTCATGCTGACAGAAAATGCCGACAAAAGATTTCCTTTGGCGACATTTTTTCTCATTATCCTTTGTCGTTCCATGCAGTTGATGTCTATAATTTATAGTTTCGTTCAAAGTTAATTTTTCCTTTTTTTTCTTCACACTTCATGCCATTAGAAAATGCTGACAAAAGAATTTCTTTGGTGGCATTTTCTGTCGGCATTTTTTGTTGGCATTTATCCTTTGTCATTCCGTGCGGTTGATTTATACTTTTTTCGTTCAAAGTTAATTTTTCCTTTTTTTTTTCTTCACACTTCATGTTGACAGAAAATACTGACAAAAGATTTTCTTTGGCGGCATTTTCTGTCGGCATTTTTTGTTGGCATTTTTCCTTTGTCTTTCCGTGTGGTTGATTTATAGTTTTTTTGTTCAAAGTTAATTTTCCATTTTTTTTTTCATGTCGACAAAAAATGCCGACAAAAGATTTCCTTTGGCGGCATTTTTTGTCGGCATCCTTTGTCGGCATGAAATGTAAATGCAAAAAAACAAAAATTAACTTTGAACGAAACTATACTAGTTTACCCAACGGACTCGTATCATCTAACAATTAATGTTTTTTTTTTTCATTTTTCTTGTTTGTTTGTGTGATTTTCATAATTTTATTACTGTTTTTGTTGATTTTTTTTTCGTTGTAGTTTGTAAATTTTACGCTTTTATCTCTTTTTTAGTTCTTTTTTTTTCGATTTTCTATAGTTTTCCCCATTTTTTAAATTCATTATTGTTTTTATAATTTACCCACTTTTTATTTTTTTTTAAGTTTTGACAATTTTTCACGATTTTAAAAATTAATTTATCATTTTTAACCTTTTTTTAGGATATTCAATCATATATTTAGGTTTTACACGTTTTATTTAGGCTTTTTAACTATTTTTTCACAATTGTCAACATTTTTTTAACCGTTTTCATTAATTTTTTAAGATTGTCAAGAATTTCATACACGTTTCTACCATTTTTCACGTTTTTCCAGATTTCAATATGACTTTCGACATTTTGTCACAGGTTAAATTTTCGCAAGTGATAAATATTTAATGTGTAAACATAAGCGTCTTCCTACCTTGAAATTTCCCATTATTAAAGATTTATTTGGGTCAGGAACCGGTTGATCTGGTTCGGCATAGATAATCGCCAGCTATTATTTATTATTCTAGCCATAAATTATCCCTGATATCGCTGAAATTATTTTTAGAAGTATATTTATTAAAAATTACGTTTATGAATCCTTGAGGTACTATTTCTCTTCTTTTGTCGATAACTTGACGTATAGTGTTCTACAGTCAGTGTTCCGTTATATTTCTATCTTGCTTAATAAAATTGAAAATGAATGAGGGATTAGATAATCTTGAGATTTTTATCGATATCTTGATAATTATTAAGATTAGTCGTATCTAACGACTACTGTTTGTTCGTAAATTGGTAGCTGAAGATCCTACGGTTATTGTCCCTATAGTAGTAGAGGCCACCTCTTATTTCGACGTGTGTCAAAATTTCGTGTATGTGATATGAAAGAATCGGTCCTTTCTTTTACCAGCCTTTGTCGTGAGAACGTGGCAGTGAGAAGATTTTCGGGGTTTAAGTTGTAATCTCTATTCATCGGAGACAATTCATTTTGGATTTACGAAATTAAACCTCAGTTTTCCTAACGAACAGTATTGGAGTAAGATTTTCAGTAGTTTTGTTGGATTCGTAAGGAAATCGCTTTAGCGGATTTTAGGAAATCTTCTGTGGTAAGTAACACGTTATTTATTCATGTGGTTGTTCGATTTTTATGGTTCTTTCGTTCCCTATGAGTGTAGGTAGCCCATAGAGCAGACAGTAGGTAGATTTGGTGTTTTAAAACCGTTCAGACGGTAAACTGTGGTAGAATTCCCGATTGGTGCAATTAGCAACGAGAATATTGTTCCACCCGTTTACCAGCCAGGGGTGTCACGAGTTTTAAGAAATAAAACAACCCTATCTTAATAGGTGAGTTATTATATTATATTTTTTTTCTTTATATATAAGATTAATAACGCTATATAGACGCAATTTTAGTTTTAATATCTTGATTTTACATGTGTATTTCTTTGTGTATCGTATGTAGGTTTATTTATGTGAAACTAGACTCCTTTTGCTTATTCTTTTACTATTATAAATTAATTTTATGTTAAATTTTGATTTAATTTATTGTTATAATTTTGTCGTGACTAGCAAGTCAAATTTAAGTTTGTTGAGTACATTTAAATCATTAGTTTTGATCATTAATTGTAAATTCAGAGAAGTCAGCTTCTAAATGTTGTATTATTCATTTAAATTCATTTTTATTCGTTCATTGTAGTACAAATTTAAGTTAATGTGTTCAAATTGTATTAAAGTCAGTAAGTCAATTAATTGAGGAGTCATTAAAATTTGTTTGAGCTATTATTAATTCCAAATTACGATCTTAGGGTTCTAGTTACGGGCTTAAGTCCTAGTTATAGGCTGAAATCCTAGATACAGGTATAAATCCTAGTTAAGGGTTTAAGTCCTAGTTTTTGATTGAGTTTTGATTGCTGACCTGATACTTAGTCGAGCTTAAGTTATTGTGGTTGGTGCAAGCCTATTGGTTTTGGAACAGGCTTGGTTTTTGGAACCGACCTAAGTATTAGAGACGCCGAGGATTAACAGATAAGCCTAATTAGATTTAAGTCGCAACTATAGTAGTTAAGAAAAAAATCTATTTTTCTTGTCTTTTTTTTATTGTATTGAGTGTGATCACACATATTGGTAAATTTATCTTTTAATATTATTCATATATTCTTTTTTTTTATATAAATATCAATAGCGTTGTCAAGCACGAGGCTTGACAGTTTTGTAATTCTTAATATTTCTATTAAAGAAGAGTCTAGTTGATATTTTGTTTTATTTAGCTCACTTTATCGTTATTTTTTTTTATTGTGCAATTCAATTAGTACTGTTTAATATTTTGAATTTATTTAATTATCTCCAGTGGGTGAAGTAGTGCCTGGAACATCAGGGGTTTCCGATTTTAACCGTACAAATCGGTGGCGCACTCACTTTATTTTGGTACTTACCCTCTACGGCTGAGCTGGGCACAATTTGCCAGTAGAGAAACCACTACCGAACTCAGCTGGAGTTGAATTTCAATTGGGTCAATTTGATTAACCTTTTTATTAATTTTTCAAAATTTGATTTTGTTTTTAATTTCATTAATATACGTGGCAATTTTTTTAACCATTTTCAACAATTTTTTAAGAATATCAAGAATTTCTTATATTTTCAATAATTTTTCACTTTTTTCAACATTTCTAAACGATTTTGAACGTTTTTTCACATTTCAACAATTTTTTTCGATTTTCATAATTTTTTTACAATTTGCAAAGTTTTTTTAAGAAATTGACAATTAAACTTTTAAAAATCGAGTTTTTCCTGATTTTCCACCGCTTACATCTCATGATATAGTAAAATCTGTAGATCGCATTTAAAAGCGATTTCTTATAATCTAAGATAAGATGAAGAGCAAAGAAATTTAATCCGATTTCATTGTTTCTTAGCGTTGTAAACAAATATTTGACCAAATTATGCTTTTATTAACAAATGTGCAGCACTCCGGTTGCTTGTTAATAGACACATAAAAATCTCTAAGAAACAATCTGTAACCCAATTTGAATTTCTATAAAAAGAGGTGGTTAACTTTCGCCCAGGGGTCCCCAGGTACCTCGGAATTCATCGGTGAAATAATATTCGTGTTAAGTGACTTCAAAAACCCCCAGATTCCTCTAACTTTGTAATAAATTTTCTTGAAACTCCAAGAGAAGAGGTGTACCCTGGGCACAAGGTACTTCGGAGATGTTTGTCAATATGATTTTTGTGATTAACGACCACAAAAACCACTAAGTAACAAAATTTAACGTATTTCTAGCAATATTTACCAAGCGGTAATTTTTGCATTTATTTTCTGTTAGGAATGCACTTTCCCGATGCAATTTTCTAACCAGAAATGCAATTTTTCAATGTGTTGAAAATAGCGACAAAGTTTCCTGACACTGTTACGAGTCGAATACAAAAAACAATTAATCTTACAACAGAAATTTTGGACGTTTAGCTTTATTTTCTCAGCTAAACGCAACCAGTGTGTTTAAATTAGTTTTTTATAAATTAAATTATAAATAAGCCCTGTAGATAAATTTTAACTTTAACCTTTTCTTTGATCTTTTGATCAGCGTTATTTATACATTAGAATTGAAAATTGCTGGAATCCATTCGACCGTAAAAGTAATCTATTTATCTTTCGAATCTCAACATTATTGAGCTTAACTTCCAAATCTAATTGGACTATTTTTCCGGCCATCAGACATTGAGCCGTTTTAATAAAATAAAGTAACGGCGAAAAATCTTTTACTGGCGACAGGAGAAAACGATTTGGATTAATTTTTTTTTAGTAAATATGTGCTAATGGAGATTTTTCGTACAGGTTTTAACTGATTAATATTCCTCTCAGTCTCAAATCGGTTCACATAAATTCCGGCATCTTGGCAGAGAGGATTGTGTTTCTACTGGCTTAATGCAAAACGTAGTACATGAATTTGTAGAACATTTTCTATAATAAATCTCCTCTACAGGTTTATGGGTACTTAAAGTTTATTGTATGGATTCCTTGTCCTACTTCCCAAAACAAATCGAATAAAGAAATATGAACGTAGAATATTTATAGCAGTAATTATCGAAAAAATACAAATTAAATTAAGCAAAATTGTGCTTTTTTTATTTCGAGTAGGAAATTGACCTCATTGTGTTATATCGTCAACAGTTTCGGTGATATTATAATACTATTATACTTTAATTAATTTTGGTGATGGTTTTGAAAACAGAAGGAATGACGCTAAACTAATTCACATGACTCATAACTGTGGAATGTTTCCTAAGCGAGATATAGCCCCTTAAGTAAAAATTGTCAAACTCTCCTAGGTCTCCCCTAAAGGACTGAACCGAACTGTCCGTCAAAATTAAACTTTGACTACCAATATCTTTCCAACCACTGGTAGGATTACAATGATTTTTTTTTAAATTGTAATTTTGTTATTGGTGAATAACATAGTGCGAAGAGCATGCAAAAAAATTAAATCCAATGTGATATTTTTTCTTCAAAGTTAAAAGTATTCTGTGGACAATATCCGATGGTGTAGAATTGTAAGAACTACAGAGCGATATAGCCTCATGTCTCCTGAGTATTTTGCTTTTTTTAAAAATTAATTAATCTTGGATTTTTCCAAAACATTTCTTGTTTTTTTTTAAGTTATACTTCTATATATGAACTGGATTTGTGTGGGGTTAAATGGGAAAAATCATTACATATGTAATGGTGTGAGTAAGAAAGAGACAGAAACACATATAAGGTATATTGGTCGGTAAAAACAAAGATGAAATATTTACCACATGTTTAGTCATAACTAAGACGACGTCGAGGAATGCTGGACTAGCATCAAAAATGCGTTTGAAAATGCCAATAACACCCATCTACTAAAAAAGAACACCTTAATAAGAAATGAATGGATGAACACGGAAAAACTGGAACTAATGGAAAGGCGCAGACAATGTAAGATTAATAATGACGCAATTGGCTATCGAAACTATCAGAGGAGAACTCGCAATGAAATCAGAATTGCTAAAGAGAAGTGGCTTGCAGACCGATGTACGGAAGCTGAACACCTTACTCGAATTGGTGACAGCTTTCATCTTCATCAGAAAATAAAAGAGATCGCAGGTCTGTACAAGAAAACACCAATAACCCACATCCGAGACGAAGAGGACGAAATAATACTGGAGCCCGAGAAACTGCTGGAAACGTGGAAAACTTATGCAACTAACCTTTTTAATGACCAGAGATCGCAAGATCCACCGCTCCCAGATAACAATTTGCCATACGGCCCATACATATTGGAGAGCGAAATTCTTAATGCCATAAAACTATCAAAAAGCGATAAAGCTCCAGGACCAGACAACATGCTATCAGAAACCTTCCACCTCATAAGTGATCAAAACATAAAAATAATAACAAGACTTTTTAATCACATATACGACACTGGAAATATCCCCGCAGACTGGCTTCGTTCCACATTTATAACCATACCAAAATAACGCACAAAGATGTAAAGACTATCGACTTATTAGCTTAATGAGCCATTTTCTAAAACTGCTTCTTCGAATCATGCACACTAGACTCTACAGAAAATGTGAGGAGGTAAGCGGGTTCAGTCAGTTTGGCTTTAAGAAAGGGTTTGGAACCAGAGAGGCCATCTTCAGCCTGCAGACATTGGTACAAAATTGCTTTGACCAAAGAAAGAACGCCTTCATATGTTTCATTGACTATGAAAAAGCTTTTGATAATGTGAGACATGAACTCATGGTAACATATCTTCAAGAACTTGGATTGGACGACAAAGATGTAAGAATGATTGCTAATCTATATTGGCACCAGACGGCTCAAATACGACTTCAAAACTCAGCAACAACAGAGGAATTTGAAATAAGGAAAGGAGTCAGGCAGGGCTGCATTTTATCCCCAATGCTTTTCAATCTCTACGTGGAGAGAGCTTTTGCTGAGATAACTTCTGAGAGACCCATGGGTATTATAGTTAATGGTATCCCAATTAATAATATACGCTACGCTGAAGACACCGCAATAATAGCCGATAATTCCAACGATCTGCAAACCCTACTAAATACTGTCAATGAGGCAAGCCAACAGAGAGGCCTAAAGATTAGCACCGGTAAAACAAAGTTTATGGTTATATCTAGAGATATCTTGCCAACCGTAGATCTTCAACTCAATGTGGAGCAAATAGAGCGGGTCAATAAATTTAAATACTTGGGGTCTGTGGTGAACGACCAGTGAAACCCAGAACTTGAAATAAGGTGCAGGATAGAACAAGCAAGAGCCACTTTTCTAAAACTAAAAAAAATCCTCACCAACCGGAATCTAAATTTCAAACTCAGGTACAGAATGGTCAAATGTTATGTCTGGTCAGTTCTTCTGTACGGAGCGGAAGCGTGGACGCTTAAAGCTGCTTCCATCAACCGAATTGAAGCATTCGAAATGTGGACTCTGAGACGGATGCTAAAAATACCGTGGACGGAACATGTCAGAAACGAGGATGTGCTCAGGATAGCTGGACTGGAGGACCGAGAACTCTTCGAACATATTAAAAAACGAAAAATCTCTTACCTGGGGCACATCATACGGGGAGAGCGGTATGACTTCCAACGCCTGATACTGCAGGGAAAGATCAAAGGTGGAAGACGAGGTATCGAAAGAAAGAAATTATCCTGGCACAGAAATATCCGCCAGTGGACGGGAATAAGCGACTTCCAGTCGCTACAGGAAGCTGCCGTAAATAGAGTCATATGATGGGAAAACGGAGGACGCCTTACGCAGGAATCTGCATGGCACTCAAAGAAGAAGAAGTCATAACTATAAGTCCTTTAAATACCGTTTAAATATTTAGTACATTGAAAAGAGATAGATATACAAAAAACAGTCTGAGCTAATGTTTTAATTATCATAGTGTAGTATAACATTGTGTTTGACAGATTGTTTTATAATTCTGTCACGTTAGTATACATATAAAGTTTAGTATTTTATATTATTGATATTAATGATAATATTCAGTAATGAGTATTGTATTGTAGTCCATAGTACCGTCACATGGTTGCATTATATCCCGCACTATGTTTTTGAGGTTTTTGGCTACATAAACAGAGTTTTTAAGAATAGTCGAAAAGTGCATTCCGAACAGACAATAGATAAAAAAATTACAACTCGGTAAGTACTCCAAATGGGTTCAATTTATGTACTCGGGGTTTTTGGGGTCGCTGAACACGAATAACATGATATCGAAAGACTCCGCGCCACTTGGTGCCTAGGGTTTTACCTCTTCTCCTGGGGTTTTATGTACATTTTGTACAAAATCAGTGCACACTTGGAAAATTAGTCCATTATTTTTTTTGTTTTAACGTAAAATTTGCAAAATGAATAATAAAAAAAAGCATTAGCCCTGATAAGAAGGGGTTTTAGTCAATGATGTGTGGCTGGACATTTAGGGATTAACCAATTAACATTTTTAAAAATAATTGTTGTTCAATTTGCAGAAACTGGGACCAATCGTAGAAGAAACGAACAAGGCCTTATTTTTTTTAGTGTTTATGAAAGGTTAGAAATCTTCTAAACACACCGGGATGATATCCCGGTAGAGTCGGATTTTTACCGACTTAAACCAACCCTCCACCTCGATGAGTGAGCAGGAAGCACCTGTCCTTCCACCTTCTAACTCGCACACTTATCTATCCTTGCATCTCCTTTCTCGCGCACACAACCCTACCTCCCTGGCTTCTGGGGTGCAGAGTTATTTTCATTTTCTTTTATCCTCCTCTTTGATACTTATCACCACACGAACATACTCATGCACACACCTCCAGTTACTTTTATTCTCGATCATACATACCAACAACTCATGTATCGAGTTGCCGGCCCAAGCAATCTCATTCTGCACTTTTCTTTCACCAGCCCATTTCTCACACTTCAATATTGTATGTTGCACAGTGTCTAAAATTCCGTAGAATGGAGACTCGGGTGTTGATGCCCTTCTGAACCTGTGCAGATACGACCAGAAACAACCGTGTCCTTTCAGTATCTGCGTCAGGGCATAATCCGTAGAACGGTGCTTACACCCCAACCAGATTCTTATGTCCGGAATGAGAGACTTCGTCCACTGAGCCACATCCTCCGTTCTCTTGTATTCCCCTTTCCACATCTCAATAGATGTGGCTCTCTCCTCATTCCTTATTCTTTCACCAATGGCCTTGTAATAGCGACGGAGGTACATTCTCACTCTTTCCTCTGCGAGAATGTGTGTTAGCACACAGCCCACAACTACCCGAAGCGCAGCTGCGGATACTGTGTGGTAGGATAACAGCAAATAGAGATGATCGTTATATTCGACTTAAGGTATTGAAAGGTGGTTTCTAATAAGCGTTCAGCTTGGAATACAATTTAGAGAAATTGACTAGTACGACGGCTTCATGAAATTAATTTAAGAGCTAGGCGACTTGCTCTTGGTCCTCTTTTGACCAGAGGCCACCGTGTTGCCAGGCTGCAATATGCGCAATTGTATCTGAATTAATCTGCTGGAGATTGGAGAGAAGCTTTGTTTGTGAATCAGTTTTGAGTTGCTCTTCATTCTCCTAAAGGTAGACGTAGAGACATCCTGGAGAACGGTAATGGTTATGCATCCTTCCAACTATAGTTCTATTTGATAGAGACTCTCTCAATTGGACTGCTGCTGATTGGGCAGAAGTTTTGTTTGTGGATCGGTTTTGAGTTGCTCTTCATTCTTCTGATGTTAGACGTGGAGACGTCCTGGAGAACGGTATGCGTCATGCAACCTTCCAACTACAGTCCTATTTAATGGAGACTTTCTAAATTGGATTGCTGCTGATTGAGGAGAAGTTTTTTTTGTGGATCAGTTTTGAGTTACTCTTCATTCTCCTGATGGTAGACGTGCAGACATCCTTCCAACTACAGTTCTATTTAGTGGAGGCTCTTTGATGGTCTAGGCAGGTATAGTAGAACAGAATTATAAGCAATAAGAAGAGGTTCTTTGACGTTTGACCAATATATTGGGGAAATTTTAGAGCAGTACGTGTTGCCAATTGCGCCATTTATTATCCCTCCAAGAAGTCCCGATCTCAACACGATAGAGCATATTTGGAACATTCTTGGAAGACAAGTGAAAGAATGAGACCCCGCTTCAGCCAATCTCATAGAACTAGAACATGCCCTACTAGAGGAATGGGAAAACATCCCTTAACATGTCTATCCACATATTGCTCTCAAAACTTAAAATCCGAGTAGTGGTTACGGGAGACATTCATTGGTAATGTTGAAAATGCAGGAAATGTTAAAAACTTAAATATCTCTAAAAAAATCCAAGATAAATTGAATCTTAATCAAGCAAAATTCTCAGAAGACATGAGGCTATAACACTTGTAATTATTTTTTACCATTTTTAATTCGAAATATCAGTTTCTATTCTTTGACATATTTTTACATATTTTCTTTTTATTATAGTTTTATCTAAAATTTTTAATTTGGGAAACTGATTATTTTCTTTGTTTCTCCTTTATACTAGCTTTTAAATCATCTTTATAGAGTCTATTTTAATTAACACTGGATCGCTTTACACCTCCTGCTTGAAGTAGTAAAAAAATTGCAAAAAAGTAAAGATGAAAAGTATTACATTTTATCAATGTTTTGATAACTATTTAATTTTAACAACGCTACTTGTTTGTTCTTCTGAAGTAATTTTTTCAACAGAAAAGTGTGTCTGGTTCAGATGGCAGAGGGTTATCTAAAGTGTTTTATTCAATGTGTTGCCTTTTCCTTTGTATTTTTTCAAGAAAATCTGCTACTTTAAAAGCCCATTGGCTTGTAACATTTTCCCACGTATACTCCCAGTTTATTATGCTTGTAAGAGTATATAGAGATATTCCAACGCATTTATATTTCTCAAAATTGGAAGATCGTTATGTTTGTTTGCTTTTTTAGTCCAGTCAATGAGATAAAAAATACGATTTTCTCGATTTTAATAAAATTTTGGGAATTGTCTCTACTTCCTTTTTAATTGAATATGCCAATATGTGCTTACTACTGTAACGTTCGTTTTTGAGTATATCCTCCTGACTATAATTTTATTTATTTCAATTTTATCGCGCCGGTGCGGAAGGTTTGTTCGCGTCGATTTGGTAGGAGAAAGTTTGTTACTTCGTTAGAAAATTATTTCAATTTTTTCATTTTATCTTCGATTCTTAATAAAATTAGAATTATTTCCTGATTACCTTGGCCCTTCGTAAGTACATTTTTGTTTCTGTATAAATTTTCATTAGTATCTATTAAATTATCCAAATTGCGGTGAATTTATTATTTTAAAAATTTTACTAACACTAAATATCAAATACATTGCTATTGTGAAAGGTCGGTTTTTTGTGGTGATAAAATGTATAAACATGGAATGTAATTAATTTTTTCTCGAAATTTGGAGAACCAGATAGCGAATGTATTAGATAGTAAAATACTTAAAGGTTGGAGTTTTAATTATTATTTTATTATTAGGGTTATTGCCAAATCAAAGAAGGGCCCTATTAAGGATTATCTTAAAAATAGAAAAGATTCGCTGACTACCGACAGCCATTTTGTTCCTTAGAAGTCGACACAAGGTGAAACCATTCCCGGGTTTGGACACAAAAGAAATTTCCTTAAAAGAAAAATCACTTCTATCCACGTTTAGATTTAGAGCAGTTCCGATCCACAATAAATCAAACTCCAACAGGAAGAATCCAAATAAACTAAAGATAAGAGATTAAATTAATTAATTTTTTTTAAATTTTCACATAACTTTGAATGATTAAATAAATCAACTTAAAACTGATTTTATCGTTTTTTATTTGTTTGTCTGTACTTGGCGCCCTAAATTAATGTTTGGGGAGAGTTGGTAAAGACTCAGAAGGAAGCCACGAACCCAGGAGCTAGCCTATGGTAATTTAAGGGTTACATTATTTTTTAGTGATAAAAACTACACCTTATTGCAAAAATTTTGTAAAAATTTTTGTAACGTAAATAAAAATATTTTGTAGGCTTTAATAGTGTTTTATAAAGTTAAATAAAGGTCTATAATTTAAGACATTATTGTTGGTTGGCTGAATAATTTAACCCGTATAAACCACCATCTTTGATAATAAAATGTGACTTATCGTACCCATTCAAAAACCATTTAAAAGAAAATGTGAAAGACTATAACACCACATTGATCATATTACTTCCAAATCTTTAGTTTTTAAAACTAAAATGGCGCAAGAAGGGCAATACTTTCGCTATCAACTCAACTTAATGTAGCGGGTTTTCTACCCCCATAAAGGTGGCTGACCCAAAGTGAAAAAATTTGTCGAAATTTATGTCAAAATTAGGTGCTTTTTAGGTGCTATTTAGGTGCGCAAAACAAAAATTAGGTGCACTAACCGTTTTTGAAATATTTACGAAAAACCATGGGACCGCCAGCCTTTAACAACCTAGCTGACCCATAATAAAAAAAAAACAAAAAACTAGGATTGAATAATCTTTAAATTAAGTGCTAATTAAGTGCTTTTTAAAACACGAAACATAAAATAAAAAATTTAAAAATTAAACGTATTAAAATTGAATATATTGATTGTGTATGGCAAAATGTCACATTTCTTCTTGCACTTTGAACCAAAATGGACATCGGCAGTTTAAGAACAGTTAGAAATCGGTAAAAAAATTTTGTCCCGTAATTTTTTTAATGGATAATTCGGAAGGTCACCACTAAAAATTTTTTTTATTTTTTTTTTAGTTCGGACCGCTGAGCTGAGACTTGCAACCGGTCAGTTATAAAAAAATGTTAACTATGTTAAGTACAACTAAATTTGATGTACAAAAAGTGTTTTTAAACATTTCATAAAAAGTCAAAAACGTCAAAATACGTCACGTTACTATAGCTTTGCGGTTAAAACTAGCGGGAAGTTGCAAGGATGGCCTTTAAGGTCAACCTCTTTTCGAATTTTTTCGTTATTTTTTAAGTTATTCGCAAAAAAAAGTTCAAAAAGGTGCCATTTTCCAATGAAAATGGCAAGTTTTCAATCACGAAAGTATTGATTTTCAAAAAAAAACTTATAGAACAATTTTTGCTCAGAATTAGATCCTCTAACAATTTCCGAGCTTAATTTGAACAAAAAAATTCTACCTTCGAGGAGAGGTCGGAATCCCCCCAAGATAAAAGCATATTTTGACATTGCGAAGACTTTTTTCTTAAGCTATTCCTTACCTACTGTAAAATTTTTAAGGAAATTGATGTATTTTAGGACGGATTTCGAAGTCTTATTGACTGGACTAAAACAGTAATAAAATCATGAAAATCAATCGAAAAATAAGAAAAACCCGAAAAAATTAGAAAAAAAAAATTAATTGTTAGGTGATACGAAGTTAACCGGGTAAGCTAGTTAAAACATAAAAAAAACAAATCCAATGACTGGATTTTATAAGAGACTAGATGTACCAGCGCGCGTTGCTACGCCAACAACTAAAATAAATTTAAGAAAAATGAAAAAGAAGAGGAGATAGAGAAAGAAAGAAAGTTTATAGTTTTGTTTTACTTATCGCACCAAAAATATATTTACCTATACGAATTGGTTTAGATATCTATTAAAATTAGTATTGAATTTGATACATGAAAGCGTCATCTGGTAGTAACTTCCATTACTACGAATATCATATTCATCTTACCCATTAAAAATACATCATCATAATGATTTTCATGAAAATCGGTTGAACGGGCAAAAGTTGCTACTCTGCAGCGCCACCTGGTGGCGAGTGGCATCAATGAGCATATTATACAAACCTTTCCTGTGGAAAAATAAATATATTTATCAATTTTCATAACAATCGGTTGAACGGGACAGAAGTTGCTACTCTGCAGCGCCACCTGGTGGCGAGTGGCATCAATGAGCATATCATACGAACCTTCTCCGTGAAAAAATACATATGCATACCAATTTTCATGACAATCGGTTGAACAGGGCAGAAGTTGCTACTCTGAAGCACCACCTGGTGGCGAGTGGCATCAATGAGCATATCATACAAACCTTCATACATACATACAGACAAACATTCATTTTTATATATATAGAAGATAGATGTAATGCATAGAATCCAAAACACAATTTGTCGTAGCTAAGTCGCATAACGTCTAAGTTCCCTATATGTCTATAATGACCGGCAATAAGGTTTTACGTGATTAATAAAATGTTGGACTCATCGTGAAATATGGCGCTTCGTCTAAAAGGTCAGACTTTATGTTTTGGCGTGGAAATGGGTACACAAACATCGAAGGAATGAAACCTTCGGCAGCATTTAAGCATGTAACTTTTCTGCCTTTATCAGTCACGGTTTCCTACTCGATTTTGCCCTTTCCGGGCGATCACTTTAACAATCTTGGATTGAGCTATGTTGAAACTGGTTTCGTCAGATTGAAATTTATCTGTGGAATATTTAGTTTTAAAATATAAATTAAAAACGTTTTTAAAATTATTAAACCGCCTTAAAAAAAAAGAAAAATGCACTAAAACGCAAAGAATAAAATCTGTATTTCTAAAAAAAAATTGGAATCAATTAGGTATCTGATTTGAATTTCCTTAAAGTCGGCTTCAATGGATTATATCTTTGTAGAAGCTTTGAGTAACTAACATTCGAAATCTAGATTAAATTAGATGGTAATTTCCCATTGGAGCCGACTTCAAGGAAATCGAAATAAAGAAATAAAGACTATATTTTTAATTTTTTAGTGCGTTTTCGGTTCAGTTTAAAAAACTTTTTATTTTAACCTTTTTTAGTTGCTACTTAGCTTTGTCAGATGTGGGCGCAAATTCATGATGTTACTATCTTCAAAACCATCCGAATACCGTTCAACAGCTTGTGGGTTAAATCCCCGGCCGGACCGATTTGGCCCATTAACGAACTCGACCGAGATTTTTGAACGATTGATTTTTGTACCAAACTTCATTTCGATCCGTTAAGAAATGCGACCGCTATCGTGTCCACAGATTTCGTTATATCGCAACCATCGTGACCTGCGAACCAGCTGAATAGTAGATATAAATTTACTAAAAATGAAAAAAAAAAGATTATTTTTTATCGATAACGTTCAAATATTAGTCGATTTTTAAAACTCCAAGACGTTTTCCATTTTACTGATAAAACTGGTGTTCGACTTGTTCGTAACGTGCATTGTTCTTTGAGAGTTTGTCACGTTTTACTTCAAGTTCGAGGGTTGATTTTGAAACATTGAAGCACTTTGACGCATTTCAATATACCTTTTTCCCTACTTTTAACGTTAATGGCATTTTTCTTAATTCCACTTTTTAGATGGATGTATTTTTAGACGTTTTACTTAAAAAATATAATACACAAAAACTAGTTTAAATCATAAATGCAATAGCTTTTTTCTATTTAAAGTCATAAACATATATTCAATGTGACCAAGGAGAAAAAGTAAAGCTTTCTTAACACTTTGAAGTATTATTTTATTGATCAGTTGTAATCAGTTGCGATCACTTGTAATCATTTGTAATCACACTTGTAATCGTTTGAAATCACTTGCGTGCACCTGCAGTCATTTACCTGCGATCACTTTTAATTAGTTGTGATTATTTAAAATTATTTTGATCGCTTGAAACGTTATTATCAGTTGCGATGACTTTAAATCACTTTATATTTTTTTAAATATTTTAAAGCGGTACGAGCAACGGGTAAAGCTAATTCTTCTCTTTATAGGTTTCAAACAAGCTTACGATTCTATGATAAGAAGGCGTCTGTACCATGCCCTAAGAGTACTTAAAAATCCGGAAAAGATGATCAGACCAGTTTAAATGATCTTAATGAAGACCGACAATAAAGTAAGGATAGAAGGAAGCCTAACAGGAAAATTTGAAGTTAAAAGGGGCTTAAAGCAGGAAGATTCGCTGTACACAGTACTCTTCAATTTCTAAGTAAAATGACCTTAATAAAGACCGACAATAGAGTAAGGATAGAAGGAAACCTAACAGGAAATTTTGAAGTTAAAAGGGGCTTAAAGCAGAAAGATCTGCTGTTCACAGTTCTCTTCAACTTCTTCTTGGAGGCAATAGAGAGATTGAAATACAAACGAAAGGTATGATTTATGACAACAGAAGCCCGGTAGTATTAATGGTCGAACTGAAAGGGAACTACTGAGGATTTTCAAACTCTTTGAAGTGAAGGACAAACACTATGAACTGATAATTAAAAAGAAAAAACGAAGTATATGGAAATGGAACAGACCACATTTAAAGACACTTAACTGAAGGCTACTACAAACAACGAGAGTAAAGAGTATTGCTTCAAAAAGGTGTCGAAGTTTGAGTATCTAGGAGTAACCTTAACAAGTAAAGGAGAAGAAACCAAGAAATTGAGAAGCAAAGTTAGAGAGGAAAGAAGACTGTCGGAGCATTACACAAACTATTGAGAGCAAAGAACATTTCTAGAGAGGAAAAATAGAAACTATACCGAACAGTGATACAGCCTTTATGTCCTTTATGGAAGCGAAACATGGATTATAAACAAAAATCATGAAAATCTGCTGAACATCTGGGAGTCTTAAGGAAGATATTCGGTGGAGTAAAAGACGATAAAAACGTTACGTTTCTAGTAGATGAAAAAATGCAGAGATCACAGAGCTGTACCAGAAACTATCTGGATCGTCAGAGCAAAGCGACTTGGATGGAAAGGCCATCTTGCGAGAATGGCTGACGAAAGTTGGGCAAAGGACTGGCTGCTGAGAGGGGAATGAAAAAAGAGAAGAGTACCACCACAAAAAAAGTGGCTAGAAGCGTCTAAGGAAGACCTAGAAACAATCGATATAGCAAATTGGAGAACTGCGGCCATGGACAGATTAAAATTTAGGAAATTCCAAGCCATGGGCCTTTAAGGCCTGTTCACAATAATTTAAATCGTCTTATTCTAATATGTATTCCAATTTTTGCTATTTAATTCTGTAATATATTTAAATATTTTAAATTTTGTATTTGTTAACTCAATCATTTCCTTCCGTTCTATAATATAAATTTCTATATAAAACATATTTTTGCATAAAACAAAAATTCTATTTTCCGGATTATTGGCACAAACACAGATGTGCATTATATCGGAAAAATATTAAACTGTAAAAAAATTGAATGGACAAACAAACATTCTCAATAACAGATAAAAATAAAACTCCAGTTCTAATTGATTCTTGGATAACATCCAATTCTTTTAAAAAACTTACAAAGGGATTTGTCCGACTCAGTTCACTTACCAGTTATCCTGATGATCTAATTATAAAAGTCGTATAGAGCGTGGAAAATACAATAAGAAGTAAGAATAGTTTCAAAAAGAAAAAGAAATGGATAATTGATAAAAGTAATCGAACAACTCACCTATAAAATATATAATTAATACATCATCCAAGAGAAGGTTCGAGTTTGGTTTCACTATTGTAGTTGTTTTTTTAATTATTCTAATTCACTGATCTTGTTGTTTTACTATATTACTAGCTGACCCGGCGGACTTCGTACCGCAAATCATCGTCATATTTTCTCATTAGTTATCAGGTTTATACTATTTTTTTTTTTCGTTATATTTTGTAGTTTATCGATAAAATATATTAGATGCATCACAACACTTAAATTAGTAAGAATTTCTCGTTTAAATATAAATGATATTAACTGCACCACCTTCCGGCGGCGTCACAATACTTAAATAAGGATTGCTCGTTTAAATATATATGTGATATTAACTGCGCCACCTTACGGTGGCGTGATATAAAGTAATCAAATAAGTAGTGGTTGCTCGTTGAATGGAAGCGCCATCTGGTGGTAGCTTTCATTAATACGAATATCATATTCATCTTACCCATTAAAAATACATTATCATACTGATTTTCATGACAATCGGTTGAACGGGGCGGAAGTCGATACTTTACTGCGCCGCCTGGTGGCGAGTTACATCAATGGGAATAGCATATAAACCTTCTCCGTAGAAAAATACATGTACATACCAATTTTCATAACGATCAGTCAAATAGTTTCTGAGTCTATCGATTTCATATATACAAACATCCATTTATATATATATGTATATATATATATATATATATATATATATATATATATATATATATATATATATATATATATATAAATATATAGATAAGGATTACTCGTTTAAATATATGTGATATCAACTGCGCCACCTTACGGTGGCGTGATATAAAGTAATCAAATAAGTAGTGGTTGCTCGTTTAATGGAAGCTCCATCTGGTGGTAACTGCCATCAATACGAATATCATATTTATATTAACCATTAAAAATACAGCATCATACTGATTTTCATGACAATCGGTTGAACAGGGCAGAAGTTGCTACTCTGCAGCGCCATCTGGTGGCGAATGGCATCAATGAGCATATCATACAAATCTTTTCCGTGGAAAAATACATATACATACCAATTTTCATAACAATCGGTTGAACAGGACAAAAGGTGCTACTCTGCAGCGCCACCTGGTGGCGAGTGGCATCAATGAGCATAGCATATTCGTTTTCTCCGTGAAAAAATACATATACATACCAATTTTCATGACATATGGTTGAACGGGGCAGAAGTTGCTACTTTACAGCGCCACCTGGTGGCAAGTAGCATCAATGGGCAATATGGGCATAGCATATTCGTTTTCTCCGTGAAAAAATACATATACATACCAATTTTCATGACAATCGGTTAACCGGGGCAGAAGTTGCTACTTTGCAGCGCCACCTGGTGGTGAGTGGCATCAATGAGCATATCATATAAACCTTCTCCGTGGAATACTACATATACGTACCAATTTTCATAATAATCGGTCTAGTAGTTTTTGAGTTCATCGATTTCGTACATAAAAACACATCCTTTTTTACCTTCCGAACAGCAACGCTGTTATAGGAAGGTATTGTGATCGCGAAAAATTTCGATCTCGGGTTTTTAGCGGAAATACGCGTTTTAGGGTTCCCTGAGCCTAAAAAACCCAAAAATAAAAAATGTCTGTCTGTCTGTCTGTCTGTGTGTCTGTCTGTGTGTCTGTGAACACATTTGCGGCTAAACGGCTAATCGGATCGGAATGAAACTATAAAACCTTACTTATAATCACCATCGGAGGAATCTGATAGAATTTGAGTAAAATCGGCCGACCGGAAGTGGACGTTTACTCTTATCAAAAAATGGAATTTTTTGAAAATATTGGGTTTTTATATAGTTATTGGCAAAATATTTATACTTTGTGGAAAGAACATGTAATTTCCGACATTTTTGAAAGAATACATTTTTTTGATATTTTCATTAGTTTTCGAGATATTGACACTTTTATCAAAAACTGGAAATATGTGAAATAAAAATTGTGGATTCGCTTTTTTTAAACAAAAATTGGTAGTTATTATATTTTCAACATCTGACAGCTGTCAAATTATGTTTTGGCGTATTTCAACATTTAATTTTCTATATTTTGACATCTGACAGCTGTCAAATTATGTTTTTTGAGAGTATCAACTTTTGACTAGTGTCAAATTATTTTTTTTTATATTTTTGACATCTGACTACTAACTAATTAGTTTTTTCGATATTTTTGACATCTCCATACTATGGCCACTCCAATTCTACCACCCACTACTTGTTAATATCAGTCAGATTAGCTCCTTCTATATTTTGACATCTGACAGCTGTCAAATTATGTTTTTTGAGAGTATCAACTTTTGACTAGTGTCAAATTATTTTTTATATTTTTGACATCTGACTACTAACTAATTAGTTTTTTCGATATTTTTTTCCGAACAGCAACGCTGTTATAGAAAGGTATTGTGATCGCGAAAAATTTCGATCTCGGGTTTTTAGCGGAAATACGCGTTTTAGGGTTCCCTGAGCCTAAAAAACCCAAAAATAAAAAATGTCTGTGTGTCTGTGAACACATTTGCGGCTAAACAGCTAATCGGATCGGAATGAAACTATAAAACCTTACTTATAATCACCATCGGAGGAATCTAATAGAATTTGAGTAAAATCGGCCGACCGGAAGTGGACGTTTACTCTTATCAAAAAATGGAATTTTTTGAAAATATTGGGTTTTTATATCGTTATTGGCAAAATATTTATACTTTGTGGAAAGAACATGTAATTTCAGTCATTTTTGAAAGAATACATTTTTTTGATATTTTCATTAGTTTTCGAGATATTGACACTTTTATCAAAAACTACCACTACTTGTTAGTGTTCGGAAGGTCGTGTGGTGCCCACACCAGATTTTTATATATATAGATTAAAATAAATGATTGCCAGTAGTGGGGCAACTTATGTTCTGGCCCATTTATTAATCTGACCCAGAACCTTTGGATAGGATAATTTTAAAACGGTCAAAAGGGAATGAGCGATAGGGTGGGATAACAGTCAAAAAGACCGTATTGACATAACCAAAGGGTTGTAACTCTTAAACGGACGAACGGATTTTGTCGTTTGACGTATCATTTATATCATTTTATATTACGATAAAAGTATAATATTAATTAGAAGTTTAATGATTTTAGCTGCAATAACTAAAAAGGCTCAGATACATTTTTCTTTATGATTACCTGCGGCTATAGCTGCTTCTACTTCTGTTTCTTCTTTAGTTCAATCATCAACTTTAGTTACAGCAGGAGTTTACTTATTAATTCGGTTTAGAAATTGTTTAATTGTTTTTATTTTTTATTATTTATTGCTTCTTTAACAATATTTAAATCAGGATTAGGAGCTAATTTTAAATATGATTTTAAAAGAATCATTGCATTATCTACTTTAAGTCAACTAGAGTTAATATTAAGAATTTTGGCTTTAGAATAATCAAAATTTGCTTTTCTTCATTTAATTACTCATGCTTTATTTAAAGCTTTATTTTTTACTAGGTGTACCCGCGACGTCGTTCGCGTGGCATGTTAATTGTTGTATAAAAATTTCTACGCTCACCCCGTTAAAGGCGTGGAAGGAGAAATTTTTATACACCAGATGTTAAGTTAAAAGAAGACAAATTACATATGTGAAAACCGCATTCAAATCGGATCAGTAGTTTTCATGTGATGCGCGCACAAACATATAGATAGACAGATAGACGTACAAAAAAAATAACCACATTTTTGAGTTCTATATCGATGTACCTGTGACGTCGTTCGCGTGATGTATAGATTGTTGTATAAAATTTCTACCCCCAAACCGTAAAAGAGGTGAAGGAGAAATTTTTATACACCAGATGTTAAGTTAAAAGAAGACAAATACATATGTGAAAACCGCATTCGAATCGGATCAGTAGTTTTCATGTGATGTGCGCACAAACAAATAGATAGACAGACAGACGTACAACAAAAAATCTAACCACATTTTTGGGTTCTATATCGATGTACCCGCGACGTCGTCCGCGTGACGTATAGATTGTTGTATAAAAATTTCTCCCCCCACACCGTAAAAGTGGTTTTCCAATATTCCCCTTCACTGCTCTGCTCCTATTGATTGTAGCGTGATATAACGAGCTCAGGAGTATGAAAAATAATTGTACCAAGTTTCGTTAAAATTCGTCGAGTAGTTTTTGTTTCTATAACGGTTATACAGACAGACAGAAAGATAGACAGACAAAAATTTTATTGATTTCATTTTTGGCATTAGTATCGATCCTTAATCACCTCCTGATAGTTATTCCTTATTACTAATTCTTTTAATCGTGCAATAGATGTCAATAATGTCAATATACACCAAATCTTGTATGTCACAAAGTAAACAGTTTTTGAACTTTTGAAAGTATTAAAAATTGGTCGGACCAAAAAATAGTGTGTGTTACACGTCCGGAAAATGTTTTGCAAGTGCTCGTATTGTTTCGCCTCGGTGCTACGCCCCTCAGCTACACAACTTTACTCGCTCCAGCAAAATGGCATTTTCCGTCCTTGTGTCACAAATAACTATTATTCGATGGTTATATCGAGTAAACTCCTTTCCAATGTTGATATTTAATGTGTTAAATTTAGAAACCTATTTCAGGTATACGTTTTTAATTGGTAAACCTCAGACTAAGTGTATATGGACTAAAACAGGTATTTCGGTTTTCTCTACTACTTTAATAAGCCTTTAACAATTTCAAAAAATAGTGATTACATATGATATATATTATAATTTTATACGGGCGTATAGTTTATGTGGAGCGCGTGTATTCATTAAGATCAACACTTTTTTAATTAAATAACTTCTATTTCACGATTCTCTATAGATTGGGAAGCTAATAAATAAATTTCCTACTATAATAGAACAAACGGGGAAAAGATTAAATTGTTGATAAAGGATAATAATTGGTTTACAAAACATTTGTAATTACCGAGTGAAGAGATATAATTTACTCATATTTCAATGACAGTAGGTATTCGGTTTTGACTACATATCTACAGGGGAATTAATTTTGCTGCAGTAAAAGTGAGCAGATGCCTTTATGGAACAGTATGGAAGAACAAGTATAATATGACTACAGACAGTAAAGTAAGCTAAAGATATGCAAAACATATGCAGCCGAAACAAAAGCTGACTGTGGTATAAAATATAAAAACACTAAACCTTTAGGAAGGTTTTAATGAACAAATTCTGACATTAATTGACAAAACTTAAATATAAATAATTTGTATAACAACAAGTAACAAAGTATAAGTAACAAGTACACTAAATTACACTACATTCTCCCGGCCTTTAGAAGTGAAAATAATCGGGTAATTTTCTACTCCGAGTCGATCTTCTAAGTGCCGGTGTAACATCAGAACATTTAGATTCCTGGAATTCAGAAGTAGTCTTAGGCGCCGTAGGTTCGGGAATTTCAATAACTTCGTTATTTTCTTCAGCATTAACAATTGGCTCAGAGAAAGATGCCTCATTTGTTTTTGTAACATCTCCAGCTGGAGCTAAATGTCTTAGAGAAATGGTAGATTCTCTACTATCTGCAAGTCTGACATAAGCATAATGGGGGTTAGCTTCTAGCAATTCGGCCTGTTCCACTTCAGGCTCATATTTGTTTTGTCTATTGAATTTTCTTATTAGTATAGGACCAGGAGAGCTTAGCCATGTTGGAAGAGATATACCGCTAGAAGACCGTCTGGGATGTATAAACATCCTTTCATGCGGTGAGACATTGGTTGCAGTGCATAGTAAAGATCTGATTGAATGTAATGCTTGTGGTAGTACTATTTCCCATTGATTTAATTTTAAACTATTGGATCGAATGCCAAGATGAATGGTTTTCCAAATTATATCATTATACCTCTCTACCTGTCCATTTCCTCTAGGGTTATACGGAGTTCAGCGACTAGTTGCTATTCCAACAGAAGTAAGAAAAGATTTGATTTCTTTTGACATAAAAGATGAACCTTGATCAGAATGAATATAGGAAGGAGTTCCAAAAAGAAAAAATAAATTTTTAAGATGTTTAATCACTTCTGATGACGAAGTATTAGAACACGGAAAGGCGAAAGGAAATCTTGAAAATTCATCAATTACAGTGAGCATATAGGGCTCCCCAGTGCAAGTTGGGAGAGGTCCCTTAAAATCTAAATTTAAACGTTCAAATGGACTTTTATTAAATTGCCCTCATGTTTAGTAAAACGAGGTTTTATTTCTGAACAAATTTGACATGAAGAGGTCATTTCTCGAATTTCATTTAATGTTACAGGAATATTTTTAATTTTTACCCAATGATACATGCGAGATATTCCAGGATGAAATAATGATTTATGTAGATCGTACAGATCAATTTTTGGTTGTGTTGAAAAACAGGCCCTAGAAATTGCGTCCGCCGCGATATTTAAAGATCCTGGGCGATATATAATATCATACTGAAAAGGAGACAATTCCAAACGCCACCTCAGGATTTTATCATTTTTTACTTTTCCATGACTCTTATTATTTAACATAAAAGATACAGATTTCTGATCTGTTATTAATTGAAATGGTTTTCCAATTAACAAATGTCTCCATTTACGTATAGACTCAACTATGGCATATGCTTCTTTCTCAACAGATGAGTGATTCTTTTCACTGCCAGTAAGAGTTCGCGAAAAGAAAGCTACTGGTCTACCACCTTGACTCAATGTTGCTGCAATTGCAAATTCAGAGGCATCTGTTTCTACTACAAGTATATCAGAATTGTTTATTGTAACGATCATTGAAGAAGCTTTATCTTGTTTAAGAGAATTGAAAGTTCGTATTGCCTCCTCTGACAAAGGAAAACTAGAAGAGTGAGCAAGAGGACGAATCTTGTCCGAAAATCGAGAGATCCATCTAGAATAATGAGCAAATAACCCCAAAGTCCTCCTTAAAGAAGGAAGGTCCTTTGGTTCAGGAAGATCTAAAAGAGGTCGAAGACGATCAGGATCGGGTTTGATTGTCCCGTCTTTGATAGTATGTCCTAAGAGACTTATTTCATCAACAGAAAATTTCGATTTTTGTTGATTTATAGTTAGGTGGTATTTTTTTTTGCAACTTCTAAATATGTATTTAAATTGATATCGTGCTCTTCTTGATTTCTACCACAGATAGTTATATCATCTAAATAAGCAAAAGTATCGCTAAGGTTTTTAGTAGTAATTATTTTATCAATTACTCTTTGAAAGGCTGCTACACCATTAGTAACTCCAAAGGGAATTCGTTTAAATTGATATAACCTTCCACATGCCTCAAATGCGGTATAACATTTATTACAACAAGTAACAAAGTATAAGTAACAAGTACACTAAATTACACTACACTGACACAAAAAGAACCAAACAAAAATAAATAACATTGAAATAAAAGTGCTAAGATCAATAAAAGGAGTTTCGCTCAGACAAAGAAATCAAAAAATACGGGAACAATGTGGGATACAAAGCATCACTAGATTTATAAAAAACACACGAAAGCAATGGGATCAAAACGTAGACAGAATGGAGCAAGAGAGACTACCGGAAATTTCCAGGGACAACAAACCATATAGCATAAGACCTCAAGGAAGACCACCGAAAAGATGGAAGCAGACAAACAGGAGAAATCCTTGTCGAAGGAGAAGGAAAAAAGAAATAGAAGTCTATAAATGAAAATAACATTAATTCATTTATACCAAGTATGAAAATGGTGTAAGATAATTTTAAGAGAGGATTGTATCATTACTTCTCAGTGCAAGAGACATCATGCCACTGGGAAAAATGGATCTTTAATCTTTTTTTAAATGCAGCTATAAACGAGGCATATTTAGCAAGTAAAAAACATTGGTATATAAACGATTTGTAACGAAGAAATTCTTTAAAAAATCCGTAATTGCGAAACGTTTTTAGAACGTGTCATTCCTTTTTTTTAATAAAAGTTTGTCCCATCAAAACCAGAAATAAATGGTTCTATTCACACACGTATACTTTAATTGTGTGCTGCGACAAAGGGAAATTCGAACATCAATAAATACGTTGTATCACCATTTGAAGGGTATCTTAGAAGGTCATTGGCTATTAACTCACAGATTTATTTAGTTAACTTTTTTTTCACATCTTTTGTATAAAAATTGCTTCAAGAATGGGCATTTACATTGATCTCCCAGAAATATGAAGGTATAAAATTAATTCAAAATAATTCATCAGTGGAAAAAGATTTTATACAAAAAATGAGTTAAATTAAACACATATATTTGTTAAATATAAACAATAGATTGTAAAATCGTGAATTCATACAACCACATGCGGTGAGGGTAGGCGAAAAGGTCTCTTTTATTGCTCTTTTATTAGGCTTTACTGGGCTCAGGTAAGGGGTGACGCGAGAGTTTGTTTAACCAAAATGTAGCTTACAAAAACATATTAACAGGAGAAGTAGGAACAGAGTTGGAAACACACAAAAATCACCAGATTTTCCTTTACAGTTAGGTACATACAAATTTATAAAGTTTCAGTAAATAGCGGTTTTAGAATTCAACAGGTAGGTGTACCTATTTGTTACAACTTTGTCTATTCATGTTGACAAGGTGTAATGAAAAGAGATCATCCGTAGAGCAATCCACTCCGGCAATGAAGTTGTTTATCGTAACTTACAATATCTAAACTTTTCGATTCATATATCTATCGAATGTAAACTTTTAATGGGAGTTGTTTGTGTATACCCGATATAACTTTTAGCTAAAAGTATTACGGAAGTTGTATGCGCATAAAATTTTTAAGTGTTGCAAAGTGGAGTCGGTCAAATTTTCATAATATGATTAAAAATATAAGATAGGAAAATGTAGTAAATAAAGTAAATGCAAATTTACAAAAAATAGACATTACGATTGTAAAACGCTTTTGTGTAAGAATCCCAATGAAGATTTTGGCTCATTTTTAATCAACAGACGCACTTTTTTAACAGTTTTTAGCATAACCACCAATTTCGGGTGGTCAACATGTTCGTCGTCTTCCAGCGACTCACGACCCTCTTTGAGCCGTGTAAACCACTCGTGTTTTCGGCTATAAGACAAAAAATCATCACCATAAACTTGTTTCAATAATCGATGCGTTTCAGTAAATGTTTTACCAAGTTTAGAATAGAACTTAATATTGGCTTTTTATACGATGCTCATTTTTCGACCGATGTTAAAAATGTATTTTCATTTTGAGCGCGATAACTCAGCGTGAAGTGGTTTGATTGTCATGAAATTTTGACAGAACTTCAATGAAAGAAGTACCTGGAGCAAATAGTAGCAGAAGAGGTAAGAACTGTAAAGTGGAGGAGCAGAGAAAAACGAGTAGGAAAGTAGAGCAATGGAAAGAGAAATAGCCATACGAAGAAGAAGGAAAATTATATTGTGTTTTTTTTAAGCAATCCATTTTTTGTAAGTTCAGAATCCACGCATACCCAGAGAGTTTATTGGTAGGAAAGAGTTCCAGATGAGGAAAAATTAGAAGATCCTGTATTCAAGCCTCTTCTACTATAATGATCTATTTTAGGGTGTAAGTGAAGTAGTTATGATATTTATCCAAGGAATTGATTAAAACGAAGGCTCCTTCAGTACCTTAAAATTATAAACCTTGTTCTATGCTACATCATGTATAAAAATAAAATTTACTTAAAAGATTAATAGAACAAAAACAAATGAAGATAGACACCAAAGATAACATAAAACCCCAACCAAAACCCCAGATCTTGTAAACCTAAACCCTAGAACCCAAAATTCTGTAACCCTGGACCCTATAACCTATAACCTCAAACTCTATTCGAAACCGAAACCTTATTAAACTAGAATTTAATACCCAAAGCTATATTCTACATCCAGTTAACCCAGACTCTATAATAATAATAATAATAATAATAATAATAACAAGCTTTATTCAATATTTGTTAAACAAAATCATTTTAAATAATTACAAAAGCAAAAATAAGCATGGCCCTTCTGGACCGTCCGCTTGGATCGGCACATTTATAAACTACCAACAAAAAATGAATTTAAGCCAAAGTTAAAAATAAAAAAAGAAGAAAAAATAAACATTCAAAAAACTCTAAATTATTTTTAAATTTTAATTATTGTAATTGAATTCCTGTACAAGGCTCCACCTGAGTTTCCATGCCTCCGAGGCATACCCCCCCAGCCTAACCCAATCCTTGCCATTCAGCCAGACTCTGACCTCGCCGATTGAGAGGACATCGTCCCCTAGCCATCGTTTTCTCAACTCCCCCAGGACCGGACAGACCCCCACAAAATGAATTACATCTTTGACCTGTCTAAGGTTACAGAGGGAGCACATCAGCACCCATCCCTCAATCCACGGCTTATTATTTAAGTCGATACCTTCGCCTCGCAATTTGATGGCCCACCTCTGATCCCTCAGACTAACGCCCTCCTTCAGGTAGGTGTACTTCCCATATTGGAATTAAGTTGTTTGTACAACAGATGATACCTGGCCGACTCTGCCTCTCTCTTCCAAATTTCCATCTCTTTACTAAGCACCCTATCCTGCAACTCTTCAATTATGCCAGCCCATTCCCTTAGCCAAGTCCACCCGGGTGGTAAAAGAACTCCTAATTCTTCTGCTAATTGTTTTACTCCTTTATACCACGATATATTCTTTCCGACCACCTGCCTAGCCAATATGTTAGGATACCTATTTTCTGACATGGCTACCACTTTTTTAATATATAGCAGATGAAGCTTTAAGGTGTAGGAAAATATTGAATTTAGTCCGGTTTCCAGGGCAATAACATAGTTGGGAGTATTGTACGGTAGACCAAAGACCTTTTTAACAAAAGTACGCAAAACTTTTTCTGGTACATCATACTTTTTATAGCCCCAGATTTGGCCAGCGTAACACAAAATTGATCTGCACACTGCATTAAATACCGCTGTTTTTGCTTCAAAACTAACCCCTTCCTTTTTCATAATAACTTCCAACCCTACATGCAAGGCGGACTTAGCCGCTGTTGCCCTTTCCTTAAAATGTGCTGCATATGATAAAGCTGGAGTGAGCTGTACCCCTAAGTATGTATAGGACTTGACTACCTCTATAGGCTGCCTTCCATAGTACCATCTATCTACATTCGTCAGACCACCACCCTTCCTGAACACAATCACTTTTGATTTTGACAAATTGACTGTTAAATTCCAGGTACTACAAAATAATTGTAAATTATTTAACATTTTCTGAAGATCTCTTCCAGTATCGGCCATCAGAATTAGGTCATCTGCGTAGGCTAAGCATCTGATATTAGTCCTGTCAATCCAACACCCATGTCCTATTTCATTCCAAAGGTCGTTTAAAAATAAAGAAAAAGAAGAGGGCTTAAAATACATCCCTGCCTGACTCCCATCTCCGCTCCGAACGCCTCGCTAATTCCCTTACCACACCAGACGCTGGACTCTCTGCTCTTAGCCAACCCAAGAACCCAGACTCTATAACTCCTAACTGTACCGACCTAAACCGTATAGTTATAAACCCTTCACAGTTATATTATCTCATGCCCTTTGGTTAATATCCCAAATCCCCTCTCTAAGGGTTTACAATAGAATAATAATAATAAATAATGAGAGAAATTTTATTAAAATGGAAACATGGCTCAAATTGTTTCTCATATATTAAACTGTGCCCCAGTCTTAAGTATTTTTTAGTATTATTTTTTTTTACTTTGTTCCTATATATTTGAAATTATATTTCCCCATATTATTACTCCTTAAAATTTAATCGCAATTGCCTTTTTTTTTTAAACATAACTACTAAAAAATTTTATAATTTTTACTTACATTTACAAGAGAACTTCTTTTGGAATCCTTATCGGTACTTGAACGTTGCTGCAAGTGTCGACTCAAAGCAAACATTTCAACCAAACGCGATCTAGTTTTCGATGGTGGCGGATTAATCGGAGCTACTTGCTGAGGATTCCGTTTCCTCATCGGAAATACTAAATGTTCAATATCCGGAGTGTACCTATAACAAATAAAAAAGTCGTCAAATCGAGAAAGATTTATACAACTTTCAAGATTTAAGACACTTTTCAATGCAATAAAAGAACTTTATTCATGATCCTTTAAGAGGATTGCTAAGTTTATTCTTCTCTACTTTTAGTATATTTATTTTTAGATTTCAGTAATATTTATATAATCAATTTATAAAATAATCTTTATATACATGTTAGTTGCATTAATATTAATATGAACACAAATAGATTTTGATTAAATATTATTTAATTAGCATTATTTAATAAGGTGTAGGTTCATGTTTAATTTTTATTAAAAATTTAACTAGTTGCGGCATAGAATCAATGATTTTTTTGCAATTTTTCTTATTGTGGTATCCTAAAGTTACACCAAGGTGATAGCCTTCATCATCTTGGTTTTTGTTGTAAAATCCATATTCAAATTCAAATTTAACCTCAATTTTTTGTTGACAGAAATCCAGAGTTTCATTACTATACAAGAAGTCTTGTAGGAAATTTATGAAACTAGCAAGTTGATTGAAAACTGTAACTTAACCGAGAACATTTTCAAGTAATATTATTTTACTAATTTCGAAGAGGACTATTCCAACAGCAATGTCTCGCTTAAATGGTTTTTGTGGTTATGAAAAAAGCACCAACTATTTGCAGCTGGAAATGCAAATTTTAACTTGGTTGCCCTATTCTTAGCGACGAATTCAGGCTAGATCCACCCAAAACAGCAGTCACACAGAAAAACATTAATACGATTCGTCAGTTAATAAAGGATGACCGCAGTGTAACATACCGGGAAATAAAGGCATCTTTGGGCATTTCAAAGACCCCATTCCAAAAGATCCCACATAAAGAACTGGGTGTTACGAAGTTGGTTTCCCGTTGGATCCTTCATTTGCTCAGAGAAGAGCCAAAAGCGGTTCACAACAATTGGAAAATTTTTGGAACCGTTCAATAAAGGAAGTTCAAAAAACGTTAATAGTATTGTTAGTGGCAATGAATCTGGGATTCACTCCTACGAACTGGAAAATAAACGCCAACACGCTTCATGGGTGTTTTACGAGAGAAAAAACTAACACAAGTAATCTGTTCTCTAAGTGGTTGCAACTTTTGTGTCAAAATCTGGTCATGAGGCAACAATTACTTTAAAAAGGTCGAAGAACAGTTACTTCTGATTGGTATATAAACGTTGGTTTACCAGAAGCTATCGTGAAGCTCCGACAAAGCCCAAAAGACAATCGAGTTTTTGGAGCTTTAAATCATCGAATTATTGGACCATCCACCGTATAGTTACGACCTAAGTTCCAAAGACTTTTTTACGTTCCCAAAGATCAAGAATTCAGTGCATGGGCAGATATTCCAGTGGCCAGAAAAAGCCATCTATTCCTTTAAAACAGAGATTTTGCAAGTGTCAACTAAAGACTGGAATAACTGTTTTTACCAATTGGTTTGAAAGTATGCAAAAGTGTGTCGATTTTGGTGGGATATATTTTGAAAAGCAAAAAAGTACTTTAAATCCATATATTTTTTGTCTTTATGGCTATATGCAAAACTAAAAAAAACCTTCATATCTGATTACGATTCAGTTTAAGACCAGTAGAGGAAAGTAACCAAATATGGAATAGTATCCTAATATGGAATACCTTGATTTCTCCGAAAATATAAATTTAAAATGCAATTCACGACCATCTTCTATTTCATTTGCTCTCTCTACTGTCGCACTCAGGCGTTTATGCCAGTTGCGCAAACGATATGCGTGTGACAGGGGCGTTTTGTTTTATCGCCACGCATAAATTTTTTTAAGGTATGTATTAAAGCTGTATTATCAGTTATTATGCATGTATACAGACTTGTTATTCTATTGAGTATATCGATATTACGTTTAATTTAATATTTTTTGACTTTTTGTATTTAAAATATTTTGTCTTGAAAAAATATGAATACTAGTTTGAACTAGAATAAAAATCCGAATATGGACAGTCGTTGGTGCCTAATTATGGAATATTCCATAATTGGGCGCTCTTTTTTCACATGTTGGTACTTGATATTATTTCTTTTAAAAATTGTGGGTTCTGTTTGTTTCTAGAATGTCGGCTTCACATTCGACCACGAAACGGAAAACCTGGGATGAAGAAAAAATGGCAGAAGCTATAAAATTCGTCCGGGAAAAGAAAATGGGATATTTGAAAGCGGCACAGCATTTTCAAGTGCCTAGGACAACTTTATTTCGTTTGTGCCAAAAAAATGAACAGTCTCCACAAGATGCAGCAATGACAACATTAGGACGACATACAATATTGGGCTCCCAACTCGAACGTCAGCTGGTAGAATATATATTGATGATGGAAAGCAAATTTCACGGTTTGACAAGAACTGATCTTCGCCGTATGGCGTATATGCTAGCAAGGAGAAACAATTTGGAGAATCCCTTTGCTCAATCAGGTATGGCGGGAAAAAAGTGGTTAAAGTTATTTTTAAATCGTCATAAAGAAAAACTTTCGATAAGAAGGCCAACTGGTACATCGTTTGCCAGAGCATTTGATTTTGATAAGGAAAAAGTGGATGCTTTTTTCAACCTTCTTGAAGATATTTACACTAAAAATAATTATCCACCAAATCGTATATATAACGTGGATGAATCTGGCCTTACAATAGTACAAAGTAAAATACCACAAATCATCGGTCATAGAGGGAAACGCCAGATAGCTGCACTTACTTCAGCAGAAAGAGGATCCCTTGTGACAATAGTTGTTTGCATGAATGCTACAGGTCATTTTGTTCCACCGTTTATTATTTTTCCCAGAAAAAATATGAGTGATCAACTAATGAGAGGATGTCCGCCAGGATCAGTCGGAGTTGCACATCCTTCAGGTTGGATTTAAATGAACATCTTTACAGACTGGTTCAAGCACTTTATTCAACACACCAACCCGACTCCTGAATCAAAGGTGTTGCTGATTTTAGATGGACACTATAGTCATACTCGTAATATCGATATAATAGACATTGCTAGGGAAAATAACGTGGACATCGTTTCTTTACCTCCACACACAACTCACAAACTGCAGCCTTTAGACAAAACTTTTATGGAGCCGTTAAAAACATACTACAGTGAGGAAATACGTATGTGGATAAGAAACAATAATAGACCTCTAAGTCCGTATGATATTGTGGAGCTATTTGGAAAATCCTATTTGAAAGTACAAACAGGCGAGATTGCAGCTAACGGTTTTAAGGTCACTGGATTATGGCCTTTAAATAAAAATGTATTCAGTGAAGTAGATTTTATAGCTGCGCAACATAATGCTGTAAGAGACGGTTGTACAACCAACATTACGACACAGGAATCAAGATCTGAACCTAGTCAATCCCTGACAGAAAGACCTGTACCAGACACCAGCACTAATTTACAATCTGAAACTTTACCTTCGACTTCCGGGCTTAATCGAAGCACTCTAAGTCTGGTGTCTCCGTATGCTATAAGTCCAGTGCCAGAGAAACGGCGAAAAGTGTCTATCAGGGGAAGAAAACCTGCCGTAGCAGCTCTGATAACATCTTTAGCTTACAAGAATAATTTGGTAAATCAAAATTTGAAGAAAGAAGAAAAAGAAAATAAATTAATCAAGACGAAGAATAAAAAGAAAACTGCGAAGAGAAACACACGAAAAAAGAAAAATAATACTGATTCTGAAGAAGAAGATGTTATCCAGTTTGATGACAGTGAGCCTGATGAGTTATTGGGCCAACAATCTCCTGACTCTGCTGATGCTGAATGTATGTTTTGCCAAAGACTTTTTTCCAGGGACACCAGTGGAGAAAACTGGATTAAGTGCATAATGTGTGGGCTCTGGGCTCATTTGGATTGTGCTGGTCCAGAGTTTGATACATGGATCTGTGACTTCTGCAAGTGAATGAAGCTACTTCTTAAATGTTTACAATTTTTCTATCATAATAATAAAGGTTATTTGATCTCATTAATGTTTATGTATATTTTTGTCATTAGTATGTTGGTTTTTGCATATATTTCATATATGGGTACCTATTCCATATTTGGTTACTAATTTGTGATTTTGTTTTAGAGTTCAATTTAATTTTGTTAATTGAGATCCTTCATAGCAGGCAGTTAATTACTACTTATAAATGTATGACTGATTTGTTTTAACATTAAGCTGTTTTAATTTCTAATTATTTTTTTTTATATTTCCAAAACAAAATGGTATTCCATAATTGGTGACTTATTTCCTCTAGGTTTAGAAGTATTTTCTCGAAAATTTTATTCCAATTTTTTCTATACAGTCACAAAAAATGTTTTTAAAGATATATTTCAATGTTGATATCAGTGAAATAAAATTAAGTTTTGTTCATTTTACCTCTTCGCACAAACATTAATTAGCACTCGTACACCAAACACTGGGTCTCATCTAAAATCAGTGTTCTACTGTGCTATAATCGTATTTTTTGCCTCAATTCATCCTTTTTATTAGGGTCGCCGTTAGAAACTGTTACTGTTGAGGTCTCATAACTTTTCTCCTACCCTCCAAAAGGAGTTTGTAAAGTGTAGAGTCGTGAATTTTCAATTCATTCCTTGTTAAAAGTCATAGCTTCTCTTCCTGAGATTTATAACAGTTTCCCCCACATTTTTTCTTTCTTACGTTGTTTGTTAATAAATATTATTGTTTTTTGTATACATTAAACAAATTAATTTGCGGAAATATGTTTAATAACATTTTTATGATTATTTTGTGACACTTTAACCAACAAGTATTTTATAATATTTTTTTAACATCATATTTTAAGATTTAGGGAGAAAAACTCATTTTTTGAACGAATAGCAGCGACAGTATGTTTTTCTTTGTTTAGGTATAAATAATATCAGTTCAAACACTTATCATAAGTATAATGGATAAAAAAGAACAGAAACACTTAAACCACAAATCGATTCTCTTCGAATAAAAGTTTTTTATTTTTTATGTTATATCTGAAAAAAGAAATATTTATTTTGCATTATAACGTCCAAGTCAAACTTCTATATACACACACATTCTATTTCAATTGAGTAAACCTTCCAACTGAAACGAAACTCAAATATATCTATATAAGTATGATATATGATATTTGAATAGTAAATGTAGAAAGTAGTTATTTATTTTTTTGGTGTACTGGGTACGGAAGTCAAACAGAAAGATTTCGTAATAGTATATTCTGTAACAAGGTTAGAATGAAAATTCGATACGAGTGGGAAATTCGGAACGCGAGCGTAGCGAGCGAGAGAAACCACGAGTAAATCGAATTTTCATTCTAATCGTGTAACAAACTGTATTTTCTCCACGACCATGTAATAATTCTGTTTATTTAAATTGAAATTTGTAGCAAAACAATTAGAACGTCACACTGACAAACTGAGTGACAGTTTTGAAATTCATGGTAATCTATGTTTTTGTTGAGCATAATTACAGAATGTTTTTTTTCTACAACCGTGCGTAAAGTATTATCTTTACGCACGGTTTAAGGTTCGTAAAGTTTAACTTTTTTTCACTAGTGAAAAAAAAAGTTTTTTTTTAACTAGTAAAAAAAAGTAAAATAAGCACCGTCTTTTATAAGATTATGCAAAGATTTTTAAGTGTGTTATTGGCCGAGAACGTAAGGTGTCTGGCTTCTACCCAGCTGACTCGGGTTCAATTCCGGGTAAGGAAACTTTTTTTTTATTATTTAATTGTGTAAATTTGTGTAAATATATTTAATTGTTAAATTATTGCAGTTTAATACATACAAAACTAGATATTATATTCAGTAATTTTTAATTTGATTTTTAATATGACAGAAATATCAGTTCATGAATAAGGGTACCTAAGTATTTTTATTTAAATATACGTAGGGTCTGACTGATTGACATTTCAATTAATTTATAATTCAAGCATTTCGCGTTTCTATGTTCCGGTATTATAGGTAAGATTAATTTAGAAAATAAATATTTTGTTATCTAAAATATGTTTTAAATATAATATTTTTTTTGCAATAGTGCGTAAAAAAAAATCAGTCCTATACTTGTATTTCTTGTAAAGAAATTCGGTTGTAGAAAAAATGTTGTATGCAACTCGTGCGTAAATGTTCCTTTTTTGACTCATGTGATTGTCGCATTCGCCTGCGGCTCATGCGACAACATTCACATTCGTCAAAAAAGGTCACTTTACGCACTAGTTGCATAAATAACTATTTATTCAATTCAATTCTTTATTTTTCCTTTAAGACAATTTACATTGTATAGGAATAGTCAATAGAAATAGGGAAAGTCAGAGATCACAAAAGATAAAAAAGAATATTGACATATTAATATAAACATAGACTAAATTAATATAAACACAGTTATGACAATAGATTCTTAAAAATAAATTGAAAAAAGAATTATAAAAATTCATGTATAGAGTAAAAACACTTATCTGTTAAAAATAATTTAAGATTTCTTTGAAAACCGTTTATTGACCTAGAGAGTTTCAAATAATTAGGCAGTCTATTGAACACCTTTGGACCCATGTAATCCGGGGAGTTGCAAGATATTTGCAATCGGCGATTTGGATAATGAAGAAGGTCTTTATTACGCGTGTAATGTGAATGAAAATCCCCGGAAGTGTTAAAATTTCCCAATTTTTTAAAGACGTTTACACATAGTTCGAAAATATATAAGCATGGAAGCGGTAAGATTTTGAATTCTTTAAAATATGGTTTACAAGAATCTCTAGGGGAGAGACCAGCAATGGTCCTTAATATTCGCTTTTGAGCTATGAAAACCTCGTCGGATAGGGTAGAATTACCCCAAAAACATATGCCATATATTAGTCTTGATTCGACAAGCGGATAGTATATATTTATTAACTGGGATTTAGTAAAAATTTCTTTTAAATTTAAAAATAGATATCTGGTTGAGCTAAGCTTTGAAATTAACAGATTACAATAAGGTTTCCAAGTAAGGCACTCATCGAGCAAAACTCCCAGAAAACGTACATTGTCGTTTCTACTCATGATAGTCTTATTACCTATGGAAATGGAAAGTTGTGAGCCACCATAAGTGTTTTGTCTAGGATGTATATTAAGAATTTCGGTTTTATTCGCGTTAAATAAAAGATTACGTTGATTAAAGAAATTCGCAACCTCATTCAAAATTTCACTACAAGAAGATACAAGAGATGCTGTGCTGTCTTCAGATACTATTAGATAAAAGTCATCAGCATATGCACCGTAAAAACCTTTATTTAGAATTTTATCTAATTGATTAACATATAAAATAAATAATGCCGGAGCGAGAATGGAACCTTGTGGTACACCTTGATAACTTTGAAGACAATTAGAGTTATAGAATGTTACGTTGTTTGCTAGCATGGACCGCACAGAAACATATTGCTCTCTATTTTTTAAGAATGAAGAGATCCAATTCAGGGAAGTACCTCTGAGGCCATATAACTCTAGGATGGATAATAGTTTTGAATGATTAACGCAATCAAAGGCTTTACTTAAGTTGTAACGTTTACAACGTTATTTGTGGCCTGGCCTATGGACTATTAATTTTTATAATTTGTGGGTTATTGGAGTCGACGCGTAGACTTTATCTGTGTTGAGAAGGGGAATATTTAGTTCAAACATGAGAAGTGTTGCTATTTTAATCCTTTTCATTTTGTGGCGTTAAAGCAATCAGTTTCTTCTCATTACCTTCTCCCTTCGGGCCATTGCCAATTTGTGAAGGGTCCATAGTGAGGGCCTTTTGAGCCGAAATTTTCCATCTGGACAGTAGACACCAAAGTCAGATTGTTGATCACGACTAGAGTCATTCCTCCAATAATTTTCAATTGGGAGAAAACATCTTACCATCGGCACCATTAACCGGTGCTTATCAACTACCGGAGGTCTCAGTATTCCGTCCACCACATCGATTCCGAAGAAAACAACAGAAAAGATAAGAAATTAGCTAATCACTTTTTTTTTACTAATATCTAAAAGTTTCTTTAAATATCCAATTTAACACTGATTTTCTTTTTTATTTGTATGTCTGTACTTGGCGCCCTTATTTATTTGTTTGGGGAGAGTTAAAAAAGAAAGCCAGAAGGAAGCCACGAACCCTGGAGCTAGCCAAGGGTATTTTTACGCTACAAATTTGGCGCCCAACTAAAGTCTTCTTGCTTTTTTGAAACTTTTCCTAACATTCACGTTAAATTAAATTAAATTTAAATTTTTCCATCAATTTAGTACAGACATTCAAATATTTTATAAATTGTTTTTACTAACATCTAATTTTTTACCATTACCTACTTTATTTTGTTGGATTTTATTATCTATTGATTCAAGGTTAACCACTATCGAATCGGTAAATTTCGGTTTTAATTTAACTGATTTTATTTATTGAAAAATATTATTATTCTTTAATCAATTTAATTGTTTTACCTTACAATAATGTTGCCTTCACATTTAGTAATTTTTCTATACCGATTTGTAGCGTAAAAATACCCTTGGCTAGCTCCAGGGTTCGTGGCTTTCTTTTTTAACTCTCCCCAAACAAATAAATAAGGGCGCCAAGTACAGACATACAAATAAAAAAGAGAATCAGTGTTAAATTGTTTATTCAAAGAAACTTTAAGATATTAGTAAAAAAAAAAGTGATTAGCTAATTTCTTATCTTTTTTGTTGTTTTCTTCGGAATCGATGTGCTGGACGGAATACTTAGACCTCCGGTAATTGATAAGCACCGGTTAATGGTGCCGATGGTAAGATGTTTTCTCCCAATTGAAAATTATTGGAGGAATGACTCTAGTCGTGATCAACAATCTGACTTTGGTGTCTACTGTCCAGATGGAAAATTTCGGCTCAAAAGGCCCTCACTATGGACCCTTCACAAATTGGCAATGGCCCGAAGGGAGAAGGTAATGAGAAGAAACTGATTGCTTTAAAAGCACAAAATGAAAAGGATTAAAATAGCAACACTTCTCATGTTTGAACTAAATATTCCCCTTCTCAACACAGATAAAGTCTACGCGTCGACTCCAATAACCCACAAATTATAAAAATTAATAGTCCATAGGCCAGGCCACAAATAACGTTGTAAACGTTACAAAGTCACAAAAAATGGCTGCCGGACATTTTCCAGCATCGACCATGTCAATTAAATGCGAATAAAACTGAAACATAGCAGTCATCGTTGATCGATTGGCTCTAAAACCTTGCTGTCTGTTCGTAACAATCTCATGAGAAGCTAGAAAGCTTTCCAGGCGATCTAAAAATGCATATTCAAATAATTTGGAGAAAGTATTAGCAATAGCAATAGGACGATAATTATCTATACATGTGGTTGCGTTTTTCTTGTGTAACGGTAAAATTTTGACTAATTTCATGGAATCTGGAAATTTTCCAGATAAGAAAGATAGGTTAACTAAATATGTAACCGGAGTTATTAATGCATGTATAACTTTTTTTACGAGAAACACAGGTATATCATCAGCACCTGATGATTTTTTATTTTTGAGCTTATTTGAAAGTAAGCATGATAATTCAAATTCATCAAAAAATGGTTTAAGAAACATAGTGTTTGGATTGAAACTATTTTTAGGAAGCGAAAAAGTACATTCTGGATTTTTTTTAGAAATATTAATAGGAGCGTTAACGAAAAAATCATTAAACGTATTGGCAATATCTTCTTGATTTTCGATTAACGTATCATCAATTGTAACGATTGTATCGTTAATTTTCGAACAATTCTCCTGGACTATAAATATTTTTAAATTATTTATTGTTTTGGCGTTGTAACGAGTGGGAGACTGCAAAGTGGAAGGAGAGTTATTGGCTTCGTAATTAATTTGTGATTTTATTCCGTTCATTTTAACGTTGAATTTTATTTAATTCAAAGTTTTCCGACCAACTTTGCCCTTCTGTCTCTGGTAAGTTACTTATTACCTTGGTTTTAAATTTAATAGTTTAATAATCCAAAATGCGGTGAATGTAATATTTTATTTATTTTACTAATATTTTAAATATTCGAATACAATGGCTGAATTCAATACTAGGTCAGTTTTTGTGGTATTTTTTTTATTTATACATAAAAGATAATTAATTTTTTCTTGAAATTTGGAGAGACTTATAGCTATTGTGTTCAAATAAAAGTATTTGAAATTCGGAGTTTTGATTCCAACTTTATTGACAGGGTTATTGCCAACTAAAAGAAGGGCCCTATTATTTGGTTTACTAAAAACTACAAATATTTTTTCGTCAAGAGGTATCATCGCAGAAAGTCCGTTTCAGTTCTGATTTTCCGGTCAGAAAATTCCGAAGGGAAAGTCCTGTTGTCTGAGAAGCCCTTCAGTAAAAATCATCCAATTTCAACACGAGCTTAAGAAACTCCGCTTATCAAGCCATCGAAAAACCACAGATAAGAGATTAAATTAATTAATATTAACTGTCAGCATTATTAATCCGAATTTTATTGAAATAAACCATTTTAAAACTGATCTACATATTTTATTTGTATATATGTACTGGCGCCCTATTAAAAACTTGATTGGGAAAAAGCTAGGCAAAAATTCAGCAGGAAAGTAACGACCCTCTGGAGCTAGCAAAGGGTATTTTTTACGCTACAAATTTGGCGCCCAACATCAAAGGCCTGAGTTTTTGCTGGTTATCTCCTTTCATTTTCTTTTCATTAATACTTTAACATCAAATTTGTACAGACATACAAATATTTGTCATTTCGGGTTTTTACTAACATTTAATTTTTTACCCGTAATATTGTTTTGTTCAATTTATATTTAGCTTCTGCTCAAGGTTAACAACTTTTGGGTGATTGTATCGTTAATTTTCGAACAATTCTCCTGGACTATAAATATTTTTAAATTATTTATTGTTTTGGCGTTGTAACGAGTGGGAGACTGCAAAGTGGAAGGAGAGTTATTGGCTTCGTAGTTAATTTGTGATTTTATTCCGTTCATTTTAACGTTGAATTTTATTTAATTCAAAGTTTTCCGACCAACTTTGCCCTTCTGTCTCTGGTAAGTTACTTATTACCTTGGTTTTAAATTTAATAGTTTAATAATCCAAAATGCGATGAATGTAATATTTTATTTATTTTACTAATATTTTAAATATTCGAATACAATGGCTGAATTCAATACTAGGTCAGTTTTTGTGGTATTTTTTTTATTTATACATAAAAGATAATTAATTTTTTCTCGAAATTTGGAGAGACTTATAGCTATTGTGTTCAAATAAAAGTATTTGAAATTCGGAGTTTTGATTCCAACTTTATTGACAGGGTTATTGCCAACTACAAGAAGGGCCCTATTATTTGGTTTACTAAAAACTACAAATATTTTTTCGTCAAGAGGTATCATCGCAGAAAGTCCGTTTCAGTTCTGATTTTCCGGTCAGAAAATTCCGAAGGGAAAGTCCTGTTGTCTGAGAAGCCCTTCAGTAAAAATCATCCAATTTCAACACGAGCTTAAGAAACTCCGTTTATCAAGCCATCGAAAAACCACAGATAAGAGATTAAATTAATTAATATTAACTGTCAGCATTAATAATCCGAATTTTATTGAAATAAACCATTTTAAAACTGATCTACATATTTTATTTGTATATCTGTACTGGCGCCCTATTAAAAACTTGATTGGGAAAAAGCTAGGCAAAAATTCAGCAGGAAAGTAACGACCCTCTGGAGCTAGCAAAGGGTATTTTTTACGCTACACAATCATTAGTTGGATATTGTTTAGGAGTTTCTTTTTTCCCGTTATCTCAGAAACAATTTCCCAGGCAGCCTTATTTAAATCATTTGAATTTAATATACGGTTTTGGTAAAAATTTTGTTTTTTGTAACGTAATAAATTTTTGTGCCTTGATTTAGCTTCTCTATAAGCTGCGTTTAAGATAGGATAGGTTTTTTGCAATACTAACAGATCCTTAAGTGCTAGGCTTGATGAACTTACATCTTTATCGATCCACTTTTTATTGCGTTACTATTCCGTTACTAGTTATAGAATGAAAATACATGCAAAACACATAAGAAGAAAGTGTTTCAGAATGAATATTCTATCTCTAGAGTGAGAATGAACACTTTCTGTTATTAAAAATGAAGTCGGAATTATTACATTCATTAATGGTCGTGGAAAAATAATTTTATTGTCAAAAAAATATTTTTAATTTGTTTTCATAAATGGAAAGTAAAAGTATTTGATTTACATTTATAAATAAATTACTTTTTAAAAAATACATGTGCTAAATGTCCTCTGTTACAATATATTTGATTAAGATATAGATGTTGATTGTCATGATTATGTCATATAATTTTTGATAGTAAATTACGATTTAAAATTTACATTTGGTCCTTCGAGCCGGATCACCAGCTCTTGATATTTTAAATCTAGATCTTCGAAAACAATGGCACCTGGGTCAAAAGTTAGCAGATAATTTTTGGAAGCGCTGGCTAAAGGAGTACCTACCCTTATTGAATCGTAAAAATAAATGGTATGGAAAAACAGAAAATCTTAAAGTAGACGATGTAGTCATTATAGCGGATAGCAATTCTCCTAGAAATCATTGGCCCAAGGGTAGAGTGATTAGAACATACCCAGGAACAGATGGAATGGTGCGAGTCGTCGATCTTCAAACAGCGACTGGAATATTGAAAAGACCGGTCAATAAATTATGCAAAATTGCCTGTACTGAAACCTGAAAACGAAGAAGAGATGATTTGTCATTTTAATTTTATGTTTTACTTATTTGTTTTTTTTTATATTTTCTTCGGGCGGAAGAATGTTACAATATATTTGATTTTCATATATCTCTGGATCTGGAAATTTGGCAGGGGCGAGCTAGTGCTCAGCCAGCACTGAGGCCACATATGACCCATTGTGCATCCTCCCGTGTGTAGGGATATCCTCACCTCAGGATGTCACCAGGCCTATTGATTTAAAATAGGTGATGAGGCTCCCGAGGGGGATCTCCCTGACATCGGCTGGTGTAAGCCAATACTCGCCCAACACGGATTTGATTTTGATATAGTTGTTGATTGTCATGATTATGTCATATAATTTTTAATAGAAATAAAACGATATAAAACCGACTAAAACTTTGATAGTAAATTACGATGTAAAATTTACATCCTCCGTTGTTGTTTATGCATTGTTGGAATCGATCCCTAAACATTTGACTTATGGGAAACCTCATAAACTAACAAACGTATCTGACCAAAATTGAGTCCACTTTAAAAGACATAACATTATGTTATAATGATGGGGTTAAATATTATCGACCAATTTTTAAAAAGCTATTAACATTTATAAAATACTAGGTGTACCCGCGACGTCGTTCGCATCGCGTGTTAAATGTTGTATAAAAATTTTATACACCAGATGTTAAGTTAAAAGAAGACAAATACATCTGTGAAAACCGCATGCGAATCGGATCAGTAGTTTTCATATGATGCGCGCACAAACATATAGATACACAGACAGACGTACAAAAACAAAACACATTTTTTGGTTCTACATCGATGTACCCGCGATATAAAAATTTCTTTCCCCACACCGTAAAAAAGTGGGGAAGAAATTTTTATACATCAGATGTTAAGATAAAAGAAGACAAATACATATGTGAAAACCGCATTCGAATCGGATCAGTAGTTTTCATGTGATGCGCGCACAAACATATATGTAGACAGACAGACGTACAATAAAAAATCTAACCACATTTTTGGGTTCTATATCGATGTACCCGCGACGTCGTTCGCGTGACGTATAGATTGTATAAAAATTTCTCCGTAAAAGTGGTTTTCCTAACATTTCCCTTCACTGCTCTGCTCCTATTGATTGTAGCGTGATGTAAAGTATCCTATAACCAGCTCAGGAGTATGAAAAATAATTGTACCAATTTTTGTTAAAATCCGTCGAGTAGTTTTTGTTTCTATAACGGTTATACAGACAGACAGACAGACAAAAATTTTACTGATTTCATTTTTGGCATCAGTATCGGTCCCTAATCACCCCCTGATAGTTATTTTGGAAATATATTTCATGTACAGAATTGACCTCTCTACAGATTTATTATAAGTATAGATTGCACAAAGATTTTTTGCAATTATCTTGAGAAACTGTTTTCGGATTTGTACTTTTGAAAATTCAAATTAAATAACTCTTTGAGACACACACACCATTCATCAAGTAAATTTTACTCTAAATTTCATACAGGAAAAGTTGTAGCATTTTTAAAAACCTAACATTAACTTCTTTTGAATACTTTTTTTTTCTATACCTAATAATATGACCCTGTTTCTTAAAATTTTTTATAACTTCTTAAAACAACGCAGTACCTATGCCTACGTGCGAAAAGACAGATCAGACTTATCACGTGCTTTTTTATAATTGACCAATCAGAGTCATTTCTCTAAGGTACGTGATAATTTCCATCTTAAATACCCTATCGATGAATTTTTGTTTTACGAAAGAGATATCTATTTATTTCCATGGAAATTTTGGATTTGGTTATATTTATACAAAGAACTACAGTGTTTTTACCACTGTGCTCATTGGTGAAGTGCCATCTTTAGCTTTAAAAAACCTGTGTCTATTAATATAACAGTGATTGTTTTTTTAAACTTCTAATTCTTTTAAACAAGTACCTATTATATATTTTCACTTTAGTTATTTTAGAGTACATAGAAAAAGCAATATTTTATACTTGCTGTAATCTTTAAATGTCTATGATACCGTATGGGATTATTTTATGTATTCTTTATAGTGTTAAATTTTGACTATATATTTTTACTAGCGGACCCGGCGAACTTCGCATCGCCTAACACTAATGTTTTTTCCAATTTGTATTTTTATTTTTACGATTAATTTTTTTTATCATATTTTTTTGTTAGTTACCAGTTTTTACTATTATTTATAGTACTTTGTAATTTCTCGGTTGTAACGTACAAAGTCAATTTGTAACGTTAGATTACCCTTGCTAGCTCCAGGGATCGTGGCTTCTTTCTGGTTTTTTCTCTAACTCCCCCCAAACAAATATATAAGGGCGCCAAAATACAGACAAGCAAATAAAAGAAGATAAATCAGTTAAAATCGTTTATTCAGATTAAATGAAGTTAGAAAATTATCTAAAAGTTAGTTATTTTAAGTGATTAAATATCTTTCTTATCTTTTTTTGGATTCTTCCTCTATACTGGTTGTGGACTGCGGAGAATTGGTACGGCACCGAAGTCGATGGCAAGATGTTTTCAAATGGTACACTTCAGGAATTGGTACAGGACCTGAAGTCGAAGGCAAGATGGTTTCAAAGGTAACTTCCAGATTAGGTACAGGGCCTGAAGTCGAAGTCAAGATGTTTTTCTTTTCTAACACCGGTAGATGACAGCAAAAAAAATAGTTGTCAGAATGACCAAAGCTTCTTTTGTAAAAAATTGCTTCCTGGCTTTTAATCCTATCGTAGGACCCTTCAATATTTGGCAATCGGCCACGAAGGGAGAAGGTATTAGATAGGTCTGCAGACTTTGACGCACAAATTGTAAAAAAATTAAAATAGCGACACTATTTCCGAGTGAACAAAAGTTCCCCTCTTATACTGAAATCAAGTCTGCGACTACTCTATAGACTCGGAATGGTAAAAATCAAACCGTCGTAGGCCAGGCCAAAAATAACGTAGCAAAATTGACGAGATATTAAAGAAATTAAATATTATTAGGCCAGGCCAAACAAATAACGTAGTAAACGTTACACGGTTAGGTATATTATATATTAACTGCGCCACCTGACGGTGGCGTCATAGTTCATAGGTAAGTAAGTTTTGCTCTTTTAAATATATGAGATATCAACTGCACCACCTTACGGTGGCGTCATAGTACTAAGTTATGTAAGAATTACAACTGCGTCACCTTAGGCTGACGTCATAATGATTAATTTCGTAATAAACGCGTCCGAGGGCTGCAAAATTCAAAGTGCTATAGGGAAAATCGCGGCCTCCGATGCGCTATTTATACTATTTATAGGCATGCTTCTTCCTCCCCGGCCGGCCAGTACCACCGCAAGCGCTACGTCCCACAATTTTAAATCTGTAATATCTTCGAAAATATTCATTTAAATCTTATGCTGTAAAGGACCATATAGATCTATGTTAAATTAACAATGTATTTAAGCTATTTAGTTGGATAAGGATTAATGCTGTATTGGTTAAAATCGCTTCGAAAATTAGCCATTATTTGTCGTAAAAAGTAAATGACAAAAAACTGTTATTGTGGGATATCCATAAGAGATAGACATATACCATCCCGGAGTTTTCTGTAGACCGTTTTCATATGTACAAATAATTAGTACCTTATTTTGATAAATCTCGTAGGGTTCAGCCTGCGTTTGCAATGTAAGCGGAAAAAAATTAATAAATAACGACATCACATTGGAAACCTCAAAAATAACAATATTTTTCCACCATTTAATGGATGTTATTATACACATAAACCTTCCTCTTGAATCACTCTATCTTTTAAAAAAACCGCATCAAATTTCGTTACGGAGTTTTAAAGATTGAAGCCTACAAAGGGACATAAAGACAGAGAAAGCGACTTTGTTTTATACTATGTAGTGATTTTTAGGGTTTAACGATCATTTTTTACTGTTTTACACTTTTTTTACACTTTTTACGCGTTTTCTCGTCGATTTTAAGCGAAATTCGATCACATTTTGTGTTTACTAAACGTAAATGTCAACTTCTGTTAACTGACTGGTTTTAGATGGCGTTTTACTTGTCAGCCGAATTGACAGATAATCGATTTTTTTAATATAATTCGTAAAATTAACGACATCACATTAGAAACCTCAAAAATAACAGTATTTCTCCACTATTTAATGGATGTTATTATATATATAAACCTTCCTCTTGAATCACTCATCTATTAAAAAAAACCGCATCAAAATCCGTTGCGTAGTTTTAAAGATTTAAGCATACAAAGGGAAATAGGGACAGAAAAAGCGACTTTGTTTTATACTATGTATTGATTTCGCACTAGTGTGTGTATATAGTTCAGATCAATATTGTAACAGGATAACCGATTAAGAAAACGACCTTTACTTGAAAAACACTCTTTCAAATAAAGGTCCCTTTCTTAATCGGTTATCCCGTTACACTGCCCCCTCCTTAGATTCATTCCTCCCGCACACTACTTAAGCCAGCTGAACCATCTTCTTGGAGCTGCTGCACATCTCCACTGTGGTTTTCCTGGTAAGGCGCCAACCTATCATGATGGACCACGACATGTTTCCCTCTGGGGATTTTCACGATCCGATAAATGACATCGTTAATATTTTTCTTAATGGTGTATGGACCTTCCCAGTTTTTTGTAATTTGGGACAAATGCCCCGACGCCGTCGGTGGTTATAGAGCCAGACTAAATCTCCCACTTGGTAACTCTTTTCCATTGTCATAGTACCTCTTCATCCGATCACTAGAAAATTTAAGTTTCCCACACACCAGGTTGTGTATATTCTCCATTTAATTCTGAAGATTGGCGACATATTCTTCACGGGCCACTTCTACACCAGGTTTGAAACCAAACACCAAGCCTCATTTCTCTACCGAACAGGACCTTCACTGGCGTTTGTCCTGTTGATTTGTTAATGGTTGATCCAATTGTCATTAGAAATAGTAGAATATGTCGATCTCAATCCCTCTTACAGTCTGACACCACTTTTGACAGATATAGTCCATCATTCATTTCATCAGACTGATGGTGCATCGCTGTGGTTCTCGTTTTGTGGATGCCTAATCTTCTTAAAACAGCTTGATCTTAAAATTTCGTCCTTTGTTCTGAATGTAATTCTAGTGGTACTCCAAAACGGCTTACAAATTCTTCAATTAATATACCTGCTAAAGTGGTGGCTTCCTGATTGGGAACTGCGTAGGCTTCAACCCATTTAGTGAAATAGTCCACTACAACAAAGATGTACTTATTTCCTACATCGCTCTGTGGAAGTGGCACCAATACTACTACTGCGATTCTTTCAAAAGGACTTCCGACCAGGTATTGCTGCATTTCCGCCTTCGGTTTGTAGCTTAATTAACCCTTAAAAATTACATTGGCGTTGGGCGCAAACTTTGTCACCTTAAAATTACCCTATGCTAGCTCCTGAGGGTCGTGGCTTTCTTCTGAGTTTTATTTAACTCCCTCCAAACATTAATTAAAGGGCGCAAAATACAGACACACAAATAAAATTCGAAAAATCAGTTTTAAAATGGTTTATTACTTTAAATAGGATTTAGTAAAAAAATTAATAAAATTGAATTAATTATTTCTCTTATCTTTGGGTTTTCGAAGACTTCTGACGGAGTTTCGATTACTTGTGGAACGGAACTGCAATTGGATTGTATTCCTTACAAGGGACTTCCTGTCGGATTTTCGTTGGATGAGAAACGGAACTACAATTGGATGGAATTCCTTCCAAGGGACAACTTGTCGGATTTTCGTAAGATGTGGAACGGGACTGCAAATGGATTGAATTCCCTTCAAGGGACTTCCTGTCGGATTTTTGTTAGTTGTGGAACAGAACTGCAAAATAGTGTCGGCTTCCAACTGACTGTCGACAGACTGCGTAATTTCTGGTATGATTTAACTGATCCTTAATAGGGCCCTTCTTAAAGATGGCAATAACCCAAAATGAAGGGCGAAGATATTAAGAAATAAATCTGAATTTAATCAGATTCGCAGATAAAAATGAACGAATTTAAATCAAAGACTATCGAAGAGACGTTAGGTGGAAACATACTATCAAAACGTGACACGACGCCACGCCACCCGATGCATGTCAGTACTTATCAATTCCATATATTTAATACAGTTAGAAGCACATAGACAACACGCTATGTGACCTCACGCCGCAACATAAATATATGGAATTGATGCGTCGGGTGACGTGCGTCGTGTCACGTTTTGATAGTATGTTTCCGCCTATATTCTCTCCTACCAAACTGGCAATCCCCTCTTGTATCGGCGCGATAACAATAGATAATATAAAAATATATAGTCCGGATGGTATGCTCGAAAACGAACGTTACAAACGTTACAGGTTTTAACGAACATAAAAAGGTTACAAAGTTATAGCTGAAAAAAGGAATTTTCCAACTTTAACCTTTGTTTATAAAAACTAGAAGCTATAATGTGAAATCATGTAAAACCTTTCTATATACATTTAATAAAAGTTTCCGTGAAATCGTTTATTTTTTTTTTATTGGCACTGGACAAGTTTTACGAATTACAATCTGGAAAATTTTTACCGTAAATTTAAAAATATACGCGTGTGTTCGAAGTTCCAACGCATTTATCGAATCTTTTACAGCATTTTCAAATGAAATACATTTTTGTCCTGCTTCGCAAAGGTTCGTGAAGTCCGACGAAAAACCCGTGTGAATTTTGAACTTTTTCCGGATTTAAAAAACTTTTAAAAGACACCGGTTGACTACATCCAAACGGTTGTAAATAATGCAATGGAGGCCTTTAAGGCTCTCCAAAAACTTATTTAATTGATTTGTATATAGAAAAAACTGATTCGAAACAAACTGAGGTTTAAAAAATAATTATTTGATTTAGTTTGTGAAGAATATATAGTTCAAGTACGAATAATTAATATGGATGAACACACACAGAAACGTGCTTAATACTAGTTAATGGTTAGTAGTGGAACGTGTCTAATAAGGGTATAGTATTTCCGAAGATTTCGTTTAAGAACGTAGTGATTGTTAATTTTGTTCTGTTTTTTAAATAATTAAATAAACACTTTTTCAGACATTAAACTAATTCTTGAACGTTGTTTTTTTATGTTTGTTTATTGTTAGAATTTAGTTCTGAATTGCGTTACTCCTTAATCATGTATTAAAAACAATTTGTTTTGTTATTGAAATGAGAAATTAGAGTATCTCAGTATTCATAGAAAGCAAAAAAGTAATCTGGTTTTTGTTTATCTTCTTTTTTTTTCTGATGGCGCTGAAGAAGTTCCCTATTGTTTTAAGCTCTGTCCATTGTCTCACATTTCTGAGCCATGAAATTTTCGATCTACCAACTTCTTCGATCTTTCCTTCACCTACCAGTTGTAATATTTAATCTAATTTGTTTTTTATTACGAGGTCTAAATATGCTGCTTTCCTGCACTTAATGGTTTTAATACAGCTTCCAAATTTCGCCGCTAGATGTCACTACAGGTGGTGCTGTTGGTTGAAATCTGTGCTATACCTGGATTTGCATTAAATTGGCATTGACGTCATTTGACGTATATGCAAGTAGACCAATACGCGGTAGAAATAAAGCTTAGTTTCCAGGTTTAACTTAGAAAGACTTACCGCGTATTGGTCCTACTTGCATATACGTCAAATGACGTCAATGCCAATTGAATGCAAATCCAGGTATAAATGGTTCGAAACTTGGCTAAAGCGCGCCAAATTTGAATTTTTAAATATTTAGGAGGCGCTTGTAGTCAACTGTCAATATTTAACCTCACTTTTTCAAGAGGGCAGAACACCTATCGTTAACGTATTTGTTTATCATGCAAGGGTTCGATTCTGCTTGGATTTTTTTAAATTTAATCATATTTAACGCGAAAGTTGGTAGCACTGTAAAGTTGGTATGATGACAGTTAACAGCAAACCACAAAAAATTTAAAAAATATAGGCAAACCGCGAAACCCTATCTTAATAGGTGAGTTACGATATTTTATTTTTATAAGATTAATAACGCCATATGGTCGCAATTTTAGTTGTAATATCTATCTTTATTTTGCATATGTATTTCTTTGTGTCTTGCATGTAGGTTTATTTATGTGAAACTAGACTCCTTTTTGCTTATTCTTTTACTATTATTAATTAATTTTATGTTAAATTTTGATTTAATTTATTGTTATAATTTCGTTGTGACTAGCAAGTCAAATTTAAGTTTGTTGAGTACATTTAAATCATTAGTTTTGATCATTAATTGTAAATTCAGAGAAGTCAGCTTCTACATATTGTATTATTCATTTAAATTCATTTTTATTCTTTCATTGTAGTACAAATTTAAGTTAATGTGTTCAAATTGTATTAAAATTATTAAGTCAAATTATTTCAAGGAGTCATTAAAATCTGTTTAAGCTAATGTTAATACTAAATTACGATTTTAGGGTCCTAGATACAGGCAAGTTCTAGTTACGGGCTCAAGTTCTAGTTACGGGCTTAAGTCCTAGAGATAGGCAGAATTTTGATTGCTGACCTGATACTTAGTTCGAGCTTAAGTTATTGTGATTGGTGCAAGCCTATTGGTTCTAGAACAGGCTTGATTTTTGGTACCGGCCTAAGTATTGGAGAAGCCAAGGACTGCGGAAATTTGTTTTTTATTACGAGGTCTAAATATGCTGCTTTCCTGCACTTAATGGTTTTAATACAGCTTCCAAATTTCGCCGCTAGATGTCACTACAGGTGGTGCTGTTGGTTGAAATCTGTGCTATACCTGGATTTGCATTAAATTGGCATTGACGTCATTTGACGTATATGCAAGTAGACCAATACGCGGTAGAAATAAAGCTTAGTTTCCAGGTTTAACTTAGAAAGACTTACCGCGTATTGGTCCTACTTGCATATACGTCAAATGACGTCAATGCCAATTGAATGCAAATCCAGGTATAAATGGTTCGAAACTTGGCTAAAGCGCGCCAAATTTGAATTTTTAAATATTTAGGAGGCGCTTGTAGTCAACTGTCAATATTTAACCTCACTTTTTCAAGAGGGCAGAACACCTATCGTTAACGTATTTGTTTATCATGCAAGGGTTCGATTCTGCTTGGATTTTTTTAAATTTAATCATATTTAACGCGAAAGTTGGTAGCACTGTAAAGTTGGTATGATGACAGTTAACAGCAAACCACAAAAAATTTAAAAAATATAGGCAAACCGCGAAAAATATGCGAAAAAAAGAATTGGTTTCTTGTACCAAACGTAAAAGGCCACCCGAAAAAGGAAAATTGGCTGCTTGTGTCAAACGTCAAAGGCCATTCGACAAAGAAAAATTACCAGAGCGACAGGGCTAAATCGCTAACGGTAGGTGTTTTGCCCCCTTAAAAAAGTGAGGTTAAATATGGACAGTTGACTGCTAGCGCTCCCTAAATATTCAAAAATTCAAATTTGGCATGCTTTAGCCAAGTTCCAAACCATTTAGCACAGATTTCAACCAAGCGCATTACCTGTGGCGACATCTAGCGGCGAAATTTGAAAGCTGTGAGCCCGTGGCGGCTTTGCCTTACTACCAGTAATTCGCGATTTATGTTAACTGTTTGTTTAGCTGTTCAGGAGACTTTTAGTATCCACATTTCGAATGCTTCGAGTCTATTCATGGAGTCTACTTTTAGTGTCCAGCACTGCATTCCATAGAGCAACACTGACCTGATCCAACATTTTGCAAATTTCCGGTTTGGTACTTAATATTAATTGTTTATTAAGTTATGCTTTTTTCGTGTCGTTTAGGCAGATGTAAATACCGTAGAAAGAGGAACAGAAAAAGCGTTAGGTACATAGAATATAGGTACCCTATTTCTGATGTAAGAAACAAACGACCACGCATTGCTCTGGTTATTTTAATGTTTTCTACTTACAGGAATAAACTTCGTGTCGAAGGTTAAAAAGTTGCGGATATTTGTTGGGTTTTAAGTTAGGTAGACCTTACTTTTTTATTTCGTATAACCCTAGAATTACGTAATGCAATGTATTCTAAGAGTATCTTTATTGAGGTTTTATCCTCTACCTCACAGAATCTGTTGTTTGTTTCATCTACCAATCCTAGTTTCTTTATGTGTCCTTTTAATCGGCAGTGCCCGGTTAGTTTTCCTGTTATAATACAGGAGGTTCTTCTAACTAAGTTGAAGACAGCTGAGAGATCTCTTCTGGTTGTAGTTTGTCACGGGTTTAAATTTACAATAGTTATAACTAATTGCTTACCTTATGAATTCTCCGTTATTAAGGATTAAATCGTGACAGGTGCAGGTTGATTTTAGTTCGGTTATAGTTAATCATCAACTTATAAATATTCTGGCCACAAATTATTACTAATATTGTTTTGAAAGTCTATTTATTAAATTCAGAACAATTGTGGGGTTAGGTGATTTGTTTTGAACTACTGTCAACTTGGCTTACAACGAGGCGAGTTCTTCTTTTCTTTTTTTGTTGTTGTAAAACTTAGAATGTTGTCGTCTGCAGTTCGTTATTTTAGCATCCGACATATAAAGATTGTATACGAACGAGAAATTGAGTAATAATGGGATTTTTGGTGTTATCTTGTTAAGTAATAAGATCTGTTGTTATTAAACGATTACTGTTTGCTCGTAAGTTGGTAGCTGTTGATCCTACGTTTATTGTTCTTACAGTGGTAGAGGCCATTCTCGAGTCTAACAGATTTTATCGAAAGTAGTTGATTTCTCTGTCCTTTCTGTTATCTGCTTTTGATTAAGAAGGTTGTCGAATACAAGCCAGAAGATTTTTGGTTTAAGTTTTAAATCGCGGTGAATCCGTAACAATTAATTTTGGATTTTTGAAACTAAACCTTATTTTCCATTTTGAATCGCTGTGGAGTTTGTTCCTGTTGTTATTTTTGGACAGATTCTTTGGAAAAAAAGCGCGTGGTCGGTATTTTTGTGAAATCTTCTGTGGTAAGTAAAACGCCTTTTATTCATGTGGTTTGTTCAATCCTTATGGTTTTCTCTTTTCTTGTTTTATTTCCGACGAAACGTAGATAGATCACGAAACAGACAGTAGGTAGATTTGGAGATTTAAAACCGTTCAGACGGTGAACTGTGGTAGAATTCCCGCAATTAGCAACGAGAAGATTGATTTACCCGTCTACCAGCTAGGGTGTCACTAGCTTAATGAAAGAAACCCTATCTTAAAAGGTGAGTTACGATATTTTATTTTTATAAGATTAATAACGCCATATGGTCGCAATTTTAGTTGTAATATCTATCTTTATTTTGCATATGTATTTCTTTGTGTCTTGCATGTAGGTTTATTTATGTGAAACTAGACTCCTTTTTGCTTATTCTTTTACTATTATTAATTAATTTTATGTTAAATTTTGATTTAATTTATTGTTATAATTTCGTTGTGACTAGCAAGTCAAATTTAAGTTTGTTGAGTACATTTAAATCATTAGTTTTGATCATTAATTGTAAATTCAGAGAAGTCAGCTTCTAAATGTTGTATTATTCATTTAAATTCATTTTTATTCTTTCATTGTAGTACAAATTTAAGTTAATGTGTTCAAATTGTATTAAAGTTATTAAGTCAAATTATTTCAAGGAGTCATTAAAATCTGTTTAAGCTAATGTTAATACTAAATTACGATTTTAGGGTCCTAGATACAGGCAAGTTCTAGTTACGGGCTCAAGTTCTAGTTACGGGCTTAAGTCCTAGAGATAGGCAGAATTTTGATTGCTGACCTGATACTTAGTTCGAGCTTAAGTTATTGTGATTGGTGCAAGCCTATTGGTTCTAGAACAGGCTTGATTTTTGGTACCGGCCTAAGTATTGGAGAAGCCAAGGACTGCGGAAACTTATTTAGATTAACAGATAAGCTATATTAGACTTAAGTCGTGACTTTAGTTTTTAGTTAAAAATCTATTTTTCTTGTTTTTGTATTGCGTGTGATCACACATTCTAGATAATATTCTTTTTAATATTACTCACATATTTTTTTTATAAATATCGATAGCGTTGTCAAGCACGAGGCTTGACAGTTGTGTAAATTCTTAATTTTTATTAAAGAAGGGTCTAGTTGATATTTTGTTTTATTTAGCTCCCTTTATCGTTTTTTTTTTTATTGTGCAATTCAAATAGTACTGTTTAATATTTTGAATTTATTTAATTATCTCCAGTGGGTGAAGTAGTGCCTGGAACATTAGGGGTTTCCGATTTTAACCGTACAAATCGGTGGCGCACTCACTTTATTTTGGCACTTACCCTCTACGGCTGAGCTGGGCACAATTTGCCAGTAGAGAAACCACTACCGAACTCAGCTGGAGTTAAATTTCAATTAATTTATTTATTTTTCAAAATTTGATTTTGTTTTTAATTCCATTATAATACATGGCAAGTTGCCCAGGAGCGTCTTCATTTGTCTTAGTCCTTCTAGCTCATTCCAGTACTTGGATTTTTTGCTATCCTTTTTTTCCCTAGTTTTTCTACTGCTGATTCCACAGGATGGTTCTGGTCTCAGGTACAGGGTTTCAGCTTATCTGCTGTTTTGTTTCCTTCTATTCCTATGTGTCCTGGAACCCATAGTCCCGGTTAGTTTTCCTGTTATAATACGGGGGTTCTTCTTACTAAGGTTAAGACTTCTGAAAGATCTCTTCTGGTTGTAGTTGGCCAGGAGCGTCTTCGATTTTCCTAATCCTTTGAGCTAATTTCAGTACTTGGATTTTTCGCTATCCATTTTTTTCCTTAGTTTTTCTAAGATTGTACTTCTGTTGATTCCACGGGATTGTTCTGGTCCCAAGTATGGGGTTTCAGCTCCTTCTTTTGCCAGCTTGTCTGCTGTTTCGTTTCTTTCTTTTTTCTATGTGTCCTGGAGTCCATAAAAGGGTAACAGTGTTATTCTGTCCTAATTCATTTAATTGTTATTTAATAACTTTGTTATAAAAAAGGAAAGGAATAAAAGATTTATATTATTTTTACATGTTTTTTAAAAGTTCATTTACGTTGTGGGTCAATCCAACGATTGACAAGCTTTTGTATTTATTTTTTTCTTCCATTTCTAAAGATAATATAAAGAACTTTTCAAGTATCGAAACATAAATTACCTACTAAATTTATTGTTTAAATTAGAAGATACCAAAGTGCTCTTATCTAAAGTTTAATATTAACTTAATCAAATTTGAGAGCTGAGAAAGGTGTTTGTAATCGAATTTAGTTGATTTGAAATTGAATTATATCCCAACTATTTCAACATTAATCAACAATAGAATTTTCGATAGCAATTCAATCCTGAATAATCCAAATTACGAAAACATAGTAGGTAATCGCTGAATTGCTTGATGTAATTCTCATCTCATACATTTAAAACAATAAATATTTTTTAAATAATCAATGGGAAAGTCGCTATTATTAAAAAATACTTAAAAGGGGCCTTTATATACGCAATGTTTTTTCATTTCATTTTTTTGTCTTTATGTCTGGATGTCTGTATATTTGTGCACACTAATCTTAGAATTGGCTTAACGAATTTGTTTACCTACTAATTGTTTACTAAAAAATAATCTTTTTAAAAATAATCAAATAAGTAATCTACAAAAAATCCTTTTGCGTCAAGAATTCGATTCAGATTAAATAATTATATTTGGCAACTAGGTACATAGTTCTAACTCATAGACGACTGGTCGATCAATTTCGGAACGTCTGAACTACCCTTCAGAATAATTTAGGGTAATCTTTTAATGTTGTTTCCGTGCACTCTCAACTCTGAACATGTTAGACCAATTCAGTCGGTTTCCAGAGAGCAGTCCAAGAGAAAGAAATAAGTTCGGTTCATTTTAACAGAAGAATTAGATTTGCACAAATTGCCAGAGCGATAGTTGCCTGCGGAAAATAAATTCATTCAATTTCAACTTTCTAGACTAGTTTGGAAAACGCAATAGAAATACAATAAAACATTTTGTGGTGTAATCAGTCTTTATCTGTGTTATTGAATTATTAATAACTTGTTTTATAAATATTTGTAAATACAACAGTCGTAAATTTTTTAACAATGTTAGTTTAATTATATTTGACGATATTTAAAATAATACGCGCTAATTAAATTGCGTTGTTTGTTATATTAAATCACAGAAGGTAAAAAGATTTAGACTTTAGACGATGAATTTGTATGATATTCATACTTTAGTCTCGTAGCCGCCCTCTTTATTTAGAATACACAAATCTGGGGTTAGACTATCGAGTAGATTATTATTAAGAAATTTATTGCAAAAAAACAGAATATTCATATTTTCTTTACATATATATATATATATATATATATATATATATATATATATATATATATATATATATATATATATAATATATATATATATTATATAAACGAACGGAGCGTTTTTTGACAGCCTTATACATGAATTATAAAAAAAATGATACAAATGTATCTCGCGCCATAATGTCAATATATTCCAGATATATAACCTGGATTTGTGAATGGTTAGAATTCCTAACTCTAAGCACAGAATGCTGCGACATAGATATAAGTATTAATCAGTCCATACAAGAGCAAAACCAAACTGTAGACTCTCTGTTTCGCTCTGTTTCAGTACAGTACAGGTTTGTCTCTCTTCAGAGACTGGCTAATATTTGTTATTTTTACAATTGTAAGTAGCGCCATCTCTACTCCAAAAATGGCACTCTTGTGGTCGCTTTTGGGAGGGCTAGAAAAAACCTGTTTTACTATGTACTTTCAGATAGACATAGATATAGAAATTAACAAAAATGTGGGCATTTCTACCATCTTAACGGAGGGCCCGTTGTTTAAATGTTACGTACTTGTAAGATCATGGACAGATCTATTTTTTCGTAGATTCACCATCCCCATTGTTCTTCATCTAGGGTTTTTCAAAATTCTCCTAGTCGAGGAAATATAGGACTAAAATGATATAAATCGGCCGTTTTTTATAGTAAGACGGATCGTGATGAAACTTTCTGCGTTCTATCCATCTATCTATTGTTGCAGGTAAATAATGAATTTCCCAAATTGCATCTTAAAGTGTTAAAAAAAGAAAAATTCACAACTCTTAAAATATGCATGAAAATGAGTTCAATTTATTTACTTAGGGGTTTTTAAAGTCGCTGAACAAAAATATCGCTTTTGCGATCCTGTATGAGGTACCTTTGTGTGTCAAAGAAGTATAACTTACGTGCGTACATCTAATCTAATCTAAACAACCTGGCATGGTCTCTCCTGTGGAGCCCCATGTTTGAGCACTGCTTCCTATGGGAATATTGTGACCAGGTTCGGCACCAAGAGTCCTTACATGCACCCGATGCGTGCAGGACTCTAGTTTGTTCAGCTGAAAATCAACGTCACGCTGATCTTCAGGTAGGCTAGAATCCAGGTATCCGAAATTCCTTGAGTTACTGTTGCCACAGAGCAGTTCCCTTGATAAGAGACTTGAGTCCTGTGACCAGCTCCTCAAGGTGGTGATAGGATTCAGGATTCGTGTCACCGAAGATGAGGAACCGTTTATAGTCCAAGGCCTCACACTCGAATAGAATGTGAGTTGCCGTCTCATCGTCCATGGCCCACAGTCGGCACGAGGTGGGTTCCTGTGTCAGAATCCCCATCCTCCGAAGGTGTAGTGTGAATGCTCCATGCCCAGTGAGCAGGCCCACTAGTACTCTTATCTGACTCCTACCAAGATTCAGTATGTCAAACGTTAGTTTTTTGGAGTAGCCTTTGAGCATCAGCTTCGAGTGCCTCAGCCCTGCAGTGTTACTCCAGACCCAGTCCCTGACTTTGGTCCTTACCCAGGCTCTAGGCAGTCCCAATACCGGTTCTGGACCAGTGAATCGTGTGTCCGCTCCCTTCTTGGCCAGAAGGTCCGCGGTTTCATTACCTTCAAAACCTTTATGCCCTGGTATCCACTCCAAGAAAACACTGTTTTGTCTAGCCAGTTCATTGAGGTTCTGTATGCACTCCCAGATCAGCTTGGAACTAACCCGGAATTGTTTTAAGGCCAGCAGTGCAGCCTGGCTGTCTGAGAAGAAAGTTATCCTCTCCCCTCTCCAGCCACGGCCTCGGGCGTGGTCGGCAGCCTTTAGTAAGGCGTATACCTCGGCCTGGTACACGGTTGACTCCGTTCCCAAGCTAAAGTGCTGCCTAAGGTTGCGTGGACCACAGATCCCTGCACCGGTTCCTTCTGAAGTGCGTGATCCGTCAGTAAAGTACTTGATCCCTGCATGATCGAAAATTCTTTGAGAGCCGTCCCCAGTCGTACATAAGTACACATAAACTTTTTTCTTATCAATCTCTCTGACCTCTGTGTGGTATTCAGACATGGTATTCACTGCTTAGATATATTTGCCAACTCCACATTAACATTTGATGAGCGTCAATTGAGAGAGTGGACAAATTCAGATACCTGGGTACATGGCTTTTTGAGGACATCAGATAAAGAAATTATAAACCATATAGAACAGACCCGACAGGCATTCCTGAAATTTTAAAAGGTGCTCACTTGCTCAGAATTTGATATTGGTCTGAGGATAAGGTTTTTAAAGTGCTACGTATAGTCAGTGTTACTTTATGGAGTTGAAGGATAAACCCTGAAAACGAGTAGTATCAATAAACTGGAAGCCTTCGAAATCTATCGTTCTTAGACGCGTAAACAAAGAACGTAAGCTATTCCATGTAGTCAAGAAAAGGAAAACAACCTACCTAGGCCATATAATGCGCAACGAAAAGTATAGGTTCCTACAGTTGATGATTGAAGACAAGATTAAGGGCAGGAGGGGAATAAGAAAAAAGATGTCTTGGCTCCGAAATATCAGACAATGGACGGGGCTGCGTGATATGCAAACATTGAGTCACACCGCACGAGGTAGAGAAACAATGGATCATGTGATCTCAAACATCCATTAGTGGATAAGCATCAGAAGAAAATAAGAATTCCCTGCTCGCTCATCGCTATTTTTGTATATAAGGTTTTACGTTAACTGTTTTTATTCGGGAATATTCGATAGATTTTAGCTTTGGGTATCCGCTCAACCAACTTAAAGATATTTTTTCTTATTTCTAATTAATAAGATATTTTAAAGCTATAATTCAAAATAAATGAATCTTAACTGACAGTAAACAAAGTAAACAATTTTTTCCAAAGTCAACTTCTGTTTGTTAAATTTATTGTCGATGAATTTTGTGTCCTCATAATTCAATCATCTTCCCTCTACCTGAAGCCAATGGTGTGGGAAGTTGCGAAAAGATGTTAATAAGGCATTAGGGCTTTATTGATGTACTGAAATGTAACCATAAAAAAATATAAGCACTTTTTAGTGAAAATCTGTCTAACAGTTATTTTTCTGTTTTTAATTTAATGAAGTAAATACAAACCCAGGGTCCATCCGGACGAAATCTTGAACGCTAAGTTTGGGGCCCCCTTTAGAAGACTGTTTGGTCAGGGTTGGTTTTCTTTTAATGTTGAAAGGTTTATGCGCGTGTGAGGATTCTGCGAACATGAGTAACCGATCTCTTAACTGCATTTCGTCACGATTCATCTTCCGAGAGACCCTTTTGCTCTAAATTTTTCTACCAGAATTTGGTCTTGTTTCTTTCAATATCTGTAAAAAAATATAAAATTAAAATGTATTCACATACAAAAAATTTATTCTTTAGAATGAAAGCTATAGAGGAGTGGGAAAAAATAAGTTACTTATATTAATTTTTTTCTGTGGGAATATTACGATTTAGAAGTCGAAAGATATAAAAATATCTCTTTTCCCTTTTTTTTAAGATTATCATAAATTTCTTTCGTTTTAATATATTGCGAGTATTATGACTCGTTAAACATTACGGTATATTCACTGTTGCTTCATTTTATTTTTATTTTTTACTATGTTAAATCTAAATTTTTTATTATGTAATATATGAACGTTTTCACACCGACATAAACATATCAGATGAAATCGTGTACACATAAGTTTAAAACATTAACTCAAATATTTCCTGTGGCAATCATTTTTATTTTGTTTTTTTTTTTTTTTTTCAAGCACAAGCACTGCAGGAAAAATCCTTTAAGGCGCTCTGAGAGCGGTGCGTGTGCGAAGAAAGCGATTCACGTTGTTCTTGAATCGTTGAAGGTTATATTCGGTGAGAAATACGGCCTCAGAAAGGCCGTTCCACAAAGAGGATGTCCTCCAGAAGAAAGAGTTCTTAAACAATGATGTTCGAGGAGTATTAAGTTGAACCACATAGGGATGGGCGGAAGTGGTTTGTCGTGTATTTCTGCTATGAATTGCTCTAGGTGGAATCAAGCGGGCAATGTCAGTAGAACACTTGCCATGGAAATATTTGTAAAAGAGGGTCAAATCACCAACCTGTCTTCGATGTTCTAAGCTGTCGAGGTTCTTGGTTAGCTCGTGGTCACCGATCAGGCGAATGGCTCTCCTTTGGATGGAATCCAACAACCGAAGGGTATGCTTCGGTGCAGAACTCCAGACATGAGAGCAGTATTCCAGTGATGGTCGAATCTGGGCTTTGTAGAGTGTCAAAAGTTGTTGTGGTGTATACAGCTTTTTGGTACGGAAAAGTACACCGAGTTTCTGAGAAGCTGTCCTGGCGATTGTTACCACGTGATTATGCCAAGACATATCTCCTCCCAGATTGACACCCAGTAAGTTAATAGACGAAGCCAGTGGAATTGCGTGTCCTGCCATGACTATATCTGGTTCTGCAATGTTAACCTTCTTAGAGAAAACTGCTGCCTGGGTTTTTTTAGCGTTAAATTCGACTTGGTTACTGTCACCCCAAGACAAAATTTCTTCCAGGTCTTTATTGAGTCGTGATACTTCATGCTGTCTGCGAAGATGTGCGTCAGCAGCCGATGTTCGAGAATTCAAAGTAAACGATGAGATAAGTGTGCTGTCGTCAGCAAAGCTATAAATTGGATTTTCTGTCTTCGCTAGAAGGTCGTTAATGTATAGTAAGAAGAGGGTTGGGGATAATATGGACCCTTGAGGAACACCAGCATTGATGGTAAAGGTGTCCGAGAGAAACCCGTCAATCGCCACTTGCAGAGAACGGTCCTGAAGAAAGCTAGAAAGCCATGAACAGAATCGATCGGGCATACCGTAGGATCGCAGTTTACTTAGGAGCCCCTCGTGCCAGACACGATCAAATGCTTTAGAAATGTCTAGTGCAATAGCCCGGGACTCCCCATGATGTTCGACTGCGTTGCTCCAAAGATGGGTGACATATGCTAGGAGGTCTCCTGTTGATCTGGACTTACGAAAGCCGTACTGATGGTCGCTGATAATATTAAGGCCCTCTAGGTACTTTAGAAGTTGTTGGTTAATAGCTTTCTCCATCACTTTTGATATAACTGAAAGCAATGCGACAGGTCGATAGTTGTTTGGCATGGTTTTCTTGCCTTTCTTTGGTATAGGCTGAACTCTTGCCTTCTTCCAGCAAGATGGAAATATTCCTTTTTTGTAGGATAGGTTAAAAAGTCTACAAAATATTGGTGTTAGCTCATCAGCGCATTCCTTGAGCACTATAATAGAAATTTCATCTGGACCAGAAGCCTTCCTGACATCGAGCCCTTTAAGAATTCGTTTGACAGGACGCTGACGGAATACGATATCAGTCATTTCCGATTGAACTGCTGGAATGTTCGGTGGTGTTTTTCCCTGAAAGTCTACGTTGGAATGAGAAGAAAATAGTTCTGCCAGTAAGTTCGCTTTATCTCCGGCTGTGGTTGCTATTGTGCCGTCGGAACGTGTTAGAGGTGGAATATTTGATTTGGTAAAATTTTGACTGACGGCCTTAGCGACTGACCAAAAGGACCTAGATCCGTTAGGACTGGCAAGAAGTTTGTTTTTGATCCTCGTGTTATGCGTCTCTTTGCTTTGATCTATCGTTTGCTTACACTGGTTTCGAGCGGTAACAAAGGTGGTGCGATTCTCAGCCGTTGGATTTTTACGCCACTGTCGGTAAGCTAGATTTTTAGATCTGACTGCGCGCTCGCAGTTTTTGCTAAACCAGGGCTTGCCGTTAGAAGGGCGCTTATTGGAATAAGGAATAAAGGCTTCCATGCCAGTTAGAATGACATCGGAGACCTCTTGAGCACAAACGGATGGATCATTAGAAAAAAAGCACACGTTCAGCCAAGGAAAAGTGTGAAAATGGTTCTTCAGGTCTTCCCACCTGGCTGATCTGTAATGCCAAATCTTGCGAGGTTTAGGAGGCTGCTCAGAACAAATTGGTAGCTCGCTTAGTGTTGAAATAAGTTTGTGATCGGAAGATCCTAGCGGAGACTGAACGGAGATAGTGTATAGGTCTGGGTTTGATGTCAAAAAAAGATCCAACAGACTAGCAAAATCACCATCTCGGTCTGGTATCCGCGTTGGTTCTTCTACGAATTGAGTTAAGCCAGAACTGATCGCGAATGATTCTGCCTCACGGCCTTGTTCATCGTTGGTATTTGAGTATTTAAGCCAGTTGACATTATGGACGTTAAAGTCTCCAAAGATAGCGACTTCGGCATTTGGATGGTTGGTTTGCAAGAATTCGATTGTGTTGGCTAGTGATGAGAAAAGGGCTCTGTATTGGGTGTCGCTTGGAGGACGGTAAAGGCAGCAGATAAACTTGGTGATTTTCTGCGTAGATATTTTAAACCACATTACATCAAACCCTGTCGGTTCAAGTGTTTCCTCTCGTTGGCAGCAAAGATCATCTCGGATAAAGAGACATACCCCAAAGTTGCGTCTAAATCGGCAATGAAAATCGTATCCAGGGTATAAATAGCTGACGGTATTTGTTGACGATCTGACCTTTGTCTCGGTCAGTGCGAGCACATGAGGCTTGAAAGATTGTAAGTGCTGGTGGACTGAATTTATGTTGGTGTTAAGCCCTCTGATGTTGCAGAAATCAATTTTGAAGTTGCTGTTTTTGGGTCTGTTAGCAACTGCAGGTGCCACACTATTTCTCCGTTGAGTGTTGTTAGGGGAACCCAGTGTATTGTAGGAGATAGTGGAAGTTCGATTAATATCGCTTGATGTGGCCACACGACTAGCCCCCACCCGGAGATCCGATCGGGGGGCGAGTTTACCTCCGGAGTATTTTATGTTTTATTAACAACTCTTTTAATACAAACAAAATAACTACAAAACTCTGATATATTATTTTAGTATATTTACTTCTTTAGTTGGGAAACTTTTGCCACAAAAAACAAACAATTAATAGTAGTTTACGTAACAAGTCCCGAAAGTGGTCTTTTACTGGACGATTGGGTAATTGCAGGGCGAGCCGCAGGCGAGTCTTGCAAACCTGCGAGTCCAGTAAAAGCACTTTTGGGACGTATTACGTACAATATATTTTTTAAACCCGCCAGAATTTAGTAATTTTCAGTTTATTTTTGGGTCAGAAAATCTCATTTTGTCGGAACGGGCCAGAATATTATTGTGATTATTCGGTAAAAGCTTTTACCAGACTCATTTTTATATTCTGGCCTTGTCCGACAAAATGAGATTTTCTGACCCAAAAATAAACCGAAAAGTACTAATTTCTGGCCGGTTTAAAAAAAAATATAAATTAATATTTTGAAAATGACCCTTGCTTATTAATCTTGATGGATATGTCAAAATTTTCAAGGATCGTTTTTACAAACTAAAAATGCCTAACAAAAATGAAAATAATTTTCTTTATGATTCTTAGCTTTCAACAACCAGATCGGTTGCCGGTTTCAAAAATAAAAATTCTAATATATACTTTTTAATGCAAGTAAATAAGTACACATAGGTAACAATATTATATCTGAGCTATTATCTTTATTGTGTAAAATACCGATTTTGAGTGTCACTTAATGCGATTATTGTATTTAGGTATCTGATCTTGTATGTTGTTTAATGTACTTTCTTAATTATCAACTAGTGGTGTGTAGTTAACATTAAAAAAGGGTTGTTTTATAAACAAATCTTTTGTTAAAAAACAAATAAGTTTTGTTTGTTCCTATTGAAGGGCTTATCTTAAGATTTCCAGATAGTGTGACCTACAATGATACATTCAAATATTTGGTAATTATGACTGGAGATTAGGCAGATTATCGTATTTCGTTACCGTTTACCTATGAAGACTAAGCTGATATTTTATTTTCAAACTAACTATTAATCGAGACTAGAAAATAGTCTAAATTTAACATTACTGTATTACCGAGAGAATAAGGCGATTATTGATCTTCACCTTACCTTTGAACTACTTAGGAAGCTATAAAAAATTTTGTTTGATCTTTATACCTTATACCTACCGTCCCATGCGATAGAAGAGGACACAATATAACAGCGTTTGATTCCCGGCCTTTTAAAGAGAGAGAGCTCTCTGCTCTCTGGTATTGAAAACAAGAAGGATAGCGATAGACGCGTACAGTATATATCAGTATATATCTATAGATACATTAATTATATAGAGCAAATTGCTTTAATTTATTTCAGTTTATATTTTTAAATGGGAAAAAAAAGAAATAAAACTTGTAAGATAAGAATTATATAATAATATGTATTGCTATAACCTTCTTATTAACTAATGATTTATATATACTTTAATGTAACAAAATATATACACATATATATTTAATTGATTAAAAAAAAATTAAAAACTAATCCTTTATTTTAATATGAAACTACTCCAAAATAATGCTCAGAATTTACGCGTCTATCGCTATCCTTCTTGTCTTCAAGAGCAGAGAGCATAGAGCTCTCTCTCTCTTTAAAAGGCCGGAATACAAACGCTGTTATGTTGTGTCCTCTTCTATTGCATGGGACGGTAGGTAGGGACCTCTCAGTCGCACAAAAAATTTTTAAAAATTAATTAAAAATATCCTTGACTGAAATTCGATAGGCAACTCATATGCAATATATTTTTTGATATATTAAATTACATAAAAAATATGTTTGGTCCATTAACCAGCTCGGTGAAGGTCGTCCTATATCGGGATCTTAGACTAATCACTAATCACACTAATCACACCAAACTACCTACAGTTTTTTTTTATGGACAAGCACAAGCACTGCAGGAAAAATCCTTTAAGGCGCTCTGGGAGCGGTGCGTGTGCGAAGAAAGCGATTCACGTTGTTCTTGAATCGTTGAAGTTTATATTCGGTGGGAAATACGGCCTCAGAAAGGCCGTTCCACAAAGAGGATGTCCTCCAGAAGAAAGAGTTCTTAAACAATGATGTTTGAGGAGTATTAAGTTGAACCACATAGGGATGGGCGGAAGTGGTTTGTCGTGTATTTCTGCTATGAATTGCTCTAGGTGGAATCAAGCGGGCAATGTCAGTACAACACTTGCCATGGAAATATTTGTAAAAGAGGGTCAAATCACCAACCTGTCTTCGATGTTCTAAGCTGTCGAGGTTCTTGGTTAGCTCGTGGTCACCGATCAGGCGAATGGCTCTCCTTTGGATGGAATCCAACAACCGAAGGGTATGCTTCGGTGCAGAACTCCAGACATGAGAGCAGTATTCCAGTGATGGTCGAATCTGGGCTTTGTAGAGTGTCAAAAGTTGTTGTTGTTGTGGTACACCGAGTTTCTGAGAAGCTGTCCTGGCGATTGTTACCACGTGATTATGCCAAGACATATCTCCTCCCAGATTGACACCCAGTAAGTTAATAGACGAAGCCAGTGGAATTGCGTGTCCTGCCATGACTATATCTGGTTCTGCAATGTTAACCTTCTTAGAGAAAACTGCTGCCTGGGTTTTTTTAGCGTTAAATTCGACTTGGTTACTGTCACCCCAAGACAAAATTTCTTCCAGGTCTTTATTGAGTCGTGATACTTCATGATGTCTGCGAAGATGTGCGTCAGCAGCCGATGTTCGAGAATTCAAAGTAAACGATGAGATAAGTGTGCTGTCGTCAGCAAAGCTATAAATTGGATTTTCTGTCTTCGCTAGAAGGATGTTAATGTATAGTAAGAAGAGGGTTGGGGATAATATGGACCCTTGAGGAACACCAGCATTGATGGTAAAGGTGTCCGAGAGAAACCCGTCAATCGCCACTTGCAGAGAACGGTCCTGAAGAAAGCTAGAAAGCCATGAACAGAATCGATCGGGCATACCGTAGGATCGCAGTTTACTTAGGAGCCCCTCGTGCCAGACACGATCAAATGCTTTAGAAATGTCTAGTGCAATAGCCCGGGACTCCCCATGATGTTCGACTGCGTTGCTCCAAAGATGGGTGACATATGCTAGGAGGTCTCCTGTTGATCTGGACTTACGAAAGCCGTACTGATGGTCGCTGATAATATTAAGGCCCTCTAGGTACTTTAGAAGTTGTTGGTTAATAGCTTTCTCCATCACTTTTGATATAACTGAAAGCAATGCGACAGGTCGATAGTTGTTTGGCATGGTTTTCTTGCCTTTCTTTGGTATAGGCTGAACTCTTGCCTTCTTCCAGCAAGATGGAAATATTCCTTTTTTGTAGGATAGGTTAAAAAGTCTACAAAATATTGGTGTTAGCTCATCAGCGCATTCCTTGAGCACTATAATAGGAATTTCATCTGGACCAGAAGCCTTCCTGACATCGAGCCCTTTAAGAATTCGTTTGACAGGACGCTGACGAAATACGATATCAGTCATTTCCGATTGAACTGCTGGAATGTTCGGTGGTGTTTTTCCCTGAAAGTCTACGTTGGAATGAGAAGAAAATAGTTCTGCCAGTAAGTTCGCTTTATCTCCGGCTGTGGTTGCTATTGTGCCGTCGGAACGTGTTAGAGGTGGAATATTTGATTTGGTAAAATTTTGACTGACGGCCTTAGCGACTGACCAAAAAGACCTAGATCCGTTAGGACTGGCAAGAAGTTTGTTTTTGATCCTCGTGTTATGCGTCTCTTTGCTTTGATCTATCGTTTGCTTACACTGGTTTCGAGCGGTAACAAGGGTGGTGCGATTCTCAGCCGTTGGATTTTTACGCCACTGTCGGTAAGCTAGATTTTTAGATCTGACTGCGCGCTCGCAGTTTTTGCTAAACCAGGGCTTGCCGTTAGAAGGGCGCTTATTGGAATAAGGAATAAAGGCTTCCATGCCAGTTAGAATGACATCGGAGACCTCTTGAGCACAAACGGATGGATCATCAGAAGAAAAGCACACGTTCAGCCAAGGAAAAGTGTGAAAATGGTTCTTCAGGTCTTCCCACCTGGCTGATCTGTAATGCCAAATCTTGCGAGGCTTAGGAGGCTGCTCAGAACAAATTGGTAGCTCGCTTAGTGTTGAAATAAGTTTGTGATCGGAAGATCCTAGCGGAGACTGAACGGAGATAGTGTATAAGTCTGGGTTTGATGTCAAAAAAAGATCCAACAGACTAGCAAAATCACCATCTCGGTCTGGTATCCGCGTTGGTTCTTCTACGAGTTGAGTTAAGCCAGAACTGATCGCGAATGATTCTGCCTCACGGCCTTGTTCATCGTTGGTATTTGAGTATTTAAGCCAGTTGACATTATGGACGTTAAAGTCTCCAAAGATAGCGACTTCGGCATTTGGATGGTTGGTTTGCAAGAAGTCGATTGTGTTGGCTAGTGATGAGAAAAGGGCTCTGTATTGGGTGTCGCTTGGAGGACGGTAAAGGCAGCAGATAAACTTGGTGATTTTCTGCGTAGATATTTTAAACCACATTACATCAAACCCTGTCGGTTCAAGTGTTTCCTCTCGTTGGCAGCAAAGATCATCTCGGATAAAGAGACATACCCCAAAGTTGCGTCTAAATCGGCAATGAAAATCGTATCCAGGGTATAAATAGCTGACGGTATTTGTTGACGATCTGACCTTTGTCTCCGTCAGTGCGAGAACATGAGGCTTGGAAGATTGTTAGTGCTGGTGGACTGAATTTATGTTGGTGTTAAGCCCTCTGATGTTGCAGAAATCAATTTTGAAGTTGCTGTTTTTGGGTCTGTTAGCAACTGCAGGTGCCACACTATTTCTCCGTTGAGTGTTGTTAGGGGAACCCAGTGTATTGTAGGAGATAGTGGAAGTTCGATTAATATCGCTTGATGAGGCCACAGGACTAGCCCCCACCCGGAGATCCGATCGGGGGGCGAGTTTACCTCCGGAGTATTTTAGTCTTGGAGCTTCCATCATGCTTTTTTTCTTTCGCTCCCACAGTGATTCAATTAATGTGCAGTGCCATATCTACCTTTAAAAAAACCGGTGTGATTTTTTTTATTTTTTGTATATTTTTGTATTACTTATCTATTATCTATATTTCATTATGTAAGTACTTACTTAACTCGGGTTAATAATAGAGAAAAAGGTAAATTTTATTAAATTTCTATCTTTTCTAAATTATAGTTTTTTTCAAATTCAGTTCACTTTTATCTTTATTCCTTCTATGCGGTACACATAGGTAACAATATTATATCTGAGCTATTATCTTTATTGTGTAAAATACCGATTTTGAGTGTCACTTAATGTGATTATTTATGTAATGTTGTTTATTGTACTTTTCTAATTATCAACTAGTGGTGTGTATTTAACATTAAAAAAGGGTTGTTTTTATCAACAAATCTTCTGTTAAAATAGTTATTTACGTACCAAGGAAAGTAAGTAGACGTTTGCAGTCAAGAAGTGATATTAACGCTCGAGGCGTTAGCCGAGAGCGGAAACACTTCGAGACTGCAAATTACTTACTTCCCGTGTTGCGTACAATATTTTTTCTACTACCGCGCGCATAAGTCATGTTCGAGAAACATTTGTTTTGGTGGCAGGCACCTTTACAATTAAAATACTGTCTTTGTCCTCAATGTGATCTACCGTCATCTGTGTAAGCTCACTTTGCCAACATGCTCCAGATATTCCCATTTATTAGAGCCACCTAAAAATATCTTTAAAAAAAATACATATCCTTATCTAATACTTTGGATGCACAATGGGTCATATGTGGCCTCAGTGCTGGCTAAGCACTAGCTCACCCCTCCCCAAATTTCCAGATCCAGAGAATACTTTGGATTTTTTTGGAACGTATTCAACATTTTGTTTTTTTAGAAACATTATTAGTTTTGCAAATGTACTTATATCTATATCATGATTTACTTGTATCGTAGCTTTCATCATGCTGTATATAGACCATAATGACGACGCTTTTGAGGTTTTTGCTTTCTCTGTGAAGAAGTATGTTTAGATTTCAGCCATTTCATAAAACTTGAATATTCTTTCTTACAACGAAACTCAGATTTATTGGGAAGAAGTTTCTTTTAGTCTACAGACAATCAGGAAAATTCGCTCTCGAAATCAATAATTTTAAAACAACCATTTAAAAATACGTACTATAAAAATAACAACGAATTTAATAGTTAATTTAAATTTGACAGCTGTCAAACAGAATAGCTTTGTTAGTAGTAATGATTCTAAATCTAAAAAAAATATAAATTTGTATAGGTATAATTTACTAAAAAATCATTGCTATTATACATATTAATAAATAATTAAAAATAGTAATACAATTATAAATTAAATTATTCGTAGTTTACCCTACGATCATAACTTATTCTTTGCAGGTGAGTTGTAACCAATCAAAACCGTGTAAAGTAAAAGTCCCATGGGAGTTTGTTTTACATGTTTCTGATTGGACAAAATTGTATTTTACAATCCCGATGAATGTTTATGATCACTTACATCCCTCAAAAGTATCATGTAAAACGCTATTTTACAAAGTGGTAGGAGAAAAAATAAATACATTTATAGTATAATAACTAATACAAATTACATTATGAAATTAATGTTTGTAGCTATTTTAAATTAATCTGACAATATTCTAGTCGCATATGCAGTGTTCTATAAAATTTATATGAACTAAAAATTGGCCAAAAATTATACATAATCCCAACGAAAATTTATTATAGAGAGTACTGTCACGGGTTTAAATTCACAATAGTATAACTAATTGCTTAGGTACCTTAGGAATTCTCCGTTATTAAGGAGTTAATCGTGACAAGTTCCAGTTGATTTCGATCGATTATAGTTAATCATCAACTTATAAATATATTCTGGCCATAAATTGCTACTAATATTGTTTTGAAAGTTTATTTATTAAAATTCAGAACAAATGTTGGGTTAGGACGTCTGAACTACTGTCAAGGACCGAAGAAATCTTCTTCCCTTTTTCCGTCGTAAAACTTAGAATGTTGTCGTCTGCAGTTCATTATTTTAGCATCCGACATCTAAAGATTGTATATGAACGAGAAATTAAGTAATACTGGGATTTTTGGTGTTATCTTGTTAAGTAATAAGATCTGTTGTTATTAAACGATTACTGTTGGCTCGTAAGTTGGTAGCTGTGATCCTACGTTTATTGTCCTTATAGTAGTAGAGGCCATTTATTTTGAGGTGTGTCAATCTCATGAATTGTGAAACATAGAAATTTCCTTTTGACTGTCAACCTTCGACTCGAGCAGTTGCTCCAGAAGATTTTTGGTTTAAGTTTTAAATCGCGGTGAATCCGTAACAATTAATTTTGGATTTTTGAAACTAAACCTCATTTTCCATTTGAATCGTTGTTGGAGTTAGATTCTGTTGTTATTTTTGGACAGATTCATTGGAAAAAGCCGCGTGTCGGATTTTTGTTAGATCTTCTGTGATAGATCAAGAAACAGACAGTAGGTAGATTTGGAGATTTAAAACCGTTCAGACGGTGAGCTGTGTTAGAATACCCGCAATTAGCAACGACGAGATTGATTTACCCGTCTACCAGCTAGGGTGTCACTAGTTTAATGAAAGAAACCCTATCTTAATAGGGTCCTAGATACAGGCATAAGCCCTAGATACAGGCATAAGTCCTAGATACAAGCATAGATTCTTGTTATAGGCTGAAATCCTAGACCTGATACTTAGTTCGAGTTATTGGTTGGTGCAAGCCTATTGGTTTTGGGAACAGGCTTGGGTTTTGGAACCGACCTAAGTATTAGAAAGCCAAGGACTAACAGATAAGCCTAATTAGATTAAGTCGCAACTAGTTAGTTAAGATTTATTTTTCTTATTTATTTGTTTTTTTTTTGTATTGAGTGTGATCACACATATCTATAAATTTAACTTTTAAAATCATTCATTAATTCTTTGTTTTTACAAAATCGGTGGCGCACTCACTTTATTTTGGCACTTACCCTCTACGGCTGAGCTGGGCATAATTTGCCAGTAGAGAAACCACCACCGAACTCAGCTGGAGTTGAACTTCAATTAGTTAATTTATTTGTTTTTCTAAATTTGATTTTGTTTTTTTTTTTAATTCATTAAAATACGTGGCAGTACTTTACTGTAGTTTATTTTCATGTATTTTGTTCGCATATTATTTTTAATTTAGTGATTGATCATTCAACGTATACCTAGTGAAAATTTGGAGTTATAAAATAATCCTTGGCGGTTTTGGAACAGTTTAATTTCCCAAGCGTTATCGAGTAGCCTTTAATCATTTATATTTTCAACAACGAAATTAAACAACTAACTGCGGTACGCTTCCGATAGTGTAATTTAATAAAAATCGATTATAATTTTACTGAAAGCGATAATTGGAATGTTTGGTTTATGTAGAAACCTGTAAAATGAACATTGATTTTTATACTTTTGATATTAAACTACAATCGTATCTGTATCTTGTTAAAATAAATTACATTTTAAACATTTTTCAAAATATGTCTGTAAACTACATGAATATCGACAGATGACAGTTAACAGCTGTCAAAACATTTTTAATGTTATTTGTCAAGTGTCAACTTATTATTTGTCTTCTTATCTTTATATATACAATAATTCTTCTATGCGTGTGTATGGCACTGAACTCTTGAACTCCGGCTGGACCGATTAAGATTAAATTTTTGTATGTGCTTAAATGTTTTTTTCTGAAAAATCTGGCGCAAAGATAGAAGATCTGAAAACGGTTACTTTCGATTGGTATATTAACGTTTGTTTACCAGAAGAAGAAAGTCCGACAAAGCAACACACAAAGGCGAATCATCCTAAATCAGGATATACAAGTGCTTTCACTGTCTCGAAGACAATCGGGTTTTGGAGCTTCAAAACATCGAATTGTTCATCCACCGACCAAAGTCCCAGTTACTTCTTTATTTTCCCAAAGATCAACAATTCAATACGTTGGCAGCGATTCGAGTCACCAGAAGAAGCCATCGATGCCTTGAATACGGCGATTTTGAAGCTTTCAATTAAAGACTGAAATAACTGTTTTATCAATTGTCTTGAACGTACGCAAAAGTGTATCGATTTTGGTGGGACATATTATGAAAAATAATAAAGTACTTTAAGTCTTTTTATGGCTATATGTAAAACTAAAAAGACTACCCTCGTACATTTTTTTAAAATAATGGACATTAAAATCAGATTGTACTCAGTTTTTATATTGACCTTGTTATTCGTTTGATTTTAGAATAATTTTTTTAAATAATTGATACCTGATAAAATTCTTTTATTAATTCAATATAAATGATAATATAAATAAAAATTCAGAAGAAAACCTATTTCTGTGTCAAGTTTCTATTTTCGATTACGTCAAATAACTTCAATGTTAAACAATTTCCTCACTATTTTTTACAGCTAGTTATAATTAACTTATCGATTAACCAACTGGTAGCATCAGAGCCGCTTTTATAATGTGATTGATAAGAGAACGGCCTATACCTAAATAGTATCTACCTACACGTTTATCAATAAACAATCTGTCTTCATGAACAGATTTTGTTGACGGGTAATTTAATTTATTTGTGTTCAGAACCGTTGTACTTTAACAAATTAGAAAGTATTATTAAACTATAAAATATATATTGATATGGATTTTTCTTCATGGTGCATGTTCCTTCAATGGAATGTTGGAACGTGATCCATTATTTGTAAATTGGTTGTCTAGATTAAGGATTTTTGTATTTTGATTGTTTTTGTTTAGATTATAAATAGTTTTGGTTTTGAGGATTATTATTGATTTGATTGTCATAAGATAAACTTGAAATTTTCAGGAATGAAATTTGTATATTTAAATAATGTAATACGAAGAATAAAATATAACAGATATATAATTTAACAAGAAATTTGATTTAAATAAAAAGCATATAAATTGAAATAAAAAAGAAAAATATATTGAAGAAGAAAATAGATTGAAACCAGATTAATACAGAGGCAAATAGCAGAAGTCAGAGCAGAGCAGAAAGAACGAGATAGAAGGTATAGAAAAGCAGAATAAAGGAGCTAATCAATAGAAACCTGGATTGAATACCAAGCAGAGAAAGAAAGGAAGTTATTTTTTTTATATTGTGTAATAAGCGACCGGGATACTAAATTTTTATTTTATTTTTGTCACTAGCAATCAATTTGGAAATATTGGAATCGGCGACCAAGAATTGTATTGAAGGAGGGTGTTCCAGAAAGAAGATCCATTTCAATATATATATATATATATATATCAAATATTATAAACAATTTGAAATTTTTTTTGGGGATTGCAGTCACTTATTAAGAAAAACTCTTATATAATTTCCAAGCTTTCGAAATTTATTTTATTTCTTTTTCAAGGAATCTACAAATAAACAAAATGGAATATAATGGAAAACAGAAAAAATATAAATGTATATTATTAAACTTACTACGTTGAGATTAATATAAAACAGAAAATCAGCAAAATTTGGGAAAGATTATTCATATATGAATTCTTCTTGACAATCTTATGATTTAAAAATTTTTTTATTGACATTAAATATTATTTCCAAAGTAGGACAAATAAATTTAGATACAGGAAGAGAAAAAAAAATAAAAATTATATATATATATACATATATATACACATACACATATATACATATATACACATACACATACATACATATAAAATATGTAATAAATAAAATGAAAGTAAAATGAAAATTATTTTTATCTATATAATTGATTTTTTAATTTATAATCGAAAGTTAGGATGTAATTATAAATGCTGCTAAGAGTACTAATTTCAGATTTTTTGTTTAAATTATCTTTACAGTTCGTGATATGAACCATTTCTAAGAATAGTCTTTTAGTTGAGTTAGACTCTGATATTATTATTTTAGTATTATCAAAATCCATTTGATGTTTTTCATTAATTACATGTTCAGCTAATCCGCAAGAGGCTTTTTTTAATTTAATATCACTACGGTGGGATGTTAATCTACCTGATAATGTTCTTTTAGTTTGTCCTATATATGATTTGTTACAATCTTTACAAGGGATGTTATAAACAATTTTAGAATTTTCTAATAAAGTTAAAGGTTGTTTAATTTTTGAAAATAGAGAGGAAACAGTTTTAATATTTTTAGTGGCAATTTTGATGTTTGGTATTTCTTTAATAATTTTTATAAGTTTTGGAGTTAAATTGGGTATAAATGGTAATAAGTTTATTAATTATCATTCACAACATCCATATAGAATGAAAATTAATTTAATATCAACATTGAAGCATAGAGTTTCTAAATTATCTCACCCTGACTTTTTAAAAAATGATTTAAGTACCCTTAGAGACATTTTAATAGAAAACTCATATCCTAAAAAATTATTAAATAAAATTTTATTTAATACACCCATGAATACAACTATAAATACAACTATAAATAATTCTCAAATATCTAATATTGTTTTTAATCCACCACATCAGGTATCTGATCAAACAAATAATTTTACAAACGACTTAAATTATCAGGACATTCAATTCTCATATGCTTCATTACCATTTATACCCAATTTAACTCAACTACTAGCACCCAGAACTGCAAATTCGAGTCCACTGCAAGCACCTGAACTGCAAATTCGAGACACCTACAAGTACCTGAACTGCAAATCGAGACACCTACTAGCACCTAGAACTGCAAATTCGAGACACCTCCAAGGACTTTGACAGACGGGACTGACAGATAGGTAAGATATTTGCATTTATATAATAGGTGCAGTGATTTGTGGGGAAAATTTTATTAAAACAATTAAACATAAATTATAAAACTGAAATTATTTAATTGAAAATAAAAAAATAAATTTTAAAACCAAAATTTAAAAAAAAAAAAAAAATAGAATTATGGAAACAAGAAGACAAAGACAGGATAGGGATAATGCACAAAAAGGAGATCATCAAAAAGATGATGATATAAATATTATGGAAAAAAATGAATCGGGAGATGAAAAAGAGAATACCACAATTATAGAAGCAATTATTGAAAGTAATGGTAACAAACATGAAGAAAGTGACATGGAAAGAATGTTTAAATTATTAGAAAAAATGAATAATAATTTAAAAGAAGATATAAATAAAAATACTGAAGCAATAAACAATAATATGGATTCTATAAAAAAAGAAATAAAAGAAGATATGAAAAAAGACATGACTGAACAAATTAAATTAATAAGATCAGATTTACATGGAGTTAAAGAAGACATGAACAAGAATATGGAAGCATTCAAAAATGAAATGAAAAATATTTTTAAAGAAGTAATGAACAAAAATAAGGATGAATTAGAAGATGAAATGAAAACAATAAAAGATATGAAAATAATTTATAACAAATCAGTAATTAATAAGGACTATGAAAATAAATCTCCTGAAGAAAAAGATATGGGGGAAAATAAACTTAAAAATGAAGATAAATCTGAATTAATAGAAATGTATGAAATAAATATAAATAAAAATAAACCTATGAGAAGATATAAAGAAGAATATATTTACGAAGACATTTTACAGAATGGAAAAAGTAAAAATAATTATTATAAAGAACATGTTACATATAAAAACAATATGAAACAAGAATATGAAATTATGAAATTAAAATTAAATGATGAATATGATGATGATAAGAAGAAAGATAAAGATAATTATTATACAAATGAAGAAGCAAAATGTGAAAATAAAGTATATGAGGGTGGTAATAAATATAAAAATAGATTAGATTATGATAATGACAATAAAATTAAACATAAAACTAATTTGAACTACAATTATAAGAATAAAAAGAAGTTTAAACATAAAACATATAAAGAAGATGATATAAATTATTTTGAAATAGATAACATTAATAGAATATTAAGGAAGATTTGGATGAGCATTGTATATAATTATAAAACGAGAAAAAAATAAAATAGTTAAATAAAAGTAAATAAGATTAAAACTAAATTAAAATTAAGATTAAAATTAAAAATATGGATGAAAATAAATAAATAAAGCTTTTATAAAATGTTTAAAACAAAATGTAAAGGAACACTGAATAAAAAGGTTATAAAAAAAAAAATAATAAAACAAAAAAAAAATTAAAAGTAAATTTAAAAAAATTAAAATATGTTTTTGAAGAAAATTTTAATTTTTTTTAATTATGGGGATTTGTTATGGTATCACTGTGTCTATTGTGTAAATTAAAATATCTTACTGTATAGTATGACGACATAGACCAGTGACTATTTTTTTTGAGAATTGATATAAATATGAGGGAAAATGTTATGGAAACGATTATTGACGGACTATTGATTTTTGATTTGATTAATAATTTTTGAATTTGATTGATTGTAATTTTTATTAAGTTAAAGTTAAAAGTTAAATAAAAGATTGAATTAAATAAAAAATTGGTTTGAGTTTAATCAACAAAGAAAAAGAGAAGGACCCATACCCAAAAGCTGTGGCATAGAAGAGTAACCATTACAATATATAATTTATTTAAAAAAATTAACACATTAAAAATATTGGCATCAAACACAAAACTTAGAGTTTTACAAACATCCGGACATTCTAAGAAAGCTTAAAGCATAGACCTTGAGATAGACAGAACACATCCAACGAAAATGAGTTGACTGATGGATAAAACTGGCTTACTAACCCTTAAAGAAGAAGACAACTGGGATTAAGAGCTACTAAATGTAGTGACAATATAGAAAAAGACCTCAATACCATGGGCCACGTGATGGACATAGACCTGATGATGGACCGAATGCAAATGGTACAATATAGAAAAATAGAAAAAGACCTCAATACCATAGACCAAGTGATGGATACAGACCTGATGATGGACCGGCTGCAAATGGTACAGCTAGCCAGGACCTACGAAGGGTTGTAAAGGTACGGAGTAAGAGTAAGTAAGAATCATCTATCATTTTAACTCTACTGTCATTGGTTTGACGTAATAGACGTAATGTACCTTCAATCTGCTTATAAATTTAAAGCCTTGTAGATAATTAATTTATTTAAAAAATATACAAAATGAACAATAAAACACAAAATCAATCCCACATAATTTAATGGAGTAAAATATCAGTTGGCGACTAGTTTCGGCTACCAAGAGCCATCTTCAGGCCTACAATTAAGTCAACACTATGAAGAGAAATTTATAAAAAAGTTAAAAAGGTACATACCTAGTACAAATACAATTTTTGGAACGAAGAAATTACAGGTCACATAAAGGTATTTTTATATACATCCATGTGTTGAGATCAAGTAAAATTTCGGTCTTCAGCGTAAAAAGATGTTCACACAATCGAAGTTTTAACAAATCAAATGTATGAAAAGTTAAAAAATAAAAGTTATGAAATAATAGCTGGCGGAACTTCAAAGATGTACTCCAGGAAGCTGGCGTGGTCAAAAATACAATTGAATAATGTCCATAGAACACAATTACACAAAAAACTTTTTGGAGAACAGGAAAAACTATTGTTAGAGAAACGAAAAATCCAGATTTAATGACCAAAAAATTAATTGTTAACTTAGAATTCTTGTTAGACATGGAGAATTAAGACCGAGCTTTATAAAATCGACAAACTGAAGGAAAGAGAAATTACTTGACCTTGACAATGATATTAATGATATTTGTTAATATCATTGTCAAGGTCAAGTAATTTCTCTTTCCTTCAGTTTGTCATTGTCATGCGCAACGATTTTATAAAGCTCGGTCTGACTCCATTTTTGACGCTTAATTCTCCATGTCTAACAAGAATTATAAGTTAACAATTAATTTTTTGGTCCTTAAATCTGGATTTTTCGTTTCTCTAACAATAGTTTTTCCTGTTCTCCAAAAAGTTTTTTGTGTAATTGTGTTCTATGGACATTATTCAATTGTATTTTTGACCACGCCAGCTTCCTGGAGTACATCTTTGAAGTTCCGCCAGCTATTATTTCATAACTTTTATTTTTTAACTTTTTATACATTTGATTTGTTAAAACTTCGATTGTGTGAACATCTTTTTACGCTGAAGACCGAAATTTTACTTGATCTCAACACATGGATGTATATAAAAATACCTTTATGTGACCTGTAATTTCTTCGTTCCAAAAATTGTATTTGTACTAGGTATGTACCTTTTTAACTTTTTTATAAATTTCTCTTCATAGCGTTGACTTAATTGTAGGCCTGAAGATGGCTCTTGGTAGCCGAAACTAGTCGCCAACTGATATTTTACTCCATTAAATTATGTGGGATTGATTTTGTGTTTTATTGTTCATTTTGTATATTGAACCACCACATTTGAGAAATGAATAATCTTTTTCGATTATTTAAAAAATAGATTGACAAATGGCAGTCAGGGACAGCCAAGTCAGTATGGAGGATGATAACACTAAGAGTAAGTTGTACTGACCTGTGTATTAAGGAACTAATCTATACTTATAATAAATCTGTAGAGAGGTCAATTCTGTACATGAAATATATTTCCAAAATAACTATCAGGGGGCGAATACCGATCGATACTGATGCCAAAAATGAAATCAGTAAAATTTTTGTCTGTCTGTCTGTCTGTCTGTCTGTCTGTCTGTCTGTATAACCGTTATAGAAACAAAAACTACTCGACAGATTTTAACGAAACTTGGTACAATTATTTTTCATACTCCTGAGCTGGTTATAGGATACTTTACATCACGCTACAATTAATAGGAGCAGAGCAGTAAAGGAAAATGTTGGGAAAACCACTTTTGGGGGAGAAATTTTTATACAACAATCTATACGTCACGCGAAAGACGTCGCGGGTACATCGATATAGAACCCAAAAATGTGGTTAGATTTTTGTTGTACGACTGTCTGTCTGTCTATATGTTTGTGCGCGTATCACATGAAAACTACTGATCCGATTCGAATGCGGTTTTCACAGATGTATTTGTCTTCTTTCAACATAACATCTGGTGTATAAAAAATTCTCCTTCCATCCCTTTAACGGGGTGAGTGAAGAAATTTTTTAACAACAGTCAACACGACATGCGAACGACGTCGCAGGTACACCTAGTGATAACTAAATTTATTTAAACCAATCTGTTAAGGCTGAAAAATGTTACTTAAACGACAGAAATCAGTACCTAGATGACCTAGCTTTGCTTTTGAAAAGCTTAACCATAAGATGTTTTTGTCCGTATCAATATGGTCAAGTTTTGCCAACATCTTACTTTAGCAGAACATGTGTGAAGAATGAAATTCCAATTACCTCTATGACGGTTTTCTTGAAATAATTTTATTCGCTGCGTGAATTTTGAGAAACTTTTAAGAAAAATCTGATGCCAGCAGCGTCATCTAACAAGATAGGTACATCTTCCATTGCTGTTCTGTCAAAATCTTATGTCAATTGAACTACTTAACGCCGAGTTATCGCCCTTAAAGTGACAGAACCTTTTTAACATCGGACAAAAAATGAGCATCGAACAAAGAGCCAATATTAAGTTAAAACATTTACCAAAATGCATAGATTGTTGAAAAAAGTTTATGGTGATGATTGTTTATCTCATAGCAGAGTCCACGAGTGGTTTACACGGTTGAAAGAGGGTCGTGAATCGCTGGAAGACGAAAAACATGTTGTGGTTACGCAAGACACTGTCGCAAAAATAAGTCTATTTATTAAAAATAAGACAAAATCTTCATTGAGTTCCAGCCAGGAATTAGGCTCTAAGAAACGTGATCTCACGCACAACTCACGAATGACCAAATAAATGCTTCAAATAAAACATTCAAGAGACATCATTAAGGAGGCCAAGAAAGATGAAATCTTTCTGTACAATATTGTGACTGGAGACTAGAGATGTGGTGTTTTCAATAAGATCCCAAAACCAAGCGTTAAAGTTTCACATGTAAGCATCCAAGCGAGCCAAATCCGAAAAAATGCCGTTTGGAAAAGTTAAAAGTGAAGACAATGTTGATTGGTTTCGACGATTCAAAGTAAATTATTTACTAAGAATACGTTCCAGGTAGTCAAACGGTTAATGCTGATGTGTATTATGAAGCGTTTGCTCTCGCGTATTGTCACTCATGTAGGAATTGGAGATGTGCCATAGTGTTTTAGGATGAGGGGTAGCTTTACTAGAGGCACCCAAGTCGTGGTTATCCAACCCCTACTAAAGGCAGAAAACTAACCAAGTGGAAGATGAGATAAACAATAGGAAACAAACAACAAATATATTAACAAAGAAACAAGCATAACAATGAATAAATAATATATGAATAACAAATAACTAAATACAAGAATTTTCACTAATCTTACCAAATAAACTACTTAGCGGCATGTCACACTTACTCACGAAAATAATGTCAAGAGTCACAACGACCAGACCCAAGGGTCTGTTTTAGAGACATCCCAAAGGGTGACCCTTACAGACAACCTCAGACTCCGAACTCCTCGAGTGCGACCTTAACGACGCTCTTTTATAGCCAATTCATACGCTACGTGAGAATAAGAATTAAACTATTTAAGGTCGCCTTTGACCTGGATGATCATACCACTACCCTATCATCGTATGTGACAGTATTCCCATTTCGTGATTCCCATATAAGCCGAATATGACACAGTGCGACTTTTTTCTGTTTGGTAGACTACATTTCTATCTCTTTTTTGGAACAAGTAAGTGTGTAGCAGGTATTTTTGAGGTGTCAGAAGAGATAAGAATAATTAAAATGCGGCATATGTTCAACGTAAATAAATCAACATTCAAGATTTTTGAGAGATATAGGTACCTCAATAAAATATCATTGAAAAAAATGAGTTAAATTATTGGAATATTAAAAATTAAATATGTGTTTTTGTCGAATATGTAGGATTGAATAGATAATGATGTGTACCTACTTGTTACATACACATGCATTATTTAAGAGGGGTAGCTCTAATTGATAAAACGGTTCAGTGCATAGATATATTAATAAATAGACTAGGCAAGGTATCGACCGCTCTCTATATTATGATGTAACGCCAAATATCATTCTCAGTTGTCTTTGTCGAACAGACAATTTCGTAAGACCATTATATATTTAAACTCACCGCCACCGCTTCACCCATCACATCCGAGGTTGTCGTCACTGAAAATTGCTTTAAAGTTTAGTCTATGTTTATAATACGTCTATGTTAGGTATATATACTCAACGTTATTTTTTGGGAAAATAGATCAAAGGGACTTGGTAGTAATTTCACTAAAGGTGATAAAGAGTAGTTAGTTATTATAATATCGAATGAGGTCGTGACCATCGTTAAAAATCAGAAAACAGGAGGCACAAATGTAAAAAAAATCAAGCAGATATTCGAAATGCAGTGTATTTATAAATGTGCATATGACCTTTTCAAGTTTGCCAGAAAGTTCCTGTATCATAAAATCTTAGTATTAATAAAAGTTGATCAATCAGCGAGACTGGAAAGTTTCTGTGTCTCATTTCTGTAAAACTATTGATTTCTAACATTGTAACAATCTATCAGATCGTTTTAGTTAAAAAAAGTACCTATATCCGGTGAGATTTGTATGTATGTAATCGTCTTTAATATATATTGTACCACTAGTGGTGTTACTGTATAACTCTCTTTCTTTCGTGCTGCGATCAGAATTTTAAGATCATTTTACTATCTGATTGCTTAGGGGCACCTTCTCTTCATATTTAAGGTGAATCCATATCTGTGAGGAGGGCCATATATGTGTTTGAGGCGACACCAAATTTCTGTCATATTTTGGTGAAAGCAGAACAGATTGGAAACTCTGGTAACGATTAATATAGAAATTGTAAAAAAGTCTTCCTAGGAGAAACTATCCCGATAACAACAGAGGTAGAATTTCTAAAGGAGATAAGAGATAAAATTAATTTGAAAAAAAACAAGTTCTTTTTCGAGTTGAATCTTATTTCAATATTTAGATTTTAACGATTTTCCAAAGATAGGACGTAGGGAAAACTAACATAATCCGTATTGCTTTGGCATTTTTTAATGAGAAGTCATTTGGTAGTTCGATCCAGAAATTTGTTAAAGATTTGGTAATGAATTCCATTTTCAGTGAAGTGTTGTTGTTCTTCTTCTTCTTCCAGTAATAGATAGGCAATTAGGTTTGTTGTCAAATGGATAACAAACACACAATTCCAATTAGAGAAATTGATATCTTCTTCTGCAAACAAAAACATCGTCGAAAATTCTTATTCAGTTGACACTCCTTGGTTTTAAACATTACAATTTTATGATTCTCTTCCAGTGGAAAATACAAAGAGATTCAATCTTTTCACTCAATTCAAGTACATTCAAGTTTTTTCCTTGGAGTTGAAGATTAAGAGCATTTAGTTTTTCAAAGATGTCTACCAAATAAGAAAGCTTCATAAAAAATAACTTGTTACAGAATTCTGCAGAATGCTTGTGACCATCTTCATTTAAAAACACCGCTATTTCACTTCTCAGTTCTTGAATTCGCTGGACAACGTTACCACGTGATAACCATCTGGATGAAGACTAAAATAACAAAGATTTATATTCAGCTAACATATCTGTACAAAGCGCAGAAAAAATTCTTGATTTTAATAACCTCTTTCAATAACTACTTTCAAAACAATATGAAGACCGGATCTTGGAGATTTAGACGCTAAAGATTCCAGAGTCCACATAATATCTGACGAAACCTTTTCGCATGCGCTAAACTTGAAAATTTCTATTTGAACTTTAATTGTAATGCAACAACCATCTTAAAACAAAAGGCTACATCTGAAAATGCGTTTCTCCATTTATAGCCGCGCATCTTGCGCCGAGATATTTTGATGGCGTTTGACATTTTTCGCGAAACATCATCGTTCACCGCGCCTAGCACATATGCCCAGCTGGATATACAGTGTTGCATAGTCTAATTTTAATTCCCAGGGTTGACTGGCACTATCGATTAAGAGGACATGAAGAAAATAGGGTTAGTAGATGAAGCAAACTGCAGATTCTGTGAGGTAGACGATGAAACCTCAATACACATAAGTACTCTCAGAATGCATCGCAATAATTCATTCTAGGGTCAAATACCTTTGGTCATACGAAATAGAAAAGAAACCCAATGATATCCCAAGCGTTTTAAGGAAGATAGGACTAGAAGAGTTGTTATAAGTCTGAGAAATCATCAGAAAGATAGCAAGAAAAGGGGGACACAATAGATCTTATAGGTCGCAGTTGTATCTGTTACCCCTAACTTGCTCATACATACATACATACATATATACATACATACATACATACATACATACATACATACATACATACATACATACATACATACATACAATCTTATCTTGATGGATTTTACAAAAATTATTAATAATTTGTGAATTTGATAAAATACTTTCAAATTACATCGTAATAACAAAACTGTGGTCGTTATTTTGACCCAATTTTATTAATATTTGAGAGTGCTTAAAACCAATATGATAGTTTACGAGTAATAAATGCCAGTTACATGTGCCACTAGTGAAAAATAAATCGTTAACACAAGCCACATTGAAACCTATTTTGTTGTATTAAATTTATTATAAAATATAAACTGTGGGTCGTATATAACAATAAAATTGATATTTTATATTTAAAATAACACCAAGAGGCTTTTAGTTATATAATTTAAGACACTGACCAAATGCTTTTATATTATCCTATACCGGTCGAGAGAAATATTGCTTATTTCAATATATATAAATATTGTAAACTGGTCTACATTTTATTTTAAAGTAGATTTTACCCGCGATATCATTCAGGTCACAATTCAGATAAGAATATTACCTGATCGCATATGGGGAGCTTTTTTGATCTTGAAGTGTAATCTCAAAAAGAAATCGCAACCTGGACATCGATACATAAAAGTTTGTAATTCACTGAGAAACTGATTGTAATTTCCATATTCTATGTACTTGGTGAAAATGGTTTTCTAATCATTTGAAAAATACGTCGCAACTCTCACTTACAGACGAGTTAAATAATTCTTACAAAGGTTGATATAACTATTGTTAACTTTAAATATTCTCGATAGCTTCTTTGTGGTATAATAATGTCTATTTTACTTCTTTATTCGGGGATCTTTTTGCCACTAAAACAAACTTATAAAAAATATAAATCAATATTTTGAAAATGACCCTTGCTTATTGATCTTGATAGATATGTCAAATTTGTCAAGGGTCGTCTTTTAAAACTGAAAGTGCCTAACAAAAATGAAAATAATTTGTTTAAAAACAATTCTGAGCTTTCGACAACCAGATCGGTTGTCGTTTTCAAAGATAAAATTTTTTTTAGTCTATACTTCATAACGCGTAAAGAAGTATAGACAAAAAAAATTTTATCGTTGAAAACGACAACCGATCTGGTTGTCGAAAGCTCAGAATTATTTTTAAACAAATTATTGTGAAAAGCTGTAACGTTTGTTTTTGAGTATATCCTCCGGACTATATTTTTATTTATTTCAATTTTATCGCGCGGGTGCGGATGGTCTGTTCGCGTCGATTTGGTAGGAGAAAGTTTGTTACTTCGTTAGAAAATTATTTCAATTCTTTCATTTTATCTTCGATTCTAAATAAAATCGGAAATATTTTTTGATTACCTTGGCCCTTCATTTAGTAAGTATATTTTTGCTTCAGTATTAATTTTTATTCGTATTAAATTATCCAAATTGCGGTGAATTTATTATATTAAAAATTTTACTAACATATTTAATTTCAAATAGGTACATAGCTATTGTAAAAGGTCAGTTTTTTGTGGTGTATATATATGTAAACATGGAATGTAATTAGTTTTTTCTCGAAATTTGGAGAACCAGATAGCGAAGAAGGGCTCTATTAAGGATTACCGTAAAACAGAAAGGATTCGATGACTACAGACAGCCATTTTGATCATTAGAAGTCGACACAAGGTGAAACCATTGCCGCGTTTGGCCACAAAGAAAGTTTCCTTGAAAGAAAACCCACTTCCATCCACGTTTGGATTTATAGCAGTTCCGATCCACAATAAATCAAGCTCCAACAGGTAGAATCGAAATAAACCAAAGATAAGAGATTAAATTAATTAATTTTTTTTTTATTTTCTCTAAACTTTTGATTGATTAAATAAATCGACTTAAAACTGATTTTACCGTTTTTTATTTGTTTGTCTGTACTTGGCGCCCTAAATTAGTGTTTGGGTAGGATTGGTAAAGACTCAAAAGGAAGCCATGACCCTCAGGAGCTAGCCTAGGGTAATTAAAGGGTTACAAAGCAACAGAAACACTCAAATTTTGATGGAACAAATTTATAAAACTGAGAGGTTGGCTCGTTGGTTAGCTATTTATGCGGCTACCGATAAATAGTCTAGTCGAGAAGTTGATTTCCTGCGAAAAATAATTACCAGTCTCTTAAAAATATGAGTGATAGCTCAAACGATCCAGAATGTCATTTAGAGAAAGACCATTTTTCGATTTTTTTCTGGAGATAAAAATTACAATTGTTATTAACAAAAAACTGAAAAAATAAATAGTCCTTTCGGTTTTTGTTAATATCTTAAAAAGTATAAGTGATAGCTAAAATATTAAAAACGTTTCTGAAAGAGCAGAAAATTTCAGCTGGGATGTTCTGGATTCTCGGAATTGTAGCACCAATATTTATAATTTTAATTTAACGTTGAAAATCGGCTTCCGCGCGGCAATTTTGGCATGCGCGCGTGGCCTCTGTAATGACCGCAACTTTTCAATATTTTTTTTATGCCACTAAATAATATTATAAAAATTAGAAAAAATTCATATATCATCTAAACACTTCAAATAAAATGGTCACGCGATAAAAATTTTTGTATCATTATTTTTTAAACAGTTATTTAATTGTTAATTAACAATTTTTTACGAATTTCTGTTATTATAAAAGGCGGTATAAAAGTTTTATTAATTGTTCTAAAAATTTTTCCTTCCTTGGAGCCTTTATTATCAATGTTTTTAACAAGATGACATCATAAAAGTTTTAAAAATTTCTTTAATTCATTAATTATTAATTTGTTAATTGAAAAAAACAATTAAAAATGAAAATAATGTTGTTTAAATATATAGTTTTTTAATTTAAAGCTATTGCTGGTTTTATGTTCATGCTGAACATTATATAAATTACATTTATAATTTTTTCATGCCATTTGTTTATAAATTTTTTATAAACAAATGGATTAATTAAATATTTTTGAAAAAATTTTTATTTTTTTTTGCATTTTGTTGTAGATAGCTGTTTTTGTTATTTTTTTATGTTCTAAAAAAAATTATTGCAAATAAAAAAAATTGTTTATAACAAATTGGTATATAAATAAATAACTAAATTGTTTACAAAAAAAAAATTTTTTAGCAATTACGTATATTTAGAAGTATAAACAATGATTAAAAAAAATGATTTCTTAATAATTAGTTTAAACATTAAATTTCTAAAAAAAAACGATTATAAACAATTAAATATTGTTATTAAGAATTTTTTTTATTTAAAAATCCTTATTTTTTACGCTAATAATATGGTGAAAAAAAATTTTTCGAAAATATTTAATTAATCCATTTGTTTATAAAAAATTTATAAACAAATGGCATGAAAAAATTATAAAGGTAATTTATATAATGTCTAGCATGAACATAAAACCAGCAATAGCTTTAAATTAAAAAACTATATATTTAAACAACATTATTTTCATTTTTAATTGTTTTTTTCAATTAACAAATTAATAATTAATGAATTAAAGAAATTTTTAAATTTTTTATGATGTCATCCTGTTAAAAACATTGATAATAAGGGCTCCAAGAAAGGAAAAATTTTTAGAACAATTATTAAAACTTTTATACCGCCTTTTATAATAACAGAAATCCGTAAAAAATTGTTAATTAACAATTAACTAACTGTTTAAAAAATGATGATACAACATTTTTTATCGCGTGACCATTTTATTTGAAGTGTTTAGATGACATCTGAATTTTTTCTAATTTTTATAATATTATTTAGTGGCATAAAAAAATTATTGAAAAGTTGCGGTCATTACAGAGGCAACGCGCGCATGCCAAAATTGCCGCGCGGAAGCCGATTTTCAACGTTAAATTAACATTATAAATATTGGTGCTACAATTCCGAGAATCCAGAACATCCCAGCTGAAATTTTCTGCTCTTTCAGAAACGTTTTTAATATTTTAGCTATCACTTATACTTTTTAAGATATTAACAAAAACCGAAAGGACTATTTATTTTTTCAGTTTTTTGTTAATAACAATTGTAATTTTTATCTCCAGAAAAAAATCGAAAAATGGTCTTTCTCTAAATGACATTCTGGATCGTTTGAGCTATCACTCATATTTTTAAGAGACTGGTAATTATTTTTCGCAGGAAATCAACTTCTCGACTAGACTAAAAGAAGAAACGTAGTTTATAAAGACATGTTAGCAGTATTTCAGTTAGCGGTAGAAAAGTCGTTGGTTTCAACTTTGAGTAATCCGATGTAAATTTTACTTAACCCTTCATATTCTGAGAACAGAAAGCATTGTTTTTTTTTGTGTCCCACTTTTCTTGCTATACTTCTGATGTTTCCTCAGACTTATAGCAGCTCTTTTAGTACTATCTTTCTTAGAAAGTTTAGGATATCGTTGGGCTACAAGTTATGTAGATCTGATTGTAAAATCATGAATGCACATCATTGTCTGCTGTGAAAGTTAGAAAAGGTTCGGATTTGTAACCTCTTTTTTCTAAAGGTGTTAAATGCTCGATTTGAGAGGTTAACGTATGCGAACGGCACTCAGGGGGTTGGAGGAGAGCGAGCGTGGATTCGATCGAGCTAGATGATAAATTATTGAAAAGGTTAAAAGGAATATATTTAAGAGAATAATAAAAGTTAAAAGGGACAAAAGAGAGTAAAAGAAAGAGATGAAAGAGAAAGGAAAATGGGCGCCACTTATGTTTTTTATCCTGAGGATGGGGAAATATAAGAAACCCAGATAAAATAAGAAAGATATAACAGATATAAGATAAGATAAGGTAAAATTAGATAACCCGGCAGATTGTTCTTGCTAAAATTTGAATTACACACCTTTATTTAGGAAACAAAAAGAAAAATTATACTTACACTTTCCTTTTACTTATCCTTATGGTTATAAATCAAATTTATTAGATAAAGATATATTCAAAAAACAAAATCTAGTACTTTAACAAAATATAGATTAGAGAAATTGAAAATATTGATTAGAGTAGGTAACAGGCTCTAGCTAGGAAAAGAAAAATCTCTACTTAACAAAATCTAGTACTTTAACAAAATATAGATTAGAGAAATTGAAAATATTGATCAGAGTAGGTAACAGGCTTTATAGCTAGGAAAAGAAAAATCTCTACTTAACAATAACAGTATTTATTATTCGGTGTGGTAATAAATGAGATGTACAATAAATAAAATGGAATAAAAAAATATCAGTGTCATAAACAGTAAATCATATTAATAAACACATTTGTGTTTAATTCAAAAACATAACTATTACTACACACAAACTAACAGCTAGGTAAATTCTTTTGTTATTTTTGTGTACTCTGATAAGCGAAAAGTGAGAGAGGGATGAAAGTTAGATAAAACGATATATATAAAAAAATAAATCACCTTTTGCTTTGGTTTTAACTCGAGTTAAAAGAGTACTCATATACGAAGGTATAAATCTTAATTAAATAGGTACGAGATAAAAATAAAAAATACAAGTAAAAAAGTTTACAGATAAGAGATACAAAAAATATAGGTAGGTAATAAAAATACAGGTAAGCGATACTCAGAAAAAATTCACATCCCGGATACTCTCATTACGGCACTGTGCACTGCACTTTTTAATTGCTGGTACGGTGAATACAATTACAATAAAACTTTCCAGAGAAATAAATGGTACTGACATACTCGATAGAGGTATATAAAAAAAATTGTAAAAACTTACGTTAGCTTCTAAATGTTTCTAAGATAGATTGGATGGCATATGGCCTCATTCTCTCGGTAAATGATCGAAACGGTAAGATATAATCTAGACCCATACTTGTCTAGATCGTTAGGTATTTAGAGAATAAACCATAAACTTATTCTTCATAGCTGGTGATCGAAGAGATATTGTAATACCGGCTAATTTGCCGCCATTATTACACGATATATGAAGTAATCTTAAAGATAGCACTGTCTGGAAATTTTCAGATAAACCTTCAGGTAGAATAAACAATAATAGGCACTAGAAACACTTATTTGCTTGGAATTTTTAAAATAAAATAGAAAACCGGGAAACTGAAACTAGGGGTTCTCGCGACGATGTTATAAGCGAGAGCACTCCACCCAGCATAATCTCGTTAGCAACTAGAAAGATTTCCCGCTTAGCATCACGTGATCTTAAGCGTAAAATCTCATTGGTCCATTAAAAAAATCAATACTCCGCTTAAAAAAGTCCGTTAGATTCTGATGTAATAGAAAGTTCCATGTAATATATTAAGCGTACAGGGTTGGCGTAAGTAATAATAATAATGCTTTATTGTCAGAAATTTACAATTTGTCGACAAAGCTAAAAAACATACAAAAAAAGTACAAAAACCTTAAAATCTAACATATCACATAAACAAAATACAAAAAAAATATTAATACAATAATTAAAGAAATTGAAAGTCATCAAAAAAAAAGAGAAAGAAGAAGAAAAGGAAAAAAGAAAAAGTTCCTTGAAGTAGTAAATTAGTGTGTATTTAGAAGTATAAAATCATAATATGAAAAATTCATTTACTCTGTACAAAGATCTCTCCCATAAGTGTGCCTTCAAAGCTCTACGGAATGCGGGAAAGAGTGAAATAGATTTGATATTGAAAGGCAGACGATTATGCATCTTTTTTGCATTATACAATATAGAGTTTTTGATTAACTCTGATCGTGGGATTGGTAAACAAAGATCAAGCTCCCTGTTTCTAAGTGGATAGTTGTGGGAAGGCGTTTCAGGATTCGCTGACGAGTGCTTGCGGATTAAGCAAACGGATTCAAAAATGAATAAAGAAGTAAGAGTTAAAATTTGATATTTTTTAAAGTATTCCCCACAATGAGTTCTATTGTTTAATCTTAACATGTAACGGATAGCTCTCTTTTGAAGTTTGAAAATACGGTCAAATTGAGTCGCACAACACGTACCCCAGAATGGAATGGCGTAACGGAGATGCGACTCAAAAAGCGCGTAATAGACTGTTCGAGCTGTTGGCAAGTTTAATTCCTTGGAAACTGATCTTAGCGCAAAACACGCAGAACTTAATTTTTTTGACAATGCATTGATGTGCAAATCCCATTTTAATGAGTTGTCAACAATGAGACCCAGGAACTTTACAGAATCAACGATTTCCACACTATTGTTATTAAGTTAAAAAGTTTGTAATGTACCTTTATATGATAAGATTTTAGTTTTAGAGAGATTGAGGCACAGAAGGTTAGAATCGCACCACGATTTAATAGTGACTAAGTCACGAGATACGATACTATAAAGGGATGTACTATCCGGGTTGCTCCAGGTAAAACTAGTATCATCAGCAAAGAGGCAGAGTTTACCACTAATATTTAGGTAGGCAATATCATTAATAAAAAGCAGAAATAAGATAGGACCTAGAACTGAACCTTGAGGCACCCCACAGTCAATTGGCTTACAGGAGGATGTTCTCTCATCAACCCTTACCATCTGACTTCTGTAGGTAAGATAAGATTTAAACCACTCGAGTGGTATTTCTCTAATCCCATAGTGATGTAATTTGTGAATTAAGATGTTGTGGTTTACACAATCAAAGGCCTTAGAGAAGTCGCAGAAGATTGTTGCTGTAGAGTTCTGATTGTTAAGACTGGAGTAAACATTGTCAAAGAGCGAGAACATAGCATCATTGGTAGATTTATTGCTCAAGAAACCAAACTGTTGGGGAGTTAGTATTTTATACTTGCAAAGAAAAGATAGCAATCTTTTTTTAACCAATCTTTCAATAATCTTCGACAACGTGGGGAGAAGTGCTATTGGGCGATAGTTCGAAGCTTGATCTTTATCACCTCCTTTGTGCAAAGGAATAATTATCGCAGTCTTAAGGCAGCTTGGCAAAGACTCCAAGTTGAAGTGACTTGTTAATCAAGTTAGTCAGATGGCTTAGGGTGTTTACCGGTAGATTTTAAAACATTTTCAGAGTAAGCCCATCCGTTGCAGCAGATGATTTGTTTTTAATCTCATTAATTGTGTTACGAAGCTCGGCCAATGATACAGGTGACATGAAGAAACTGTGTAAATTTTCGTTTCTGAGATAAGAAAAAGGATCGTGGGAAGGAGTTATGGAGCTCACTAAGTTCTTTGCTACATTAACAAAGAAGTTGTTTAAGTTCTCTGGAGAAGTAGGAATTTTGTTAGATGAAGAGGCCCGGTCCCTTATTTCATTTACAATAGACCAAGTTTCTTTAGCAATGTTACCCGCATTTCCCAATATTCTGTTGTAATACATATCCTTGGCAGCTTTGATAGTTTTAATATAAGTTTTCCTGTACAGTTTTTCATAATTTTGGAAGGAGACGCTATCTGAGAATTTTTTTAAATATGATAAACAGCGCATGTTCTTAGAAGATAATCGTAAGCCTCTAGTAGACCAGGGTTTGTGTTGCTTCACTTTTATAGGCCTGAGAGGAAAGGATTTGAATGCAAGATCAGACACTATCTTTACAAATCTAGAGAATTCGGAGTCGACGTCATCAGATAGAAAATTCCAGTCAGATGTTAGACACAAGTCATTGAAATTTTGGAAATTTTTATCTCCGAAAATACGGCCTAATTTGCGCGAAACATTTTTACTTTTGGATTTTAGGGGAAATGTAGTTAATATTGCTTCATGGTCAGAAAAACCCGAATTAAAAACAGTACAGTAAACGATTTTCGGATCAAAAGAAGAAGTGACATAGTCTATGGTGGTCGAACTATAAGTCTGGCCGTCGAAAAGATGGAATAATCACGAGACAAATGTACTCCTTATTTCAGCCCACAGTTTATATCATCTTTGGTATGAGTACAGTCTAAACTGTCCTTCGTTTACTGCAGTTTAGAAGGCGTTACATCGTAAGATTAAGCCGTTCAGATGCCCGTATTCACTGATCAAGAATCCTTGAATTCCATCTTTTCAGCGGCCGGGGTATAGTTTTAGTTATTCTGGTTGGCGCGTTGACGTGCATGATTATTCCAAAAGAATCAAAAATGTTCTGAAGAGATTCTTTTGCAGCACAAACACTGGAGTAGTCAATATTAAAATCACTACATACAACTAATTTACCATTTAAAGGAAGGGATTCAAGTAAGCTCAGTAAATTTTGATAAAAAATTTGCAAGTCCGCATCAGGTGTTCTATAAATACAAATAATGGAAATGTCATAAAAATTATTACAAACAATGGAAAATTCAAAATGTTTCTCAGATAATAAATGATCAAATTTAGTCACTGCTGAAGAAAGAAATGATTAAAAAGAATTTTTATTAATCAGGTTTTTTAAAAACGCTACAGATTTATGGACGGCCCGCTGTTCCCTGGTAAGAGGTGACTTCAAAGACACTCTAACCAAATAAATAAAATATTACTTTCATCACAGGTCAACGGGATTTATAAACAGAGGGAAAATCAAAATTTCTTTTTTAATTTCATACATATAGTTTTGTAATAAATATTATCTCCGCTTTTTTATTTGTAATTTACAGATACAAACGATAAAATCACTAGTATAAATAATATTTAACGGTATTAAAATTGAAATAAAACAAAATTGCTAAAAGCTATTAAAAATTGTGTAGAGCTGTACAAAAAGCAATAGTATTCATTAGTAAAATGAACATTTCTGTGATTATTGCTGCATAAACGATTTAAAAAGTTAGCTCCAATAATAATTCTATAGTTTTAGCTGTTGACATTGCATAAAATGTTTCCAAGGATGATTGATTCGAAAGCTGGCCACCAAATTTGGCATCAGATAAGCTGCCAGTAAAAATCCATTTAGTACGATGTAAATTATGTGTCATGTCAATCTGAATGCCAAATTTCATCACTGCTTTTAAAGCTCTCGCGACATATTTTCGCACTGTTCGTATAAAAAATATTGCCGTTATGATTTTAAGGTTCGCTGAAGGTATTCTTTTAATAAAAAAAATATTCTAAAATTTTTCAATATCGAAAGATACACGATAAAGAAAATAAATTCTGAAAGTATTTTAGAAATTTATTTTTTTAGAAAAATTTGAAATATTTGTGTTATATATAATTATGTATAAGTATTTAAAATTTTAAATTAAAGTGACTAATGGCATCTAAGTAATTCTTTCTAAAGGCTGAAGATATGAGAGATTAATGTAACTTTTAATTAAAGAAACTTCAAGTTTGTATTAATTAATGAATGTACTTTAAAATTTGAATTGGCGTCTTTATAATTCCATGTTCTATGTATATAAAAATAAAATTCTGTTCGCGTGTCTTAAGAAAACTCGACCGGTTTGGCTAATTTTAGTTTTGAATTCTTGTAGAAGTTTAAGGAAGGTTTAAACTGTTAGAAACATAAAAAAAATGTGAGCCGTCACGGGACGCCTGGCAGATGTGAAACATCGACATTATTGTGTAAAAGTAATATGCAGAAAAGAACAGATTGTGATAGGAACTAAATATGTCATAATGATAAAATAAAATATTACGATTTTTTCCAGATAACGATGACTATTTATTGAATAAATTTAAAAAGTGATTTCGTTTAGCTTTTTATTTAATTGCCTTAAATTCAATAATCTTAAAAAAGGAAATTATTAAAACACAAATTTATATAGAAGTACGTTACTATATTAATATAATTGTAGTTACTTCATAATTTTAGTACAAACAAAAAGCGATACTAAATAAAAAATAGGAAAATGATGAATTTAACTATGAATACAACTTTATCGTTGAATAACTTTTAAACGGTATTTAAATGGGAAATGTATTATGATTTAGGCACGGGTTAATGTGAATATTAAGGGCTGGTTAAGGTCTGATAATTTTTGTTAGGTCATAATCTAAAAATTTGATGGGTGTTTGGAGAACAAAACCAAATCTGGGAAATAACGGACACCCCAATGTATATAGAGTAGGTAGGTACTCACTCATTTTTATTCATATTTTTTCATCACTTTCTTTATTAACACTTTGTTTATTCATATTTAAAACTAAATACACAAATTTTACGCGGACAACTATATGACAACTATTCACCAACAATCTATTTTAATTGACTAGCTGTCAATTTTACAGGTCAGCAAAATATGTAGGTATATTATGTTGCCTATACAAACAATCATTTTTATATTTATAGAATAGATAGTAGGCGGAATCGAGTTAGGTTTTTATGAAACAATTCATACCCTGTCCCACCAAATTTTTGAATCGATGAGCTTCTTCCCCCTATTGTTGGCGCGCCACCGTCGCGTCGCTCAAAACATGACACTAATTTCATATAAGATATCAGTACATCTCTTATCGATTATTATCGATGCGTTAGGTTTTTTACGTCATGACGTCACCGTTGCCACGCCAGAAATCTGATTTACGTGCCGCTATAGATGTTTCACATCAATAATAAGTAACGAAAATAGTAAAAAGTAAAAAGCGACCATGAAGGGTTCCGTAGCAACAAGTAACAATATAAAAGTTCTTGTAGGTAGATGTAACAATGATGTTTTACAAAAAAACTGCTTACTAGATCTCGATCAAACTAATTTTCGGTGGAAGTTTACTTGGTACATTATATATATTTTTTAATTTTATTATACCTACTCTTAATCCAGAAGTTACAGGGTTAAGATATACATTTTACCACTTTGGAAGTATCTCTCACGCAAAGGAACCTAAATATTATTTTTGAAGACCTATTCATAAATACTCCACACGTATGGGGAGTATTTATGGATAGATGGCCGAGGGCTAACATATTGGTAGCTCGCAGTCGTCCTTGCTAAATTGTCCGCAATGCGGTTGCCTTTGGACCCTATATTCTATTAATTATAAGTATATTACCATAACGCATACCAAAGTCGCTTTCTTAAATTTTTATTACTCAGGTTTTTAACTTTGTACTTTCTTTCAAAACAGATAAATGGTGTCCTTATCAAATTTTAGCATCTGACACTTTAGCTTTTCTGCCCCATAAATTGTTCGAGCATCCACTACTCGCTTTCCTCTAAAAACCTGAGTCCGTTCACGAGTTCTTTCACGGCCATCTGGTGATCTGAGAGAAAATCTGGATTCATCCAAGAACAATACAAAGGCAAATCGATCTATGGGATATTCTGTTATTAGCAATGGCAATAAAGCTAATCTTCTAAATAATAAATTATCTCCAGCAAGTCTGTTTATATCTAGATAACTCATTTCGCTTAGACGATTTCCAAGTTCAACTGAAGTTTCATGTGAATCTATAACACTGAAGATATCAAAAATCAGTTATTTCCTGGCCTCCTTATCAAATTTTTAAATCGCTGAATTACTGTTTGGACCACAGTACGACTAACATCTAACACATATCTCAACTGCATATTATTTCTACGACCAATTTAAACTAAATCAACCTCTTTTGCATCATCTGTCGATTTTAAAACAGTTAATTGTACTGAGAAATAGGAATGCAACAGTATAGTTATTATTCTAACAAGTGCGGAAAGTTATACTTTCCCGAACGCGAACTGCCGATGCCCAAACAAGGCGAAGCGGAGTTCGCGCAAGCAGTTAAGTGCGGGAAAGTTAATTTCCGCAAGAGTTAGGATAAATATTTTTTATCGACAAGCATAAAAAAGATACTTTATACATTTTTTAAATTCTATTTTGAACTCCTAACAATATAACAAAATTTTAATTTATTTATTATTAATATGAATATTAAAAGCACAATTTATTTCGTTTTGTAAACTAATTGCCGAATTTAGTTGTTGCATATTTTGAAATTAGTTTGATGCAATAGATATCTAGTTTTGGTAGATCAAGAACGCGAAAACTTACTGTTTTTATCAAAAAGAATATCAGAGGACATATTCATTTAATAAAAAAAAAATGCGTGCGGGAAAAAATCTTACCCGCACTCCGTGCGGGAATAGTACGTTTTTCATCACTCCCTGAGGAAAGCTCTTGAATTTGTCTAAAATAAAAGGATAGAAGATAATAAAAGTAGTATTAGGTCTGATCCGCCTGCACCGCGAAGACGCTGAAGGAGGGTTGGGGGAGGCGGATCCCCCCCATTAAAACAAAAATTTTTAGAGTTAAGAAATTATAACATTTTTATTAAAAAAAAACACTTTTTTATTACAAAATTATGAATAGTTATGAATCTTTGTTAAATACGTTAAATTTAATATTTGAACAGTTGCTTAATTCTATAGACATATTTTTTTTTATTCAACTTAAGTATATTAGATAATAATAATTGAGAATCAACAAAATCTTTATTTAGTAATGAAACGTTTGATTGATTATATCGTGGTGCATTTACTACCGCGTTATCAGATGCAAAACTATTAGAAAATTCATCCTCAATTTTTCTTAATTCACTTTCTATCTCATTTATTTTTGATTGGGAAACACTTATCAACTCTGTTTCGGTCATTCATTGCTTTCCACACGGTCCTGCATGGTCGAAAGCAGAGCTTTCCGCAGGGAGTAATGAAAAGAGATATATTCTGAATTAAAATGCGTGCGGGAAAGTGCTGTTTTACGCATGCTTGTAAAAAAAATATGCTGCTTGAATTTAAAGTGACAAATGACAAATATTTGTTTGCTTATCAAAATCATTTTTTTAATAAAAATTGTCACGTGCAGAAATCGGCGTCAATATACTTAAAAGTTAAATTAATGTTCCAGCTCGATTGTTAGCCTCTAACCGGGTTCCGGTCCGTGTGGTGGGAATCTTATTGACTTGACCTGTGGGGAGAGTAGAGAATTTGATTGTCAGGTCGAAAACATATCGGGTTTTTACTGTTTAAACTAACACACTAATAGCTAAAATTTTAAATTAAGTAAATAAGTGCATCGATTCCTTTTGATATTAATAATACATTTAGTTTAATGAATTCGATTTAATTTTAACATGATTTCGTAAATCAATTTAACATCTAGCAAAGTCATTTTTGGCACAACAGAACACACCAGTTCCCCTTCTTACTCCCAAATGTCATTGCGAGAAACATATGCGTAAATTTCCGGATCCTAGACCTTTCTTTTCGATTTGAACAGTTGAACGAACAATTTCAGTGCGATTATCGAATTAAGTGACGCCATTTTGTGAAGTTGAAGGTTCTTTTGGCAATATTCAAGCCATCCGTATGGGTTTTTGAACTTCAATATATTTTATCTAAGCCTCATTTTTGGTTATTCCTTTGTGGTATTTTTGAGTAGGCGTATAGATAAATCCATATTTTTGGGATTTGATTAAATGGTGCTTCTTTCGGTAAGTTATACCTCATGCATAATTATATAATGCCTTTTCTTGACACCGTCATTCGTTTATAGTATGATTGCTAAGAGATTTCGTTTCGAAGAAGCGTGGACATCCGATTTAAGATCACGAAATTTACCACCGGGTGTTAGCGAATTAACATCGCAGTTGGGCTGCTTAACCCCTAATCCTATTATAAAAGGGTAAGTGTTTACCTGTGTTTATTCTATAAAATCACGTAAATTATCATCCTTATAATAACTACACATACATACCTAAATATTGCGTTGAATTTTGGTATTTTGGTAATATTAGATCTATCGTTTTCTTTTGTGATTAAATTCATTTTGTGTAATTAAATTTATCAGTCATAAATAAACCCGACTAAATTACTAATTTTAAGTTTTAATGGTTATTATTAATTTTTATATAAACTGTTGTAAATGATTTTGAATTCAGGTGCAATGATTATTTTTTGTGACATGTTTAACCTGTTTTAACTATAATTTAATCTATAAATTTTGAATTTAAATATATTTCATTGTGTTCCATTATTTTTATATCGTATATTTTTTTTTATTTGTAAATTGGATTTCTAAATTGTAAATTGTATAATGACACATGTGCATCTGATTAATTAATTGATTAATTTACATATTAATCTCATCAATAATTCTGTTATTGTTTATTATTATAGTATACCTTCAGTTTTTGTTATCAGTAATTTAATCTTTAAAATTGCTTTTTTTTCTTCTTTTTATTAAGCAGAGTCGGTACTTGTAACTTTAATATATTTTCTTTCTTAAATAATTTAGTGTGTAATTTAATCTTTTATTTTTTTTGTAATAAGTAGAGTCAACATTTGTAAATTTAACGTTTCTTTCTTAAATAATTTAACTTTGGAATTTTTGGCTAATTCGCTTTTTCGACTAGGGTTTTTGGACCTGGCGAACATTTGTTGTTTTTGGACCTGGCGAGTAAAATTGTTTTTGGTTCTGGCTGAAATTATTTTTGGTATTGGCTGAACATTTGCTTTTGGACCTGGCGAATATTGTTTTCTTTTTGGACCGGGTGAATATTTCTGGATCAGGCTAAACTTGTGCCTTACCAACATCAAAGCAGCAGGCTAATAACGAAAGCCTCACTACCAGCACTGCAGATAACAGATAAGCCAAAAATTTAATTTTAAGATTAAGACATTGTAAAAGTTGTTGGTCGAATATTGATTATTTATAGTAATTTTTAATTTTTAAATCTTTCATATTGCGCTGGGTGATCACTCATAATTAAATCTGCCAGGGTTTTGACATTATTGTGGAACAAATTTTCTGATAATCGCTAATTTTCTTTATTTCATTTATATATATTTTTATATATTGTATAACTCAACTGTTGGGTTTATTGTGCGGGATGGGGATTATTTTTTTTTGTGAATATAATTGATAGATCTAACTTTGTGTTTTACTCAGATCTTCACCCACTCACCACATTTGTTACTCAATCAATTTTCTTCTTTTTTTTTTAATTAAGATTCTTAAATTCATTATTTATCTCCAGTAAGATAGGTCAGTGCCTGGAACATCAGGGGTTTCCGATTTGAACCGTTAAAATCGGTGGCGCGACTCACATTATTTTGTTTTGAATTACCCTCTACGGCTGAGCTGGGCACAAATTTGCCAGTAGAGAAACCACTTACCCATCTTAACTGGAGTTGGAGATTTCAATTTAAACCATAAGTTTAAATTTTCAAAATTTGATTTTATTTTACTTTTACTAAAAGTACGTGGCAAAATATAAATTTCAATTTTTCAGAGGAAATGTCGCAGTAATGTAAACATATGGATTTATTTTATCTACCCGAGGACACATCTGAATTTACATATGCCATAAAGGTTTGATGAAATTTTATTAATAGTTTGAAACAAAATGCCTAAAAAAATCGTCATTTTGCCATTATTCTTATAAGGTACTTACGCCTAATAAGGCCCAGTTCTTAAGATGGCCCACTTTCAATATTTTGTACGTCTAAAAGTTCAAATGAATTTAAATTTTGCGCCCATGTTCGGTTAGTGCCATAGACAAAATTGCAACTTCATAAATAAGGAAGACAGTCGTCATTTTTGCAGTGGTTGCCAGTTTTTTAGTGTCGTTGCAAAGGGCTAACGATTTATAACTTTCTAATTTAAACCTTTTTAGTATTTTCTTAAGAAAACAAGAAGCTTTCGTGTTTTTTTTTAAATACAGCGTTACTTGGGTTTATGGGCACTTGACTCAACGTAAGAGTTGTTTATATTATTTGTTAATTTTCATTTATAAAAAGTAGTTCTTGTGGCGGGGTAAATTACCCTATAAAGGCCCATCACATCCTATGATGGCTTGGGCCAGTCGAAGATATGAGACAATTCAGATGTTTTTGAAAAAAATATTTGGTCTTTAAATAAACATGTTTTTTCTAAAAGTGAATATTAGAATAACGCCACAACATTGTTATTTGTTGCGTCTATTTAGAGGTTTTTGTTTAGTAGGTAAATTAAATTTTGCTAAGTCTAAGATGGCCCACCGTCCAATTTGTGACCAAAAAAACTTTTGTATCAGACTGATTACCTAAGAATATCATATAATATTAGGTCAAGTTTTACATAAATACTTATTTTTTGTTTTGATAGGGTTTATTGATTACATAATTAATATCGGGCTATGATAGGTGCCTATGTTCCTAAAAAAGCCCACTTTAGAGGTTTTAAAAAACAATTATTATCTTAACGAATTGTTTCCAAACATGTTGATTTGTATGATTACTTTATTCACAAATAAATGAACTATGTTGTGATAAAGGCAGTTTTCACAAATTTATATTTCTTTTCCAGCTATTAAAATTTAGCAAAAAGTGGGCCTTACAGGGCGCATGTACCTTATAGCTAACTCGGCGAACTCTGTACCACATAACATCAATCTTTTCTGTTATGTTTCTATTGTTCTTTTTTCTTTTCTTAAAAAAATGCGATTGTTTTTTGATTTCTTCTCTGTTCTTTAATTCTTTTTTAACTTCCCGCTAAAAAAAATTAAATTTTTTTTTAAAATCGGGAAGTTATTGGTTTCACCCCGTTTTTCGAAAATCGAGTTATCATCGGATCTTAACGGTTTGAGGTCTTAGGAACCTCCCCTGACTATTTTTACGAGGGTGTCTGTATGTCTGTATGTACGTGTGGATGTGTGTGTGTGTGTGTGGATGTATGTAAACCTCTTATAACTTTTAAACGGCTTGACCGATCGCAATGAAATAAAAAGCGTATCAAAGAGTTCCATCTAACTTAGCCTCCCTGTAAGTTTGAGCCGATTCGAACAGGTAGATTTTGAGAAATTTCAAAATAACCGAAAAAAACAATTGGTAAAAATGATGTTTTTTGGGCATATCTTTTTGGCTATTACATTGATCAATTTCATAACCTAATCAGCTCTCAAGCTTAAAAAACTACGTCGAATGCCGTTTTGCAAATTAAAATCGGTTAATTCGTTCGTGAGATATCGTTGTCGAAAATATTCAAAAAAAGTGTTTTTTTAATAACTTACAGGTTTTTCTACTAATCGATTTTGCACTCCTAGTAACATTTTTAGGTCTCAAAGAACTGCGTCGAATGCCGTCTTGAACATCAAAATCGAATAACGCGTTAAAAAGTTATAGCTTTTTAAACATTTCAAAAAAAGTCAAAAACGTCAAAATACGTCACGTTACTATAGCTTTGCGGTTAAAACTAGCGGGAAGTTCCAAGGATGGCCTTTAAGGTCAGCCTCTTTCCGAATTTTTTCTGTTATTTTCTCATTTTTTCAGCAAAGCTTTATATGTTAGCTTTGGCCACAGAAGTAAATCGAGAAAAAGTGTCCATGTAAGGGAGATACCCTTCTTTTGTTTTTTTTCTTATTCATGTATATGTATATAGCAGCATAAAGAACGAAAGGTACCTGTCATCACGGTAGACTAATACTAGAAGATGTCAAGCGGCACTAGCGTACTTAATAATGTTCTCCAGTATTGACATTTTTCTTAAAAGTATCTCTTTCTATTGCGCGTTAATAAGACAAAGGTAGTAAGTTCTTCTAAGTTAAACATGGCAAATAGCATTCATTCAAACCTCGCATTGGTTCCACTTGCATTTACGTCACAATGACGTCACTGCCAGACAATTAGGCGTCGAGGTATATACACCACTTAGTTTTTTTTTGACGGTTAAGGCACGTTTCAAAAACCAGGAAACACCAAAACAGCAGAAAAACTAAGAAACGTACACCGAATAACGCTGATACTAACTCCTTCCCAACTCCACCATCCACTCCCTAGAAAGGACACTAACTCCCATGGCAGGGTCCTTAAACCTAACTCTCAAAACCTTCCAACATCACACTCCTGTGAACCTATTATTCCTTACATCTTTACATCCTTACTTTTTTGATTTCTGTACTTTTTGAAGTAAAACTTCTTTAGGCGCGACTAGGGGTAACTCAGTAATTCTAACGGACGTAACGTCATTCTAATGTACCGCGTACTGGAAACAAAACCTGATACAAAATGCCTAACACGATTCCGCCTACTATATTAAATAAAATTAAATCTGTAATTGTATGAATTGACAGCTTGTCAACCAAAATACATTGGTGGTAAATAGTTTAAATTTGTGTATAAAGTGTTTGTTTTAAATATGAATAAACAAAGTGGATTTATTAATGAAGAAAGTGATGAAAAAATATTAAATGAAAATGAGTAAGTACCTACTCTAGGTATATGCATACATTTTATTTTTGGTGTGTAGTTACACTATTTATACCTATTATTAATACCTAGCTATTTTCGTTTTATAGACTTAAAGAGCTAAAAAGAAAAAGAAATGGTGAACGTCAAAGGGCATATTATCAGCGCCAGAAAGATTTGAAGAAAAATGAAAATGAAAAAAAGACGAGACAGCGACATTCATTATGATTTGATTAAGTCAGTTTATATACATACATACATATTATGATAGTAAATAATTGTTTGTAGGGAAGCTTTACGTTAAGTAAAGAAGCATGTTGCACGTTTTTGTTCATAAAATAATAATATTCGAAATGTTTTAACACTTGCTTATACTTATTTTAGTTTTGGTTAGGTAGCCATAAAGGCCATAAAACCACTAGTCAGGATGACTGATCTTTTACCAGCAATAACAGATCCTTCGTAGAACTGAAGAAAACAAACTCAACTCAGGATTTTAAATTTTATGGAATATGCTATAAAATGCTACAAAATGAAATGGTTATCTAACTATCGAAGGCTCTTGTGTTGTGTTGTATTACAATAAGGTAGATACAGCTACAAAATCACACATTCTAAACGTAATGTGTATATATTTTTAATATTGTTTACCTATTATTGAAGCAAAACTTCTTTAGGCGTGACTAGGGGTAACTCTAACGTTAGATTCTAACGGAAGAATCTGATGGAAGTAACGGTGTTATTTCAGCTATGGGAGGAGCTTAAATTTTCAAAATTTATTTATGAAATTTTCAAAATTTTCAAACGGTTTCAAATACATTAATGGTATTTACAGAGTAAAATCTATGTTTCACATTTTAGTTATCATAAACCTATTATTTCATATATAAAAAATAATCATAACTTTCAAATTCCTATTTCTAATGAATAATATAAATATAACATCTCATTTTTTGTAAGGGGCCGTTCATAAAATACGTTCGCATACAAGGGGGGGGAGGGGTCTTGCTAAGTGTGACTAGATGTGACAAGGGGGGGAGGAGGGGTCTACGGCAACGTGACGTTCGCCGTTCCTTATAATATTTATTCAGGACCGACATTTGTAGCTATTCGAAGTGGCAAGCATTCTAGTTCGACTGCCAAGACACATGCCGATGATTTAAAAAAAAATTTAGAAATGGAATCATTTAAAAGTTTGGCCTACACTAATACTGGATCTACAAAACCTGTAGTACCTAATCATATCTGCTGATGGGAGTCCTGATGAAAATCCTCGTTATGGAAAGGTAATATTTTATGCTATCCAGCATTTTCGGGACTATAATTTAGATGCTTTATTTGTCGTTACAAACGCACCGGGTAGAAGTGCTTATAATCGTGTGGAAAGAAGAATGGCTCCACTAAGTCATGAGCTTGCTGGCTTGATTTTGCCCCATGAACATTATGGATCGCATTTAGACTCTTACGGTAAAACTGTAGATAAAGATTTAGAAAAAAAAAGCTTTGAATATGCAGGGACAACTTTGGCTAGTGTTTGGAAGTCCTTGAAAGTCGATGGTTATGATGTAGATGCCGAGTATATTGCACCAACAGAAGAGGATAGTGAAAATGTACAAATCCTAATCGATGATTGGTACTGTAAACGTGTTCGTGAATCGCAATACGTTTTACAGATTATGAAATGCTTAAACAAAGACTGCTGTGGCCAACTGAGAAGTAGTTTGAGAAGTTTACTTCCCAACGGATTTTTGCCTCCACCAATTAAATTAGAACAAACTCAAAATGGATTAATGGTATCGCAAGTGAATTCTGATAATGGAACATATCTTAACCTATGTGCTCGTCTTGCAGTGAAACTTCAAACTGAAGCTGCAGATTTTCAACAAATTCCTTACGATTGGTTTTGTCCGTCAGTCCACGATAAATTGGCAAGCAGAACATGCAAAGAATGTGGCTTATATCACACGTCTAATAAAACTTTACTGCAGCATTTAAAAAATTTACACCCAAAGCAGAAAAAGAAAGATGAAGTCGTTCGGCGCATACAACCAACTCGCATCGCAGCTCGGCGAGCTCGAGAACTATTATGCATATTAGGAGATGAAAGCGCTGGTACGGAAGATGCAGAATGGATAGATGACGATGAAGTGGACGGTAGTTTTGAAGATGCAGAAGAAGAAGATGCTGCAATACCAATTATAGATATTTCGGCACATTTACAAAATCCTTGGACTTCTGATTAATAAGAATATTATTTATTTGTTCGTTATTGATAGATATTTATTTATTTATTTAAATTTTATTATAAAAACTAAATAAATATGTTTAATTCTCAAAATTTGTGTACTATTAATTGAAATTTGTCAAATTCAGGGGGGTGGTCTTGATTTTTGTGACGGAATATTTCTAGGCGGGTTACAGGAAGTGTGACACAACGTGACAATAGGGGGGGAGGGGGTCAAAAAACGCTGATTTTAGCGTGACGTATTTTATGAACGGCCCCATAGCAGGGTCCTTAAACCCAACACTTAAAACCTTCCAACATCACACTCCTGTGAACCTATTATTCCTTACATCTTTACATCCTTACTTTTTTGATTTCTGTACTTTTTGAAGTAAAACTTCTTTAGGCGCGACTAGGGGTAACTCAGTAATTCTAACGGACGTGACGTCATTCTAATGTACCGCGTACCGGAAACAAAACCTGATACAAAATACCTAACACGATTCCGCCTACTATATTAAATAAAATTAAATCTGTAATTGTATGAATTGACAGCTTGTCAACCAAAATACATTGGTGGTAAATAGTTTAAATTTGTGTATAAACTGTTTGTTTTAAATATGAATAAACAAAGTGGATTTATTAATAAAGAAAGTGATGAAAAAATATTAAATGAAAATGAGTGAGTACCTACTCTATACGCATACATTTTATTTTTGGTGTGTAATTACACTATTTATACCTGATTATTTATACCTATTATTTATACCTAGCTATTTTCGTTTTATAGACTTAAAGAGCTAAAAAGAAAAAGAAATTATGAACGTCAAAGGGCATATTATAAGCGCCAGAAAGATTTGAAGAAAAATGAAAATGAAAAAAAGACGAGACAGCGACATTCATTATGATTTGATTAAGTAAGTTTAAATAACATACATACATATTATGATAGTAAATAATTGTTTGTAGGGAAGCTTTACGTTAAGTAAAGAAGCATGTTGCACGTTTTTGTTCATAAAATAATAATATTCGAAATGTTTTAACACTTGCTTATACTTATTTTAGGTTTGGTTAGGTAGCCATAAAGGCCATAAAACCACTAGTCAGGATGGCTGATCTTTTACCAGAAATAACAGATCCTTCGTAGAACTGAAGAAAACAAACTCAACTCAGGATTTTAAATTTTATGAAATATGCTATAAAATGCTACAAAATGAAATGGTTATCTAACTATCGAAGGCTCTTGTGTTGTTTTGTATTACAATAAGATAGATACAGCTACAAAATCACACATTCTAAACGTAATGTGTGTATATTTTTAATATTGTTTACCTATTATTGAAGCAAAACTTCTTTAGGCGCGACTAGGGGTAACTCTAACGTTAGATTCTAACGGAAGATTCTGATGGAAGTAACGGTGTTATTTCAGCTATGGGAGGAGCTTAAATTTTCAAAATTTATTTATGAAATTTTCAAAATTTTCAAATGGTTTCAAATACATTAATGGTATTTAGAGAGTAAAATCTATGTTTCACATTTTAGTTATCATAAACCTATTATTTCATATATAAAAAATAATCATAACTTTCAAATTCCTATTTCTAATGAATAATATAAATATAACATCTCATTTTTTGTAAAGTAAGTATATAGACAATAAATATAATTGAATTGTAATTAAATATTTTCCGATACGTACGTTAAAAAGTTTTACTTCAATCGCGCGTAAAGGTTACACGCACACTCTTTTTTTTTCATATTTTTCGGTATTTTAGTTTGATTTCACTTGATTTTTAGATTTGATGCCGTTTTTGTTTTTTTTTATTTTATCGTCTTTTTGTTTCCAATTTTTTATTTTAATTTTAAATTATTCGTTACAATAACCATTAGGTATACCTAACTTTTTTGGGAAGAAATTTTTCGCATTCTCACTAAATGCAGCACGACCGAAGGTGCTCATACGAAAAATTCTACTTTCCAAATACATTAGGTAAATAACTATTACCTCTTTAGAGGTTAAATTAATGTTCATCGCTTTGTTATCTTATGTATTAGAGTAAATGAACAATGATCCAAAGTTAGACCAGCGTCTTCAGAAGTGAACGTTTCAATTAGGGTCATCAACAATGTCTAGCGGGTAACCAGCACAAACTCGTACGCTTAATGCAGCTATTTAATGAGGCCATAATTCAACAAATGTGTACAATATTATACTCTGGAGTGTTCATGGAGAATTTCGAGAAATAAGTTTAGATTTGTTGTGATAAACGTAAGTTGTGAACTAGAAATTGTTGTCTCTCCTTAGGGAGTAAGCGTGAGAGATTTTAATTTTTAGCATATATTATATGGGAAAAAATGGCTAACTGTTGGACCAACTACGTGTGTAATAAAAGTAATTAAAATGAAAAGTTTGGAAATTTTTCTGAAAAACTTTGGACATTAAAAACTTTTTTATTCTCTGATATGCTAATAAAACCTGGATTTATTCAGCAAAAATATGATAATAAATAAAGTGTAAATAAAGCTTAAGAATTTATTCAAATAAAAATTGTATTAGTCCAGTCTTCAGCGATTAAAAACCTGTAAAACCGTGGAATTTTATGAATCAACATCGATTTTAAAGAAATTTTTGATTAAAGCTCTTCTTCTTTAAAATCTGCTCTGTATTGAACTGAGCTTTTTATTTTTTAGGTGTGAAAACTACCCCCTATTAAAAAAAAAGAGTGTGCGTGTAACCTTTACGCGCGATTGAAGTAAAACTTTTTGACGTACCTACGTATCGGAAAATAAATATCTAATTACAATTCAATTATATTTATTGTCTCTATACTTTACAAAAAATAAGATGTTATATTTATATTATTCATTAGAATAAGGAATTTGAAAGTTATCATTATTTTTTATATATAAAATAATAGGTTTATGATAACTAAAATGTGAAACATAGATTTTACTCTCTAAATACCATTAATGTATTTGAAACCGTTTGAAAATTTTGAAAATTTCATAAATAAATTTTGAAAATTTATGCTCCTCCCATAGCTGAAATCACACCGTTACTTCCATCAGAATCGTCCGTTAGAATCTAACGTTAGAGTTACCCCTAGTCGCGCCTAAAAAAGTTTTGATTCAATAATAGGTAAAAAATATACACACATTACGTTCAGAATGTGTGATTTTGTAGCTGTATCTACCTTATTGTAATACAACACAACACAAGAGCCTTCGATAGTTAGATAACCATTTCATTTTGTAGCATTTTATAGCATATTCCATAAAATTTAAAATCCTGAGTTGAGTTTGTTTTCTTCAGTTCTACGAAGGATCTGTTATTGCTGGTATAAGATCAGCCATCCTGACTAGTGGTTTTATGGACTTTATGGCTACCTAACCAAACCTAAAATAAGTATAAGCAAGTGTTAAAACATTTCGAATATTATTATTTTATGAACAAAAACGTGCAACATGCTTCTTTACTTAACGTAAAGCTTCCCTATAAACAATTATTTACTATCATAATATGTATGTATGTTAAATAAACTTACTTAATTAAATCATAATGAATGTCGCTGTCTTGTCTTTTTTTCATTTTCATTTTTCTTCAAATCTTTCTGGCGCTGATAATATGCCCTTTGAAGTTCACAATATCTTTTTCTTTTTAGCTCTTTAAGGCTAAAACGAAAATAGCTAGGTATAAATAATAGGTATAAATAATTAGGTATAAATAGTGTAATTACACACCAAAAATAAAATGTATGCATATAGAGTAGGTACTCACTAATTTGCATTCAATATTTTTTCATCACTTTCTTCATTAATTTATCCACTTTGTTTATTCATATTTAAAACAAACACTTTATACACAAATTTAAACTATTTACGACCAATGTATTTTGGTTGACAAGATGACAAGCTGTCAATTCATACAATTACAGATTTAATTTTATTTAATATAGTAGGCGGAATCGTGTTAGGTATTTTGTATCAGGTTTTGTTTCCGGTACGCGGTACATTAGAATGACGTCACGTCCGTTAGAATTACTGAGTTACCCCTACTGGCGAAATTTGCAAAAACATCTCGGTCAGATAGCTTGACAGATGGTCAGTGTGTTGGTTAAAAAATTGTAATTGCTTGTTCTCATATTTCCGAAACATTATATTTTTTTCAAATCACATTAAGTCCACTCTTTATACGTATAGTTAGTATACATATAAATTCTCTGATATAATAAACTTTAAATGTTACTAATTTCTCCTGTTTGTGTAAGTTTACTTTTTTATTTAGATTAAAATTATTTTCCGTATTTCATAAACAAATTTAATCAATACATATTTCAAATTTTACAATCTTCAATAATGAATCAAAGTTTTTTTTGTAGCCTATAAAAATCTGAAAGGTATTTATAAGAGATCAACTTTCCAAGAATTTAATCACCTTCTTTGATAAATTAAGAGGAAAATCTTGTTTTGTAATTTTCAATCCTCTTTCCCTCATTATATAAAATGTTTTTTCTGAGAGAATTCGAATTTTCTTGAAAGTGAAATGTCTTTTAAATCAACTATAGGCTTTGATATTTAATTTTGTATAATGAAAAAGTTATTTTTGTTGTTCTTTTATGTCTTATCTAAAATAACTACGAAAGAGTAATTTTATATTATACTATAGCGGCCGCCCACGACTTTCTCCGCGTGAACTTTAGTTTTTTGCCACCGAATTTCATACAAATTTTTAACCCCTATTTTAAATCCTTAGAAGTGAAATTTAAATAAGTCATTTCTTAGTAAACCACTACGTAATAAAAAAAATTTTTCTTGAATTTTCAATACTCTACGCTTCTATCGACAGTGTCATGTCGGCCAGCAGCAGCGTGCTACCGCCTCACCGCTCCACACACCCCGACATTAAAGCGCGAGTGGTATTAGACTATTATTATTTTTAAACTATAAAAACTTGCATGCTATATGCATCCAAAATCTCAGCCCGATCGGTTTGAAATTGACAAAGTTTCATACAAACTTTCATCCCCTATTTTATTCCCTTAGGGGTGGAAATGATCAAAATTCTTTCTCAGGGGATGCCTACGCTATAGTAGCTATATGCATTCAAAATCTCAGCCCGATCGGTTCAAAATTGACAAACTTTTATACAATCTTTCATCGCCTATTTTATCCCCTTAGGAGTGGAATTAATCAAAATCCTTTCTTAGGGGATGCCTACTTCATAGTAGCTATATGCATGCAAAAACTCAACCTGATCGGTTTAAAATTGACAAAGTTTTATTTAAACTTTCTACCCTTATTTTATTCTCTTAGGGGTGGAATTAATCAAAATCCTTTCTTAGGGGATGCCTACGTCATAGTAGCTATATGCATGCAAAACCTCAGCCCAATCGGTTTAAAATTAACAAAGTTTCATACAAACTTTTATCCCCTATTTTATCCCCTTGGGGGTGGAATTAATCAAAATCCTTTCTTAGCGGATGCCTACGTTATAACATCTACCTGCATGCTATATTTCAGCCCCATCCGTCCAGCGGTTTGGGCTGTGCGTTGATAGATCACTATGTCAGTCAGTCAGTTAGTCAGTCACCTTTGAGTTTTATATATATAATATATATATATATATTGAAATGGATCCTCCTTCTGGAACACCCTTCTTCAATAAATTTATCAGTCGTGGATTCCAAGATTTTTAAATTGATTGTCCTAAAAATAAATTACCAAAAAAAATATAAATATAATAATTTATTTTCTTCCTCTTCTTTCTACTCCACTTCCTTTTTCTCTTCTTCAACCCTTTCACTATACCTTCAAATTTCTGATTTCTTCCTATTCGCTGCTTCTTTCTGCTCCTATACTTTCTGTTTCTCGCCTCTTATATCCTCTTACCACTTTCCATCCCTGACCTCACTGCTTTTATGTAACTGTTAACTTCCTTCTGCTCTTTCTGTTTCAATATCTGCTAACTAAACTATTTCTATCAAGTCCTCGAACTTTCTGGTTTTTATGTTCACGACCTCTATCATTTTAAATATTGCTTCTTCTTCTATTATTGTTCCTACTCATAATTTAATTTTAAAATAAACTTTCTTGATACCAATTCAATATCTTTTTATTTTATGACAACCCTCTTACAAAATTCTCTGACAATCCAATTAATAATCATAACAAAATTTTCAACAACCTATTATCTAAACAAAAACAATTCAAAATCAACAAAAAAAATCCTTAATCTAGAAATCTAGACAACCAATTTACAAATAATGGATCACGTTTCAACATTCCATTGAAGGAACATGATCCTTGTTGCGTTGCATTCCCGTTATCCTCCTCCTCCGGGAAAAAGCTAGCAGATGCCCTAAACTATACGGGTTGCCAAAAATTCACAAGGAAGGAGTGCCATTAAGACCAATCGTTAGCGCTATAGACTCACCAACTCAACAACTCGAAAAATATCTTGCAGAGATAATGCAGCCAACCAGCGAAGAAGCAGATTCCTACGTCAAGAACTCAGAACACCTGACAAATATAATTAAAAACCAAAAACTACACAAAGATGACCTCCTAGCCAGCCTAGATATCAAGTCGCTTTACCCAAGCGTACCAATTGACGAGGCCCTAGACCAAATAGCTATAAATGAAGATTTCCCAAGACACATCATCGAACTTGCAAGACACTGTCTGAAGAATACGTACTTCTCTTATGAGAACAACTTGTATAGACAAACAGAAGGCGCCCCCATGGGATCCTCACTATCACCAGTAATCGCCAACCTCTACATGAAGTACTTCGAAACCAATGCACTAAGTAAAGCTAAAATGAAGCCAACCTTTTGGAAACGCTACGTGGACGACATCTTTATCATATGGCCTCATGGAAGACCCAATCTGGACAATTTCCTTGATGAACTAAACAACATCCACCACCGAATACAGTTCACGTTAGAAGTTGAAGAGAATGGCCAATTGCCTTTTCTGGACCTACTTATTACAAGAAACAATGACCTTACAATTGATTACACAGTATACAGAAAACCTACACACACTAATAGATATCTGAATGCTAGATCTCATCATCACCCTTCCCAATTGCAATCGGTAGCCAGTACACTGATATCCAGATCTATACGCCTAACAAAAACAACGAACCGACAAGAAGAACTCCAAAACATTACAACCGCCCTAAGACAAAACGGATACCATGAACACACAATCAAAAAAGCACAAAAACAAGACCAACAACAAATAGGGAAGAATATGACATGTCCAAACCAAAAACTAAACTGCCATATATAAAAGGTGTAACAGACGTGATTGGAAGGATCCTAAGAAGGCCTGACATTCCCACAATCTACAAGCCGCAGACTACCTTACACAAAATAATAGGCAATCCAAAAGACAAAATACCTTTAGAAAACCAAGGCGTATACAGCATCCCGTGCAGTAACTGCGACAAAGAATACATCGGACAAACAAATAGGAGAATCTCAGCCAGAGTACAGGAACACCAGAACAACATCAGAAATAAGCAAACGACATCAGCCCTTTTTCAACACCACCAGGAAACGGGCCACACAATAAACTTCCCAGAAACAAAACAGATTGCACCTATCAAACACTACAGAACCCGCATAGTCAGAGAAGCCCTCGAAATAGAGAGAACCAACAGCCTCAACAAAAGAGACGATGCACAAAACATCTCCAACACTTGGAAAAGTCTCCTCAAAAGACAATCTAATCCAATTACCCGAGAAGAACAAAAATCCTTGGAGAATACACAGACACGGGCAGAACCAATAAGAAACACACACGCAACAAGGACAGCCCTACCCATCCAAGCCCAAATGCAGTCAGGAAACAATCGGCGCGACCAACGACCTCTGGTGGAGGAAACGTCAACACCTGAACCGCACCCCCCACCAATTACAGAACAGCGATATAATCTGCGCCGCCGCCGACACGTATAAAAGCAGCAGCACAGGACCACGCAGCTCATTCCAAGTTTAGCAGCCGCAAAGGAAGCATCACTTGAAAATGCCAGCTGAGATGTTGGCGAAACGTCGTGAAGACACAAACAACCAACGGATTGAAACCCGGAACACCACTACTGTTCATATATATTGTAACGGGATAACCGTAAAGGAAGGGACCTTAATTTGAAAGATTGTTGTTGACAGTTGATTTTTAGAAGTTTGTAAAAAAATCAACTGACCATTTTAAATAATGTTTCTAGAAAATTCTAGAAACTTCTAAACACACTAACTAGATTAAATAATGTTGTATATAAGAGGATGCACGGACAGTTAACGTCAGTTCGAGTCAAGTGTTCAGAAGAGTTCATTGTATTGTCAAGTAGTTAGACGTTATCCAGCAGAGTTCAGTGTATCTTAACAATTTTGTAAATAAATTGTGTAAAAGGCCCCCATACGTGTTTCAAATTGGTGTCAGGTGTGGGGTGAAGATACAAGAATGCCTGGAAAAAAGATAACTGATTTATTGGTGGCTGAGCTCAGAAGAGAGCTCGAGGAATTAGAATTGAAAACTACTGGAAGCAAATCCGTATTGTTGAGAAGGCTCCGTGAGTACTACGTAAATAATAATTTGGACCCTGACGCTGTGGAGTTTGATGACCCAGTTCAAAAAGCAATTTCCCGGCTGCAAGAGGAGCTATCAGGACGAATGACGACTATGACGAGCCAGCAAGAGGAGCTATCTAGTCAGATGAAGAGCCAGCAAGAGGAGCTATCCAGTCAGATGAGAAGCCAGCGCGAAGATATGTCCCAGCTGGCGCAACGAATGACGAGCCAACTCAACAACTTTCCCGGCAGCAAGAGGAGCTATCCAGTCAGATAAAGAGCCAGCAAGAAGAGCTATCACAACGGATGTCTACCATATCAGATGAGTTATCCAGTTCGTTCTCCCAGCAAATATCACATCTTCGTGAAGAACAAAATCAGCAAGTGTCCAGCTTGCGAGACGAACAAAATCAGCAAGTGTCCAGCTTGCGAGACGAACAAAATCAACAAGTCGCCAACTTGCGAGACGAGCAAAACCAGATCAACCAGCAAGTGCAGTCCAAAATAAGAAAGCTTCAACGAGAGCAGGAAGCTAGCCGCCGAAACCAAACCATCCACAACGGCGACGGAGATGCAAGAAGGATGGAAACCTGCCAAGCAGACATCGAACGACAAAGAAGCGAGGAGACGACCCATGTACGAACGACGATGAAACCCCCGACCTTCGACGGGAAGACTTCCTGGCCAAATTACCTGAAACAATTCGACGCAGCGGCCAGAGCTAATGGATGGTCATCCCAGGAGAAGGCATTGTCCCTAACCGTAGCTCTACGAGGCGAAGCTTTAGACGTCTTGCAATCATTGACACCGGATGAAGCTGACAACTTCGAGTTATTGGTGAATCGTCTAGAGATGCGTTATGGTCAAACTCATCTACAACCGGTGTACCGAATGCAGTTAAAGAGCCGAAAACAGAAAAATGGAGAAACTATCCAGGAATTTGAAGCGGATGTAGCAAGAATGGTTCGACTTGCGTATTTAAATGCAGCGGAGGATTTCCTGGAGTGCCTAGCAGTCCAAACCTTCACCGATGGTCTTCGAGACTTCGAGTTGCAGCGCGCTGTACGGTTGGCGCGGCCGAAGACTCTTGTGGACGCCTTGACCATTGCCCTGGAGTTTGAGGCGGCGACGGAGGCCTCACGTGGAGTTGCTCGACTAAGGGAAATCACTGGTAACTACGACCATGCCGTTCATTCCGTTAGCGACGTTGAAGCGGTAGTAGAGAGATTAATGAAGTTATCTCCAAAAAGAAGGCGCCCAGTGAGATGCTGGAACTGCGGAGAACTAGGCCATATAAGAAATACTTGCCCCCAAAAAGAAAATTCTTCTGCTGAAGTACCCCAGCAGCAGGAAAACTAGAACGGGTCGACTCCTGGAGGGCGAAATCGACCCCAAACATTCCCGAAGCCCCTCACATCATAAAATTGGCAACTCTGCGACATCACGTGGACAGCTTATATGTGGATGGCCTCATTGATGGGAAGAACTTTAGCATGCTGGGAGACACTGGAGCTACGAAAACTATCGTTCGACCATCCATCATTATGCGAAAGAAGATGTGGCCTACCAGTTGGAGACTGCGTACCGCTACCGGAGATTCTGCTAGAGTCTACGGTGAACTACAGGTGACGCTACAGTTTGGTTCAACCTCTCTGGTTCACTCAGTGCTGGTGGCTGACGTTGATGAAGACGTTGTTCTGGGCATGGATGTTATGCTCCACTGTGGTTTTCATTTGGATCTTCGCCAACGTATCCTTCGTACTGGTAATGAAGAAATATTCCTGCACCGAAAACAAGTTGACAATGCCTCGATCAAGCTAATCGATGATATCGAACTTCCGGCGAGCTGCGAATGTGTCGTCACAGCGCGGTTGGATGGACCGGAGCCAGATGGTGCCCCAGCCATGATAGAGCCGAAGAACCATGACCATGAATTGGGAAAAGGACTCCTTGTGGGTAAGACTTTTGTTAGATCCGCCAAAGAGGTACCCATCCGAGTTATCAACTTGAACGATCATCCAGTTTTTCTCCGAAAGGACACAGAAATGGGAAGTTTAGAACCAGTAACGGCCATAATTCACAAGGTAAACGTTACGGAAACAGATGAGACCAACGAAATTGAACAATTAATGACAAAATTAGATCCCTCTTTGTCAAAATTAGAAAAGAAACAGGTAAGAGATCTACTTTATCGTTATAAACCTGTATTTGGTTCTAAAAGTAAAATGGGAAGAACTGATGTTGTACAACATAGAATTGACACTGGTGATGCACGTCCGATTCGACAGGTACCCCGAAGGATGCCTCAAGTTAAGAAGGAAGAAGCAGACAGAGCCCTTAAAGAAATGATCCAAAATGGCATAGTCGAACCATCCAGTAGTCCGTGGGCTTCTCCTGTGGTATTAGTGAGAAAGAAAGACGGATCAATGCGGTTTTGTGTCGACTATCGAAAGCTAAATGATGTCACTAAGAAGGACAGTTATCCTCTACCAAGGATTGATGATGCCCTCGACGCTTTGGCGGGTTCTACTTTGTTTTCTACCTTAGACCTTAAAAGCGGATACTGGCAAGTTAAAATGAATCCTGCAGACAAAGAAAAGACTGCCTTTACCAGTGGATCAGGGTTATGGCAATTCACGGTCCTTCCATTTGGCCTCTGTAATGCTCCTGCGACGTTTGAACGACTAATGGAGAACATCTTGCGGGGTTTGTCATGGGAAACTTGTCTAGTTTATCTAGACGACATCATCATAATGGGTAAGACCTTTAAGGAACATTTATCTAACCTGGAAGAAGTTTTTAAAAGATTACAGAACGCTAATCTAACATTGAATGTTAAGAAATGCCACTTGTTCCAGAGACAGGTCAACTATTTAGGACATAACGTAAGCAAGGATGGCGTTGCTGTTGACCCCGCTAAGATACAAGCCGTTCAGGAATGGCCAATCCCTATCGACAAACATCAGCTCCGGAGTTTCTTGGGTCTTTGTTCCTATTACCGACGATATGTCAAGAATTTTGGAGACATCGCCAAACCCTTGACCCGTTTGACAGAACAAGATAAGTCCTTCTGTTGGGATCAGGAATGTCAAAAGGCGTTTGAAATATTGAAGAAACAGCTTACGTCAGCACCTGTTCTTGCTTATCCACTTCCTGATGGTAAGCTTATTCTGGACACCGACGCCAGCAATGTGGGAATTGGAGCCGTCTTGTCACAGCTACAAGACAGTAAGGAAAGAGTGGTTGGTTACTTCAGCAAAACTTTATCGAAAGCTGAAAAGAACTACTGTGTAACTCGGAGGGAACTGTTAGCAGTTGTAAAATCCGTCGAACACTTTTATAAATATCTGTATGGCAGAAAATTCCTGATCAGAACAGACCATGCTAGTTTAAAGTGGCTACTTAGCTTTAGGAACCCAGAAGGACAGATAGCAAGATGGCTCGAAAAACTGCAGGAATATGATGTTGAAATCGAGCACAGACCTGGAACCAGACATCGTAATGCTGATGCACTTTCCAGAAGACCATGTCGACCTGATTGCCCCCATTGTACCCGTATGGAGCAGAACGAGGAAAAACTTGCCTTAGTTAAGGTTGTGCCAGAAGACGAGAGCTCTATGCTGGAGGAGCAACAAGAAAACGATCCCGTTCTGAGAAAGATTCGGGAGTGGAAGAGAATGGACCGTCGTCCGTTGTGGAGAGAGATATCCTCATCCTCTCCTGCTTTAAAAGCATACTGGTCCCAATGGAACTCTTTAGTTGTAGACGGTGGGCTCGTTAAAAGACTTGTAGAAACAAGGAAACAAATAGTGGTCCCAAGAAATGCTGTACCGGAAATTTTAAAACAGATGCATAATGATAGTTCTGGAGGACATCTGGGTATCACGAAAACGCTGCAAAAGATCCGAGATAGATTTTACTGGGTAAATTGCACTAATGATGTTAAAGATTGGTGTCGTAAATGCACTACCTGTGCTGCCAGTAACGGTCCGCACCGAAAACCGAAGGCGGAAATGCAGCAATACCTGGTTGGAAGTCCTTTTGAAAGAATTGCAGTAGATGTATTGGGGCCACTTCCACAGACCGATGTAGGAAACAAGTACATCTTTGTTGTAATGGACTACTTCACCAAATGGGTTGAAGCATATGCAGTTCCCAATCAGGAAGCCACCACTTTAGCAGATATATTGGTTGAAGAATTCGTAAGCCGATTTGGGGTACCACTAGAATTACATTCAGACCAAGGAAGAAATTTTGAGAGCAAGCTGTTTCAACAAGTTTGCCAAAGATTAGGCATCCACAAAACGAGAACCACAGCGATGCACCCTCAGTCTGATGGAATGGTGGAACGAATGAACCGGACAATAACCAACTATCTGTCAAAAGTGGTGTCAGATTGTCAGAGGGATTGGGATCGACATATTCCACTATTTCTAATGGCAATTCGATCGGCCATCAACGAATCAACTGGCCAAACGCCTGCGAAGGTCCTGTTCGGTAGAGAAATGAGGCTACCATGTGACTTGGTGTTTGGTTGTAAACCTGGTGAAGAAATGGCCCGTGAACAAAATGTCGCCGACCTTCAGAATCGAATGGAGAATATCCACAACCTGGTGCGTGGAAAACTACAATTATCTAGTGATCGGATGAAGAGGTACTATGACACACGGACAATGGAAAAGAGTTACCAAGTTGGAGATTTAGTCTGGCTCTATAACCCCCGACGGCGTCGAGGTATTTGTCCCAAATTACAAAAGAACTGGGAAGGTCCTTACACCATCAAGAAGAAGATTAACGATGTCATTTATCGGATCGTGAAAATTCCCAGAGGGAAACCCGTCGTGGTCCATCATGATCGTTTGGCGCCTTACCAGGGAAACCACAGTGGAGATGCGCAGCAACTCCAAGAAGATGGTTTGGCTGGCTCAGGGAGTGTGCGGGATTCCGATGTAGGAAATAACATTCCAGGAGGAATGAATCTATGGAGGGGGCAGTGTAACGGGATAACCGTAAAGGAAGGGACCTTAATTTGAAAGATTGTTGTTGACAGTTGATTTTTAGAAGTTTGTAAAAAAATCAACTGACCATTTTAAATAATGTTTCTAGAAAATTCTAGAAACTTCTAAACACACTAACTAGATTAAATAATGTTGTATATAAGGGGATGCACGGACAGTTAACGTCAGTTCGAGTCAAGTGTTCAGAAGAGTTCATTGTATTGTCAAGTAGTTAGACGTTATCCAGCAGAGTTCAGTGTATCTTAACAATTTTGTAAATAAATTGTGTAAAAAGCCCCCATACGTGTTTCAATATATATATATATATATATATATATATATATATATATATATATATATACATATATATATATATATATATATATATATATATATATATATATATATATATATATATATATATATATACATATATATATATATATATATATATATTAAATAAGTACATATAAAGAAAATATTAATGGAAATAGAGAAAGGAAAATATTCTTATTCTAAGGCAGAGTGCAAAGGCAGTAAAATTGGTATAATTTATCATCATCTTCTTCACAATTCCTAAAAAAGAAAAATAAAACAAAATAAGAAATTAAAATATACGAGTACATCTAAGAGATATTTATTTTAAAGATTCAATATAGTTTAATCTATAATATATAAAATTTTAATAATCATGTATTAGATAGATAATAAAAGTAAATATTTAAAAGTTTATAAAATTTACAATACTTTGGTAATTAAAAATAATCTTAAATGAGTTAGAATAGAATTAAATTACAAAATTAAATGACAAAATCTGAGAATTCATAAAAGAAATATTAAAAATTTTACTTACTTTCAAAACACACAATCTTTGTTTTCAAGCCATATTGTAATTTGTTAATAGTTTAATTTCCAAATGAAAAGGTCTGAAAATAGAAAAATATTAGTTTATAGTTATAGCAAATTTTAAAAAAGAATGATTATTGTGTTCAATTTGAATAATGAATTAAGAATTAGATTGTTTGTAATTTCATTTGAAAATAATTAGTAGGCGAATAGGTAATATGAATGTATAGTTTTAGTTTGTTTAAAAATTCAGTTGTTTAGTTGTTGATTTTGGAATGTCTCTCTTGTTTTTGGTAGATTGAAGGGATAAGATGTAATAAAGTTTGCTCCGTTAAAATTTGGAGTTTTTTTCAAAATACTTATAAAAGAAAGTTTAAAAGTAGTCAAAAGTGTTAACAAAACTACAAGGAAGTTCCTGATAGTAACTGGTAAGAAGTAAAGTTTATTTTTATGAAGAAATAAATGTTAGAAATTGTATGCTGAGCAGTTCATTGATATAAATGCTTCCTGAATTAATTTAAAGAAAGTAAAACCAGTTTCTAACAAGAAAGAAAATTATTATTTTACTTACCATTGGATGTAATAGCTGATTGTTTCCTGATTAGAAGAAATTTTATTAGTCAAAATCTTCAAAGTGTCCTTATATCATTGCTGTCCTGGGAAATGTTGGATTCTTATTGAAAAGGGGATCCTGAGTCTTAGCTGTCCAAAGAGAATACAAGATCTTCATAAGACGGTATCAATTTCCAATTTCTAATTAATAAAGAACTTTTCTGTGTTTGATTTTTACGTATTTAATGAACATTTAATTTCACTGTACACTGTTTCACTGTTTAAATAAGTTATTTTTTCATTATTAGACAAGTTTAATTTGATTTATTAGTTACAAAATTCAGAATTTTTCATATCATTTGATTCAATTACATTTGGTTTTGAAAATTGACATTATTGAAAAAAAAGTAAGGTTAAGGTTAATATAGAGTCATTGTTCAGAAAACATAATTTGGTATATAATTGTTGAATTTTATAATCGTTTTGTTGACAGTTTCAATATTAGTTGAATTTGAATCTATTTATTATTTAAAATTTTTGAACTCTGACCCCGAGAAGGAGAATAGCCAGGAGCATATTTTAAAATAATAATATTTGAAATTAAAGAAATTAATTTGATTCTTACCTTCTTAACATTTATAGTAAAATTTAAAATAAATTCAAGGTAAGGATTATTTTATAGCATAGTAACTTATAGAATACTACAGAGCAAGTTACATATGTTATAATATATATATATATATATATATATATATATATATATATATATATATATCCAAAGATGATACATAAAGTATCTAATGCCATACTGTCAATAGTAATAATTTCAGTTTTGAACTGAAATGGTGTCGGTTAGAAATTTCTAACACTTTAAAAGACACCTTGGATGCTGCCATATAAATAGATATAAATATCATTCAACATATATCAGGGCAAAACCAAACTACAGACACGTGTTTCGCTCTTGTTTGAGCTCGTCAGTGTAGTACAGGCTATGTCTCTCAAGTCACTAATCAAGAGACATCCCTGCTATAAATTGAACGATATCTATAGATGTCAATTGCGAAACTGATAAACAGGGATGTCTCTTGATTAGTGACTTGAGAGACATAGCCTGTACTACAGTGACGAGCTCAAACAAGAGCGAAACACGTGTCTGTAGTTTGGTTTTGCCCTGATATAGGTTGAATGATATTTATATCTATTTATATGGCAGCATCCAAGGTGTCTTTTAAAGTGTTAGAAATTTCTAACCGACACCATTTCAGTTCAAAACTGAAATTATTACTATTGACAGTATGGCATTAGATACTTTATGTATCATCTTTGGACATTTTTAGACTGTCACAAAACGCTCTGTTCGTTATATATATATATATATATATATATAACGTGAAGTCAATAGTGGAGTTGCAGTCAATGTTATGGCCAATGTAAATGAAGAAAACTCTTTTATTTTTGTCAAGCTTTCGAATTTATTTAATTCTTTTTCAAGACATCTATAGTGAAGAAAAAAAATTTTTTATATAATAAAAATTTTTTTATAATGTTTTATATGTGATAACTTACTAATACGTGAGGTTATGAAAAAAGCTGCGAATTCTGTTTGATAAAATTAAAGTAAATCATATTATTAAAATACATAAAAACATATACGTTTAAAACTTATTATTTGATTGACTTTTAATATGTCTTCAATTTCTTTTTTATATATGTATGTTTTTTTATGTATCTATGGTATTTATTTTAACACAGTAGGAAAGCAAAACATTGTAATGATTAATTTATTTAGATTTTATTTTTATATCAAGTAACTTACTATATTCGTGAAATACAGAACTTTAATTTCAAAAATTTTTATAAAAAAATTTTTTTAAATGTTAAATTTATTAAAGTTGTTATTTTTTATGTTTTTATTTTTGTTTATTTTAATATTATATTAATCTTTATGTTTGTAATCCTGTTTTAATTTATTAAAAGTTTTTTTATATTTATAAGTTAAATTTATATGTTAAATTTATTTATATTTATTTTTGAAATGATAGAATGTAAATATAAAAAAACTTTTAATAAATTAAAACAGGATTACAAACATAAAGATTAATATAATATTAAAATAAACAAAAATAAAAACATAAAAAATAACAACTTTAATAAATTTAACATTTAAAAAAAAATTTTTATAAAAATTTTTGAAATTAAAGTTCTGTATTTCACGAATATAGTAAGTTACTTGATATAAAAATAAACTCTAAATAAATTAATCATTACAATGTTTTGCTTTCCTACTGTGTTAAAATAAATACCATAGATACATAAAAAAACATACATATATAAAAAAGAAATTGAAGACATATTAAAAGTCAATCAAATAATAAGTTTTAAACGTATATGTTTTTATGTATTTTAATAATATGATTTACTTTAATTTTATCAAACAGAATTCGCAGCTTTTTTCATAACCTCACGTATTAGTAAGTTATCACATATAAAACATTATAAAAAAAATTTTATTATATAAAAAATTTTTTTTCTTCACTATAGATGTCTTGAAAAAGAATTAAATAAATTCGAAAGCTTGACAAAAATAAAAGAGTTTTCTTCATTTACATTGGCCATAACATTGACTGCAACTCCACTATTGACTTCACGTTATATTGAACCAGTCACTATACCATTATTCATATATATATATATATATATATATATATATATATATATATATATATATATATACATATATATAAGATTCTTAGGTTAAACAGATTCAAAGAGAAAAAGGTGAAAAGGTGTTAAAAAGGACAACAACTAATATAAAAAAATATATATAAAAAAAATTTCAAATAGGTGTCTAGTTAGTTTTGTAATACTTAAAATGTGGACTTCAACCAATACCATTCCATTTTTTTTTTCATTAAATCTCAGATATACTGTTTTACTGTATTTGGTAGATTTTGCGTTTGAGAGCAAGTTTCTATAAATAAAAATATGTTATTCTTCGTCTGTATAAATACCTTCACTTACTTGTCCAATGGGTAAAAAAGGAGACATCCTAATAAAAACCTATCTTGTACAAAAATCAAAACCAAAACTAGCAACCGAATTACTTAAGGGTGATTCGCATATTCGAATCGGATCACATCAGGTCACATAATGTTTTTCGAAAAGTTCATGTGTACTAACATAAAGAAAAACAAATTCGACAATCGAATGTACATATGTAGCCCTTAAAATTCAATATTCTTGTTCCTTTCTGAACAAACTTCGTGTAGTTATATAAAAACAAATTATACGGTACTTCAATTATTTCTCTTTGAAATATAGATATACTTCTAGTAACACAAATGTTACTTGAACAAATTTATCACAAAAACTTTTATGTCGGTTTTAGAAGTCATTAGTTTTCTGTTTTCCGCTGTGGTGTTTCGCAAGTATTCTCAAAGTTTATATCTAGGTACCGTAGTAGTTTTATTCAATATATCATAATGAATAAATTATTTGAAATGCCATACGAATTTAATATGTATCTCTATTTGATGTAGGTATACACTAAACAGATTATAGCGGATCTAAACATAGCTCGAAAATTGCCAGATATTAATGACATTCCTTGTTTTAGTCCAAGATATGACGGTAAAATTAGTAGGAAACCTTGCAATTTTGTTTATATACATCGATTTGAATAGTTAAAGCTATTCGTTGCCCATTTACAATTTACAACGTTTATATAGTCCATTTCATCGTTTTTGGCCGATTTGGTATTAGAAACCACTGAAATAAGATTAAACTGTCATCCAAGTTACCAGGCGGAAAATTTTTTTTTTCTAAATTAGGTCGTAAGTTTCTGAAACTATCAGTGTGGTTTGACATCTACAAAAATATGACATTAATAATTATTAAATTCAACCCTTCAACAACGAGCCGTACATGACGGTTACTAGGAATGTGAATTAAGTCAAGACTTCCGTATTGAATACTTTTTATCTACCGGTGAAACAAGATGCAGTTACGTAAGCGTTGTATTAAAAAACAAACGTCCTCATTTATATTTCTAACTTGCCTGTATCTGAGAGAGATGTAACTCTAAATTTACTTCGAGTATGATTTCTGTCATCGGCCAAAATCGGTGAAATGGACTATATACAGGATTATTAATGACAAATTATGTCGAAACAAATTGTAAAATGTTCGAGAAATTTAGCAACAAAAATAGCAAACTACTAATCAAGGTTGTGTTATATTTAGGAAGATTATTTCCTGAGAACAGCTTTTTCGATGGCATTAGAATCTAATGCACCAAATCTTTCCATTGTGGAAAATTATAACAATAATTAATAATGTCGTTGTTAAACTGACAAATATTTGACATTTATATTTGACGTGACTATTTCTCTAGTGCAATAGTCGCTGATATTGTTCTAGTGCAATAGTCGCTGATATTTGATTATGATTGGTCAAATTTTAAAAAATTATGACATTCTATTGGTTAATTTGAATCGAAGGAAATAATCAGTAAATAAATTTTCTTCCCTATACATTTAAACTTTCTGTGTACTTTTAGTTATTCATATAATAATTATTTCGGCGCCATATAACAATATATTAGTGACTTTTTTTCTCGTATTAATAAATATACTATCCTATTTGAAAATGTTCAAGTAGCATATTATAAATAGGAACACACGTTTCAAATCCTCCCTACAGATTAAAATGATCCCGAAACCGGGCTCATATTACCCTGTAACAAATCATATAAATTCGACATCTCAGTTAATGGTTAAACTGAGATAGAAACAGGACGAACTAGATGCTGGTTTATATCTGTGGGATCGCTCAAACAGTTCGAAAATCCATTTGAAATATAGACTTACAACAATCTACTAACTTCAGGTACAAAGATTATGATACCCAACTGAAATTATAACTTCAAATAACTATTTCAATTCCCACCTAAATTCTCTTTTATGATTATGAATCGTGTTCTAAGATTAATCAAATCGTATGGATACTGAAATATGATTTTTCTAGTGATGGATGTTCCTTAAATATATTGTTTTTTTTATAAAAAATATAGTTTGTCATATAGGTACCTCTTTATTGGATTTAGGATTCTTATGAAACTTTTGGACAGAAAATGCTTAAAAATGAGAGATTAAAAAAGGTTTCATACTCCATTCTCGAATGCACAGGCATTCGACATTTCATCGCAATGACTTAGCCTGCATATATAATATATTTATATAGGTTATATACAAGATGCAAAGCGACCACAGAAGTACCATTTTTGGAGTGAAGATGGAGCCACTGTTTTCAAGTTTCGCAAGTCCAAATCTATAGATATTATTCAGTTTATACCGGGGATGTCTCTTCATTAGTGACTGAAGAGACATAACCTATACTACACTGATATGCTCAAATGAGAGCGAAACACCGTGTCTGTAGTTCAAAACTGGAATTATTTTTGACAGTATTGGGCCGAATGAAACTCTTTAATTTTGGACGGTGGACTTATTAAAAGACTTGTAGAAAATTCCGAGGGCACAGAAACAATGAAAGAAATAGTAGTCCCAAGAAATGAATTACCAGAAATTCTAAAAACAGACTTTTAAGTTAAGGTCCTTTCCTCATTCTGATATCCCGTTACAATAAATAATATAAAAAAATAATGTGGTGTACGCCTTTGGAACTGTTTTCTTTGCTGCAGGATACTATCTTTATGCCAACTAAGAATGGAAAAACTATACTTGCATTTAACTGCGATTCTCTACATTCACTTGTAATCACTTCTAAACATCTGCAATTACTTTTGATCCTCTGCTGTCACTTATTATTATTTATGATTTTTGCATTCACTTGCAATCACTTCCAAACCTCTACAGTCACCTACAACCACTCCTGCTGCAGTCACTTGAAATCATTTTTAACCACTTGAAGACAAAAATTGATGTAATGATTATTTTTTCTTACCTTTTCCAAACTAGTCTTTTGCAAAAAAAGTTTATATTTAAATACACTTTTTTTCTGTTTTTTGAACGGGAAAATTCATTTATAAACTTACCATAGGTAGAGTTATTTTATATAAACGAAATTAAGAACAAAGCAGCGTTCAATAAATTCCTCTCTGGTTATTGTCGAGTATATAGATAACCAAAATTTAAATACATTTTCGTGTGGAATACCTATAGGTATATCGCAGGAAATGAAATTTCACAAAGGATATTAAATGCTGGAGAATTCGTGTTCGAATTATGATGGTGAGGATGGTCTTCGCTTGTACAGTGTATTAGGTAAACTAAACAGGAATTTCATGAATAACGTTTTTTGGTTGGTATGATACACAAAATAATTTATTCAACGAGTAAATATTTAACAAATACTATACAATCTTTTGTTTTATTAAAATTGTTAAAATATTCTTAGATTTTGCATTTATTGGTTTATCAAAAGCTATTGGTTAAACAGCTGTCGCCTAATGACAACAATTCGATTGCAATCGGATGCGTTTGGTATGAAAGCCCAAGATTTATCAAAAAATTGCTCTCATCAAGCTTAGCAACTGGAGCTCCAAGTGAACTACAACAGCAGTATTGGAAGTCTTGTTGGAATTTTCCCCTAATCTTGAAGTGTAAGGGAAGGATGGGCTTTTATAGCACAAAATTGAAGAAAACATCTGAGAAATGAAATCAGACCGCATGGTAGAAATACATCAACGGAATGGCAAAACTTGAGCACTTAACCCAAGCCATAGGGATAGATATACCTGGTATATTTTCCAAAGACTTCCTTGTCATTGCCTAACTGGAGCTCTAAGTGCACTACAACAGCAATATTGGAAGTCTTGTTGGACCTTCCTCCTAATCTTCAAGGGAAAGGCAAGGATGGGCTTTTATAGCAGGAAATTGAAGAAAATATCTGAGAGATGAAATCAGACCGCATGGTACAACTACATCAACAAAAGGAATGGTAAAACTCGAGCATTCATCCCAAGCCTCAGGAATAGATATACCTGGTACATAGCAAGGTCCAAAGACTTTCTTGCCATTGCCTAATTGGAGCTCTAAGTGCACTACAACAGCAGTATTGGAAGTCTTGTTGGACCTTCCTCCTAATCTTGAAGGAAAAGGCAAGGATGGGCTTTTATAGCAGGAAATTGAAGAAAATATCTGAGAGATGAAATCAGACCGCATGGTACAACTACATCAACAAAAGGAATGGTAAAACTTGAGCATTCATCCCAAGCCTCAGGAATAGATATACCTGGTACATAGCAAGGTCCAAATACTTTCTTGCCATTGCCTAATTGGAGCTCTAATTGTATTACAACAGCAGTATTGGAGGTATTGTTGGACCTTCCTCCGAATCTTGAAGGGAAAGGCAAAGATTGGCTTTTATAGCTGAAAATTGCAGAAAAAATCTAAGAGATGAAATCAGACGCATGGTAGAAATACATCAACAAAAGGAATGGCAAAACTCAAGCTCTCAACCCAAGCCTCAGGGATAGATATACCTGGTATATAGCAAGGTCCAAAGACTTTCTTGTCATTGCCTAACTGGAGCTCTAAGTGCACTACTACAACAGGAGTATTAGAAGTCTTATTGGACCTTAATCCTAATCTTCAAGGGGAAGGCAAGGATGGGTTTTTCTAGCAGGAAATTAAAGAAAACACCTAAGAGATGAAATCAGACCGCATGGTAGAACTACAATAACAAAAGGAATGTCAAAACTCGAGCACTCAACCCAAGCCTTAGGGATAGATATACCTGGTACACAGACAGGTCTACGACTAGTGTAAGTATGGTTACGATTAATATATTTTAATCAGTTCCTCCAAAACTTAGTTGTATTTCCTTAATAATATTAAAATTGTAGCATTCCAAAAAAGCAAACCTTTAATACAAGTTATTTATATAATTTATTTCTTTTCTGGACCTTCTCTATACACAACCATAATAACATTTTTATTTTATCTAGAAAATTTTTTTTGTTTAATGTTGGCAACAATTTATTCGAAAAAGTTCTAATTAAAGTTTTTATAGATTGTCAACTTTAACTCTATTAAAAAAAGTAGATACTCAAAGTTTACAATACTAATTTTACATTTAAGTGAACAACCAATAATCGCCGATATTTAATGTAATTTTTTTTTAAATAAAAGAACAAAAATGATTTTCTCTCACAGTTTAACTTGTAATTATAACTAATTATCAGCGATTTCTTTAAACTTTAATCGTAGAAACAAACTTTAATAACTACTCAGTTTTAATTAAGTTAATTTTTGTTCTGATAATCCTCTAATAATACTTCTCTTAAGTTTTAAGCCAATTCCATCCACAATATTTAATTAAAGCGGCAAAGTTATTTTCTACAAACTTTCTTTTGATTTTAACAAGATACTGTTAGGAGTTCGGATCTTACAAGAAAAAAACATTTCTATTCGTTAAATCTTAATAGTCCAGGAAGTATCTTATTTTTTTGTATTATAATCTTCTTGTAAGACACTTCAAAAAAAATCGTTTGGGACTAGAACTAAAGCGTAAAGTTTTTTGCCCTTTGTAAACAATTTTCAATTCTTTCTTTTTTTCTCGATTATTCCCTTTTTTCGATTTTTTGTTATTTTTTCTGTTAGTGTTTTTAATCGATATTTGTTCTTCCTATTGTTAACTTCATCTTCCACTCGATTAGGTGTCTCTAGTGCAGCATACCCTTATTTTATAATACTAGAGTACATCTTCAATCCCACTAGGTGTGACCACTTAAACGACTGTTATACAACAACTGCGCTTCCAAAATAGCTGGAATCCCCCTAGGTGTGACCACTTAAACGACTGTTATACAACAACTGGGCTTCCAAAATGGCTGGAACTTTGGTGATTCACTAGCTTTTATTTACGAGTGCTGCCATCTTCACGTTAGATTTTCAGATTCTCTCGTTAAACTAATTTTAACATGGAGTTCAGAAACTTTTCAGAGCCCATCGTTAAACTTATTTTAACATGCAGAGTGGAAGCATAGCTTCTATCATACACTCCAACGACTGGCAAGTTTTTGTTTGATCTAACGTATTTACTTTTATTTTAATATTTAATAATAAAAATGTCAATCATAAAGACAAATTATCACAAAACTTGAAATATTTTCTGATATGATTGCCAAGAAAAACGGTAGCAACTCAAAAACTTTATAAGACAAAATTGTCAACTCTGTATCAAGTAAAACGAACACGTCTACTCTGATTTTGTCAATTTTCTGAAAATGTTTAATCGATCTACTTCACTCTTGAAAATCCGTTATATCCACTTTTCTCTGGAGAAAACACGTCGCTAAGCTATCTTTTTTATATGAATTCTCAAGACATGGTTGCAATCAAAATTTCCAAAGGGATTTTGCTTAGGTCTATTTTATCTCTAGAGCCAGTTAAAGAAATGTAAGATTACTATTTATATACTTACTTATAGTTCGTGTAGACCAATGGTAGAATAGTATCTCGTTTATAATCTGCAAACATATATTGTTTGAAATATATCTAGATTAATCTTTAACAATTAACTTGACAAACCAAAGAAAACTGGAGTAAAACTGTTCTTTTCGTATTTTGGAAGGTAAGATGTAGTACATTCACAATTATAGTAACTGACTTATCCGCTAATAAAGTCGAAGATATGAAGGGATTTCCCAACTTTAGGTAACTAGGGGAAAGGATTGGCTTCAAGAATTTTATATTTTATTTTGTATTTACTTGACATTACATATTGTCACATACGATAAGAGGGCAGTTTTGCCCTAGATATTAATTTATTAGTTTATTGTATTACTGTATTACTGTATTGTTTTGTATTAAATTTTACCAAGTCAAAGTCATTGCGTTAGATCTCGACACGTGTTTAAATAGTTTAATTTTTATTCTCACGTAGAATATGAATTGGCTATAAAAGCAAGTTGTTGAGGTCGGACACGGAGAGTTCGGAGTCTGAGGTTGTTTTTTAAGCAAAGCACCAAGATGAGCAGTTGAGGGTTCCTGCTAGTATTTTTTTTATATAATTGTTTCTGTTGAGGGTCAGCAGAAAAGTTTGTGTGCAAAGTGTACACAGAGATTTGGTGTTGATGATGGTCTCTGCTAAAGGAGAGCGGAAATATTTTAAGTGCACATGAAGCACAATAGGTGATAATATCACCAAGAAAGGCAGATGATGGTTCCTGCCAATGATATTGGATGAGTTTTTTTAGGTATAATGATGTCTGCTGAGGAACAGCAGATAAGTTGGTGTGCAGGGTGCACATTGTTTTATAATTGAGTTTGATAATGTCTGCGGGGAGATAGCAGGCGAGTTTTTGCGCAGTGCGCATATACTATTGTATATTTGGGGCGAGAGGTTCGCCCAAGAGTTTTATATGCCATGGTCCCACAAAGAGGTCTGGGACAATATGTGAAAATATAACACTCACTGACGAGTGTTCAAAAAAAAGGGGTAACTAATGTGGTATGGTGTTCGTGTACGAAGTCAAATACCCGTATCGGTATAGGTTCAGATTTGAGTTTAATGTAAAGAACAGTAATTCCCTAATGCCGTTTCTAGATATATTCTAATAATATTTGTTTTTGTATGTTTTAGGACCGAGTTATATTTTTGATTTTTAAATGCTTAATGTTTTCCCCACATCTACTGAAGGAAGACGCGATCCAGGAGATGCTTGCTCGGTACCAGAATTCTAGAGAGAAAGGGTCCTTCATCCTGAGTATGGTATCGGTCTTGTCTCAACAAGTAAGGAAGGTCTCCGTCGAGGTATGGAAATAGTTAGCGTCGATACTCCTATCGCAATAATAGCAGATCTTCCCAATGGATGGTAGCCATAGGTGGGAAGACTGTAGTTGTATGGTTTTAAGGTGAATGAAGTGATGGAGTACTGTCTGATGTTGGCCATGGACCTCGAAAGATGCAGCTATAGACAATGGTTGGTTTTTAAAGCAGTTGCAGACAGACCAATATACCAAAAAGGGATCCGTCTAGCCAGCGGTGGACCTGGCGTTTCTAGACGAGGGCAAGACAGGACATTCTCCGAGAAGAGCGGATCCTGATAGAAGTGTGGCGGATTATTAATTTTGTAAAACTCAGTCCTATACATACACCCCTGTAAGCCAGAGCCAAGCAAAGCCAGGGGCTGCCTTTAAGGGAAGGGGGGCATGTCACATACGATAAGAGGGCAGTTTTGCCCTAGATATTAATTTATTAGTTTATTGTATTACTGTATTGTTTTGTATTACATTTTACCAGGTCAAAGTCATTGCGTTAGATCTCGACATGTGTTTAAATAGTTTAATTTTTATTCTCACGTAGAATATCAATTGGCTATAAAAGCAAGTTGTTGAGGTCGGACACGGGGAGTTCGGAGTCTGAGGTTGTCTGTAAGGGTCACCCTTCGGGGTGTCCCTAAAGCAGACCCTTGGGTCTGGGCCGTTGTGACTCTTGACGTATTTTTGTGTGTAAGTGTGACATGCCACCATGTAGATTATTTGGTAAGATTAGTTAAGATTTGTCTTTAGTTATTCGTTATTCATATTTTAATTATTTATTGTTATTGTTTGTTTCGTTGTTAATATATTTGTTGTTTGTTTCCTGTTGTTTATCTAATCTTTTCCTTGGTTAGTTTTCTGCCTTTAGCAGGATACATAACCAGGAGGCAGATAACCACGACCTGGGTGGGAAGTGCCTTCAGTAAGCTACCCCTCATCCCAAAACACTATGGCACATTCCTCCATCCCTCCGGGCGTGACAATATTTAGTTTAAATAAATATCTAGATAATTATAAAAAATAAGTACAGAACCTTTAATGAAGAATAGTTTTTTTCATGACATTAATAATACAGAAATTTAACTTACGTGGATTCAATGACAAGTGTACAAACTAGAAAGTAAAAAAAATACTTTTATAACAATACTAACTTTTTTGTACAAACAGAACTCTGTAACGACTTTACAACCAATTTAATCGAAGGCAGATTTTTAACTGTTGGTTTGTCATCGTACAACTCTCTAAAATTAAAAAAAGCAATTAACAGGTAGAAGTTTATGAAAATTTCAAGTATAATTTATTATTAGGCCAATTAAGTTACACATTTACTAAAACCTTTTCAAATGTTTTCTTTGTGAGTTTTATTGTTAAAAAATACTTTTTAAAATAAACAATATTATATTTTATTTCCCCTAATCTATTATATATGCTTCGGTAAAATATGTGAATTTCCTAACGCTTGTTTAAGAATGTCAATACTTGTGTGAGCATATCAATACCTGTCTTGATTTTTCTTGGATTCTCTGAGTATTTTCATACATTTATAAATTGTAAAAATATGTAAAGATCGGTACATTATAGAATACATAATATATCCTTTGCCATTTCTTTAAAGATTCATGTACGTTTTTTTTACATATTTTTTAAAAAAAATATTAGAAATACTAAAATTTTATACTATACTGAGTCAAAAATATAAACAAACAATTAAAATTTAAAATTAATCCGGACATTTAAAATCAGTTATTATTACAATAAATTGATAAGAATTGAATGTACAAACACATAACGAAAGTTTCGAATAAACTCTTTTCTAAGATATATATTAATACGGCCCTGATACTTAAAATTTTTTACAATTTCTTAAAATTACGTAATACTTTTGTGCCTACGTGCCAAAAATTCCATTTTACTATATCACGTGCTTTTTGGGTGCAACTCTATGATTGACCAATCGGAGTCATCTTTCGTGGCGTGATCATCCCTGTAAGGTAAATGATAATTTTCTTCGTAACTAGCCAAAGACTCACTTTTGATTTGTTCTGGCGAAAAATCGACACTCTTTTTTTTAATTTACGCAAGAGTTGGTGCTCACAGGGTTACATTAAAGGGTCGTGGTAATTTCCCTAATGTGGTTATTAAAATTACCCTTTAAAATGTTTGCTAATCGTGACTCGTAATAAGTTGAATTATCTTTTCATCCTTTCCTGCTATCTACGATCTACGAGTGCTAGAGTTGTAATACATTTTTTTTGAATAACCTAAAAAAGCACTTTGGAAGTCATTTGTAACTTTTTACATACTATCTATTTCTAATCATAAAGAAAATACAACTTATGAAAATGCAACTTTCGCTGTAAAGAAGATCGTATCTATTTATTTCTTTTAAAATTTTACAAAGAACTACAGTGTTTTTATCAGTGTGCTTGCTGGAAATAATTTTGTAGCAGGTTCGTCTCTTTCTTTAAAAAAAAGAGTGTGCGTGTAACCTTTACGCGCGATTGAAGTAAAACTTATTTGACGTACGTATTATCGCAAAATAAATTCAAATTCAAAATAGGTTTATTAACAATTAGCTACAGGTTTTTGATTTTTTTGTTTATCTTTCGCGTGTTACGAACAGTTACAACTGACGCTAGGAGCTAGCCAAAAAAAATTCATACCAAAAGTTGTCACGACACTATGACACGACACACGCATGTTTCTCTCTCTCACAGACCAAAAAATAAATAACTCTCTCCCTCTCTCTCATAGATAGATATATTACAATTAAAAAGACACTATTTTAAATTAAAAGAAAATGTACATTAAAAAGAAAATACTGTAGAAAAAATAATAATTAACTATAATAGTATTACATTTTATTTCATCCTGTTTTTATAAATTAATAAATTCATAAACATTTTAAAAATAGTTCGTAACTTGACTATTTAGGTACCTACGTCAAATTACCTTAACTGTCAGTTACTGTCAAATATTTTAATTTTAAAATTTTGTATTGAATTGTTAATTCCTGTTTTAAATTATAAAAAGTAATTCTAAAAAGATGTGTTGTCTAAAGCTCTGGTATTTTATAAATGGACACTTTTGTTTAAAGAAACGAACTGTTAGGTAAGTAGAGATTTTATACAGACAATAATAAACGCTTATGTATGTATAAACACTCTGTTGTGTTTACAAATTACTAATTCCTTCACTAATTAATCGAAAGGAACTTCGTTCCATCCGGGTGTCCCTTGACACCTCACACTTTTTTTATTATTATTTATTGATGAAAGAGTAAAATATTCTTGAGAATCCGCCATTTTATTCAAGTGACAACTATTTTGTTTTGTAATTTATCTTAAATTCATTAATTTCACTTTCACGTTTTAAAAAATTTTGACAGAAATTAACGGTTAGGTTAGGTTAGCTAATCAAAAGTTTTGACGTACGTGTTGCAAAATGTATCGCAAGGAAGTCAGTAGAAACATAAAGAACTGTGTGTGTGAAAATCATGAAAAATCTGATAATTTCTTCCGTATTTTAAATGTTAACTGTCAATCAATTTCTAACAAAACTAATAGAGTAGACCTTATTTCAAAGCAATATGAACCAATATTATGTCTATCCAAAACATGGTCCAATAATGACAATATCGGCTACATACGATTTAATAATTACTCTGTTACTGTTACTTCAATAGAACTAATCACATGGCGGTGTACTAATTTTGACAAAATCTTCCATAGAAATTAAGAATCACGATTTTTTGAAGTAGATATTGAAATCTAAAGTATCTCTTTTAAAATACTTCAAACCACCTGTTGTATATTAAATATTTATAGATCCCCATCTGAAAATTTCAATACATTTATAGATAGACTTTATAGTGCATTAATTTTCTGTACAAATAACTTTATATCGATTCTTAGTGGAGATTTCAACATTAATTTTTTAAGCGATTCACAGGAAAATAAAATGTATGCTTATAGTAGAGTACTCACTAATTTTCATTCAATATTTTTTCATCACTTTCTTCGTTAATAAATCCACTTTGTTTTTTCATTTTTAAAAAAAACACTTTATACAAAAATTTTAGGCGTAAAACTATTCACCAACAATGTAATTTGGTTGACAAGCTGTCAATTTGACAGGTCAGCAAAATATAAATAAAATACAATTATAGATTTAACTTTTATTTTATATGGTAGGCGGAATCGTAGTAGGTTTTTTGTATCAGGTTTTTTGCGTTACATTAGAATATGACGTCACGTCCGTTAGAATTACTGAGTTACCCCTAGTCGCGCCTAAAGAAGTTTTACTTCAAAACTGTGTTTTTTTATTATAGCAGTAACTCTTTTTACTCTTTGTTTTTTTTAAGTAAGGTGAAATTTTAAATAAAAAAAAATACGAATTGCACTCGCAGAGTGCCAGCAAAAGTAAAAACATGAGTATTAACATTTTTGGATGGTTAGGGAAAAATTTTGCACGAATTGCTGTAATTATCAATATATAAATACTATCATTTATACGATAAAATACAATATTCATTTAAAAAAAAAGTAACAAAATTTTCTTACATTTTCTTGCAAAATAAGTTGTTTTTTCAAACCACAAAGGTTAAGATATTTTTTTTATTTTTCGGTCGCTAGGTAAGCTGTGTAATTTCAAATTACTTAATATTGGATCACTTTAACAAAATGATATATTTATTTTTTATCTTTTTTCTGGGTTTCTTATCTTTCACATCCATTGAATAAAAAATTAAGTAGCGCCCAATTTTTTTTTCATTTTTTAAATCCTTTAAAAAAATATTTAGCACGAACGAACCCACGACTCGCTTTCCACAAAACAACTTTTTTATTTTAATAAATAAAGGTTAAAATTTCATAGAAACAGCAATGATTGAAAAAATTATAATTATAATAATCTATTAACTTACCTTTTAAATAATCTTAACTTGTTTTGGCATTTATTATTAAAACAAATCTTCAATTTTCTTGTAGTTACAAAGTGTATTTGTGTATTTGTCATAAATGTACTCATTTCAACGCTTTAAACGCTTTGCTGAGTTGGTGGGAAAATGTAAATTATACTCTTTGCAACATAAAGCTGTTTAATGAAGATCAGAGATCAAAGAATATTCAGTATTTCTCGCTTTTGTGATAATTATCATTTGGAGTTGACGATATTAAGGAAGTTAAATATTAACAGAGAAAATAAACAGTCGAATCCAATAAATTAAATGTTGATTTATTATATTCGAAAACAGTTCAATATCTCTTTTACTAACAAAAATAGGATGTTTATATTGTTTACAAGACTTTTTTTGTTTGTTTTGTATACCTTCGTTCCTCTAATAATATATATATATATGTAAATTAATTGTACCGACCCTTACTACTTGAAAGTTCATTTTTATTTGGAATAATAAAAGTAATAAAAAACTCTATGTTTTTTACATATAACTTTCACTTTAATTAATTAATTAATTAATATTTTAAAATTTTTTTAATTAAAGTGAAAGTTATATGTAAAAAACATAGAGTTTTTTATTACTTTTATTATTCCAAATATATATATGTATATACTAGCAGACCCGGCGAATTTCGTACCACCTATCACTGATGTCTTTTTCTCATTTTTAGACATTTTTACGATTTCGTCTCGTTTTTTATTGTTTTACTGCTTTTTTTTTGGTTTTGTCATTTTAATATATTTTTTTTACTTTTTTTTTCGTTGTATTTTGTAATTTATCGATTAGATATATTGGATATTAACTGCGCCACCTTACGGTGGCGTAATAGTACTTGGTTACGTAAGTTTTGTTGGTTGAAATATATGTGATACCAACTAAACTATTTCACCTCACGGTGGCGTTAGCATTTAATTGGGAAAGAATTGCTCGTTCAAATATTTGAGAAATCAACTGTGCCATCTGACGGTGACGCGATAGTACTTGGTTTAGAAAGCTATTGAAAGCTTTACGTTAGGATTTTTAACACACTGTACCAAAATTTTTTGGTATTTTATTCCCACCAGTATAATAAGGATTTCTTTGGTAAGTTGAGCTATTTCATTTTGTGTTAGGTGTGGATTCCACTAAAGTTTGCGAGGTGTGGATTCCACTTAATTTTTCTGTCGAGAAAAACTTCGAGGCATTTTATTTCTTCTTAGTGTCACTCCATTTTTATTAGGAGATTCGTGAATGAACTGAGTGTCGTTTTGTTAGAATTGGCTAAAAGTCCATTCTTCGAAAACCAAATAATTATAAGGTTTAAGGCACTTTGCATGCGGTCCGTAATAATATTGTCATGTTTACATCTGACCACAATAATGAAATTTTCAGCATAGCCCAAAGCATAAAACCCTTCTCTTTTAAGCTTTGCTATGACATTGGCCAAAGTAAAACTCCTCCTTAGGAGACCCTTTTAGTTCATTAAGGTAGTTAGAAAACCACAAACTGAGTAGAAAATATCTCTAGTAGAGCTATCTCGCCATTTCAAAACGATATGGTTTAACAGGAAACAGTACATTTTAACAGAACACATTATTAGCATTTACTTTCTCCTAAGAAATAGCATTCTGAGTTTAAGAATATTTGCCTGAAAACATGTCTCGTTTGTAAAATAAATCATTGTAAATTTGAAGTGATAGTTTTATTGACGTGACAACGTCTTATAATTCGATGGAGCCGGCTGCATGACCAAAAAAATGAGGCGTTACCTCGCTCTGATAGGCTTAAATGGAAAATGAAAAATGAAAAATGAAAAATGAAAAATGAAAAATGAAAAATGAAAAATGAAAAATGAAAAATGAAAAATGAAAAATGAAAAATGAAAAATGAAAAATGAAAAATGAAAAATGAAAAATGAAAAATGAAAAATGAAAAATGAAAAATGAAAAATGAAAAATGAAAAATGAAAAATGAAAAATGAAAAATGAAAAATGAAAAATGAAAAATGAAAAATGAAAAATGAAAAATGAAAAATGAAAAATGAAAAATGAAAAATGAAAAATGAAAAATGAAAAATGAAAAATGAAAAATGAAAAATGAAAAATGAAAAATGAAAAATGAAAAATGAAAAATGAAAAATGAAAAATGAAAAATGAAAAATGAAAAATGAAAAATGAAAAATGAAAAATGAAAAATGAAAAATGAAAAATGAAAAATGAAAAATGAAAAATGAAAAATGAAAAATGAAAAATGAAAAATGAAAAATGAAAAATGAAAAATGAAAAATGAAAAATGAAAAATGAAAAATGAAAAATGAAAAATGAAAAATGAAAAATGAAAAATGAAAAATGAAAAATGAAAAATGAAAAATGAAAAATGAAAAATGAAAAATGAAAAATGAAAAATGAAAAATGAAAAATGAAAAATGAAAAATGAAAAATGAAAAATGAAAAATGAAAAATGAAAAATGAAAAATGAAAAATGAAAAATGAAAAATGAAAAATGAAAAATGAAAAATGAAAAATGAAAAATGAAAAATGAAAAATGAAAAATGAAAAATGAAAAATGAAAAATGAAAAATGAAAAATGAAAAATGAAAAATGAAAAATGAAAAATGAAAAATGAAAAATGAAAAATGAAAAATGAAAAATGAAAAATGAAAAATGAAAAATGAAAAATGAAAAATGAAAAATGAAAAATGAAAAATGAAAAATGAAAAATGAAAAATGAAAAATGAAAAATGAAAAATGAAAAATGAAAAATGAAAAATGAAAAATGAAAAATGAAAAATGAAAAATGAAAAATGAAAAATGAAAAATGAAAAATGAAAAATGAAAAATGAAAAATGAAAAATGAAAAATGAAAAATGAAAAATGAAAAATGAAAAATGAAAAATGAAAAATGAAAAATGAAAAATGAAAAATGAAAAATGAAAAATGAAAAATGAAAAATGAAAAATGAAAAATGAAAAATGAAAAATGAAAAATGAAAAATGAAAAATGAAAAATGAAAAATGAAAAATGAAAAATGAAAAATGAAAAATGAAAAATGAAAAATGAAAAATGAAAAATGAAAAATGAAAAATGAAAAATGAAAAATGAAAAATGAAAAATGAAAAATGAAAAATGAAAAATGAAAAATGAAAAATGAAAAATGAAAAATGAAAAATGAAAAATGAAAAATGAAAAATGAAAAATGAAAAATGAAAAATGAAAAATGAAAAATGAAAAATGAAAAATGAAAAATGAAAAATGAAAAATGAAAAATGAAAAATGAAAAATGAAAAATGAAAAATGAAAAATGAAAAATGAAAAATGAAAAATGAAAAATGAAAAATGAAAAATGAAAAATGAAAAATGAAAAATGAAAAATGAAAAATGAAAAATGAAAAATGAAAAATGAAAAATGAAAAATGAAAAATGAAAAATGAAAAATGAAAAATGAAAAATGAAAAATGAAAAATGAAAAATGAAAAATGAAAAATGAAAAATGAAAAATGAAAAATGAAAAATGAAAAATGAAAAATGAAAAATGAAAAATGAAAAATGAAAAATGAAAAATGAAAAATGAAAAATGAAAAATGAAAAATGAAAAATGAAAAATGAAAAATGAAAAATGAAAAATGAAAAATGAAAAATGAAAAATGAAAAATGAAAAATGAAAAATGAAAAATGAAAAATGAAAAATGAAAAATGAAAAATGAAAAATGAAAAATGAAAAATGAAAAATGAAAAATGAAAAATGAAAAATGAAAAATGAAAAATGAAAAATGAAAAATGAAAAATGAAAAATGAAAAATGAAAAATGAAAAATGAAAAATGAAAAATGAAAAATGAAAAATGAAAAATGAAAAATGAAAAATGAAAAATGAAAAATGAAAAATGAAAAATGAAAAATGAAAAATGAAAAATGAAAAATGAAAAATGAAAAATGAAAAATGAAAAATGAAAAATGAAAAATGAAAAATGAAAAATGAAAAATGAAAAATGAAAAATGAAAAATGAAAAATGAAAAATGAAAAATGAAAAATGAAAAATGAAAAATGAAAAATGAAAAATGAAAAATGAAAAATGAAAAATGAAAAATGAAAAATGAAAAATGAAAAATGAAAAATGAAAAATGAAAAATGAAAAATGAAAAATGAAAAATGAAAAATGAAAAATGAAAAATGAAAAATGAAAAATGAAAAATGAAAAATGAAAAATGAAAAATGAAAAATGAAAAATGAAAAATGAAAAATGAAAAATGAAAAATGAAAAATGAAAAATGAAAAATGAAAAATGAAAAATGAAAAATGAAAAATGAAAAATGAAAAATGAAAAATGAAAAATGAAAAATGAAAAATGAAAAATGAAAAATGAAAAATGAAAAATGAAAAATGAAAAATGAAAAATGAAAAATGAAAAATGAAAAATGAAAAATGAAAAATGAAAAATGAAAAATGAAAAATGAAAAATGAAAAATGAAAAATGAAAAATGAAAAATGAAAAATGAAAAATGAAAAATGAAAAATGAAAAATGAAAAATGAAAAATGAAAAATGAAAAATGAAAAATGAAAAATGAAAAATGAAAAATGAAAAATGAAAAATGAAAAATGAAAAATGAAAAATGAAAAATGAAAAATGAAAAATGAAAAATGAAAAATGAAAAATGAAAAATGAAAAATGAAAAATGAAAAATGAAAAATGAAAAATGAAAAATGAAAAATGAAAAATGAAAAATGAAAAATGAAAAATGAAAAATGAAAAATGAAAAATGAAAAATGAAAAATGAAAAATGAAAAATGAAAAATGAAAAATGAAAAATGAAAAATGAAAAATGAAAAATGAAAAATGAAAAATGAAAAATGAAAAATGAAAAATGAAAAATGAAAAATGAAAAATGAAAAATGAAAAATGAAAAATGAAAAATGAAAAATGAAAAATGAAAAATGAAAAATGAAAAATGAAAAATGAAAAATGAAAAATGAAAAATGAAAAATGAAAAATGAAAAATGAAAAATGAAAAATGAAAAATGAAAAATGAAAAATGAAAAATGAAAAATGAAAAATGAAAAATGAAAAATGAAAAATGAAAAATGAAAAATGAAAAATGAAAAATGAAAAATGAAAAATGAAAAATGAAAAATGAAAAATGAAAAATGAAAAATGAAAAATGAAAAATGAAAAATGAAAAATGAAAAATGAAAAATGAAAAATGAAAAATGAAAAATGAAAAATGAAAAATGAAAAATGAAAAATGAAAAATGAAAAATGAAAAATGAAAAATGAAAAATGAAAAATGAAAAATGAAAAATGAAAAATGAAAAATGAAAAATGAAAAATGAAAAATGAAAAATGAAAAATGAAAAATGAAAAATGAAAAATGAAAAATGAAAAATGAAAAATGAAAAATGAAAAATGAAAAATGAAAAATGAAAAATGAAAAATGAAAAATGAAAAATGAAAAATGAAAAATGAAAATTGAAAATTGAAAATTGAAAATTGAAAATTGAAAATTGAAAATTGAAAAATGAAAAATGAAAAATGAAAAATGAAAAGTGAAAAATGATATCCATACAAAATATCTATCAAACAAATAAAATAAAAATTTTCTCTTGAAAATTGCAACGATTCCATTAGTATTTTCTTATGATGTTGTCACGTTCAACTATCGTCAGTAAACCGACTTTACAGACAACCGATTTTGTTAAATATTATTTTACTTTATTTTATTACCAGTAGAATTCAGCAGGTTAGAGATTAAATTATTTTTATTAGTTCTAATTCAGCTCAACTATAAGGAACATTAATAAAAATTTTTACTCTTTAAAACAAATTTTCTTCATACTTCTACAAGTCGATAGTATCGTAAAGTAAGGTTTTTCACGAAATTACTCTATTCGTAAAACTTTAATGGTTTCTAGCAAGAAAAAGTTATTTTATAGTCGAAAACTATTAGAATTTAAATAAGAAATCTTCACGTTTGACATATTTTATGGATATATGCTTGTAATAAAAATTTTATGATGTCAATTTAAAATAAGCTGGTTTAATTAAGTTATAAAATAAACTAAGATAGTCCTTTTGCCACATGTTATGTATCTAAATTTCATGTACAATTAGCTAATTACGTTTCTAGAGAAACACTTAAATGTGAAAATATTTGCATTCCTGTAATGTTGAATCTGTATGTTTTAATGTAGAAGTGTTAGTTATATATTCAGGAAAAAAGGAGAGTAAATTTTGTTCCTTTTTAATTTTTTTATTATAAATTAAAACATTAGCTGTCCCTTTACAGTATTTTTTAAGAAAATGTATTTATAAACGGTAAAATACTGTATTATTGTGAAATTCTGTTAATCAACACCGATTTTTATAAAAAAATTAATTAAAATAGTGTTAGATTGATTTTTTTTTAAATGTTTGGATATTGTTATAGTCTATTTGTTTGCAGTTGGCAGCACAGAGAATTCATATAAATGCAAATCCTTCAAAGCCCAAGCAAGGGTGGTTCATGAAAAATAACTAAAAGTAGTATACATTTCTATTTAAACAAAGTCATAGTGTAACGTTAATGTATTAGTGGTTGCCTACCCTCGGAGTGCTGTGTTTGTGCGTGCTACAGTGTCGTTGGGGCCACTGCGTGTGTTATTATTACGCACCCGTAATATTAGATATTATAAAACAACTAATATGTCAACTAACGACATAAAAGAAGAACTAACGTATTGGCGGCATTGAATATTACACATGTGTGTCGATTACTGATATTCATTGTCCAGTTCATAATTGTATTTAGTTATTATTTGTTTATTGTTACTACTGTTATTTTGTGAAAACCTTATTAAAGTGTTTCCCACAATTAGAGGTCTGTTTCCTTTTCCGAAGATCGAGTTTCTGTATAAGAGGAATAAACACCCACCCTGTGAAATATATTATTTTAGTTATTTTATAAACATACTGTATGTTAATCCCTTTATTATCAAGTAGTTAAAAATCTGATAACAAAAAAACATAAAAGAGTTTAAATTGTCAAACTGGTAATGAAGGGACGGTTTTTTGAGTTTTCACAATTTTTTACCATTTTCATAATTTGATATTTAAACAATAAAGTTGTGTTACTGCAGAAAGCCCTTCATTTTATTTGGAACAAAATTCTCAAAAAACCTAATAAGTATCCATTTGACATAAAAACGAATTATCAACAATCACTATTGAACATGTCTTCAAAGACTCCTATAGATGCCTGTCCAATTTGTTGCAAACCATATCGTGAGACTAATATGGTGGAGTGTACCCAATGTAAAAGATGGTGCTGCTATGAGTGTGTACAAAAAATAGATGGTATAGAGAATATAATAAACGATGATAATTGGAAGTGTCCCAAATGTAATCACATATTATCTATATCTGAACAACCGTCAGCGTCATCAAGGTCACATATCACCAAGGTATCAAATATGGCTAAGTCAACTAGTAAGACGGCTAAGAAAAGTGTAAAGAGTTCATCCTCTTTAAATAGTAAAAAGCAGTTAAAACTTAAACTTCTACAAGAAGAAATAAAGCTCGTCAAACAACAAATAGCTCTTCTGGATGAAGATTCAGATAATAGCCAGGATGTAGATGAAAATGATGTAAAAGCCTCTGATCCTATCTCGAATAAACTACTTTCCATTCAAATTGAAAATTTATCAAATGAACATAATGCTGTTAATAAATTTTCAACTTTGCACCATCCAAATGATGTCTTGTCCTATGAAATGCTAAATAAACAAACAACTTTAACACCACAACAGTGTGCAGCTAGAAGATCAACACCCAAAGATTTACCAGTCTTTAATGGTAATATAAATGATTGGCCGCTATTTATAAGCTCCTATGAACGATCTACACAGTTATGTGGCTTTGATAATACGGAAAATCTATTAAGATTACAATCTTGCCTAAAAGGTCCTGCAAAAAACGCTGTTTCTTCGTTACTTATTTTACCAGAGTGTGTTCCTGAAATCATTGAGACATTAAAATTACTCTTTGGAAGACCAGAGCAAATTCTAGAGGCTCATATAAATTCTATTCGAAGGAAACCTTCTCCTAAAGCCGAAAAATTAGAAACCTTAATTGAATATGCCATTTCAATTAAAAATCTATGTGCTTCTCTAAAGACTTCCGGCGTAAACGAGTATCTTAATAATCCCATACTGATGCAAGAATTAGTGAATAAATTACCATCACAAGTCAAGATTAATTGGGCATTTTATCGTAGTGGTATTCACGATTTCAATGGATTACCAGACTTTGCAGATTGGCTTTATATTATGGCAAAAAACTTATGTACAGCTCTACCAACTTTAACCTCTACTGATCCTACCCGATCTCAACGACAAATTGGCGACTCGCATACACATAATCCTAGTTGTAGTCCACTTACTCCATCTATCACTGTACTCCCAAATATTCAACAATCCTGCAAGTTATGTGTTGGTCAATGTAGATTTGTAGGAGATTGTCAAACATTCCAGCAACAAACAATAAATGAAAGATGGAAAACCTTAAAGAAACTAAACTTATGTAAATTATGTTTGAAAAGACACCGTTTTCCTTGCAAGTATCCTGTTAAATGTGATAAAGATAATTGCGTACTAAAACATCATCCACTCCTTCACAACGATGAGAAAAACCGAACACCAACTGGATCTCAATGTGTTCCCATTGTTCCCGATTCTGTTTCCATACCTCTGAACATAATTCAAACACAAAACATTCGTTTTCGAATTATGCCAGTTATACTAAAAAATGGTACGAAAGAAATTTCAACATACGCTTTCTTAGATGAAGGTTCTTCTGTAACACTATTGGAACAAAGTATTGCTGATCAATTAGAGCTAACTGGTAAGCCTGAAGTTTTGTGTTTAAAATGGACAAGTAATTATCAACGTCTTGAAACACAATCTGAACAAGTTTCCATAACCATCTCAGGGGATTTCAAAGGAGCCAAAAATTTCGAGTATAGAACAGCGCGAACTGTAAATAGTTTAAAGTTGCCAATGCAAACAATTGAATTTTCGGAGCTACAAAGAAATTACAACTATTTAAAAAATTTACCTGTCCAGTCATACACCAACGCTAATCCCCAAATACTTATTGGTTTAGACAATTGGGATTTGGCCTTACCTTTAAAAGTCAAAGAAGGTAATGAAGGTGAACCAATAGCGGCAAAATGTAGGCTGGGTTGGACAGTTTTTGCACTATCCGCATCTACGAAATGCAATGAATCTGAATCATTATTTACTTACAACTACCACATATGCGATTGCACCAAAGATGACATGAGTAATCAAACACTATTTGATGAAGTAAAAAAGTATTTTTCAATCGAAAGTTTAGGCGTTCAGAATGTAAACGTGCCCATTTCCAAAGAGTTGCAGAGGGCTAGATATCTACAAGAAAACACCTTAATTAATGATGAAAATAAATATAAAATTGGTTTACTATGGAAATACGAAAACATAGTCTTACCTTATAGTAAAGACATGGCTCTTAGTAGACTGTATTGTATTGAAAATAAAATTAAACATAATCCTGAACTTGGAACTAAAATGAATCAACAAATTCAGGATTTCGTAAATAAAGGTTACGTACGAAAACTAACTCTAGAAGAAATTTCCCAGCCACATAAGAACATATGGTACCTACCTATTTTTCCAGTAATAAATCCAAATAAACCAGGAAAATTTAGAATTGTTTGGGACGCCGCAGCTAAAGTTGAAGGAATATCATTAAATTCCATGCTGTTAAAAGGTGATGACCAATTAGCTCCGTTATTAGGCATTTTATTAAGATTCCGTGAAAGAAAATTCGGATTTTCCGCTGACATAAAGGAGATGTTTCTCAGGATTGGAATTATCGAACAAGATCAACATGCCCAACGATTCTTATGGAGAAATGAACATTCTGGAAATCTTGATACTTACGTGATGACTGTCATGACCTTTGGCGCAGCATGTTCTCCAAGTTGTGCACAATTTGTAAAAAATACTAATGCTAAAAATTTTTCAGCAATTTACCCTAGAGCTGTGGAGTGTATTATTAAAAACCACTATGTAGATGATTTACTGGATTGTGCAGATACTGAAGAACATGCTATTGAGCTTGCAAAACAAGTCCAGTTAATTCACTCTAAAGCAAATTTCGATATAAGAAACTGGAGATCTAATTCAAGAAGACTTAGTATTGAGATGAATAATAACCCTAACCCATCAGAAAATGAAACTAAATTAAATATGGATGTTAACCAAGAAACATTAGAAAAGGTACTTGGAATGTGGTGGAATTTAAACATCGACTGTTTTACATTTTCTCTCTGCTACAACAAAGGTAATAAATTAATATTAGATGGTGAAAAGAAACCAACCAAAAGGGAAATTTTAAAAATTTTAATGTCAATATATGATCCACTTGGACTAATTTCCAACTTTTTAATATATCTAAAAATTCTTTTACAACAGATTTGGAGAAGTAACTTATCCTGGGATGAACCTATCAATGAAGACCAATTTTGTAAATGGTTAACATGGTTGAAACAACTTAAATATATTACAAACGTTGCAGTTCCTCGATGCTATTTAAATAAAATTCAGAATTGGACTGACACTATAGTCCAGCTACATATGTTTGTAGACGCAAGTGAATACGCTTGTGCAGCTGTTGGGTATATAAGGATTCAAAACAAGGATTTAATAGAATGCACACTCATTGGTGCTAAAACACGTGTTGCTCCTATTAAGATCCAAACAATTCCGCGTTTAGAATTAGATAGTGCTGTTATGGGAGCTAGGTTTGCTAAAAATATACATGATCATTTGACTATAAAAATCCAAAACATATTTTATTGGTCGGATTCTACAGTAGTTTTAAGCTGGCTTCGAATGGATGATCCTAAAAATCTAAGTAAATTTGTAGCTTATAGGGTTGCAGAAATTCAAGATAATTCCATAATTTCAAATTGGCGATATATTTCTACAAAACACAATGTTGCAGATGAAGCAACGAAATGGTCTAAATTGCCATTATTAAACAATTCTGAAAGGTGGTTTAAGGGTCCAGAATTTTTATATCACGAAGAACAGTTTTGGCCAGCTGATATAGTACCTGAATTATTGTCAAAAAAATCCAAAGCAACAGAAAAGGAAATCATAACAGCCCACAATATTTTGGATCAAATTGTTTGTATAGAAAACTTCAGTAAGTACCTTAAATTGTTACGAACCATGGGTTTTGTTTATAAATTTATAAGAATAGTCAAAGATAAACATCTCAACAAAACAAAATTTGCTCACATATTAACATCAGAAGAATTGCTGCTAGCTAGAAATGCTTTAATACGAATGGTTCAATCTAAATTTTTCAATAAAGAGATAAATGATCTTAAAAAAAGTTCTAACGCTATTAATCAGTTTCAGAATACTACCCAAAAATCTAGTAGCCTATATAGATTATCTCCATATCTAGATAAAGATGGGTTACTTCGTATAAGGGGAAGAATAGATGCTGCTCAAGACATTGGAAATGATACAAAAAGACCGATAATACTACCTAAAGAAAGTCATTTAACCAGTCTAATTCTTTCCTATTATCACGAAATTTATCAGCATCAGAATCATGAAACAGTTATCAATAGTGTAAGACAAAAATTTTATATTCCAAGTTTAAGAAGATGTCTCATAAAGATCCGAAATAAATGCCAGACATGTAAAATTAGAAACGCCAGACCGGAAGCACCTGAAATGTCTCCTTTGCCTAATTGTAGATTATCGACATTCACTGCACCATTTACCTTTACAGGAATGGACTATTTCGGTCCAATTAATGTTACAGTTGGTAGAAGAACAGAGAAGAGATGGGGGGTTCTATTCACTTGCTTAACAACAAGAGCAATACACGTAGAAGTAGCACATAAATTGGATGATAATTCTAAAGTGTTAAAATTTAACTATATTTACAGAGAACAATTCGCAAACAAATGTTGGCAACGTTTTGTGAGCGAATATCTTCCGGATCTATTGTTAAGAACTAAGTGGCACAAGCAAACTAAACCTTTAGCAGTGGGAGATCTTGTAATAATTTGTGATAAAGATCTTCCAAGATGCAATTGGCCTAAAGGTCGAATAATCGAAGTAAGAACTGGTTCTGATGGACAAGTAAGAAGAGCAAAAGTACAAACAAAACAAGGAATATTTGAAAGACCTGTCGTAAAACTTGCGCTTCTTTCATGCAATGACAAACAAGGAAGTGCAGCAATTCACATCTCTTCTTGAGATTGTTGCACTGGGGTGGAGTGTGAAATATATTATTTTAGTTATTTTATAAACATACTGTATGTTAATCCCTTTATTATCAAGTAGTTAAAAATCTGATAACAAAAAAACATAAAAGAGTTTAAATTGTCAAACTGGTAATGAAGGGACGGTTTTTTGAGTTTTCACAATTTTTTACCATTTTCATAATTTGATATTTAAACAATAAAGTTGTGTTACTGCAGAAAGCCCTTCATTTTATTTGGAACACACCCCTTATAATAATTGTTATTTTTCAAAGAGTTTACCCTGTAATTAGGGATTAGCTAACCCAAACACAATAGATAATATTGTCACAACAGGTAACTGTACTTAGAACCGAAGTTTTTTAAAATATTTATAATATTCTAAATATCGTATTATGACTACTTATCCCTTACCTAAGAAGATTAAAATATGATGATTAAAAGAAATTTATTAATACCGATATAAATAAGTATGTGCGCTAGTGATTTAGGGTCTTGATTACAACATTTTACGATTTAATGACTTTTCTTAGCTGCCAACTCCAAACAAATAGAATATAAGTAAAATTTGTAACATGTTTATTTCATCCTGTATATTTATTTTTATTTTTAGATACAGAAAAAAGTTTTTTTGTTCTCCAAGAATCTTTCCGTAGATACTCCAAGGATATATTTGTTTTTAAAAACTTAGTTTTTATTGGACATTTTCTATCTCTCTCTATTGTTTCTATTCATATAGAGTGTAACAGACCTATTTTTCTTTCTTTTATTTATCCATAATTTCGTTTTATCTAATTTTAACTATCTACTGTGCTTTGAATTTCTACATGTATTTATATCATTACTTAATCGTTGAATTATTTTGTTCATTTGAATTAGAGTATTTGTTGTTGGTAAACAATTATATCCGACGTGAATTAAACATCTATTTCGTTTCTGGCCTGTTCCTAAAACCTCGCACGGCTAGCACTTCGTTAGCGCAATAATTAATTCTACAAGTGGAATGTTAAAAGACATCTCTTCTACGCATGTTACCATATGACAATTTGGGGCACGCTGTCAGGTTTCATTTCACCAAAATCAGCTTCCGGAGTAACATACTTTATCGAATAAGAAGTAACCTCGTGGTTTTGTTTTAATGGAAGTAAATCTTCGCCGTTTAATGTTGGATTTTGAGACAAGCCTCTAATTTCCGACTGAGCCATTGAATCCATCTGCGTTTTGGTGGTATTTTTGGGTTATTTCGTGTCCTGTGGGAAAACCATATTGTGGGATTTGTTTAGAGATTTTCTGTGTCGGTAAGTACTTAAATCATAGGTCATATGGTAACATTATTCTTATTGCAATTCCCTTGATTCGTAGATATAGTAGAAGTACTTTATAAATCAACGTCCCAGGTTAATGTAGGAGCGCATGGTCGTACTTTTATTACCCTATAACATCTTAGGGTTTTGGGTACCGGCATTTTAGTACCAAAGTTTTTGGTACCGGCATTTTTGGTTCTGGCAGTATTTTTTTTTCTGATTTTCGTTTTGTTTCGGAAAAGCTACGTTTTTCACGATAGAATGTAGCAAAAACCGCTGCAACTACGAGAATAGATTTCTGAGAACTTGATTAGGGCACGGTGACAGTTGGTCACGTGATTACACCTGTTGCTGTGCTAAATCTTCCTTTTAGTTTGTTTTTGGCACATAGGAACATGGACCAACCACACTCCGAAAACTAAAACGTAAAAGAAAGAGTTCAACCGAATTCTAGTTCTAATCTTATCGTATCTTTCCTGACAGAGAGACTAGTTAGATCCACTTCGTAAGGAGTGTAATTTTAGTTTTTAGTTTTACAGATTCTTACCAGTGTTTTTTTGATTCATTTTTTTTTTTATGACTAACGTAGATACAGTAGTTATTTAAGGGATTTTAGGGGAAAGGCACTTTTGTTTACCTACCAGATGATCACTAGTAATCCATCTGCGCCTTTCTCTTCTTGAACAATGTCTATTATTTTTTTTAATTGCTATTATTTGATTTTTATTATTTTGTTATTAGGTAGTTATATATAGGTACATTGTAACATTTTCTTTATGATAATTTCATATGTATGGCATGATATCATTAAATGGATTTAATTAAATAATTAATTTATTTATTTAGTGCTTTGTAAATAACGTAAAGTATTCACTATAAATTATTTAGTTTGGTAACTTTTTTATGGTTTTGTGCTATCCTCTAAAAGGTATGTAAGCAACCTCTGTGTTCTTAGCTAATGGAATAAGGATAACAAACCCCAGAGAAATAAGCCAGCAGGGTCTTATTCCAGTTATATGGTCAGCTAAAAGTTTGTGGTAAAGTACTAAACACTTTTTGTTGTAGTGATTATTTTGGTAAATCTTAAAGCTTTCTTTTATTAAACCAGTTCACTAACTAATAACATCTCTTTCAGAATTTTGCGCTTAAGAAATAAACGGTAAGTGTGTGCCTATCAATTTTACAGAACTTGTGACAAAATGATATTTTTATAATTCACGTTCACAAAGTTTCTATTTCGACACTAAAAACAGTATCGAAATAGATTCATTGTAACACTGTTTTTGGTAACTTTTTGTTTTACACAATTGGTTGCACTGCACTGATTTTCAACGAAAGAGTTCAGGTAGTAAATCAAGAAGTATGTTGTAGTAAATTATTAACCACATTATCAGCATTATTGCTAAATTCGGAATATTTTATACAAATTTGACAAACATTCTAATTTAAAATCATTAAAACTGACAAGTGTCAAAACTGTCAAGATTGCCAACATAAATAAATATTTCGAAAAACACTCATTTTACTTTTTTTTATACTTTTAAAAGTTTATTATAAAAAATAGTATGTAACACTCGAGTTACAATGACGGTTTGTAGTACTCGTTCTTTGCGAAACTCACCGCTTCGCGGTTCGTTTCACAAACTGAACTCGTACTACGAAACCTCTGTCATTGTAACACTTGTATTACAATATACTATTTCTTCATATTTATATATTTAACATTCCTATTAGTAATTTCATTTTTTCATGTTTGTACAAAAATAAGATGGCGCTCTATATACCATTCATCTACATTGTACGTATTTTCCGTTTTAAACCGACTTCAAAAAAGGAGGTTTTTCAATTCTACCGTATATATGCTTTTTTATGTTTGTTCGCGGACATCTTCGTTGTTTATGAACAGATTTTAATTATTTTGTTGTTGGAAAGAAGATATCTCATTATAAAGAAATCAGGATCTGATTATAGCAGAGCGGAGAAATCGAGGGAAACTTTCATTATTAAAAAATTGGTGGGAGCAAATGCGCATTCACCATTTATTCAAATAAATCCTCTATAACTTTTTTCAAGCCGATTCATTGTGCTTTTTTATATTTGTTTGCAGACATCTTTGTTGTTTATGAACAGATTTTGATTATTTTTTTGTTGGAAAGAAGATATCCCATTATAAAGAAATCAGGATCTGATAAGAGCACACCGGAGAAATCGAGAACTTTCTTAAAAAATTGGTGGGAGCAAATGCGCATTCACCATTTATTCGAATAAATCCTCTATAACTTTTTTCAAGCCGATTCATTGTGCTTTTTTATATTTGTTTGCAGACATCTTTGTTGTTTATGAACAGATTTTGATTATTTTTTTGTTGGAAAGAAGATATCCCATTATAAACAAATCAGGATCTGATAATAGCACACTGGAGAAATCGAGAACTTTCACTATTAAAAAATTGGTGAGAGCAAAGGCGCATTCACCATTTATTCGAATAAATCCTCTATAACTTTTTTCAAGCCGATTCATTGTGCTTTTTTATATTTGTTTGCGGATATCTTTGTTGTTTATGAACAGATTTTGATTATTTTTTTGTTGGAAAGAAGATATCCCATTATAAAGAAATCAGGATCTGATAAGAGCACACCGGAGAAATCGAGAACTTTCTTAAAAAATTGGTGGGAGCAAATGCGCATTCACCATTTATTCGAATAACTCCTCTATAACTTTTTTCAAGCCGATTCATTGTGCTTTTTTATATTTGTTTGCGGACATCTTTGTTGTTTATGAACAGATTTTGATTATTTTTTTGTTGGAAAGAAGATATCCCATTATAAACAAATCAGGATCTGATAATAGCACACTGAAGAAATCGAGAACTTTCACTATTAAAAAATTGGTGAGAGCAAAGGCGCATTCACCATTTATTAGAATAAATCGTCTATAACTTTTTTCAAGCCGATTCATTGTGCTTTTTTACATTTGTTTGCAGACATCTTTGTTGTTTATGAACAGATTTTGATTATTTTTTTGTTGGAAAGAAGATATCCCATTATAAAGAAATCAGGATCTGATAATAGCACACCGGAGAAATCGAAAACTTTCTTAAAAAATTGGTGGGAGCAAAATGCGCATTCACCTTTTATTCGAATAACTCCTTTATAACTTTTTTCAAGCCGATTCATTGTGCTTTTTTATATTTGTTTGCGGACACCTTTGTTGTTTATGAACAGATTTTGATTATTTTTTTGTTGAAAAGAAGATATCCCATTATAAAGAAATCAGGATCTGATAAGAGCACACCGGAGAAAACGAGAACTTTCTTAAAAAATTGGTGGGAGCAAATGCGCATTCACCATTTATTCAAATAACTCCTCTATAACTTTTTTCAAGCCGATTCATTGTGTTTTTTTATATTTGTTTGCGGACATCTTTGTTGTTTATGGACAGATTTTGATTATTTTTTTGTTGGAAAGAAGATATCCCATTATAAAAAAATCAGGATCTGATAATAGCACACCGGAGAAATCGAGAACTTTCACTATTAAAAAATTGGTGGAAGCAAATGCGCATTCACCATTTATTCAAATAAATCCTCTATAACTTTTTTCAAGCCGATTCATTGTGCTTTTTTATATTTGTTTGCAGACTTCTTTGTTGTTTATCAACAGATTTTGATTATTTTTTTGTTGGAAAGAAGATATCCCATTATAAAGAAATCAGGATCTGATAATAGCACACCGGAGAAATCGAGAACTTTCACTTTTAAAAAATTGGTGGGAGCAAATGCGCATTCACCTTTTATTCAAATAACTCCTCTATAACTTTTTTCAAGCCGATTCATTGTGTTTTTTTATATTTGTTTGCGGACATCTTTGTTGTTTATAAACATATTTTGATTATTTTTTTGTTGAAAAGAAGATATCCCATTATAAAGAAATCCGGATCTGATAAGAGTACACCGGAGAAATCGAGAACTTTCACTATTAAAAAATTAGTAGGAGCAAATGCGCATTCACCATTTATTCGAATAACTCCTCTATAACTTTTTTCAAGCCGATTCATTGTGCTTTTTTATATTTGTTTGCAGACATCTTTGTTGTTTATTAACAGATTTTGATAATTTTTATGTTGAAAAGAAGATATCCCATTATAAAGAAATCAGGATCTGATAAGAGCACACCGAAGAAATCGAGAACTTTCACTATTAAAAAATTGGTGGGAGCAAATGCGCATTCACCATTTATTCGAATAACTCCTCTATAACTTTTTTCAAGCCGATTCATTGTGCTTTTTTATATTTGTTTGCAGACATCTTTGTTGTTTATGAACCGATTTTGATTATTTTTGTTGTTGGAAAGAAGATATCCCATTATAAAGAACTCAGGATCTGATAAGAGCACACCGGAGAAATCGATAACTTTCACTATTAAAAAATTGGTGGGAGCAAATGCGCATTCACCATTTATTCGAATAACTCCTCTATAACTTTTTTCAAGCCGATTCATTGTGCTTTTTTATATTTGTTTGCAGACATCTTTGTTGTTTATGAACAGATTTTGATTATTTTTTGTTGGAAAGAAGATATCCCATTATAAAGAAATCAGGATCTGATAATAGCACACCGGACAAATCGAGAACTTTCACTATTAAAAAATTGGTGGGAACAAATGCACATTCACCATTTATTCGAATAACTCCTCTATAACTTTTTTCAAGCAGATTCATTGTGCTTTTTTATATTTGTTTGCAGACATCTTTGTTGTTTATGAACAGATTTTGATTATTTTTTTGTTAAAAAGAAGATATCCCATTATAAAGAAATCAGGATCTGATAAGAGCACACCGGAGAAATCGAGAACTTTCACTATTAAAAAATTGGTGGCAGCAAATGCGCATTCACCATTTATTAGAATAAATCGTCTATAATTTTTTTCAAGCCGATTCATTGTGCTTTTTTATATTTGTTTGCAGACATCTTTGTTGTTTATGAACAGATTTTGATTTTTTTTTTGTTGGAAAGAAGATATCCCATTATAAACAAATCAGGATCTGATAATAGCAGACCGAAGAAACCGAGAACTTTCACTATTAAAAATTTGGTGGGAGTAAATGCGCATTCACCTTTTATTCGAATAACTCCTCTATAACTTTTTTCAAGCCGATTCATTGTGCTTTTTTATATTTGCTTGTGGACATCTTTGTTGTTTATGAACAGATTTTGATAATTTTTATGTTGGAAAGAAGATATCCCATTATAAAAAATCACGATCTGATAAGAGCACACCGGAGAAATCGTTAACTTTCACTATTAAAAAATTGGTGGGACCAAATGCGCATTCACCATTTATTCGAATAACTCCTCTATAACTTTTTTCAAGCCGATTCATTGTGTTTTTTTATATTTGTTTGCGGACATCTTTGTTGTTTATGAATATATTTTATTATTTTTGTTGTTGGAAAGAAGATATCCCATTATAAAGAACTCAAGATCTAATAAGAGCACACCGGAGAAATCGAGAACTTTCAATATTAAAAAATTGGTGGGAGCAAATGCGCTTTCACCAGTTATTCGAATAAATTCTCTATAATTTTTTTTAAGCCGATTCATTGTGCTTTTTTATATTTGTTTGCGGACATCTTTGTTGTTTATGAACAGATTTTGATTATTTTTTTGTTGAAAAGAAGATATCCCATTATAAAGAAATCAGGATTTGATAAGAGCACACCGGAGAAATCAAGAACTTTCACTATTAAAAAATTGGTGGGAGCAAATTCGCATTCACCATTTATTCGAATAACTCCTCTATAACTTTTTTCAAGCCGATTCATTGTGCTTTTTTATATTTGTTTGCAGACATCTTTGTAGTTTATTAACAGATTTTGATTATTTTTTTGTTGGAAAGAAGATATCCCATTATAAAGAAATCAGGATCTGATAATAGCACACTGAAGAAATCGAGAACTTTCACTATTAAAAAATTGGTGAGAGCAAAGGTGCATTCACCATTTATTAGAATAAATCGTCTATAACTTTTTTCAAGCCGATTCATTGTGCTTTTTTACATTTGTTTGCAGACATCTTTGTTGTTTATGAACAGATTTTGATTATTTTTTTGTTGGAAAGAAGATATCCCATTATAAAGAAATCAGGATCTGATAATAGCACACCGGAGAAATCGAGAACTTTCACTATTAAAAAATTGGTGGGAGCAAATGCGCTTTCACCAGTTATTCGAATAAATTCTCTATAATTTTTTTTAAGCCGATTCATTGTGCTTTTTTATATTTGTTTGCGGACATCTTTGTTGTTTATGAACAGATTTTGATTATTTTTTTGTTGGAAAGAAGATATCCCATTATAAAGAAATCAGGATCTGATAAGAGCACACCGGAGAAATCGAGAACTTTCTTAAAAAATTGGTGGGAGCAAATGCGCATTCACCATTTATTCGAATAACTCCTCTATAACTTTTTTCAAGCCGATTCATTGTGCTTTTTTATATTTGTTTGCAGACATCTTTGTTGTTTATTAACAGATTTTGATTATTTTTTTGTTGGAAAGAAGATATCCCATTATAAAGAAATCAGGATCTGATAATAGCACACCGGAGAAATCGAGAACTTTCACTATTAAAAAATTGGTGGGAGCAAATGTGCATTCACCTTTTATTCGAATAACTCCTCTATAACTTTTTGCAAGCCGATTTATTGTGCTTTTTTACATTTGTTTGCAGACATCTTTGTTGTTTATGAACAGATTTTGATTATTTTTTTGTTGGAAAGAAGATATCCCATTATAAAGAAATCAGGATCTGATAATAGCACACCGGAGTAATCGAGAACTTTCACTATTAAAAAATTGGTGGGAGCAAATGCGAATTCACCTTTTATTCGAATAACTCCTCTATAACTTTTTTCAAGCCGATTCATTGTGCTTTTTTATATTTGTTTGCAGACATCTTTGTTGTTTATTAACAGATTTTGATTATTTTTTTGTTGGAAAGAAGATATCCCATTATAAAGAAATCAGGATCTGATAATAGCACACCGGAGAAATCGAGAACTTTCACTATTAAAAAATTGGTGGGAGCAAATGCGCATTCAGCTTTTATTCGAATAACTCCTCTATAACTTTTTGCAAGCCGATTTATTGTGCTTTTTTACATTTGTTTGCAGACATCTTTGTTGTTTATGAACAGATTTTGATTATTTTTTTGTTGGAAAGAAGATATCCCATTATAAAGAAATCAGGATCTGATAATAGCACACCGGAGAAATCGAGAACTTTCACTATTAAAAAATTGGTGGGAGCAAATGCGCATTCACCATTTATTCGAATAAATCCTCTATAACTTTTTTCAAGCCGATTCATTGTGCTTTTTTATATTTGTTTGCGGACATCTTTGTTGTTTATGAACAGATTTTGATTATTTTTTTGTTGGAAAGAAGATATCCCATTATAAAGAAATCAGGATCTGATAAGAGCACACCGGAGAAATCGAGAACTTTCACTATTAAAAAATAGGTGGGAGCAAATGCGCATTCACCATTTATTCGAATAACTCCTCTATAACTTTTTTCAAGCCGATTCATTGTGCTTTTTTATATTTGTTTGCAGACATCTTTGTTGTTTATTAACAGATTTTGATTATTTTTTTGTTGGAAAGAAGATATCCCATTATAAAGAAATCAGGATCTGATAATAGCACACCGGAGAAATCGAGAACTTTCACTATTAAAAAATTGGTGGGAGCAAATGCGCATTCAGCTTTTATTCGAATAACTCCTCTATAACTTTTTGCAAGCCGATTTATTGTGCTTTTTTACATTTGTTTGCAGACATCTTTGTTGTTTATGAACAGATTTTGATTATTTTTTTGTTGGAAAGAAGATATCCCATTATAAAGAAATCAGGATCTGATAATAGCACACCGGAGAAATCGAGAACTTTCACTATTAAAAAATTGGTGAGAGCAAATGCGCATTCACCTTTTATTCGAATAACTCCTTTATAACTTTTTTCAAGCCGATTCATTGTGCTTTTTTATATTTGTTTGCGGACATCTTTGTTGTTTATGAACAGATTTTGATTATTTTTTTGTTGAAAAGAAGATATCCCATTATAAAGAAATCAGGATCTGATAAGAGCACACCGGAGAAATCGAGAAGTTTCTTAAAAAATTGGTGGGAGCAAATGCGCATTCACCATTTATTCGAATAACTCCTCTATAACTTTTTTCAAGCCTATTCATTGTGCTTTTTTATATTTGTTTGCGGACATCTTTGTTGTTTATGAACAGATTTTGATTATTTTTTTGTTGGAAAGAAGATATCCCATTATAAAGAAATCAGGATCTGATTATAGCACACCGGAGAAATCGAGAACTTTCACTATTAAAAAATTGGTGGAAGCAAATGCGCATTCACCATTTATTCAAATAAATCCTCTATAACTTTTTTCAAGCCGATTCATTGTGCTTTTTTATATTTGTTTGCAGACTTCTTTGTTGTTTATCAACAGATTTTGATTATTTTTTTGTTGGAAAGAAGATATCCCATTATAAAGAAATCAGGATCTGATAATAGCACACCGGAGAAATCGAGAACTTTCACTTTTAAAAAATTGGTAGGAGCAAATGCGCATTCACCTTTTATTCGAATAACTCCTCTATAACTTTTTTCAAGCCGATTCATTGTGCTTTTTTATATTTGTTTGTGGACATCTTTGTTGTTTATGAACAGATTTTGATAATTTTTATGTTGGAAAGAAGATATCCCATTATAAAGAAATCAGGATCTGATAAGAGCACACCGGAGAAATCGTTAACTTTCACTATTAAAAAATTGGTGGGACCAAATGCGCATTCACCATTTATTCGAATAACTCCTCTATAACTTTTTTCAAGCCGAATCATTGTGTTTTTTTATATTTGTTTGCGGACATCTTTGTTGTTTATGAACATATTTTGATTATTTTCATTGTTGGAAAGAAGATATCCCATTATAAAGAACTCAAGATCTGATAAGAGCACACCGGAGAAATCGAGAACTTTCACTATTAAAAAATTGGTGGGAGCAAATGCGCTTTCACCAGTTATTCGAATAAATTCTCTATACTTAATTTTTTTTAAGCCGATTCATTGTGCTTTTTTATATTTGTTTGCGGATATCTTTGTTGTTTATGAACAGATTTTGATTATTTTTTTGTTGAAAAGAAGATATCAAATTATAAAGAAATCAGGATTTGATAAGAGCACACCGGAAAAATCGAGAACTTTCACTATTAAAAAATTAGAGGGAGCAAATGTGCATTCACCATTTATTCGAATAAATCCTCTATAACTTTTTTCAAGCCGATTCATTGTGCTTTTTTATATTTGTTTGTGGACATCTTTGTTGTTTATGAACAGATTTTGATTATTTTTTTGTTGGAAAGAAGATATCCCATTATAAAGAAATCAGGATCTGATAATAGCACACTGGAGAAATCGAGAACTTTCACTATTAAAAAATTGGTGAGAGCAAAGGCGCATTCACCATTTATTAGAATAAATCGTCTATAACTTTTTTCAAGCCGATTCATTGTGCTTTTTTACATTTGTTTGCAGACATCTTTGTTGTTTATGAACAGATTTTGATTATTTTTGTTGTTGGAAAGAAGATATCCCATTATAAAGAAATCAGGATCTGATAAGAGCACACCGGAGAAATCGAGAACTTTCACTATTAAAAAATTGGTGGGAGCAAATGTGCATTCACCATTTATCCGAATAAATCCTCTATAACTGTTTTCAAGCCAATTCATAGTGCTTTTTTATATTTGTTCGTGGACATCTTCATTGTTTATGAACAGATTTTGATTATTTTTTTGTAGAAATCAGGATCTGATAATATCAGACCGGAGAAATCGAGGGGAACCTTTACTATTAAAAAATTGGTGGGAGCAAATGCGCATTCACCATTTATTAGAATAAATCCTCCATAATTTTTAATTAAGCCGATTCATTGTTTTGGGTTCTGTTTTGTAGATAAAGGATCACTATTATGTTTTTTTAAATATATTTGCCATGTACAGACAGCGATTATTATTTACAGTTTTATTATGATATATGTATAAGTACATAAAATCATAATAATTACAAAAAATTTAAAAATTATTTTTTGCTTCAATCATTTTATTTCACAAGTAAGCATTATAAACTAGTCAAAAGTTAAATTATACCAATAATATCCAAATAAGTCGGTTATGATAAGTTTTAATTATGGTGTTGGTGCTGAAATTGTCATTACCAACTTAAAAAGAAAAAAGAAGTAGTTTTATTTTTGCTATGAGTCGATTAATTTTTATGCAAAGTAAAATTGCTTGTGCTCATTTAAAAGGTCCTTTTATAAAGACTTTAAATAAGGTCGTTTGAGTTTTCCACAAAAATTAACTAATTGAACATTAGGTAGGGTTGAAAGATTTCGTAAAAAATAACCATTCTTCAACACGTAATAACTCTATTTTTGTTGAGTTTACAGAAATCGTTAAAAAACAATTCTTTTTGTTTTTTTATTACCTATATAATTTTTTTTCGGAACATCAATATTTTTTGAATAATTTGCAATTTTCAACGAAATCGTTTTAATTGCAATTACCTCGGAAAATATTAACTTCACAAAAAAAACTTTATAAAACAAAAATTCCATAGAGTTGACCAATCTACTTATTTCTGTATTTTCAAAATGTTTAAAGAACCAAGTTTATTCAAAATTTTCATAAATGGACTAAAATATGAATGTCAATGTGAACTGGAAAGACACAACATTATCCTCTTTGTAGATTTTTTTTAACTTTGTAGCGTTTTAAAAATACCCGATTCATTAAAATTTCTTTTTTTAACAGTTTCTTTTTACCTAAACCAACTCTGTCCTAATTTATTCCAGAAGCTTCCAGTACTTTTGAAAGTAACCGTCGTTTCGGTCAAAAGTATTGATTTTTTTTGATTGGCCAATCAGGCCTCATGTTTAAAATCAGATGACTTTAGCGGGGATTGCTTACAGCGTCATTTTGGTATCAACGGTTTTTCATTCTGGGTGAAGTCGTCTCGCTAGTAACATCTTCGCTAGAACCCCTTAGTTTCAGTTTCCCGGTTTTTTCTTCTTGTATCTTAAAAATTACAAGCAAATAAGTGTTTCTAGTGCCTATTATCGTTTATTCTACCTTAAGGTTTATCTGAAGATTTTCAGACAGTGCTATCTTTAAGATTACTTCATATATCGTGTAATAATGGCGGCAAATTGGCCAGAATTACAGTATCTCTTTGATCACCAGCTACGAAGAGTAAGTTTATGGTTTATTCTCTAAATACCTACCGATCTAGACACGAATGGGGTCTAGATTATATCTTAACCTACCGATCTTTTACCCAGAGAATAAAGCCATATGCTATCCAAAATATCTTAAAAACATTTAGAAGCTAACGTAAGTTTTTACAATTTTTTTATACCTCTATCGAGTATGAGAGTACCATTTATTTCTATAGTGAATTTTATTTTAACTGTATTTAGGTACCGTATTAGCTATTAAAAAATGCAGTGCGCAGTGCCGTACTAAAATTAATCGGAATGTGATTTTTTTCTGAGTATCGCTTACTTGTAATTTTTATTACTTATATTTTTTGTATCTCTTATCTGTAAACTTTTTTATTTGTATTTTTTATTTTTATCTTGTACCTATTTAATTAAGATTTATACCTTCGTATATGAGTACTTTTTTAACTCGAGTTAATACAAAAGGTGATTTTTTATAACTTTTTTATCTAACTTTCATCTCTCTCCCTTTTCGCTTATCAGAGTACACAAAAATAACAAAACAATATACCTAGCTGTTATTTTAAGTGTAGCAAAAGATATGTTTTTAAACTAAACACAAATGTGTTTAGTAATATGTAATTACCATCCCGTACATAGATGTTTTTTTTTGTTATTTTATTTTTGTTGTGTGCCTCTTTTATTATTACAGCCAATAATTAATACTGTTATTGTTAAAGAAATATTTTTCTTTTCCTAGGTAGAGCCTGTTACTCTGATCAATATTGTCAGTTTCTCTAATCTATATTTTATTAAAGTACTAGATTTTGTTTCTTGAATATATCTTTATCTTACAAATTTGATTTATAATCATAAGGATAAGTAAAAGGAAAGTGTTTATATGTATAATTTTTCTTGTTGTTTCCTAAATAAAAGTGTGTAATTTAAATTTTAGCAAGAACAATCTGCCGGGTTATCTAATTTTACCTTATATCTCTTATATCTTTCTTATTTTATCTGGGTTTCTTATATTTCCCCATCCTCAGGATAAAAAACATAAGTGGCGCCCATTTTCCTTTCTCTTTCATTTCTTTCTTTTTCCTTTTTTATTTCTTTTAACTTTTAATATTCTATTAAATATATTCTTTTTTATCTTTCCAATAATTTATCATCTAGCTCGATCGAATCCACGTTCGCTCTCCCCTAACCCCCGGAGTGCCGTTCGCACTAGTTAACCTCCTCAATCGAGCATTCAGACAAAAAAGAGGTTATAACTTTCATCGAATTTATATTTTATTTTTCGTTATAAAATGTTTTTACCAATTAACATATGTTTCAGCTGTATACTTCCTTTATTGTTATTTTGTTTTTTTTACTGATTCAAAAGGTTTTTATATGGCTTTTTTATAAATTTGTTTTGTATTTTTCTTGTGATGTTCTGACACATTTGAGAGGTAAAAAGATCATTTCTATTTACTTTGTTCAAGCTACATTTAAATAGATGTTTTTAAGTGAAATATTTGCTAAATTTATAAATTTTTTTGAATTGACACGTTTTTTATCAGTTATCTAAATTTAGACTTTCATTTTACTCCTTGTAGGAGTATAATAAGACAGTTGTACAAAAAGCTGTTTCATAGAGTGTAAAATATTAAGTTTTGGTAATGGTATCTTATGATGTTCCAAAAAACTTAAAATTCACAGTTAAACATATGTGAATACTTTAAAGGGGAACATTAGTACAGAATAGAATAGAAGTTAATAAAGTAAAAAAGTAAATAAAGTAAATGGAAAGTTGTCGCTAATCGAAAATATGTGATTAATTAATAAACTGTCAAAGTTTTAAACAATATTTTTTCTTGCTACACAAAAACGAGAATCTTTACAAACTGTCATAGAAATCTACCTTCTACTTGAATTAGTTGTTCCAAGACCTCTCAACAATCAATGCTATTATTTCATTAGGCTCATAATCTTTAAGAATCGGCCAACTTTCATTTTGAGTTTCACGAGACCCAACTACGCTATCAATCATAAGTTGGTTAACAGGTATTGATGATATAGCGTTTATAATATCTAATTATATCAACTCCAAGGACGCTTTTAACCGTGATAGTCATCAAGGGTGCTAAATATTTTAAACTGTGCGTCACTAACTGCATTAATTAGTTAGCCCTGCTTTTGCCTTGGTTTGAACAAAGGGAATTCCGAAAACAAACATCACTTCGCTAAAAGTTTAATTGATATTCGCATTGGTAAAAAACTAATTAAGTAATAAAATTTAAGTGTAATTATAAACATGTGTCACGGGCTAATTTCTCGTTAACGTTGAGATATCTTTTTATAAACAAAATGTTGTTCTTACCTTATAATTCGTAATTATTGTAGGATTTATCGAGGCAAAACCGGTTGATTTAAGTTCGATTATAGTTAATCGCCAACCATTGTTATTATTCTGGCCATAAAATTATTCCTATTGTTGCTAAATATTGTTGACAGTAATTTATTTAATGCAGGGTATTACTTCTTGCAGTGTTTACATTTTTGGAATTACTGTCATTTTATCTTCCACCTGACTGTTACATCTTTTTTTTCTGTCAATAGCTTGACGTATAGTGTTTTGCAGCCAGCGTTCGGTCATATTTATAACTTTATTATTAAAGTCGAAAATAAATGGGGAAATTAAGTAATGTTGGGATATTTGTTGGTAGCTATATAAATAATAAGATTAGTCGTATCAAATGACCCCTGTTTGTTTGTAAGCTGTTGGCTGAATAAGCTATGGTTATTGTCCCTATAGTAGTAGAGGCCATCTATTTCTTTCTGAAGGGTGTCAAATCGAGTGAAGGAACATATGTGGAAAAATTCTGTCTTTTTCATTTAAGAGCTTTCGACGTGAACACGTGTTAACGAGAAGATTTTTGGGGGTTTAATTTGTATCCCTGTTCATCGGGGACAACTTAGGTTGGATTTACGAAATTAAGCTTCATTTGTTTCTATCGAATATTGTGGAAGAGATTTTTCTGAATTTTGGTGAATTCGGTGGAAAATACGGCACTGTGTCCGGATATTTAATGAAATCTTCTGTTGGCCGCCATAGAACAGACAGTAGGGAAATTTGGTAATTTGATACTGTTCAGACAGCGAATTGTGGGCAGAATTTCCCATTATTGCCGTTAGCAATGAAGAGAATTGTTTTACCCGACTACCAGTTAAGGTGTCACGAGTTAACGAAGTAGAATAACCCTATTTTGATAGGTGAGTCACGTAATTATATTTTTAATAGATTAATAACGCCATATAACCGCAAATTTTAGTTTTAATATCTTGATTTTACATGTGTATTTCTTTGTGTATTGTATGTAGGTATTATTTATGTGAAACTAGGCTCCTGTTAGTTCATTGTACTATTATAAATTAAAATTTTTGTACCATTATAAATTAATATTGCGTTGAATCTTGATTTAATTTACTGTTAGGATTTTTGTCGGGACTAGCAAGTCGAATTGAAGTTTGTTAAGCACATTTAAATTATTAGTTTCCATCATTAATTATAAATTCAGAAATGTTAGCTTCTAAATATTGTAATATTCATTTAAATTTACTTTTATTCTGTCATTGTTATACAAGTATCAGTCAATGAGTTCAATTTGTATTAAAGTTAGTCAGTAGAGTAACGTTATTAAATCAAACTAATTCAAGGAGTCATTTAAATTTGTTTGAGCTATCGTTAATTTTAAATTACGATTTTAGGGTTCTAGTTACCGGCTAAACTTCTAGTTACCGGCTAAATTTCTAGTTACCGGCTAAATTCCTAGTTACCGGCTATAGTCCTATAATTCATTCACTTCTTATTTCAATCTCAGTAGACTATGCATTTTATTTCTTGGATTGGCACTTCAATTTGTTGGGTTGGTACCTACTGTCGAAATATTGACAGCACATTGTCAAAGGTAAAATTGTTGAAGATTCAATAACGAAATATTTGATGCTTTCTAAGATTCAATATACAATGCCAAAAAAAATAAGTACAGAAATTCACAACAGCATCGTTAGATGTTATGGTATGTTTAGGAAACAAGCTAACAGCTGTGAGAGTGTTTATTTAAATCAATTGGCCGAGGTTTTTCAAGTAAGTACGATTTTATGTGTATTTCTTTTAAATCAATGCTAGTCGCTAACATAAACTTATATATTTTGCATTAGATTAATTGAGAGAGGTTTTTGTAATGAATTTATAAATATGTATCACTTTTTTAAATAAAATTTATATTATTAAAAGAACACATAACCTTTTTTGACAGATATCATAATAAATTATATACAATGTTGTCAGATTTCAAATTTCGAAATTATACATTTTTGTATTTAATTCAAAATTTTGTTAAATATTTTTAAATCTCTTAACTACCGTTGTGTAACTGAGGTATATTTTTTGAATCTAATTAATATGACAAACATTCTAAATGCTTAATTTTTTTAGATCAGTGTATCGAAAATACGGAAGATTATTAAAGAAGGATTGAAAAATAATGAGAAAGTAGCAGATAAAGGATGTAAAACTGATACATTTGAGAAGTTTATTTTAAAAAAAGACTTACAGCGACAGATTTGGATGTACCATGCTAAAACTGAACATTTTACTTTAGACAAACTTTTGACTGATGCTAAACAAAATTTTGATTTTAAAGGGGGACGTACGACACTATACAAACTTATAAAATTAATGGGATACAAATTTAAAAAAGTAAATGGACGACATATTTTATGTGAACAACGACACGTTAAAATTAGAAAGATCGCTTTCATTCGGAAATATAAACAACTAAAAAGTCTTGCTGAGAGAGTTAGATTCGTGTACCTAGATGAAACATGGATCTATCAAAATGGTAGTTCAGTGCCTCAGTGGGTGCACGATTCTGACCTAAAAAGTAATCCAGCTCGTGTAAAATCCGAAGGAAAGCGATTTACTATTTTACACGCAGGGACTGATACTGGATTTTTGGAAGAATGTGACTTGTTACTAGACTCTTCGAATACAGACCTTGACTATCACAAAAGTATGAATGGTGACCTTTTTAAAAACTGGGTTGTTAATCAACTCATTCCTGCTCTATCTGTATTTCAAGAAAAATGTGTGGTGGTCATGGACAACGCGCCATACCATTCAGTTCAAATTAACAAACCACCCTCTTTTTCAGCGAAAAAAGCAATGATGCACGAATGGTTGATTAACAATAACATTAGGTTTGACACAAAAATGACAAAGAAACAACTGTACTCGATAATCTTACCTTATAAAACTGACGAAAAGACATATGTAGTGGATGAAATTTTAAAACAACGAGGACATGAAGTACTTCGACTACCACCATACCATTGTCACTACAATCCAATAGAACTAGCATGGGGGTTTACTAAGACATATTATAACAAACATATTACATCTACTTATCTTGACCAGGAAAGAGTTAAAAAAACTTGGACAGAAGCATTGACTAAATGTACACCCGACATGTGGCAAAATTTTTGTAGACATACAGACGAACTTATTTTGGCAGATTGGACTACTTACATGGGAAACTGCTCACATGACAATATTCCTCCTTTAATTATTTCATTGGAGGAATCAGATTCTGACGATTCCGATTTTGGATTTGATAGTGACTCTGATTCTTCCAGTGAAATAATGGAAGAGGATTGATCATACAAATACACCGACAACATTTACATGTTACATCTAAATCTGCATCTGTATTTGTTTTTATTTGCTTTTATGTAATTTATTAAAATATTTTTTTCATTGTATCGGTTTGAAATGTCTAACAAATCTTAATTTTTCTGAAAAATTTCTGTTATAAAGAACATTATTAAAACATCAGCATATTTAAGTCAAATGCGACACCACCTGGGGCGGACCAGGAAAATCAAATTTTTACTGGAGTATAGTTTCCTCAATTAACCCATTGGATGTGAAATTTTATCATCCTACAGCCACTAATACAATAATGTTACACTACGATGCCATTTGGATGTAAAATAGAAGACTTTAAAAAAGATGGATACCTATAGACTTTGAGTACTGTGTTTTTATGTTAAACTCAAAACTGATGAAATAATTTTTTTTACCACTGCTTGAATAATTTAAAAGTTTTATTATACATTTGTAAAAAGGATCTTTTCCTATTGCTTGAGTAATTTAAAAGTTGTATTAAACGTTTTTATTAATATATGTATATGTGCTACATTTTGAATTTTACTTATATTATTTATTTGTAATAAAATGTAAATATAAAAGTATATTTTTCTACAAGCATGCGAATTACGTGGGTAGCGTAATTAAGAGAATTTTTAAAAATTTTAATAATTTTTATTCTCCTATTTGTTACAATTCTACTTGTTAGTCGGAAATCAAAATTAAGACTGAATTAAAAAGGAATATTGTTAGTTCATTACATAAAATTATATCTCAGCATATTTAGATAAATATATAAAAAAATACTGTAATTAGCAATTTTATCTAATATGGTGCAATATACAGGATGGATATAACACCTCCCCCTTTGGAATGGAGTACCTCTTTTCAAAAAAAAGGGTACGACATCAAATTTAAATTTCTTCAGGTTGGTCCTTCTTCTTTTTTCTTTCTTCTGACATTTAAATTTAAAATATTTTATTAAACAAAAAATTAATATTATTAAAAGTATTAAATAAACAAGAATTGACCAGTAATTAAAATAATGAATAATCTTTAAATCAGGTATTTCTTGAACTTCTTCTTGAGCTGATAGGGCATTACCAATGGAACTTATCTCTTCTAAAGAAATAGCATCTAGATTTAATGTTGTTGGCTTCTTCATTTTATGTTCTTGGATTTCTTGACAAATTTTATTATGTAAACTGTATTTGTGCTCATTGATAAAAAGGAAATTATTGGTAGTCAAAATAACTTGATATTGGGAATTATTTTTAATAGGTAGAGGTAATAATTGGAAATATTCATAATTTTCTTCTTCTACTAAAGCAATTTCAATAATAAATGTTAAACAATTAAATTTTGAATAACTTTTAACACTAGCTGTTTTTTCAAATAATAATATATTTTCGATGTTTGGTTCAAACGGTAGCTTCGTTCCTTTTTGTAAATATAATCGAATTTGCTTTAACTCACTCAATAATTCCTCTGGTTTCACTGTGGAATTATGTAACACATTCAGTTTAGAAAAAGTAATAGCCTCTTCTAAATTTTCTAAAATTTCATTAATCATCAGGTATTCAGTAGTTATTTGCGATATAACCATTTCGATAATAATAACTCCAAAATTTTCTAAATTTTTGATTTCATTTTCTCTTACAAATTGTTCAATTTGTAATAATCTACTTTTAATAGTTATTTGATTATGAGCTAATTTTGCAATACTTTCATTAAACGTTTTTATAGATCTTTCTAAAAGTGAAACTTGATTAGATACAATTGTTTTAATTTTATGTTGATTAGATGCTAATATTTCAATCATGTTATCATAATGTTCAGCATCGTTAGAATCTAAATTTCCAGTTATAGTTTTTATTATATATATAGTATTTATTTGCGAAATTTTATTTATAATTTGTTCTTCTAGATTTTGGATTATATGATAGGAATTATAAAATTCTTTCTTATAACCTTTACTATAATTATATTTGTAAAATATTTCATTTAAATGTTCGACCGATAAATGCAATCTTGTAAATTCTTTAATTAAGTCAGTAATATCGAATACTTGAATAAAAGACCATTTATCAATTTTATTTTGAGCTTTTCCTAATTTAAATGGAAATAATCCAGGATTATCTTCTATTTTATGAAATAAAGGGCTGGTGATGCATCCGGAGACACTAATTAGGATTAATCTGTAACATAAACAGGCTTTCTTAATTCTTTTATATGTATAATTCGAGTTTTCTTACTTTTACAATTTTGAATTTTAACTTTATTATTAGTAAGTAATTCTAATATTTCATATGGACCTATAAATTTATTTTCTTTCTTATTTCTAGCATTTTTACTTTTATATACAATTTGAACAACTGAAAATTGAATTTGTTCAGGACCTTTAATGTTGTGTTTAAGTATATTTTTTGATTTTTTGTCTTGAGTTGTTTCTGTTACATTTTCATACATAGCCCTTAATTTATTTCTATGATGAAATACGTAATCATTATAAAAAGTACCATCTAATAATTCTTGAGGATCTCTTGATAAAGTGTGACCAAAAACTAATTCATAAGGACTAAATTTAGTCGTTGAATGGATTGAACTATTATATGCAATTAAGGCATAATTCATTAAATCTTTTTCATTTGGATATTGAGTGGTTAATAATCGTAAATGTTCTAATAAGGTACTATGGAATCTTTCTACTGGAGCATTACTCTCGTGATGTTGAGGTGTGGTATAATGTATATAAATTTTATGTATTTTAAATAATTCTTTAACAGTTTCATTTTTAAATTCTGTACCGGGGTCAGAAATTATTTTTTCAGGTAAACCATAACTACTAAAATATTTGATTAAAGCATTACATACATCAGTCGCATTTTTAGAATTTAATAAGAAATCCTGACCTAATTTAGAAAATTTATCTAATATTGTTAAATAATCTTTTCCATCAAATCTAAATATATCTATATGCAAGATTTGAAAAGGCTTTGTAGGAGTTTCTGATAAACTAAACGGAAAATAAGGCTTATCTCTAGCATATTTAGCAGTTTGGCATAGAATACATGCATTGATAAAATTATTTATATCTTGTTTCATTGAAGGCCAATAATATGTTTGTTTTAACCTTTCATACGTTTCCTGTGTACCTCTGTGATTGCATTTTCCTTCATGTTGGAATTTAATCAGCATTAATTGTTCTTCTTTATCTCTTATTGTATTTATTAATTTAGTACATTTAATTAATTTTAATCCCTTTGTAATAAATTTATTTTTATAAACTTGGCTGAATTTCAAAAATTGTTCATCATCATAAAAATAAAAATAAAAATTTCTACCGGGTGTTATGAAATCTCGAATAAATTCAAAAATTACGGATTCACTATTTTTAGGAAGTTTGACTTCTAAAATCTTTAAATGTTGAAAATCATTTCTTTTTGTCTCAATTTTATTGTGAACATTTGGAGTAATTATAATCTGATTAGTTTTATTATTTATTATTTCATCTAATATTTCAAAATTTACACCAGATGATTCGTCACATGAGTGTATGGTACTAACACTAAGGGTTTCTTCTGAATCTATTGGTGCTGAGTCGGTGTCCGACGGTATTCTAATATCTTGTAAAATTTTTATTTTATCTTGTTGTTGTATTCCACTCGTGGATGGTAAATTTGAATCGGGGTTAATTTGATTCTTCCAAGTTTCGTCGATTAGATTTCTTAAAAAGTCGTCTACATCTTCATTTATATTACCTGGTTCATTAATAATACTTTCCGATTCTACAGCATTTATTTTTATTCTACTAAGAGCATCTGCATTACGATTTTGGTTGCCTGGCTTGTGTACTATTTTATAGTCAAATTCTTCTAACCGTAATCTCCATCTTAATAACATGCTATTTGGGTCTTTCACATTAAATAACCATTGTAAGGGTCTTTGATCTGTATAAATAATAAATGGTTGACCCAATAAATAGGGTCGAAAATATTTGCACGCCCATACTATTGCCAATAACTCTTTCTCAATTGTTGAATAATTAATTTCGCTTTGGTTTAAAGTTCTGGATGCGTACGCTACTGGTAAATCATTAGGAACATTGCCTTGAGATAATACCGCGCCGATTGCAAAATTACTTGCGTCCGTTGTTAAAATAAAGGGTTTTTTAAAATCCGGATACTGAAGAATTGGTGAATTTATAAGTAATTTTTTACAAGCTTCAAATGATTCTAAAAATTTAGGGGAATGAATGACTTTAGCATTTTTCTTTAAACATACCGTCATAGGCTTGGTTATTTTAGCAAAATCTTTAATGAATCGTCGATAATAACCGAGTAATCCTAAAAAGCTTTTTATTTGTTTCTGAGTTTCAGGAATTGGAAAATCTTTTATTGCTTTAATTTTTTCTTCATTTGGTTTAATACCTTGAGGTGTAATTATGTGACCTAAATATTGAACTTCCTTACGCAAAAATTCAGATTTGTCCAATTGAATTTTTAAATTAGCTTCTCTAATTCTATCAAAAACTTGTTTTAAACGATTTATATGTTCTTGTAGCGATACAGAAAAAATAATAATGTCGTCTAAATATACCATGCAAACTTCGTCTTGTAACCCTCTTAAAATATTGTTCATAAGCCTCTGAAAAGTCGCCGGGGCATTTTTTAATCCAAACGGCATTCTCCTATATTCATAGTGGCCATTTTGGGTACTAAAAGCTGTTTTATGTACATCATCAGGATGAACTAAAATTTGTTGATAAGCTGAAGCTAAATCTAAAGTAGTGAAGTAATTTGATTTTCCTAATTTATCTAAAATACTTGTAATATCTGGCAAGGGGAATTTATCATTGATTGTTTTTTCATTCAGCTTTCTATAATCTATTACTATTCTATATTTTCTTTTATTACTAGCATCTAAACGTTTTTCAATAACCCATATGTTACTATTATAAGCTGAATTCGATGGTTGAATAATTTCTTGTTCTAACATCTTATTTATTTGTGAATTAACTTCTCTTCTATACACTTCAGGATATTTATAACTTTTACAAAAAATTGGATTTTCATCTACTGTATTTATTTTATGAGTTATTTTATTTGTAAAGCTAAGAGGTATTTCCTCGCAATAAAATATGTCTCTATATTCCGTACATAATTTACGTATACTAGATTTTTCTTCTTTATTACAATGTCCTAATCTTAAATTTTTTAAATTTGCTTTTAATATATTATCATAATCTTCCTTAGAATTTGTATAATTTTCTACTTCTAATCTTTCTACTAAATTAACCTCATTTAAATCTACCTTTTCTACTTCTATTGGACTATTAAATTTTATAGTCTTTGCGATTTCACTTGCATTTATTATTTTCGTATATGCAAAATTATCTTTAATCGTTATTAACGCATTTGGCATTTCTAATTGATCCGCAAACTCAGTATAATTAACTATCGCTAAACCCTCTTTTAAATTTACTGGAATTTTAGTTACTTTTTCTTCTCTAGGACCTATTCTAATTTTATATTTTTGATTATTACTATATTCACTTATTGGTATAACTTCTGGTAAAATCTGAGGATTATAAATCATTTTTATACGAGTTTTAGGAGTAAATAATTCATTATTTCTAAAATTAATACTAGCATTTATTTGACTCAATAAATCAGATCCTATTAATCCATGAAATTTGTTTGAAAAATTAAAAATATGAAACTTAGTAAATATATTGTCATTAAATATTTTAAAAAGTGGAATATTTACTACTCTTGAATGTTGAGTTAAACCATGAGCAATTTTTATTAAAAATTCTTCTTGTTTTATATAATTTTTATAAAATTTCTCTGCTACATCTGATATCATCAAAGAACGAGAACTTCCTGTATCTATTAAAAAATAAGCTTTAATTTCGGGGATGAAAATATATGGTAAATCTGTTCTTATGTTATTTACATTAATCAAGGTTCTATCTTTGGATCTGGGGCCAAGTGAAAATTTTCATTTTGTTCATTAATCGTTATATTTTCAGATTCTATTTGATAATTAGTATGTTGATTTTTTGACCTATTAGTTAATCTAGAGTTTCCTGAACTTGTATCCATAGGTTCTGGAATATAATTGTTCAAGTTTTGATTTTGGAAATTATTTCTTGGAGTATTATTTATGAAATTTTCCCTAGGTTGATTATAATGATTATGTTGATTTGAAAATCGATTGTAAGGATTTCGTTGACCGAAATTATTCTGATTTGACTGATTATTTGGCATTCTAAATAATGGATTCGGATTTACCCATTCTTTTTGATAATTATTATGATTATTAAAATTTGTAACTTCATTATTATGTGGTCTAAAATTATTTGACCTGTCTTGATTATAATTTGGTCTATAACTATTATGATTTGAGTTTGGTCTTTTATGAAATTGATTACCACGTTGATTAGGTTTATAATTATTATAATAATTAGGTTTTGACAAATGACTACTGTTACCAGTCTTAAAATAAACAAAATTTTCTTCTTCTTTTACTATTGCTAAAGCTCTTTCCAAACTATCTGGATCTCTCAATCTTACTACTAATTGCAGGTTATACGGTAAACCATTAATAAAAGTTTTTAAAGCAAATTCATTATAATGAGCAATTTTAATTTGTTTTTCATTTGCATTTGCAATTTCTGAATTTAATTTAGAAAAAAGCAAACTTCTAGCATCTTGTACTCTCATACCAAAAATTAAAGGTGGTTCATTTTTAAAAGGTTTTAAAGTAATTAAATCTTGTATTAAACAATCTATACTTCTTTGATCACTAAAAGTTAATAATAATGCATTTTTAATTGCATTCCAAGTATTATATTCTCTACTATAAATTAAATCTGCAGCTCTATCTCTTAGTTTACCTAAAACTGTATCTAATATGCAAACATTTACGGGATCTGCTACATTAGTTGTATTCTGGAAATTTTTTATAAAATTTTCACAAGCTACTAAAAATCTATTAAGTTGTCTGGGGTTTCCGTCAAAGGTCGGAATACCATCTGCTTGAAATTTCATTAAAGGAATGTTAGCCATTTTTGGTTTTTCTAAATATAACTGAAAAAACTCGTCTACTAAACTTTCTATATCGTTTGTTAACATAAACTATCTTTATTAAATTATGAATATTTCTTAAGGAATAAGGATTAAAAAATAATATGGAAATGAACACTTACAGTATAGTTTTCATCTTAATACTAAATCCAATAAGAGCAGCAATGTGTGTCTGTCCTCTGGGCTTGGGGTTGAATCTTAACTCTGACTTTACTCAATGGGATCCACGATTTTTGTCTTCACCCATATAATGATCAGTTGGACAGGAGGCGATGTGTAGCACTCACAAAAATGTCCGTTACCGAATCACAAACTCCGACTAATTTTGTAGCTGTCGATAAATCGTTGAAACGAACGATAATTTTTTAAAATTACCCTCGACTTAATATATCCTACTGTGACTGCGCCAATTACGTGGGTAGCGTAATTAAGAGAATTTTTAAAAATTTTAATAATTTTTATTCTCCTATTTGTTACAATTCTACTTGTTAGTCGGAAATCAAAATTAAGACTGAATTAAAAAGGAATATTGTTAGTTCATTACATAAAATTATATCTCAGCATATTTAGATAAATATATAAAAAAATACTGTAATTAGCAATTTTATCTAATATGGTGCAATATACAGGATGGATATAACATGCGTAAAACAACACTTTTCCGCACGCATTTTAATTCAGAAAATATCTCTTTCTCTTTTTTTATTAAATGAATATGTCCTTTAATAACCTTTTGGAAAATTATTGTATTATTACTTTTATGTTGTTGTACCTACTACATACAAATAGTAAAAAAAAGATTATTTTGCATAAAAATAGAGATTTTTAAAATGTTTGTTCTTAAAAAAATCATAATTTATTAAAACACCTCTGTAAACGTTACTCAAAGCAACAACAAACTTTAATTGTCACAAATTAAAATTTTGTTACATTGTTAGGAGTTGAAAATAAATTTTAAAAATGAATAAAGTATCTTTTTTATGCTTGTAGAAAAAATATTGATCCTAACTCTTGCGGGAAAGTATAACTTTCCGCACTTGATAGGATAATAACTATTTTCGTTCTAGATCAATAATATAATATGATAATTGACTATAAACAGGGATCTGTTCTGTGCAAAGGAATGTGTTATTTTGAATATCAGTCAAAATTCATGTGAATTTAAATAGACCATTCTTGGATATTAATAGTACCTACTTGCAGCGAAAACTGACGTATCTACTTTAGTACCTATTCAATTTAATATTAAATACATTGACTTATTTTCGGCAAGTTTTAAATTTGGTTTGCAGATTTAATTACTTAAGATATTTGTAATGAATACACATATTTTTATTAAAGACGTGACAACATCGTATTTACAATTAATAAGACCAGAGAACAATATGAACAGACGTGTATTATACTGGGCGAATTTCATGTAACTAACAGAGCCTACTGAGATGGAAATAAAAAGTGAATGGCTTATAGATACAGGCTTCTTTTGAGAGCAGGCCTGATACTTGGTTCGAGCATAAGTTATTGTGATTGGTGCAAGCCTATTGGTTTTGGAGAAGGCTTGATTTTGGAACCGACCCAAGTATTAGACACGCCGAGGATTAACAGATAAGCCTAATTAGATTAAGTCGCAACCATTGTAGTTAAGATTTATTTTTCTTGTTTTATTTGTATTGCGTGTGATCACACTTTCTTGTTAATATTCTTTTGGAATAATTCTTACATATTCTCATTTATTGTTTTAAATATTGATAGCGTGTCAAGCACGAGGTTTGACTATTGTGTAAATATTCAATTTCTTATTTTTATTTATTAAAGAAAGGGTCTAGTTGAGATTTTGTTTTATTTAGCTCACTTTAGCGTCGTTTTTCTTTTATTGAATAATTTAATTAGAACTGTTAAATATTCAAAATTTATTTAATTAACTCCAGTGGGTGAAGTAGTGCCTGGAACATCAGGGGTTTCCGATTTTAACCGTACAAATCGGTGGCGCACTCACTTTATTTTGTTACTTACCCTCTACGGCTGAGCTGGGCACAATTTGCCAGTAGAGTAACCACTACTGATCTCAGTTGGAGTTGGATTTAGATGGGAATTAATTGATTACCCTTTTATTAATTTTTCTAAATTTGATTTTGTTTTCACATTCAATAAAATACGTGGCACATGATTTGTAAAAAAACTAACACATTTAAACCATCAATTCTTGTCTATATGCAGAGTTAATAGAACTTTTAGGAAATATCCGATACTATTCGAACTTTTACCGCCACTGCTCTAAATCAGAGAAACCATACTTATGGATGTTCAAAAGGCTTTCGACAAGGTTTGGTATGCTGGCCTTATCAGAAATAGGAGGCCTCACGACGAGGAGACACGCCGCAGCGTCAATCACCAAACTCACATTGCACCACTTGGGACACACTAAACACAACACCTACACTGACTGCAAAAAAAATCACTTATTTTAAACGACTACTGATTCATCTGTGGCTTAAGTGTAAAAGGTGTTACCGGCTGTAGGTAAAGATTACAGGTTCAAGTCCTGTCGGATTTGACTTTCTTAAGATTTTTCCTTAAACATCTAAAATCTAAATCTTTCTATTCGTATAATGATAATCAAGTTTTGCAAGCAGTTTACTTTAGCAGCTCGTGTGGATTGAGTGGAAACTTGATTATTTTCATAAAGGTATTGTAGCGTTTTAAAAAACCCCATTAACTAAAATTCTTTTTTTATAATTTCTATGAACCTAGGCCGACCCTGTAAGCTTAACATATTCGATAGAACGTTCCAGAACTGAAAAATTTTACAAACTTCCAAAAGCAAAGTATCGATTTTTTAACTGAACAATCAAATTTCGTGTTAAGGATCACGCCATGCGAAGCAGGGACGCTACAGCTTCTCTCTAGTACCAACGGCTTTTTTTATTCTGGGTGGAGTGCTCTCGCTGACAAGACCTTCGCGAGACCCTCAGTTTCATTTTCGCGGTTTTTTCTTATTTTATCTTAAAAATTACCAGCAATTAAGTCTTTCTAGTGCCTATTATCGTTTATTATACTAAAGGTATTTTTTAAATGATTATTGCTGCGAGAAATTTGGGAAACTAACTGTTTGGTTTGATGACGATTCTCTTCAAAGTGTTCTTGAGACGAGTTAATTTTTCTTAGTTGATTCTAGCATTTTTTTATTGCATGGAATCACATGATAGATTTATTGCCCTAGAAACTTTCTGAATACCAATTTCGTGAAAATCGTTAATCTATAATAGTAGTATAACACTCGACAATAGTCAGAAAGCGTAATACTTTACAGTTTATTGTAGTATTATTTCATTGCCTGAAAACAGGGATTAAATAAAACCTAGCTAGATTGATTTATCGTACGTTAAGCCCCCCAAACATCCAATTTCATAAAAATCGTTAAAACCATCATTTATATGCATATATTGATATCAAAATCCTTTTGGGATCCAATCAATAAAATGTATAAAACTATCACAACTAAAATATGAACAGTTGATCGATCTGTAAAGTTTAAATTTTCAAATTATGGAAATGGCTATTAATATTAGTTCCTTTTTAGTTACAAAAGTATAATTCTCCATGGAAAAACTTTTTAGTAACCGTTCTCGCTTGTAAATCGTGAATGCCTATAGCAATGCATTTAAATTTCTTTTTCGCACAGTGCTGACTGAGTTCTACTTCTATATTATAAATTAGTATAAAACAACTGGTAAAGTTTACCTAAGAGTAAAAACCGGCAAACCATATACAATTACGGAAGCGAATAGTAGAGTTTTAGGAACATAACAGCGTTACATAGAATCGTAAAAAGAAATCAATTGTCCAATATACCAAAGAAAATTACTGTTTTGTGAAAAGAAACTATACTATGGAAAGAAATTTCGTTGTTTAAAAGAAAGAAAACGGTCAGAGAATCAGAAAACAAATTTTACTAGGTAACACTTTACATTTTGTTAGAAAAAAATTATTGTCAAATAATTTTTTCTACGACCGTTATAAATACTAAACTTCTTAAATTCATATTAGCTAACACGTTAAAAAAGTAAAATATGAGTGAAAAAAGGGCCATATCGTGCCATTATTACACGCTCTCGAAAGTCACAAAGTGGCCAATAGACGTCAGTACAAGCAAATGACAGTGTGGTTTGAGACATCAAACTTGCTAGTAAATTGAGCAGAAAATTTGCAAGATACGGATATTAGTTTAGTATATGAACAAGAAAGTTCGTTTCAGTGTACACCAGAAGAAATAGTTGACACGGCAAATAAAGCAACCCAAAATTTATTACTCGTATGTTTATGAAATTGCCTTGCAGGAGTTAGGTAAAAAATTTCAAAACAATATACGACAATGAGGGGTGGCATGTATAAGGTTAACTTAACCAAAATCACACTGCGTGATATCCAACCCGTGGGGAACCCAAGACAGAATGAAAAGAAGATCGAAGAAGAAGAAAAGATAGGTAGGTAAATGAGATAGATTTATAGGAATATGTTATGTATGAGGACCCTGTTGTAGGACTTATGTCCTTTTTAGGAAGTGGATGGGTGTGTTTGGATGGTTTTAGTTTCTGTCGTCGGTCCCGCTCTCACAAACTTTCCCATTTACAGCAGGTTGGAAAGCTTTAACTGTTGTTCTTGTATCTATTGTTCTTGAACGTACCTAAAAAGTATTTTCTTTTTGGTGTGAGTGTGGAGGTGTAACCCACGTGGTGCAATGTGGGGTTGGGAGATTGACGCTGTGGCGTGTTACCTCCGTCGTGGTGCCCCTCATTTTGTGAGGACGAATGGAACCTCAGAAACCATCGCCAAGGGCCCATTTTTTTTGTATTCAGTCATCTGGGCACCATCTACCTATAACAAAGGGGGGATTTATCTAGGAAGGTTTCCAGGTCTTCAGGAAGGTCCCTGTCTACTGTTTGGAGGATTCTCAGGTTGGGAAGGGGAATCTTTTTTTTCGGTACTGTGGAACTTCTTCGGAGTCCTCCTGGGCTGTGGTGTTCGTTCCCTGAAGAGTCCGAGTGACGTATCGATGTTGTAACGTCTAAAAACGAGAAGGGAAAGGCAGTATGTTTGTATTGTTGTAGACAAGGTGGCTTGGGTAGAGGAAATGTATTTTTTTTATAATCGACCAGAGGTTTGATAAAGGTTTTGTATGTAAGGAGTAGGGTTTTGGTGTCACCTCTTCCGAGTATACTCTCCAGTGCACCTAGGAGGGACGCTCGTCTTCTTATTTGGTTGAGTGTAAGTTCAACATCGGCATCCACCCTGAACGTTCGAGTAAATCGAACGCTCAGGTAGGTCACCTGATCCTAAGAAACGAGCTGTTCCCCTTATAGTTGAGGGTTTCAGTCGACGCTGCGAAGGTGTACAAGGCCGTGTCGGTGGCATTAAGTTGGATGTTTTTTAGAGGAGGAATAGCGCTGGCGTAGGTTATGTAAGGAATGGGGGCTAGATTGATCCTTGTGGAACTCTTGAAAGGGAGGTAAATGGTTCAGAGGTTACATTTCCAACTTTGACTTGGATTATTCTGTTGGAGAGGTATGAATGAATTAATTGGAATGGGAAATTAGATGTCAATTAACTTTCTAATAAGGCCAACATGCCAAACCTTGTCGAAGGCCTTTTAGACATCCATAAGTATGGCAGAAACGACTTTTCTCTGATTTATTAGGGCAGAGGCGGTGAAAGATTGTAGTTCTAGAATCGGGTTTTGGATAGAGTGGTTTGGTTTGAATCCATGTTAAAAGGGGGGATTATATACTTGGGCTCAAGCAAGTCCCTGATTCTATCTAGGAGTAGCAGTTCATAGAGTTTGCCAATGACGTTTAGCAGAGAGATTACTCTGTAATTGTGAGGGTTTGGGTTTTTTTCAGGTTTGGGGATCAAGATGGAGTTGGAGGACTTTATAATGGTGGAGAAGTAGGCTCTGCCGAGACAAGAAATGAATGGAAGGGTAAGAAAAGGCATAATCGAAGGAGGGAGTTGTCTTATAGTTCGTCTAGAAATGAATTCTGGACCAGGGGCTGAATTTTTGTCTTTTTGGGATACAGTGAGGATGTCTTCCTCAGTAAATGGGGTTTGAAATAGAATGTTCTCAGGAGGGGAGTTTGTTGGTGTAGAAGGCAACGGGTAATGTGTTCTGTTTCTAGGAAGAGAAGATCGAAAATCGAACCAGTCCTATACGTTAGCGGGAGACCTTGAGGACCCACCAGTTTTCTACCGTTCATGCAGGAATTCAAGCCGTGTTTGGTCAGCCCAAATTACAAAAATGCGGACTATTTTTTTAAGTGTATTCACGCCGAAACGCATCTTAAAATTCTGCCCGTGTGGCAAGTAAAAAGTAAATTTCGTACCACAAATTCAAACATGAACGACTTATAAATTAATAAAAATATGAAAACAAAAACATGACAAGATATTTTATAAAGAATGTATCTGGTAAATTTATCGCTTAATATATTTTCCACATAATCTAATATTATAATAACCACAAAGCGTAATTGTGTTAAGGAATTTATCTACGACAATTTGACAGGGTTTCACACTATACTTAGGGTAATTGACGTATGATATAGTTAATTTATTGATCGTAATAGGAGCACACAAAATCTTAGATGCGGCTAATATAGATGATCTAAATTAATTCCAGTGATTAATTATAAACGCAACATAAAAAAATGCACTAAAGGGCAAAAAATAAAATCTTTATTTCTTAAATAAATAGGCATCTGTGTTCGATTTCCTTACAGTCGGCTCGGTTACGAATATTCGAAATCTAGATTTAATGGCTTAGATTAAAATACCGAGAAATTTGCTATTGGAGTCGACTTCAAGGAAATCGAAATCAAAAATCATCGTTTAATGTAATGAACGATTAATAAATGGAAAGGTAGTTTTTGAAGTTATACTTCTATTCATGCACTCGGTGGAAACGATTTGTGTACAGTTAAATGGGAAAAATCATTACATATGTAATGGTGTGAGTAAGAGAGAGAAAGACACACTTATAAGGTACTAGCTGACCCGGTGGACTTCGTACCGCAAATTATTTACGTCATTCTTCCATTTTTCGTTTTTTCAAATTATATTGATTTTATCGTTTTCATCATATTTTCTCGTTAGTTATCAGGTTTATACTATTTTTTTTTTTTCGTTATATTTTGTAGTTTATCGATAAAATATATTAGATGCATAACAATACTTAATTTAGTAAGAATTTCTAGTTTAAATATTGTGATATTAACTGCGCCACCTTACGGTGGCGTGATATAAAGTAATTAAATAAGTAGTGGTTGCTCGTTTAATGGAAGCATTACCTGGTGTTAACTCCATTAATACGAACATCATATTCATATCATACAAACCTTCTCCGTGGAAAAATACATATGGATACCAATTTTCATGACAATCGGTTGAACGGGGCACAAGATGTCACTCTGCAGCGCCACCTGGTGGCGAGTTACATCAATGTGCATAACAAATTCGTTTTGTCCGTGAAAAAATACATATACCTACCAATTTTCATGACAATCGGTTGAACGGGGCAGAAGTTGCTACTTTGCAGCGCTACCTGGTGGTGAGTGGCATCAATGTGCATAGCATATTCGTTTTCTCCGTGAAAAAATACATATACATACCAATTTTCATGACAATCGGTTGAACAGGGCAGAAGTTGCTACTTTGCAGCGCCACCTGGTGGTGAGTGGCATCAATGAGCATAGCATATTCGTTTTCTCCGTGAAAAAATACATACACATACCAATTTTCATGACAATCGGTTAAACAGGGCAGAAGTTGTTACTCTGAAGCGCCACCTGGTGGCGAGTGGCATCAATGAGCATATCATATAAACCTTCTCCGTGGAAAAATACATATATATACCAATTTTCATAATAATCGGTCCAGTAGTTTTTGAGTTATGCGCTTACCAACACATTTTGCGATTCATTTTTATATTATAGATATTGGTCGGTAAAAACAAAGATGAAATATTTATCACATGTTATAAGTCAGAACTATAAGTCCTTTGAATACTGTTTTAACATTCAGTACATTGAAAAGGGATAGATAAGTATATAAAAAACAGTCTGAACTAATATATGAATATCATAGTGACGGACCACATGATTATTTGACAGATTATTTTATAATTCTGTCACGTAAGTTAACATATTAAGTTTAGTTTTTTTATACTAATAATATTAATAATAATATTCAGTAATGAGTATTGTATTGTAGTCTAAAATACCGTCACATGGTTGCAGTATATCCTGCACTGTGCTTTTGAGGTTGTTGGCTACATAAACAGAGTTTTTACGAATAGTCGAGGAAATAAAGCACCAAAACCTCCGAATTTTGTAAAGTAAGATGGATCGGAATGCGTTTTTTTGCATTGGATTCGTGAAAATATCAGGAAATTTGTCACTATATTGTATAATGTTAAAATTGAAATTGCATTTCTGCATTCAAAAAGTACATTCCGAACAGACAATAGAGAGCAAACTTACAACTCGGTAAGTATTGCTGAAAATGGGTTTAATTTATATACTCGGGGTTTTTGGAGTCGCTGGACACGAATATCACGATTCCGAAAGTCTCCGCGGCACTTGGTGTCTAGGGTATTTACCTCTTTTCCTGTGGTATCAGTGCACACTTGGTACTTGGTGGTTTTTTGGGTCGCTAAATACGATTATAATAATGGCGATGGTGTTCGAAACACCTGGTGCTTAAGACGGATCTCGTCTCCAGAAATTTTATGCAAATTCGATACAAAAAGTGTGTGCACACGGTATTAGGAGGTTTTTCGGATCGCTTACCACGAATATCATATAATGAGTTTGCTGAATCATTCGCATGCAAATTTATGAATCCATGCGCGTGCATAAAAGTATAACTTCTGCCGGCAATCTCACTGACTGCCACACTATTTTTTTTGTGTTTTATTACAACAGTATACTTTTATTGCCATGTTTATCTTAACAATAAATTAATTTTAATTAAATTTATTGTAATTATTATCGTTGACATTGTAACTAAAATACACAGAATTTACTCAACAAATTCTATTTTTAATGAAATCAAATTTAAACTGTATGCTTTATAAACAATATTCCATTAACATGCATTATTTAAAATTGTAGATATGTTTTTTAAATAAACAATTGTGTTTGATTCACCAAAATTTCATATAGGTAAATAGTTATTTAGTTATGAACAGTATTTTCTATTAAATATTTTTGTTAAAATTTGTTTGCAGCAAATAATGATTAAATAAACAAAGGTGTAACTTTTTAATCAATTGATTAAATTGAACTTTACGAATTGGAAATGAAAGAAAAAGAATAGAGCATTTTCATAGTTATAGAATTAGGTAAAAAATATATGTAAAAGCAAATTGTTCGCAGAATAGAGTTATTTAAATTTTCTTAAAAAAATATTGGTTTCTTAAAATCGTCTAAAAAGTATCCGAAATGCATTATTGGAACTAAGTTCCTCACGGCAGGCTTGGAGGAGATAGGGATTTTGCTGCGTGACTGAACTGAAAAAAATGTAATAGTAAAACCGTAACGAAAAACCGTTAAATGAGACGTGCATCAAACGCATTCTGGAAGTTATTATACGTAGCATCGGTGGTTCAGTGGTAGAATGCTCGCCTGACACGCGGGCGGCCCGGGTTCGATTCACGGCCGATGCAATTTTTTTTTGTATATATCTCTTAACTTTTACCTTCTTTTGTTAAAGTAATATGAGATATAATTTTTTTTAATCTTGATAGTTGAAAGTAGTTAGGAAAGGTGAGAAAAAATAAATGTATACCTACATTACTTTTTAAAGCTCACCTTAAAATTTAAAAAAGCTTCTTTCTTAACGCCAAGATTTCACTGATTTTGATATATTGACCGTTAAATGAGACGTGCGTAGGCGTTACAGTCGTATACACAAGCGAGTAGTGTTATGTGTCGATTCTACATTAGCCGAAGGAACTTCGTTCCTACCTGGTGTCCCACAACACCATTTTAACTTGTTATTTTAATATATCTAAATCTAAAGAAAAAGAAACTCAAAATAAAGAGGAATAAATAACAGAGGAAGTCTTAAGGCTCAAGGATAATAAATAATAGCAACATACAAATGGTTTATAATAAAATACGTTGAAGTAAAAAACCTAAAGGCAAAGCAGGACATTTTTAAATTACATAAACGAGTAAAAGAACTGACAGAAAAAATAAAAACAAAAGAAACTCCTTATTAAGAGAAAATCAGTTTAATCTACATTAAACTATGAAAGAACTATATTAAAAATCTTTTCGAAGACAATAGTAAAAGAACAAAACGGTTAACCAAGAATATTTAAGGGACCAAATATAACAAAGGGAATTCAATATTCTTTGGAAAATATGAAAAACGGTAAACCGCCCAGACCTAATAACCTCCCAAAAGCCATTATGAAATTTATTGATGAAAAATACATGGCTATGCTAAAAAGGCAGTTATAGAACAGATATAATACCACAAAAATGGCTCACATCCACTTTTAAAATCATTCGAAAGAAATCAAACGCCAAACACTGTGGTGAATACCGCGCTATAAGTTTAATGTTAAATCTCTTTCTGAAAATATATATACATCACTGACTATATACAAAAAGACTCCTAATTTTGATTCAGAAAATACGTGAGAATAAGAGAAGCATTGTTTGCATAAAATAAATTAAAACATACCAACAATGCTTAAATGTAAACCTAGATATGTATTTACATTTGCTTTATTGACCATAATAAACCATTTAATAAAGTAAGACTGGAATTACTTAAAAAATTTCTTGTGCATAAAAACATAGATTACAAAGACATACAAATAATCGCCAATTTTTACTGTAACCAAACCGCAACAAAATTATTATGGAACTATTTTCTGTGATTTTTCTAAGGCTTTTGATTGTGTAAACCATAATATTCTAATCAACAAATTAGGTACAGCACTATGGCATTAAAGGAACTTTACTTGATTGGTTTGTAGTCCTATCTCAGTTACAGAAGTCAGCTTGTAAAACTTGATGAAATGAAATCTTTCTTCAAACCAATAGAATGTGGGGTGCCTCAAGGTTCAGTTCTAGGACCTATTCTGTTTTTATTGTTTATAAATGGCATGGCCAAACTAAATATCAGCGGCAAAATCTGTCTATCTGCGTTACGCCCTTCTATAAAGGGGTGCATGTTGTAAGATTCAATTTGAGGGCATTTTAGACTGCAAAAGCGAGCTATTCGTTATTTATTAGGACTAAATAGCAAATCTCATTGTCAAGAATTCTTCAGAAAATATAAGATATTAACTCTTCCCTCTCTTTTTATTTTAGAATCTATTTGCCTAATCCGCAATGATTTATCAGAAATTCCAAAGAAGCCATGTCATAATTATCCACTTAGGAACAGAGATTTCCTCGTTTCCGCAAGGCTTTAAAATTTCTTCTACTAGAGAGAGCCTTTTATGCAGTGGAAGACAAACGTAGATTGTACTCAAAACAATAAATTACTAAACAAGTGAGGGTAACTAAGCGAATAGGACAAAACGTGACGATGGACCAATATAACTTCGAAAGAGTCCATGAATTTAAATATCTAGGTGCCACTATCACGTCAGACAATAACATGACCAAGGAAATTAACATCAGAATACAAAGTGCCAATCGCTGCTGTTTTGCATTACAGAAAATAATAAAATCCAAAAATGTATCTCGGACGACTAAAATAAGAATATACCACTCCATTGTAAGACCGATTATGACGTACGCTTGTGAGACCTGGACCATGACGAAACAGAACGAAAACAGATTGAGGATTGCAGAGAGGAAAATCCTACGGAGTATATACGGACCTACACGGGATGAAACTACGCAACAGTATCGTAGTAGAAAAAACAGGGAAATAGAAGAACTATATTACCAACCGGACATTGTAAAAATAATTAAAGCGGAAAGACTGAGATGGGCCGGCCATGTCAAAAGACAGGAAGATGGAAGAGCTGTCAAATTAGTATGGGAGCAGGCCCCGACCGGTAGAAGACCATTAGGAAGACCACGGCTACGGTGGAGAGACAACATAGCATCAGATCTTAGAGCTCTGAATATCACGGAAGCAGAAGAGCTAATGATGGACAGAGTCTTATGGAGGGGAATTGTTGAGTCAGCCAAGACCCATCCTGGGTTGTAAGAGCTACAGAGAGAGAGAGAGAGTAACTAAGCGCGATCTTTCTGCTTTCATGTATCTACACAAAAATGATCAGGGATGTTTCGAATCGACTAGCCAAGTAAAGGTCATAATTTCAAATTTTAGATTAATCTAGAAAAACGATGCTTTTGTTGCCAACATTAAACTAAAAAAAATGTACTGAGTAAATCGAAAATTTAAGCATAGTTGCCTATCATATTAAAATAAATTTCTAGATTACTTGAATTTAAAGGTAGGAAGCGTTTTTTTTTATTGCTACAATGCTAAAGAAAAAGTGTGAAAAACGTGTTACTTGAAGTTCAGGAGGCGCTCAGACAATCCGATGAGCGTCGTTGTTGAATGTATTGAATGTAGGTACGAATCTTTCTCTTTTTAATACAGAAATATAGAATCTGATATTCAACTCCATAATTAAACACAAATGTTTTAATCGAAGGAAACAAGTTAATTTATTATGATATAATATGTGATTCTTATCTAAATTTTGACTTGTGTCGCTAGGTAACGAGAGAATAGTATATAATTGTATACTAATATTCTAATTTATTCTAAATTTACCTCTTTTACTTAATCCTATCTAGCAATCGGGCACTAAAGTCTATTTGGAATGGATCTGGAACAATCGCCGCATTACTAATCTGCGGCAGTAGGACAATCGCGTCGGTAACCCTAAATTTACATATTTTACTATTAAAGGCAGTTCAGTCAGGAAAAGTGATGTAGTTTATTTTCGGCAGTGATCAGTTTAATTGTATTTATATGGCTCTGTATCTACATTAGTTTAGTATGCAGATTTAAAAATACAAAAAAATACTTTTTCTACAAAAATTATACTCCAAGGAGTGAGAGAAACATTGTCACGTTATATCTAAATTTGGCTGCATATCAGCTCGTCCAAAGAGTAATAAAACTCTAAAACTGTGGATTATCGAAAAAGGTCGGGTACCTTTATAATCCAGTAATGCCGGCAGGTGGTAATTAGGCACATACATAGAATAGATTTTGGGTTAGACCGTAATATTAATATAAACATATAAATATAAATGATAATTTTTTGCTACTAAACTTAATTATTTAATGCCAGATGAGTTTTGCACTTTAAAAATTATGTACTCAAAACACACATATCGGACGAGTCAATTTTTTCGACCAAATTGTGGTTCAATAATGACATATGTAGGTACTACACAGGACCACAAATTCATGCGAATCATTCCACTCGAAATTTAATAATTTATTTTACACCTCTCATCCTAACATATTTACTTTTACAAGTGTCTTGTTAGATATACAGATGACGACCTATACCAAATTGGCAAGTGATTATATTCGCGTCCAGTCCGAATATATTATCTTGATTCTTTACTACGTAGTCCACCCTTGGCTACTTACCGTGCACCATTTTTAAAGACCTAAAAATAAAACAGAAGCCGCGCCTGTCCAGTCCGCCGCGCGCCCTCCCGCTCTTCCTGTATTAATCTCATTCGTCATTCGTTTTTGGTGCACCTTACCGTACACATGTTTATCGCGCCCCGCTCGACGGGTGATGTGATAGGTACGTCTTTTAAATTTGACAGCTTAGAGGTTTTGCGTAAGTAAGCTTATTTTTCTTTTAGCACAAGTAAGTAAATTTCTCTTCCAGCATAAACATTATAGGAAAAGATAAGAGAAAGGATAGGAGTAGGTCTAGGAGTAGAAGTAGAAGGCGTAGGTCTAGAAGTAGATCTTCTTATTCCAAGCGATCCTTAAGCAAAGAATATGATGACCTACGTAGGAAAATTCAAAAACTTGAAAAGGAGCATGCTCGATATTCTCGATCGAGATCTAAGCAAGGATCCTCGAATAATAATATTTCAAATCATGGATCGCGATCTCGTTACCGTGAAGGTCGTTCTCCGAGTGAGACGGGTTCACGTAGGGGTCACGGAGACACACCGCTACGTCAACGCCATGATCGTGAGAGTCGCAGCCCGAGTGTTGCGGTCTCACTCTATAGTAGAGGCCGTATGTCGTGTACTACGGCGGATGATTCGAGGTCTACATGCGCCATCGGCCGCTTTTCAAGCGGGGAGGATGACAGCGCTGCCGCCGTTGCCGCTAGGACAGGTCCGGCTCGAGGAGAAATTCGAAACGCGACAAATAATGAATGTGACGATTCTCCTGTCTAAATTTTATCTGAGGATATCAGATTGTCTGATGAGACTAGAAATATGTTGGGACCTATTCCTAGCAGCCTTAAAAAGCCAAGTTTTAAACTGCACCCGGCCGTTGAAGCAATATGGTCACACATTTTGCCTCTTGGCCTATCAAAGGAAGATGCAGACGAATTTTCCAAGAAATATGAAATGCCAGAAAACTGTAAGCTTCTCACGCCCCCTATAATAAACCCGGAGATGGAGGCTAGCATGAATTCCTTTTATTCTGTAAGAGATTAAAGTCACGCCGGGTACCAGGCTACACTGGGCCAATCTCTTTCAGCATTAGGTTCAGCATTGAATGTCCTTTTAGTAGAGGATTTAAATCTTTCAAAAGAAACCAAAGAAAAAGTATTGGTGCCGGTTGCAGACGCTGGTCGAATTTTGTGCAATCTTTTTAATAGTATGTCGAATAAAAGGCGACAGTTGATCACTCCGTTGATGAACAAACAAGTAAAAAACTTGGTAGAAAAAATTCCACCCGGAGAATTTTTATTCGAAACCAACTTAGGGGAGAAATTGCACTGGAGAAAGTTGGGAAAGAAATAAGGCCAGTACATGTCGCGACCATTACTCCGCGTGCTCAACCCTATGTTGCGGCAGGTTCGGAAAAGAAAAGAGGGGGGGTGAGGTAAACCTTCCACAAGTTCTCAGGAAAACAGGAGGCGCCCGTTCTACCAAAGGAGGGAGGTGAGAACCCAGAAAGGGCGGCCCTCGTCAAACAGGCCCGTATCTCAAAGAAGGCGTTAAAAAATGTAAGTACTAAAGCTATTTTGGCTGGACGTCTGGCACGGTTTTTACCTGCTTGGAAAAAAGTGACCTCCAATGCTACTATTTTATCCTGGATTAAAGGCTACAAAATTGAGTTTTGCAAGAAACCGTTTTTTAACCAGCATATTGTCAATAATAATTTTTCTATTCGTGAGGAGTCCCTTATGGTGTCAGAAATAGGGGATTTCCTTAGGATAGGTGCTATTATCCCATGTGAGCCTTGCCCCGATCAGTTTGTTTCCCCGATTTTCTTAGCAGACAAAAGTAACGGCAAGAAACAATTCATTTTGAATCTTAAAATTTTGAACAAATTTGTAATCGCACCACATTTCAAAATGGAGGACTTTAGAACGGCCTTAAAACTTATAGCTTACGGTTCGTTCATGACAACAGTCGATCTTAAGGATGCCTATTTTTCTATTTTAGTGCATCCAGATCACCGCAAATATTTAAGGTTCAAATTCAAGAGTCGTTTTTATGAATTTAGGTGTGTCCCCTTTGGATTATCATCTGCGCCCTTTTGTTTCACAAAATTAATGAAACCAGTGGTTTCATTTTTGCGTAGAAAAGGTATTTTGTGCGTCAATTATCTCGATGATTTTTTAATTTTCGGAGATAATTTTGATAACTGTTTGGAAAATACAAAAGTCCTTACTGATTTATTAGAATCATTGGGTCTTGTTGTAAATCGGGAAAAAAGCTGTCTGTCCCCAAGCACAATACAACAATTTTTGGGGTTCTTATTCGATTCTAAGTCAATGAAAATTGAACTACCCCTGGAAAAAAAAAGATATACAACTTGTCGCAACGTTTTAAAAATAGAGCCACTTGTAAAATTCGGGAGTTAGCAGAGTACATTGGAATTCTTGTTTCGGCCTGCCCAGCCGTAAAATACGGTTGGCTTTATACAAAGCTTTTCGAAAGAGAAAAGTTTTTGGCTTTATCTCGAAATAATATGAATTTTGATGCATTAATGCTCCTTCCCTCATATTTACATAGTGACTTTAGTTGGTGGGAAAATAATATTTTAAGGTCTTTTAATGACATTAAGAACGACAACTATAAAATAGTAATATTCACTGATGCGTCATTATCTGGATGGGGAGCATGTTGTAATGGGGAAAAAACACATGGTTTTTGGTCGGAACAAAACAAAAATGATCATATTAACTTTTTAGAACTGGTGGCCATATTTTTTGGATTAAGATGTTTTGCGAAACACCTTTCAAACTGCAACATCTTAATAAGATGTGATAACACCACGGCCATATCCTATATCAATCGGATGGGCAGTATTCAATATCCAAATCTCTGTACACTTGCCCGAGAGATATGGCAGTGGTGTGAGCTCCGGAATATTTGGATTTTTGCCTCATATATAAGCTCAGGCGATAATTATGAGGCAGACATTGAATCACGACAAACAAACCAGGATTCTGAATGGTCATTATCGGACGAGGCCTTTCAGAAAGTCGTAAGAGTTTTTGGAGAGCCTCATATAGACTTATTTGCTTCACATATAAATAAAAAATGCACCGATTACATATCTTGGCGCAGGGATCCTGGTTCGGTTGCTGTGGATGCATTTACTGTGAATTGGAGCGATACTTACTTTTACACTTTTCCCCCATTTAGCATGTTGCTGAGAGTATTGCAAAAAATAATCCTAGATAAAGCAGAAGGTATTTTAATTGTACCCTATTGGCCTTCTCAGCCTTGGTTTGTTATCTGTTATATATTCGGACTGGACGCTTCATATAAGTACGATCGAACTTCACTTAAGGTAAGTTCGTTTGATCGGATAATTATAGAAGCATTAAAAAAATCAGAATAAACGTCGTCGCTAAAACAAACAACCTTCAAGATTTACTTGAAAAACCAACAAATTTCATTTTTTTATCTGGTCCGTCAAATTGCTATTAAATATTTGCCGACAGCAAAGTGATAAAACTGATTTTATAAAATAGTTTAGAATAAATATAATTTACAAGTTTAGTACTATTTTATTTAACCACTTTATACCAGCAATATACTTTTCTACCTAAACAGAACTTATCTAATCCGATTATACAACCGTGGACGAGCTGATGGGTAAAATTTGTTGACCATTGAATACTTGGACGAGTTGACTGTCTCCCCTAAATTTGTGGTGTATTCCCATCTCGGCCCACTTTAATCCTTTAATCCTTTATGTTATCCCAGGTACAAATTAAAAATACCCAAGTCGGCTCGAAGATTAACAACCAAGTATAAGCAGGTATAAACATCCCACCTCCCTATACCCCTTCTTTCAATATTATACAAAATATTTGGGTTGTTTGCGAATTTAAGAAACAGTTTTAATCAGTTTATGAATAATTATTTTTCAAATAATTATTAGTTTAGTAAACAGTCAAAATATAATATAATGGCCAATTTTACACCTTTGAAGATCAATATAAGTGAAATGTTTAGTCAACGAGGAAAATTGTTATTAGTTTGTGAACGTTTTAAATTTAAAGAACAAAACCGAAAATTAGCTTCAGGTGAAACAAAGTGGAGATGTCTAAAGGACAATTGCAAAGCTTTTATTAAAACAATTGGAGAAAATAAAAACAGAACTACAACTGGTTTAAATAATAAACATAATCATGATCCAGAATCAGAAAATATATTAGAAAGGCAAGTCTTAAGTCAGGGGTTAAAACGAAAGGCTGAAAATGACTTATTTGAAAAGCCGTCTAAATTAATTAGAAAAGAATTAAATAATGAAGAAAATTACTTAACCAGTTTAACAACAAGTGATTTACATTGTGCGAAAAAAAATCTGTATTATTCTCGACGGAAGTTACAACCAGCTTTACCAAAATCAATTCTTGAAGTTCATGAAGCTTTAAGGAAATTGGAACCAAAAACAAATAGAGGGGAAAAGTTTTTAATAGTGAATGACTCGAACCAAACCTTAGTGATATTTTCATGTTACAGTAACTTAAAATTTTTATGTAAATCCAAAATAATTTATATGGATGGTACATTTACGTACTGTACAAAGTTTTTTAAACAAAAGTTTACAATTCACGGCTACTTCAATGGTAATTATATTCCATTAGTATTTTGTTTATTGAAAGACAAAAGTGAAAATTCTTATATACAATGTATTATGAAAATTTATCAATATTGCGTTGGTAGAAATTTTATGTTTTCGCCGCAAGAAGTAGTCATTGATTTTGAAATGGCTATTCATAATGCTGTAATAAAAATTTGGCCAAATTGTAAAATCACCGGTTGTCGGTTTCATTTAACACAAGCTTGGTTTAGAAAAATCCAAAGCTTAGGTTTGGTTAATGAATATAAAAATACAAGTTCAGATATAGGAAAATGGCTGCGTTACTGTTTCGGTCTTTTATTTTTAAAAACCGAGGAAATTGATGATTTTTATTTTTTTGAATTATACGAAATAAAACCCGAACATCCTAAATTGGAAGATTTTTCCGATTACCTTTTGGAAAACTATTTAACATCCAATTCAAAATTTCCGCCAAAAATATGGGCAGATGCTTCCGCGGCTTTAAATAAAACTACAAATGCATGTGAATCTTTCCATTCACATTTCAATAATTCAATGTACCAAACTCATCCTTCATTATTTATATTCTTAAACTCAATTTTAAATGTACAAGCTGAAGTTTATGTTAAGTGTAACAGTATAAATACACCCCATAAATTTATAAATATTCGTTCAAAAAAGCGACATGATTTTATTAGTACTAAAATTAATGAATACAACAATAATATGTTATCGCAACTTGAATACGTTAAAATATTATCATATTATTATAATGTTTAATGTTATCTAGTTTTTTATTTTGTATGTACCTATAATAATCTATTTAATAAAGTTATTTCTATACCCAAATAGTTACATTTTATTCTATTAAGATATAAAATTATTTTATTACTAGCTTTTACCCGCGGCTTTGCTCGCGTGGAATTGGGACATTCACAAATGATTTAATGACTGTCTATTTTACATATAAAAATTTAATTTTAATCATTCTGTGGGTATATCCTTAGTAAAATAAGTCTGAACCTCTAAAGAACACACATTCCCTTATTTCAATAGGACTTTCATACAAATTTCCAACCCCCGTTTGACCCCCTTAGAGGTAGAGGTTCGTAAAATCCTTTCTTAGCTTACGTCTACACCCTATAAGGAACCTACCTGCCAAATTTCAAGTTTGTAGGCCATATAGTTTCTGAGATATGGTGATGAGTGACCTTTCGCTTTTATAAATAATAGGAATCAATACGTCAAAATATCCTTCGTTAAAATGTCCGTTAAAACTGTTGGAATTCAAATGGAAATATTTCTCCAGCTGCTTTCAGTTCGAAAGTTGTGCCATAAGTATACAACCTACCCATATTGGTTACATAAAGGCGTTTTGTATCGTAAGGGGTCTCAGGTCGGTCCATAGTAAAACACCTAAATCTTTGCTAATAGTTGGACACGTGGCTTACTATATCAGCTCTAACTTGAGCAGCCATTGAAATATTTCCATAAATCAAATAAGAGAGAGATGAAAATAAACACGCTCCATTGCCAGGTATCTCTTTCACACTAATTCTTCAACTGTGACTCTTACAATTTCTCCATCCATTTTTCAAACAAACGTAATAGTCCGGGTTCCCACGTGGTAAAAAAGGCATAAAGAATAACCGGCTGAAACTTTCAGAATCGCTTAATTGCACTTAGACCTACAAACTTCCATAGCAACAATATCGATGGATGGGGCGTTTTTTCTTCAGCAGCGGTCAAACATGTCGAAAGATATAACCCTCCCCGGAGTGATGGATAACCGATTTATTTTTTGTGAATCAACAGTTTTTTATTATTACTACATAATAAAACACGTGACCTACAAAAAGAGGAGGGCGTTTGGCGGGGCCTACGCGCTTAACATGTAATAGTTACGACTGCCAACGACTTAACAAATAACCAGTTAACGCCCTCTTCTTTTGTAGGTCACATAAAATAATAAAAAACTGTTGATTCACAAAAAATAAATCGGTAATCCATCACTCTGGGGAGAGTTATAACTTTCGACATGTTTGACCACTGCTGAAGAAAAAACGCCCCATCCATCGATATTGTTGCTATGGAAGTTTGTAGGTCTAAGTGCAATTAAGCGATTCTGAAAGTTTCAGCCGGTTATTCTTTATGCCTTTTTTACCACGTGGGAACCCGGACTATAAGTTTACTTCACGAAAAATACAAACTTCTTTAAGTAAGTAATTAATATGACATTTTGATCCAAACGTCAGTATAATCAATAAAAAATAAACAAATCTAAGCTAGCACCTAATTGGCATGAAACTTTGAAATAAACATAATTTTAATCAACGAAGAAAAAAACAAATAATATTACTAACTAATTTGGAACGAAACTTTTATACCTCCACAACCTCTAAAGAAAACATTTAAATTTTCAAGTCCCTTATTTCAAAAACATAGGAGTTTCATGCAAACTTTTCTAACCCCCGTTTTACCCCCTTAGGGGTAGAGTTTCGTAAAATCCTTTCTTAGCGGACGTCTAGACCCTATAAGGAACCTACCTGCCAAATTTCAAGTTTGTATGTCTTACAGTTTCTGAGATACGGTGATGAGTGAACTTTCGCTTTTATATATATAGATTTATTAACACCTACCTGTATTCGGATTATCCCATGAGCCGAGCTGGTACATTTTATATCGGTCCGTTTTAATCTTTGGGCCGACTTGGGACATTTTTAAAAGAGCTACCTGTTTCATGGGCCGAGATGGGCACTGCCCAAATTTGTATCTATATTTATTTTTATTGAGAAAATTGCACCTAAGTGTTAATTATACAAATATCAAATTGGAAGTGGGAGATTTTATCGGCACTAAAGGTATTAGGGAAATACGTTTTCTCCACGACCATTAATGAATGTAATAATTCCGACTTCATTTTTAATAATAGAAAGTGTTAATTCTCACTCTTGAAATAGAATATTCATTCTGAAACACTTGCTTCTTATGTCTTTTGCATGTATTTCCATTCTATAAGCAGTGACGGAATAACATTCTGTAATTGCTCAACAAAAAACATAGATTGCCCTGCGAATTTCAACATTGTCACTCAGTTTGTCAGTGCGACGTTCTAATTGCTTTGCTACATATTTCAATTTAAATAAACAGAATTATTACATGGTCGTGGAGAAAATACAGTCTGTTACACGGTTAGAATGAAAATTCGATTTACTCGTGGTTCCTCTCGCTCGCTACGCTCGCTTTCGGAATTCTCCACTCGTATCGAATTTTCATTCTAACCTTGTTACAGAATATACTATATATTCTGAACATTCTTTGTTAAATATGCCTGTTATTATGAATCTTTTTTTTTTTCTAGCAGGTAGTTGGGGTAAAATGCGTCGAGTATTCACACGCCGGTTTAATCTATTACGAGAACTATAATTGTTATAAGCATTATAAAGGAATTTAGTAAACAATTAGTGCAACTATTAGAGAATATCTAGGCGATAAATTTGCTGATCACTAAATTGTCAGTAACGGTAAACCATCTAATGTCACTTGTGGTAAACGTTAACCCTTGTTAGAGAGAATATGCACAATAATCATTATATCCTCAATCGACATTTATTTGCTCATCAACGATCGGATCTGTGTGCATTACTAAGTTTAAATTAAATAGAATATGAATATACCTATATGTTTACTGAACATATTCCACCAAAGTTTATTAATGTCTGGTATTATCGATTTTTAGTAATAGAAATACTACAATTTATCAAATATTTGTTGTTAGAGTTCATTTTATTAAGTTATAGTTCTAGTTATATTAGTTTCTCTTCTTTTTTGTCAAGATACTTAATAGTTGATAAAGAACATCAAAAATGAACAAATGTTGTAAAATGCAAAATATTAGTTAGAATAGTTAGAATTTGAGTTATTCTTTACGAGTTTTGAAAAATATTTTCAAAAACATTGACCATTTAACTAAGAAGAAACAACTACTTCCCGAGCTATATTTGCTATATTGAATTACACTTCAAAGTCAAATGGGGTTGGCATATCTTAACAGATAATTTAAACCAACCATTTTAGTTTGCAGTTAGAAGGAACAACATAACTTGTAGACCAGTTTCGGCCTATTGGGCCTCATCAGTACAAGGTATATAACTCGCTTTATTAAGTAAGACACTATTAAAGTTTTCTGTAATAATACTTTAATAGTATTTTTCAAAGTACATCTTTAAATGATAGAAATTTAAAACAATTTCAATTCAGATATTGGAATACTTGGTTTTTTTGGGGTCGTTAAACGCGCCAATCACGACTGCGACGGTCACCGAAGTACCTGGTGCCCAGGATGAATCTCGTCCACTAAAGTTTTATGAAAATTTGTTACAATTTAATCCAGGAGTTTTTGTGGTCGCTGAACACGAACATTACAATGGCGATGATCACTGAGACACCTGGTAACCAGGATTGACATTTTCTTCTGGAGTTTATAGAAATTTGATACAAAATCAGTCCGAACCAGTTCCCCGGGGGTTTTCGAGGTCGCTTAATAATATTATAACAGCGACGGTCATCAAATCATTTGGTGCCCTGTTTTTTGAGTTTAATGGAAATTTAACGCAAAATTTGTTTTTTGTAATAAACCTATATACTTTTAAAATAAGAAATAAAAATAAAATGTTCATTGACAGTATAACCTAACGTCCCATCATCAACCAGGAGCCATGGTAACCATCGCCGTCGTGATATACGAGTTCAGCCACCCCAAAAACCTCCATCAAACGAGTTGGGACTAAACTGTATCAAATTTTTATAAAATCCAGTAGACGAGGTTTATCTTGGGTATGAGATGCTTCAGTAACCGTGGGCATTATAATATTTGTGTTTGGACCAATGTTATATCGAATTTCTATAAAACCCTAGAAAACAATCTCAACCCTGGTTACCATCAGATGTTTCGGTGACCATCTCTATAGTAATATTCGTGTTCAGAGGGCCCAAAATTTTTGAAGAAACCAGTTTGTACTGAATTGTATCGAGTTTTCATGAAACACCAGTAGAGGAGGTTCATCCTGGGCATTAGGTACTTCGATGACCATCGTAAGCTACGGTTTTTAAGAAGTGTGCGCGTCGCGCGTCTTACGGCTTAAGCAGAATAAGCTCAGCTTGACTCACAGTCAGCTTCGCGCGGGTCGGTTTTTATGAATTCTCAGTTTTTAATATTCTGTTCAAGTAAACGGATAGTGCAGAATGAATAATGCTATAGTTGCGTTTTTGATCGAAGAAATTAAGAACGATGAAGAAGACTTATTGTTGCTGACAATGAAAGAGCCCAATAGAAAAGTTGATGATTTATTTTCCTGTCGAAAATCCGAAGGAACGTATGCAGTTACAGTAGAAACTTTTTGGGAAAGAAATAAAATTTCGAGAATATTTTAGACTTTCTAGGGAATTGTTTGAGATTGTTCTAAACTTCATAAAAGAAGATATTGTTAAAAAACCTTGTAACAGATATAGTCATCCAATCACACCAGAAGAAAAGCTGTGCATCAAAAATATGTAGTAATGTGTCTTTAACAACTTAATTTTTGTGTTTTAGTGTAAGTGATCACTCTTTACTAGCCACCACTTCGATATAATTTGCTTCAGCTTATGTCGACGTCTGCGTCCAAACCCAACCAAATTGATCTCAGCGCACAACTCAAACTCACACTGCTTTGTTAAACTCATCCGTTCAACTAGACAGACTCTTACAAACCGCATGCATAAGACACCTGATGTTAAATTAAAGCGCACGTGAGCTCTGCTCAACTTACTGTCGGCCGTACGCCGCGCATTGTTCTTAGAAACCGTAGCTGTAGTCGTAATACTCGTATTCGGCGACCCAAAAAATTCCCGATTAGTAAAATATAACTGATTTCGGTCGATATTTTCTGAATTTTATTTTTTTAAATTTGTTTTTACTTTGGGATTCACTGCATTTTTAATTTTTATTGACGCTCTTACGAATTGAATGCAACAAAAATCATATAAATCCATCTTATGCAAAAATTTGGTAGTTTCTTTTGCTTCATTGCTGCGCCTGTATCTATACGTTTGAATGCTCAATGTCAAGTAAAATAAGTTCTGTAGCCAAAATTATATGTTTTCAAAACAATAAATAAAGGTATTTGTCCACGACTGTTCTACAAAACGTTCATTATACAAGAGCTTCATAAAGAATAATAGTACCTATTATTCACTAGTGAATAATGGTTCATTATTCACTGCATCTCTGGATCTGGAAATTTGGGAGGGGCGAGCTAGTGCTCAGCCAGCACTGAGGCCACATATGACCCATTGTGCATCCTCCCGTGTGTAGGGATATCCTCACCTCAGGATGTCACCAGGCCTATTGATTTAAATAGGTGATGAGGCTCCCGAGGGGGATCTCCCTGACATCGGCTGGTGTAAGCCAATACTCGCCCAACACGGATCTTCTGATTTCAGATAAAGCAGAGCAGTCATACATAATGTGTTCTACTGTTTCCTCTTCTTGTTCGCAGCCTCTGCATAGCGGCGATTCTGTTAGTTCCATCCTAAAAAGATGTGCGGAGATTTTGTCTGGTCAATGCCTTAAATTTTTTTGCTGTTTCCTCGCCAGGATGAGGTAATAACTCTCTGGCCAGTCTACAGTTCGTAGTTTTATCCCAGCACTGTATAAATTTTTGGTGAGAGTGCTGTTTAATAAGGTCCACGACTGCGGACAATGTTAGCTTGGTAGACGGGCGAGGGCTAACATATCTGTAGCCCGCAGCCCTCTTTGCTAAATTGTTCGCAATGCGGTTGCATTTAGAGTTCCCATGTCCTTTGATCCAGCTGAGAGTGACCACGTTATTCTGGCTGGCCTCAGTTAGAGATTGGTGACATTCTAGTACTAAACTTGAAGTGAAACGTGGTCTATTCAAGGTCAGTAGTGCTTGTCGGCAGTCTGTATATATATATATATATATATATTTATATTCCTGCCTGTGATGTTCCTATTGATTAATTCTTTTGCAGCTATGGTTATGCCTGTGAGTTCTGACTGAACCACACTTGACAAGCCATCCATAGCCCATTTTGTTTTTAGGCTTAAGGATCTGCATGACGTCACAACAGAACGTATGTCCAAACTTTATAAGAGAATAACTCATATTAGACAAATTTTATATTTTCCTTTGACATTTCAATCCGTATTTATATGTCAATGGTGTAAACAAACAAAACACATGTATAAAGAATCGACCTACCTTTTACCACTACATCTAAGCTAAACACTTTAATCTTTAAATTTAGATCGTAGTTAGTGTAAGTCATATACATTTGAAACTTCAATTACATTAATAATAGCGTAAATTTAGAATTTTAAAGTTGTGATTATAGCAATTGTGTCGTGGACAAAGTATAGTATTCTATTCGTGTATAATGGCTATTATTCACTCAGATTCATCTTCGTGAATAATAGCTACCATTATACGCTCGTTGAATAATATACTATTTTAAAACTTAGAACTTTTACTTTCATATAACATGTGCCCTTTAAAATTTAATGTCGACCAAAAGTGATTTGAATTTTTCCACAGGGTACCTATATCTAGGAGTATATATAGGTATCCAACGTTTTTTCGGTCGCTGTTTCTACATTCACTTCATTCGCTAAAATGTCCCATAAGCATGGTTTTAATAAAAAAACGGGTGTGGCAGTCAGTGGGACTGCCGGCAGAAGTTATACTTCTATGCACGTGCCCGGATTCATAAATTTTTATGCGAATGATTTAGCAAAATCATCATATGATATTCGTGTTCAGCGACCTCAAAAACCTCCTATTACCGAGTGCACACTCATTTTGTATTGAATTTGCATAAAATTCCTGGAGACGAGGTCCGTCTTAAGCACCAGGTGTTTCGAACACCATCGCCATTATCATATTCGTACTCAGCGACCCAAAAACCGTCGAGTTCCAAGTGTGCACTGATTTTGTAAAGAATGTACATAAAACCCCAGGAGAAGAGGTAAATACCCTAGGCACCAAGTGACGTGGAGACTTTCGACATCATGATATTCGTGTTCAGCGACCCCAAACACCCCGATTACAAAAATTGAACCCATTTGGAATACTTATCGAGTTGTAATTTTTCTATCTATTGTCTGTTCTGATTGCACTTTTCGACTATCCTTAAAATGTTTGTTTATGTAGCCAACAACCTCAAACCATAGTGCAGGATATAATGCAATCATGGTTTTTTCTTTAAGGAAATGTAGAAACTTCTGGAAATGGGCAGCACCGGTCTACGGTGTCGATGGCAAGATGGTTTTTTCTTTAAATAGATATGGCTCGATAAGCCCTCACCTAGGACCCTTCGCTATTTGGCAAAAGCCCTAAAGAATTAAAATAATAGCAGTCAAAATTCCGTCCCAATAATCCTTAGTTTCGATTACAATCACTCAAGGTTTCTCCAAAGTTCGAGAAAAAAGTTAATCACCTGTTGTGTTTATATATTTTTAACTCAATAAAAAACTGATTCTTGACAAATGATTGTATTCGAACAATTTAAATGTTAGTAAAAATATCAAATAAAAAGACCAATAATATATTCACCAAATTTTTAAGTATTACTTAAAATTATAACAAGTTAAATTTTACTCACCAAGAAGGGTGTAAGAAGTGAAGAGAACTAATTTTTATCGAAGCACAAAATGAAATAAAAGAATATAGCGACGCCACTTACGAACAAACTAAAATTCTCCTACTCATATCTGGTAAAGTAGTCGCGTCGACGCAAAATAACACTGATATTTATAAAAATTTAATAGTCAATCGGCCAGGACACGATTAACGTTATTAACGTTACAAACTAAACTTTATATGTGTACTTACGTAACAGAATTATAAAATAATCTGTCAAACACAATGTTATACGTTACTATGATATTCAAAATATTAGCTCAGACTGATTTTTGTATATCTATCTCTTTTTAATGTACTGAATATTTAAACGGTATTTAAAGGACTTATAGTTATGACTTAACATGTGGTAAATATTTCATCTTTGTTTTTACCGACCATAATACCTTATATGTGTTTCTGTCTCTCTCTTACTCACATCATTACATATGTAATGATTTTTCCCATTTAACTCCATAAAAACTTTTTCCGCCGAGTGCACGAATAGAAGTATAACTTCAAAAAACCTTTTTAAAACTAGAAACTACAAATATTACCTATATAAAGATAAAAAAAAAGTAATTTGAAAATATGAAAACTGACCGAAAATTTAAATTGCTAAATCCAATTTTGGAGTACAGAATATCGGTTGTCAGAGTAATTTTAAACATAATTACAATGTTACAGTACTAAATTATTTTTTCGATGTTATACCAAAATTGTGGTTATTTGTAATTATAACCTCGTTAGGAATTAATCAAATATCTAACTATTTGAAATAATGGTGAATGCGCTGTGGACATTCACCAAAGAATACACCAGTAGATGAAGTTTCTACTAATTAATAATTCAACCATAAATTAAATATATACATATATATATATATATATATATATATATATATGTATATATATATATATATATATATATATATTGAGATGTTATAAGATAATATGCTATAATTAAAAAAAAATATAAATTAAATAATTAATAAAACAAAGATATTCTTAATTCCAGGCAGAATTCAAGGTTTATAGATTTTATATGCATTTGTTCAAATTTTTTTCATGACCATAAATATTTTCCAAGTTTTTTTTTCTTATTTCCTAAAAAAAAGGGAAAAACAAAATTAATATATACAGGGTGTTTCTAAATTGATGCGAAATATTTTACAGGGTGATTTTTCAGCAAAAATTAAGTGGGGTCTTTGATATAAATTTTTGTTCAAAATCGCTCTCCCTCCAAGTTACAGCCCCTTAAAGTTGAGGGAAAAAAATTGTTTTTATTTAATATCTCCAATATGGAAGAATTTAGAAGAATGAAATGTAGCAGATAATTGATGCTAATAAAGTGGCATTTTTTGACAATTTTTGTAACCCTGCAATGTTTATACAAGGGGGTGAAAAAATCAACCCTTATGATATTTTGCACCAGAACTTTTTTATTCGTCTACATTTTCCTACTTAAAAAATTGATTTAAAAAGACGGACTTAAACTGCAACTTTTTTATGTCCTGACTATTCCTCGTAAAATTGTTAGTTTGATCACAAAAAAATAAAATAAGTTACAATTCGATATTACTTATACCTTTTTCACATAAATCCAGAAGCGTTATTGTTTGTTAAAAATAGAGTAAGCAGGTGTCAAATAATGTCACAATTGGCAGATAATTATTGCTAATAAAATGACATTGTTTGACGGTTTTTGTAGCCCGCAATGTTTATACGAGGGGGTGAAAAAATCATCCCTTATAATATTTTGCCTCAGATTTTCCTAGTTAAAAAATTGATTTAAGAAGGCGGACTTAAACTGCAACTTTTTTACGTCTTGACTATTTCTCAGTAAGTTGTTTCTTTGACCATAAAAAAATTAAATATTAGGTACTCATTACCATAATTCTTGCCTAATTTGTATAGGAACATCTTCAAGAAGAGTGGGCAACACTTCTTCGAGGAAATGGCCGTAGTCGTTTCCATTTAATCTTATTGGTAGAAAATATGGTCCAATTAAATAATCATTAACTGTTTGTCATTATGATATCATTCAATACTGGCATACTTTATTTTTTTTTAACAAACGATAACCCCTCTGGATGTATGTGCAAAAGGAATGAGTAATATTTTATTTTTTTTATGGTCAACGAAACAACTTACTGAGAAATAGTCAAGACGTAAAAAAGTTGCAGTTTAAGTCCGCCTTCATAAATCAATTTTTTAAGTAGTAAAATGTAGACGAATTAAAAAGTTCTGAGGCAAAATATCATAAGGGTTGATTTTTTCACCCCCTTGTATAAACATTGCAGGGTTACAAAAATTGTCAAAAAATTCCATTTCATTAGCAATAATTATCTGCCCATTATGACATTATTTGACACGTGCTTACTCTGTTTTTAACAAACAATAACGCTTCTGGATTTATGTGATAAAGGAATTACTAATATCGAATTGTAACCTATTTTATTTTTTTGTGATCAAACTAACAATTTTAGGAGAAAAAGTCGAGACATAAAAAAGTTTCAGTTTAAGTCTGTCTTCTTAAATCAATTTTTTAAGTAGAAAAATGTAGACGAATTAAAAAGTTTAGAGGCAAAATATTATAAGGGTTGATTTTTTCACCCCCTTGTATAAACATTGCAGGGTTACAAAAATTGTCAAAAATGCCATTTTATTAGCATCAATGATCTGCCAAATTTCATTCTTCTAAATTCTTCCATAGTGGAGATATTAAATAAAAACAATTGTTTTCCCCCAACTTTAAGGGGCTGTAACTTGGAGGGAGAGCGATTTTGAACAAAAATTTATATAAAAGACCCCCCTTAATTTTTGCTGAAAAATCACCCTGTGAAATATTTCGCATCAATTTGGAAACACCCTGTATAGAATATTGGATTAGTTTTTTTTTATTAAAAAAAGGAAAAAGTATATCTATTTTAGAAAATGCATATAACTGTTTGTTATACCTTAAATTAAATTAAATATTTTTTTCTTATAAGAAAGTTAAATGTTTTTAAAAAAAGGTTTCATATAAAGTATCAATACTAAATGATATATCATTTCAAAAAGTATAATTTATATCATAGATTAAATTAAAAACTACTTACGTTTATAATAATTAATATTTGAGATTTAAGCGAGGATATTGTTTGTAATAGTTTTAAATTTTGATGAAATAAGAAATTGTGAAATTTTAAAAGTATTTTAGGTTAGAATTATATAAATATTAGATTTTTGTTTGCAATTAAATGTAACAGAATTTTGAATGTAAAAATAATTGTATAAATCTAAATCAAGTGTTACAATTTGTAATTTTGTGACAATTTATCAAGTAGGGTATAATAGATAGATAGTAGTTGAAGCTTTGTTATAGAAGGCAATTGTTAGTTTTTGTTGATTTTGAAAGAAGTCTCTTGTTTTTTGTTGGTTAAAGAAGCGACATGTATTAAATTTGGTTCCTGTTAAAATTTGAGTTTTTTTATTGAAATTAGTAAGATAAAAGAGTTTAATTAATAAAAAATCGATACTAAAGTAAAGGAGAAGTAATTGAATACCCTGGTAAGCAGAGAAATTTATTTATAATTAGAAAATAGAATCTAAGAAGATGCTAAAGTGAAGTAGTACATTGTACGAGGAGATATTTGATTGAATTTGAAAGCAAATAGTAATGATAAAAGTTTTATAAGTATCAGAATTTATGTACCTGCCTAGCTGTTCCAATAATTAGCAGATGATCCAGAGTTTTGAACGAGTTTTATGGTTTTTATGGTTTTATGGTCCTGAAGTGGATACAATTCTGGGAGTGGAGCATATCTTCAAGATTAACGGTATCCAAATATCATTTTAACAATAAAGAACTTTTCTGTGTTTGATTTTTATATATTTAATGAACATTTATTTTCACTTTTTCACTGTGCACTATTTCCTTAGTTTATAAGATTATTTTACTTGTTTTTATTGATAATAGTTATGATATTTTCCATTCTCATTCAAATTGAATAAGTTGAATTTTGAAAACAGTTATCTGTCCAACATTCTAAGTATATTATAGGTTAATAAATTCTTCTTTCCCGAAATCTCATTAGCATAACGTCAGTTAGTTCACTCGTATAAAAATTTTATATTTTACAAACAAAATTATTTAATAATCTAAGTTGAATGTTGAATTCTGCCCATGAAGATAGAGTCATTGTCGGGAAATATAATATTAATTTACAATACTTAAAAATTTAAAACAATTTGCCTATATAAAACTTTTAATAAAATTTTAATATTTTCATAAAAAATTATAAAGTTAAAGGCAAGGTTTATTTATGGCATATTAACTTATAATAAATATAATAGCAAGTTATATATGTTATAATATATATATATATATTTTTAATTATTAATACAATGTATGAAAAAACACAGACTTGTTCAGGTAATTAACAATTTTAACTAATAAACTGAACAAGTTTTATTAGCAATTCTATTACCTAATATTGCTTATATACGAGCCCTGTCTCAGTGAAGATAGTCCAACTAATCTAAATATATTTTTGAAGTAAAATTTCTTTAGCGAGACTAGGAGTAAAAAAGTTATTCTAACGGACGTGACGTCATTCTAATAACAGAAACCGGAAACAAAACCTAATACAAAATACCTAACACGATTCTGCATGGGCGCCGGCAGCAGGGTGCAAGAGGGTGCGCTTGCACCCCCCTGCTATGAAAGAAAATACCTGAATTTACCAGAAATTTATATATTTTTTTAAATTTTTTATTAAATTATTGTTTGAATAAAAACTAAAGGCGTTGCGGTAGCTGTCCAAATCATTCTACATTCTATATATATTAGATCATAATAGTGTGTAGATGCAGATGCACCTCCCTGAAAATAATCCTGGCGGCGCTTATGCGATTCTGCCTACTATATTAAATAAAATTAAATCTGTAATTGTATGAATTGACAGCTTGTCATCTTGTCAACCAAAATACATTACTGGTAAATAGTTTTTTGTGTATAAAGTGTTTGTATTAAATATGAATAAACAAAGTGGATTTATTAATGAAGAAAGTGATGAAAAAATATTGAATGAAAATGAGTGAGTAAGTAGGTACTCTATATGCATAAATTTTATTTTTGTTGTGTAATTACACTATTTATACCTAATTATTTATACCTATTATTTATACCTAGCTACTTTCGTTTTATAGACTTAAAGAGCTAAAAAGAAAAAGAAATAGGGCATATTATAAGCGCCAGAAAGATTTGAAGAAAAATGACAAAAATGAAAAATTCATTATGATTTGATTAGGTAAGTTTATATACATAGGTACATATTATGATAGTAAATAATTGTTTATACGGAAGATTTACGTTAAGTAAAGAAGCATGTTGCACGTTTTTGTTCATAAAATAATAATATTCGAAATGTTTTAAAACTTTCTTATACTTATTTTAGGTTTGGTTAGGTAGCCATAAAGGCCATAAAACCACTAGTCAGGATGGCTGATCTTTTACCAGCAATAACAGATCCTTCGTAGACGTAAAGGAAACAAACTTAACTCAGGATTTTTAATTTTATGGAATATGCTATAAAATGCTACAAAATGAAATGGTTATCTAACTATCGAAGGCTCTTGTGTTGTATTACAATAAGGTAGATACAGCTACAAAATCACACATTCTAAACGTAATGTGTGTATATTTTTAATATTGTTTACCTATTATTGAAGCAAAACTTCTTTAGGCGCGACTAGGGGCAACTCTAACGTTAGATTCTAACGGAAGATTCTGATGGAAGTAACTGTGTAATTTCAGCTATGGGAGGAGCTTAAATTTTCGAAATTTATTTATGAAATTTTCAAACGGTTTGAAATACATTAATGGTATTTAGAGAGTAAAATCTATGTTTCACATTTTAGTTATCATAAACCTATTATTTCATATATAAAAAAAAATAATGATAACTTTCAAATTCCTATTTCTAATGAATAATATAAATATAACATCTCATTTTTTTGTAAAGTATATAGGCAATAAATATGAGTGAATTGTAATTAAATATTTATTTTCCGATACGTACGTCAACAAGTTTTACTTCAATCGCGCGTAAAGGTTACACGCACACTCTTTTTTTTAAATTTCTCATGTTCAAGGTAAATATAAGAAAATTAACACACTTTAAGATATCCTGGATATATTTTATTAGCTTTTTAATAAAAAATAGAAAAACATTAAGACATCCAATTTTTTACTGTTTTAGCCCTGTCGCAAGTATCACTGTCAACATTATTCAAAGCCACTTCTTCCGTTTGTGGTTTAAAATTATCTTGTAACAAGTTTATGTATTTATCAGCATTTATTATTTTATCTACAAAGTGTAATTTGCCTACCCCATAAGCTGACATGCAACCCCAGACCATCACCGACACAGAAAACTTGATCTACTTTTTAATACAATCGTTATGAAAAAATAATTCGCTTCTTTGGTTCTTATGAGTATCACCAATGCACACTTTAAATCTAGCTCCACAAAATAGAATTCCATTAATTTTGAGACCAAGATCTGTGATCTCTTGCCAAAGAAGTCTGTTATCTTTTCCTTCTGTGTGAGTAAAGGTTATTGTTAAATTGTTAGTAGAGTAGAATACCATTTACCTGAAGAAGACACTGTGCGTCGAAACATGTCGTTAGTTAATATAATAGTGTAGATATTCAAGATATTGTAGCATTTTTAAAAACCATTTAATTAATTTTTCTTTTAGTATTTTTTTTTGAAATACAAGCCAACCCTGTCGTTAAAAACTTTCCATAATTCCTAACATCAGTTAAGATGCCCTACGTGATTAAATGAGCGTATTACTAACAAATGATTTTCAGATCATATTCGAGAAGAATCTAAATAGAATCGCAACCAATCACATCCATTTTCTTAATCACATGCGTTCATAAAAATCTATTTAAAGACACACTCTAAGAATTACGCGGTACTTCGGGTGAAATGGTCAAAAAAAGTTTTTTTTGTAAATCTTAAAAAGTGAATGTGTTCAGAGTGCCGATTATTACAACACGGGTTGGTAAAATCTTTGAAATGAATTTACGATTGCCAGCTTTAACTACCTGTTAAATGAGACTAGAGAATAGTCGAATTTTTTTAAAAGTGAGCTAGAAGCTGAGTCTTATGATACTTTAGAAGCATTTCGGTTCCAATATGTAAGTTTTGTTTATCTTTAAATTATTACCGCAAAAGAAAGTACTGTTTATATCTTTGGAGATTGAATTTTATTATATTCAACACATCGACAGGTGAATTTTAATTTTCTTATTTGTCTAAATGTAACTAATTGATAGTTCACTTTTAGCTTAAACAGGGTACACATAGATAACAATATAATAGCTTAGCTGTTATCCTAAGTGTGTAAAAAGCTAATATTTGATGGTCACTTAATGCGATATCTCTTTTTATAGAACCATAAGTACTTATTCCATTTTTGTTTGTTTGTTTATTGTCATGTTTTTTGATAATCTGCGAGAATCTTTATATTATCATTCCTTTTTAATCTTTTTTATGGCTTTCTTATCTTGAAATTGAGCCTTGAACATCTTCCGTTTAAAATGGTACAATATGAATTATCTAAAAAATTGATATACATGAATATTTGAAAATGTAAAACTGCTGTATGGTAAATCAGTATATTCAAGCAGTTTTATATTCAGAACTGTTTTTATCGAGCGCAGGTGTTATAAATTAAATCTGTCGCGAAATGTGATTTTGAGTCAAATAAATCGCTTGGTCGATGTCGCATAATCTGGTGCTTGAAAGGAACGCGTTTCTCATCATCACCCAAATTCGAGACAATGAACTTGTTGAATATCGACTACGTTATGCTACGGAAGTCGTATTGTTAAATTTCTTTTCACTAACGCGGATCAATTATATTGAAAGGCAGCTATTTACTACATTTTGCTGTACCTACTGCGTTTCTAGTTTAAGCCATTTTAATTTAATTTACCTTTTGTCATGAAGATTTAATCAACTTAAAATAACTTTATTGATTTTTTGAAGTATTAGTTAGCATGGTAGTTTTGCGGCTGCACTTCTAAAATTATTTGCAGGAATTCTGAACCACTGAAATATTTCTAAATTATTTGTGCTTTAACAACCTTTTTCCGAAAGTTAAAGGCTCAACAAGGGTTATCTGATTGCGAATGTCACTCAGTGGGTAGGAGGAGAGCGAGTCGTGGATCGGGGGAGCAATTGAGGAAGTATTAAAAAAAGGAAATATTTAAAGATAGGCTATAGGTACAATAAAAGGAAATCGGTAAAGGGCGCCACTAATCTTTTTAAAAATAGTTAGGAGAAAAGATAAGAAACCTAGTTAGAAAGAATTTATTAGATTATAGACATTAATAATGAAAAGATGAGTAATTTGACTTTGTTTGTCTTTTATAAATCAAACGAGTTAAGTGAAGAAGTTAACATATTTAGTGGTTACAAACGTTATGTACGTTTTCGTGCTTTTCCCATAAATTAATAAACTTCTCCGGTATTCTAAACTCAAAATTACCAACAAACTTGAGAAGTTGCTTTAATTAGCTAATGGGGCCATTTCACCACAGAATTCGAGTAAGATGATTTATGGGCAGAGATACCTATAAAATTACATGTTATAATTTTGATAAATTTTTAATTTTTAGTATTATCCACAATACATTAGGAGACGAACATATTGTAAAACTCCGTACCTTGGAAGATCTCACGAAACAACAACACTAATGTAACACCTTTCTAGACAATCACATGTAATTTTTTGGTAATAAATTCAATTGCGGAGGGGATGAGTATTTTTGTGCAGATACCGGTTAACTCCTTTCATCAATTTTTCTTTTGTTTTAGATTAATACTGTAGCGGCTGTGACCAGAACATATAATTATAAAGGTTATATTTTGAATTGTTTTTTGTTGGGGCTCCTCGAATTTTGCGTGAACGACTAGCCATCTATTATTAGTAAGTTTAACTATATATTGTGTGTGTGATTTTGGTTGCATATACATTGCTGATTTTTAACAAATCCACATCTGGACGCAAATGTATATTTTCACTCAATTTTATTTAATGGATAGGTACATATTTTTTGATTTTTTAATGCCTTATTAGTTTTATTAATATAATATGAAAGGTTTAAATTTATCTCATATAAATATAAGGTCGCTGTGTGCAAAGATTGAATATCTCAGAGAGTACGTGGTGGGGTCTGAGATTGAAGTTGTTGCAGTGGGGGAGACCTGGTTAACTCAGAATATACTGGATACTGCGGTATCTATCCCAGGATATCAATTTATTAGATTGGATCGGGGGTCCTTGGGGGGTGGTGTCGGACTCTATGTCAAAGATTACTTAAAATTTAACATTTTAAAAGATCATAAAATAGTAAACGCTTTTATAGAGCAGTTATGGATATCTATTATTGTTGAGGGTAGGAGGATGGCAGTAGGAGTTGTCTATCGACCATGCGGGTCCAGTGTACTGGAATTTTTGGATTTTATAGAGGAGAATTTACCTGATTTATTATTGGAACATGGTGAACTGTATTGTCTCGGCGATATGAATCTTAATTTATTGGTCAATACCGCTCTTGTTGATCAATATTTATCAATTTTAAAGGGGTTGAGCTTGAAGCAGATCATAGATAGACCTACTCGTGTTACTGCAACATCGTCTTCGCTGATTGATCACATCTTATGCCCGGAGGAATCATTGCTCATCGACTATGGTGTAACTGATTTTCATGAATTAAGTGATCATTGCTTAGTCTATGTTATTTTAGATATTTTTCCAAACCGATAATGATAAAATCAAACAAGATGTTTTGTCTATACCGTGGCATCTTATGTATAGAATGAACAATATCGAAGATAAATTAGCATTTTTTAACCTCTTTATTATCGAACTATATAATTTTCATGCTCCTCTGAAAACATATAATCATCGTCCAAACTATACGCCATGGATCACCCCTAATATACAGTTCATGCAGAGATTAAGGGACAGGGCCTATGTAAGATATAAAAATAATCGTAAACTATCCACCTTCGAATATTATAAATCGTTGCGTAATCTTGTATCTAGTTCGCTTCGTACGGAAAAGCGTGCCTACTTCAATGCTCTCTCTTCTAACACTGGTAATACTAATTTAATCTGGAGAGACATTAAAAAACTGGGTATCAATAGTAGAAAGCCTAAAATACCTTCTCATTTGCAAGGTATTAATTTATTAAATAATCATTTTGTTTCAATTGCAAATAACTTGATTCCTGTTCCTGATACGACCTTGCATTACTATTTAAATAACACATTTGATGGATTTACTGAACCATTTACGCTCACTACTGCCTCTGTTGAGGATGTTAAAGACGCAATATTTAGCATATAATCCAAATCATTGGGTCCCGACGAGATTTCAATACAAATGTTGCAGATATGTTGCCCCGAAATTACACCAGTAGTTACCCATTTAATCAATTTTTGTTTGCTTGAGGGGCAATTTCCTGCTCAGTGGAAAACCTCTTATGTATTGCCCATTCCCAAAAGCAATAATTGTAATACAATGAGTGATATTCGCCCAATAAGTATTCTGTGTGCTATCTCCAAGGTATTAGAGAAGATCGTTAACCATCAAGTTCGAAATTATTTAAATTCTAATAATATTTTGCCTGATGTGCAGTCCGGGTTTAGGCAAGGCCATGGATGTGCTACAGTTTTATCCGCCGTGGTTGATGATGTCGTAAGATCACTGGATGTTAATATTAATACTGCTTTAATCTTACTCGATTTCTCAAAAGCGTTCGACACCACAGATCATGGATTGCTTCTAGCCATCTTGAAATATTACGGGTTCTGTGATAGGTCATTACTTTTCTTTAAAAAATACCTGTATAATCGTTCACAGATGATAAAGTTAAATGATGCTTTATCTAATCCTCTACCTGTGAGATCTGGAGTTCCACAGGGCTCAATACTGGGGCCACTGTTATTTACCATATATATACCAGTAAACTGTTTTCTTGTTTAAAATTCTGCAAATATTATTTATATGCTGACGATACACAGTTATTATATTCTTTTTCTAATAAAGATGTTATTACAGCTCAGACTAATATTAATAATGATCTATCTGCTTTATCATCCACAGCTAAAAATCACTCGCTTCTACTGAACGCAACTAAATCTTCTATATTATTATTTTGTTCTAAATAATATCGTCTCTTTCTTGAACAGCAACTGGTTATAGCTATAGATCGTGATGTGTTGAGGTTTTCGAGTGTATCGAGAAACTTGGGCCTACAGTTAGATACTAAATTAAGATTTAGAGAACATGTTGCTGGTCTGGTGAGTAAAGCTTATGGAGCACTCAGGGTCATTTATCCATTTAGGTATTTGATGTCGGTCTCAGCGCGTAAAACCTTATGTGACGCTTTGGTATTGAGCAGGTTTAATTTTTGTGACGTGGTCTATGGCCCTTGTTTAGATGCCGTGACGACTCGTAGGATACAGAAGGTACAAAACTCATGCGTTCGTTTTGTATATGGCTTAAGAAGACGCCACCGCATATCTGCATATCTGATTTCAATTAGATGGTTAAATATGTTAAATAGACGCCTCCTCCACCTTTCCTTGTTCTTTCACAAGATCTCCATACTCAGAACTCCTCCGTACCTGGCAAGAAGACTCTGCTATCGAACAGATGTTCATCATTTGAACTTAAGACATCGTGGTCTCTTGACAGTCACAAGGTATTTTAAGACAATTTTCAGACGAAGTTTTTCATATAACGTTGCTGCTGTGTATAATGCTATACCCAATGATTTTAAAAAGTTATCTATTCCAAGTTTTAAATTAAAATTAAACAATACCTCTCATCCTTTATGGGTTTTTAAAAATACATGATTTTTTCTAGTGGTTGGGCCCTTTCACGTCTCTCTGTGATATTAAAATGTTACATTATTAATTATCCATTGATTTGTATGTATTACTTAGTGCTGTCTGGATGTCGTATTGAGGAGAGTAGAAACCTGTTGTACTGGGTTACAGCTGCTACTGAGTTTAGTAATTCTGTGGGACATCGGGAAGATTGATTCCTCATTTTGAGGAGTCAATGATGTCCTTTTGAAATGCATGCTCTAGTTTGAAAGTACTCATCCTTAACGTATTAAAAATATGATTAATTTTTATTTTTGTACTCGGATGTACCTATATAATGTACATGCATCAATAAATTTATTTTTATTTTATTTATTTATTTATTTATTTATTACTTATGGTGGAGGTGCCTAGACAGAAAATATTTGAAACATTTTAAAAAAGAAGTTGATTTGTTTCAACCTATGGGATCTTCATCATCCTCAGACAAAGAAAAATACTGAACACGCATATAAAAGACATTTGGTCAAATTGTCCTCTACATATGTCCGTTTATTTCCTTCATTCAAATTTCAATATTATGAATAACTAGCTTTTGCCCGCGACTTCGTCTGCGTGTAATTCGAATAAAAGCAAGGTCTTTATGTATCAATAACTGGTGCCCGCGACTTCGTGTGCGCAGTATTAGTATTTCGAGTAGCTTATATTAGAGTGAAAAGAACTAACATTATGACATTAAAATTATAACATACATAATTTTTGGGTCGTATTTGAAAAATATAACAGTCTGACAATATTGAGATGTTACATTCGCACTGTAATAACGTAACAATATTGTCAACATAAGAAATACAGTAATTTTTTCAGACTTAAATGACATTTATCGTTATATTTTGGACAATTCACACAATATCTTTATAAATTATAGCCTATATGTTATTCTGATCTATAAGCTACATTACTGTAAAGTTTCATTAAAATCCGTTTAGTAGTTTTTGCGTGAAAGAGGAACAAACATCCATACATCCATACATCCATCCAAACAAACTTTCGCCTATATAATATTAGTAGGATAGAGGACTTTTAGCTAGCACGGTTATACTTTTATATATTTACCTGTATACTTTTTTATAAAAACATATAAATAAATATTTGTAGGCTTAATTGCTTTCTTAATAAATCAACACAACAATATAATATTGTATTATATACATCTTAATAATACACCTACAGACGTCTTTCGTGAAGTTCTATTATGCTCCAGAATAAATGTCGTTTTACTAAACTAATAATCTTAAGATGATTAATTTCCCAAACCGTTATATATTATCTCAAGAAGATTATCCCTCTGTTCTTAAATGAGAATCCAATAAGGAAATTTAATTTGTGATAGAACAGATCTCGAATATCTTACAAAGTAGATATAAAATCGTTAACAGATTGGGAAAAGACAACACGCGAATTTCCACTTGACATTTTCCAATTCCATGAAAAACAATCTGTTGATGGTATCAGCGTATAGGTAATTCCTTAATTATATTACACCAATCCACTAAGATTGCAAAAGAAAATAATAATTCTAAGGAAAATCGCAAAAGAAACTGGGATTTCCCGCACATCAGTATATCATTAAAGAAGTTTACTGTCAACATCTTACTGCCAATGTAACAGAAAAACGACTGGAAAGATGTAATTTACTACTAAGAAGATTCTGCTCTCGTGAAGACAGTGGAAAATATGGTTTCAGATAAAAAAATGTTTTATTTACAATATACCCAAAATAATAGGGTGTATTCTAACGTACAATTTAAGAGATAAATTCCTCTAGAGCATCTTTTAATTAAAAAAAGTCATTTCTCAAAAGGTGTAATGGTCTCTGTTGCAGCAGGATCCACGTTGGGAAAATCTCGTCTGATTTTTGTTGATGCCGGAGGATATTCTGTCAAAAATGTGGCCACCTAACAGACCAGAATTAAAACCGGTTGACTATTCAATTTGGGGAATTATCGACCAAAATTTTTATGACGGACAACAATTTGAAACCATCGAACAGATCAAAGAAAGAATGCGGTTTGTTTGGAACAATTTTGAACAGCGACTATTAATTTATGGCGCAGATGACTTCAAGAAGTGGTAAACAATAACGGTGGCCACATTCATAATATTTTAGTCTAAGTTTTAAAATAAAAAAAAAATGATATTTTACGAATCCGGAAATTAAAAAAAAAATTGTTCTGGATAGTTAACCTACCAAAAGAGCTTATCAGTTCAATTTAACCTAAGACAGTTTTCATTTGCAAGGAGCTTAAATGCACCGTAACAAAATTTTTTTTATAAGTTCGACCCTGTACGTTATTTTTGCTTTTAAATTTGCAGTCATGTTGAGGACATGTTAAGCTATTAGTCCTGCAAAATAAATTAAATAGTCCAAAAAACAAAAAAGTTATTTTCAACTAAAAAATGTACCTACTCCTTTATTTTGGCCCACAGTATATATATAGAGAACGTTCATTTAGTAATTAGTTTATAGGGATAAATATACAGCATATAAAAGCAGAATATGGTCAGCATCTCTGTTAGTTTTAATTTTTTCTGACAAGTTTATGAAAACCTGTTAGTGTTTCATAAACATGAACATCAAGTTAAAACCCTCCTCAAACATTACGAACATTTTACATTTTGCTTTAGGTAATGTATGCCCACCGATTTCAAACATGTTATAACACTTAAAGTGTTTTAATACTTTATTATCCTTACTTTCTACAATGTTTTATGTAAGAATGATTGTCTAAAAAAATGAATAGCCAAGAAGAAATTTTTTGTATTAACTATTACCTAGTTTCTTTTTAAGGTTAAAGGTTAAAGAATATATAGTTTGGAAGATAAATATGATAATGTTTAGAAATTTGGTAGATATGTAAAAGGACTGTTGTAGGACTTACTTCCTTTTCAGGGAATGAATGGAAATGTTTGAAAAGAGTTAGTATCTGTCGTCGGCCCCGCTCTAACAAATTTTCCAATTTGCATTTCCCATGTGTAGTTGGATCTTCTCTTCATCCATCCATGGTGCTTGAACGTGCCTAAACAGTCCTTTTTCTTTCATGTGATTGTAAGTGTTATGTAGAAGTGTGACCCACGTAGTGCAATGTGGGGTTGGGAGATTGACGCTGTGGCGTGTCTTCTCCCCTTCCATTTGGCAAGGTCGAAGAGAACCAGAGAAACCTTCGCCAAGGGCCGCTCGTCTTCTTATTTTGTTGAGTGTAACATCGCCATCCCACCTGAGTGTTCGAGTAAATCGTACACCCAAGTAGGTCACCTGATCCTGAGGGACGAGCTGTTCCCCTCATAGTGACAGGTTGATTTAGTCGAAAGAGAGATTTTCTCGTCGACTCTGTTCGGATGTCTAAAGGTATTGGTTTGGGTTTTGTTTGGATTTAGAGCTACTCTCCATCTGCCGCACCAGTTGGATAACTGGTCCAGCAGTCTTTAAGTTTTTCGATTAACGGATTCAGTCGACGATGCGGAGGTGTATAAGGCCGTGTCGTCGGCGTAGAGCTGGATATCTTCCAGAGAAGAAATATCGCTGGCGTAGATGGTATATAGGGTAGGGGCTAGGATTGATCCTTGTGGAACCCCTGAAAGGATCAGAGATAGCATTTCCAACCTTGAACTGGATAATTCTGCTGAAAAGATATGAATGCATAAATTTTATGGCTGGGATGGGAAATTGGATGTCAATTAGTTTTCTAATAAGGCCAGCGTGCCAAACCTTGTCGAAGGCTTTTTGGACATCCATAAATATGGCAGGAACGACTTTTCTCTGATTTAAGGCAGAGGAGGAGAAAGATTGTAGTTCTAGAATCGGGTTTTGGTTAGAGTGATTTGGTCTGAATCCATGTTGAAAGGAGGGATTATGGAGTTAGTTTCTAGGATGTCTCTGATTCTATCCAGGAGTAGAAGTTCAAAGAGTTTCCCTATGACACTTTTTTTGTTATACCAACATAAAAAAGATACATAAAGAATATTGACTATATACTTCCTTTTTTTACCAACATCGCCTCAAGAGCATAATTCTAAATCTTAAAAAGAAGCCTTTGATTGGCATGGATAAAATGTTCTTACAAATTTTAAAAACGGGTTTAAACTTACTCTCAGGTTTTATAAACCATATTATAAATATATGTGAAGGTACATTTCCTAACTCACTCAATCATGCTAAAGTTATGCCCTTATTTCTATAAAAAAAGGTCCTAAGAACATTGCAAATTACAGGCCAATCTCTGTACTCAGTGTAATTTCCAAAATTTTTGAAAAGATTCCTATTCTATGATAGATTGATAAATTTCCTTGAAAATAATAACATAATATCAATTTGCCTGCACGGGTTTAGAAGTTAAAGATCTACCCTAACTGTTGTATGTAAACTTTTTGAGTGTATAATATACAAATATATAAAGCAGCAATCTTGAGTAAGTTAATGTCACGCTAAACAGTTCAAGCGTATTCCCGACCTCTACTCATTCCTCCTCTTCTTTCTTTCTCTTTCTCAGACACACCTTTTCCTCCTTATTTCTGCCGCGAGGTATTATTGAAGCGCTTTTGATGATGTAATAAATTTAATCCTGTGCAACGTGCAAAACATACTTTCGCACCGAACGGTAATAAATAGTCACTTCAAAACCGACAAATGGAAATGATCAAAGAAAGTCTTATAACTTCATTTTACATGCAAAGTACCTATGTAGCTTTTCTCGATCAACCCAACGACTTACTTTTTTTTATTACCTAACGTAAACTTCAGGTATAAAAGTTATTTATAAAACGAGTTTTCATTAAAAACGTAATAAAAGTTTAGTGTAATTTCTGTATCGGTGGTTCTAATTATATCCAGCTACAAGAAAAATTGCTTTTACCAAAAGATATAAAATTATATGCAGTGTAAGACGAAAGAGTTTTATATTATCAAACAACACTCTGTAACCAAACTAATTAGTACAAGTATAAAATTATAAATAGTCTAGTCGAGAAGTTGATTTCCTGCGAAAAATAATTACCAGTCTCTTAAAAATATGAGTGATAGCTCAAACGATCCAGAATGGCATTTAGAGAAAGACCATTTTTCGATTTTTTTCTGGAGATAAAAATTACAATTGTTATTAACAAAAAACTGAAAAAATAAATAGTCCTTTCGGTTTTTGTTAATATCTTAAAAAGTATAAGTGATAGCTAAAATATTAAAAACGTTTCTGAAAGAGCAGAAAATTTCAGCTGGGATGTTCTGGATTCTCGGAATTGTAGCACCAATATTTATAATTTTAATTTAACGTTGAAAATCGGCTTCCGCGCGGCAATTTTGGCATGCGTGCGTGGCCTCTGTAATGACCGCAACTTTTCAATAATTTTTTTATGCCACTAAATAATATTATAAAAATTAGAAAAAATTCAGATGTCATCTAAACACTTCAAATAAAATGGTCACGCGATAAAAATTGTTGTATCATCATTTTTAAACAGTTATTTAATTGTTAATTAACAATTTTTTACGAATTTCTGTTATTATAAAAGGCGGTATAAAAGTTTTATTAGGTAGTTCAGACTGTTTTTTGTATATCTATCTCTTTTCAATATACTGAATGTTGAAACGGTATTCAAAGGACTTATAGTTATGACTTATAATATGTGGTAAACCTCAAAAGCATAGTGCAGGATATACTGCAACCATGTGACGGTATTTTAGACTACAATACAATACTCATTACTGAATATTAATATTAATATAAAATACTAAACTTAATATGTTAACTTACGTGACAGAATTATAAAATAATCTGTCAAATAATCATGTTGTCCGTCACTATGATATTCATACATTAGTTCAGACTGTTTTTTGTATATCTGTCCCTTTTCAATGCACTGAATGGTGAAACGGTATTCAAAGGACTTATAGTTATGACTAATAACATGTGATAAATATTTCATCTTTGTTTTTACCGACCAATATACCTTATAAGTGTGTCTGTCTCTCTCTCTTACTCACACCATTACATATGTAATAATTTTTCTCATTTAACTGTACACAAATCTTTTCCACCGAGTGCACGAATAGAAGTATAACTTCAAAAATATACTCTCCAAATGTGGCAGATAATATAGGGAAACATTCACCGAAAGTAACGCAAAATTTTCCCCTAGATCAGACTAAAAGCTTTCCCCCTTTACCTTTTCACCAATCACCTTTAACCAAATGAGAAATATTTTTAATAGTCCTAAAAGTAAAAATTGTCAACGAAACTATTAAAGATAGTTAAAAATAATCTGATATTCCCACTGACTCACTTAATAAAGAAAATTATCAATAATAATTACTATGTGTAATAATTCAATTAATGTTATAATAATAATAATACTAATAAGAATCTTTATTATTTCCAAATTAAATATAGTACATTAAACTACATAACTTACATTTTAATCTAATTTAAACGTTGGAAATAAAGGGCGAAGTTCATCTCCTCAAATGAATCGAAAGACTCATTATGGAAATGCTCTTCCACTTAACCCAAAAGTAGTATTACCCACAGAATTCATTTATATAAAAAAAGATAATAAAAAAAAAACAAACGAACAATATCAGATAATAGGATACTGGGAGAATAAAAAGTATCTACGGTTGACTATGTAAGAGCAATAATTTATATTTAACTTTAAAACTACCCAAACTAAGAGATTTTAGTTCTTGAGGAATTGAATTGTAAAGCAGATATACTTGATAAGTAAAGGAACGGCGGAATAATTCGGTTTTGAATTTTGGAGGAGATAATAAACCTTTGAACCTTAAATTTAAATTATGCACATCCGTTCGGAAGGAGAGCTTTTCATAAAGGTATGTAGGAACCTTTGCCAAGATTATTCCAAAATATAATGAAGTTGCATGAAGTTTTCTTCTGTTTTCCATGTTTAGCCAATTAGTTTCGATTAACTTATTTGAAATTCTTTGACGCCTATCAATTCCATATATCATGCGTAAACAGGAATTTTGAACCTTTTGAATTTTGCTCTTAAAAATAGAGGTTAAGTTTGGTCCATAAACTGAATCTGCAAAATTAAAATGCGAAAGTACCAATGATTCACATAATGTTATTTTAATATTTTTAGGAAAAAAATGACGATTACCATATAAAACTTTTAAAGAGGAATATGCACGCTGAAGCAGCTGGTTGACATGTCTTTCAAATCGTAATTCGTCATCTATGATAACACCTAAATTCTTTGCAGAATTAATGAGGGTTAACGGTTCATTATTTATTTTAATAGAATTAAGAGGAAAATTCATGTTAGCACGATTGTGTTTAGAACCAAACAGCATTAAATTCGACTTAGAACTATTAATTAATAAACAATGTTTAGTAGCTAAATCTACAAATTTATTTAATTCTTCGTTTATTAGGTCACAAGCAAAATCCAACTGTTGCGGAAAAAAACTAAAGTAGATTTGAGTATCATCAGCATATACCTGTTTTTTGCAACTTTCAAAAGAATTTATTAAGAAAATGGTATATATTGAAAAAAGCAAAGGTCCCAAGATGGAACCTTGTGGTACACCAGATTTTAAATTTAAATATTCAGACTCATCATAATCAATTTTTACGCATTGTTGACGGTTTATCAAGTACGTCTGTATAAGACTAACAGCATTACCTGTGAAACCAATGTAGTGTAAAATATTAAGCATTAATTCGTAGTTGATTGTATCAAAAGCCCTACTGAAATCCAGCAACACCAAAATAGTACACTGTCCTTTATCAATTGAAGTAAGAATATCATCAACAACATTAAGTAATGCTGTAGTGCAGCTGTATCCTTTCCGAAACCCCGACTGTTCATTAGGTAATAGTTCGTAGCTCATTAGGTGCTCCCTTATTTGAATTTCTATTGCTCTTTCAAGAACTTTAGAGAGCATAGGCAGTACACTTATACCTCTAAGATCCTTGTATTCCTTGGGATTCTGTTTTTTAGGCAAAATCCTTACTACTGCCTTTTTCCAAACATCAGGTACCACACTATTAATTAAACAGAAATTTACAATATGTGTTATATATGGTATCACCAAGGGACAGCAAAGACGAATAAGTTTCACATTTAAACCATCACATCCCACAGCATTAGAATTAATTTTACAAATAGTTTCATATAATTAATAGGAACAACATTATTGCTTTAATAGAATTGTAATACATTCTCCGGGGGTGTAATATTAGGAATAGAATTTACAAGGAAGTCATTAATTTCATTAGGTTTTCTTAGAATTTGTGGAATGTCATTTTTTTTGTCATTAATAAAATTATTTGATTTAAGAGTATGCCATAAGTGACGTGGAGTAGAATTGTTAAATTGAAATAGAAAGTAAGCTCTTTTTTCTCGTCTTATTGCTTGATTCGTGTAGTTTTTTAAATCTTTGTAAAACTGAAAATGCGTTTCTAGTTTTGTACGCTTGTATCTTTTTAAAGCATTGTCACGTATCTTCATCATTTGCCTTATATTAAATGTTAACCACGGAGCTTTCTTTCTCGTTATTTTTGAAGTTACAAGAGGTGCGTGTTTGTCAAATAAATTAATCAAGCAATTGACAAAATAACATATTTTTTCATCCACTGTTTCCTGTTCGAAAATGCGAAAAAAATAAATGCTACTCAGATCTCGATGAAATGACTCCTCATCAAAATCTTTGAAATTTCTATAAGTACACATCTTAGATACCTTTACCCTTTTCACATTAATTCTGCAAAAAACAAGGGAGTGATCAGATATCCCATGATTATGAACACCTTTATCAACTACAATTTTATTATTCACTACAACATAATCTAGTAAAGTTTTAGAAGAGGCCGTAATTCTAGTTGGTTCATCAATAATTTGTTCCAAATTAAAAATTTCTAAAATATTAACAAATTTGTTCAATACTGCATTTTTCCTGAGGAAATCTATATTAAAATCCCCCAAGCACAGCAGTTCATCCACTTCTGTGAATAAAGATGCCAGAGAGTCTTCAAATTCATTTAAAAAATCAGTATCACTCACTTCATGCGGTTTGTAAATGACCCCTACACCATAACTTTTTCCATTTAGAGTTAATTTTATCCACAATTGCTCCCAAATATACCCCAAATTTTTTACCTTTATTTCTGACATATATTTACTTTTTACATAGATGCACAAACCCCTCCCTCTAGCATTTCTATCTCCCCTGTATAATACATAATCATTTATTTTTAACATATTATCAGTAACATGACCAAATAACCAGGTTTCACATACCATAAAAATATCATAATCATATTTTTCCAGTAAATTCTTCACATCTCTTAGTGAAGGAAGGCAAAAGGGAACGTACATTAAGAAAAGCTATACTGAGATAGTCCATAGTCAAGATAAATATATTATATATATAAAAAAAAAAAAAATTCTCCCAATATCCAAATTTTAAATTTTAAAAACAAACAAAATATTAGTACAACTGAAACTCTAGGTACAGCTGATAATCAACAGCCGACAAAAAGTTGTTAACTAAAATAGTCGACAATTGCACATGGCTCACAAAAATAATCCCAATTTTTAATTTTATAACAAAAGCGCTATTTCTAATTAAAATTTTAAATTCAATACCAGTTTAATTATATGATTTAAGTTAATTAAATTAAGGACTAAGAAAGAAGAAACGAGTTAAGATTTTATGATAAAAAAAATCTACTTACAAAAAAAAATCCTAAAAATTTAAAACATTTAAAAACATAAATAAAATTAAATTGTTTTTTTACTTGTAGGTGGCCCCGGTACCGATCCAAGCCGAGTATGATATCGTTTGTTCTGTTCTTTGTTTTGTTCCTTAATGTCGTGTTTTTTTTCTTTTCCTTTATCCGCTATAACGTTTGCCACAGTATCACTTATTGAGAAAACTAATTCTTGCGCATCACTTTTGTCTTGAACTGGTGTTTGAGGTGCACTGTCACTTTCCCTGGATGATATATGGGAAAGATTGTCTTCTGGATCGCTAAAAACCTCTTCTTTTCGTATATCTTCTGCAGTATATTCCTTTCCTTCTATTATAAGCTTTCTCCCCCTGATTAGAGCCCGTTTCTTTTCAATTTTCGCTTTTTTCATGCGACGAACGAGTATCTTCCTCTCTTCTAGATCCGATTGAATCAAATCTTCAGACATGTATATTCCAAGATTTTTTAGAAGTTTGCTATTTTTTAAGATCTCTGAGCGTTTTAGATGTGAGTGAAACTTAACTAGTACAGGCCTAATATTTTTATTTTTTTTCCCTATTCGATATATATTTATGATGTCAAAGCATTCAATATTTACTTTTAGATGATCTCTAATTACGGTAGTTGCAGCTGTTAATAACTCTTGTGTTGTCTCGTTTTGTTTTTCGCATAAACCGTAGACAATAACATTTTGTTGTTTCAATTTCCTTTCAGCTTTTTCAAGTTTTGTTTTCAAATTTTGGTTTTCAAAGTCTAATTCAACTATCTTATTTTCCAGTTCAGTTAATTTATTACCAAAACCGGTAGAAAAGTTTTTGAATTCTAAATTTAAATTATCAATTTTATTTGTTATATTCTGATTAGTTTGTTGCAACAACTGAAAAAGATCATCAAGTGTTCTGTTTTGATTCATAATAGTCAGGTGTACGTCTCTGAAATATTGGTATTAATATTTATTTATTTTTAACTTCCCGCTAAAAAAAATTAAAATTTTTTTTAAAATCGGGAAGTTATTGGTTTCACCCCGTTTTTCGAAAATCGAGTTTTCATCGGATCTCAATGTTTTGAGGTCTTAGGAACGTCCCCTGACTATTTTTACGAGGGTGTCTGTATGTCTGTATGTACGTGTGGATGTGTGTGTGTGTGTGTGGATGTATGTAAACCTTTTATAACTGTTGAACGGCTTGACCGATCGGAATGAAATAAAAAGCATCCGAAAGAGTTCCATCTAACTTAGATTCCCTGTAAGTTTGAACCGATTCGAGCTGGTAGATTTCGAGAAATTTCAAAATAACCGAAAAAAACAATTGGTAAAAATGATGTTTTTTGGGCATATCTTTTTGGCTATTGCATCGATCAATTTCATAACCTAATCAGCTCTCAAGCTTTAAAAGCCACGTCGAATGCCGTTTTGCAAATTAAAATCGGTTAATTCGTTCGTGAGATATCGTTGTCGAAAAATTTCAAAAAAGTGTTTTTTTTCCAATAACTTGAGATTTTTTGACTAACCGATTTTGCACTCCCGGTAACGTTTTTAGGTCTCAAAAAACTGCGTCGAATGCCATCTTGAACATCAAAATCGAATAACGCGTTAAAAAGTTATGGCTTTTTAAACATTTCAAAAAAAGTCAAAAACGTCAAAATACGTCACGTGACTATAGCTTTGCGGTTAAAACTAGCGGGAAGTTGCAAGGATGGCCTTTAAGGTCAACCTCTTTTCGAATTTTTGCTATCAGGGATTAGTGTAAAAACCAGTTTTTGCCTTAAATTTTAATGAACTGATCTGCTATTTCGGATTTTCTTCGGGTTTTCTTCTATAATTAATGGATTAAAGTAATTTTGACTTACTGCATTGTATTTGTCACTATTTTTCACATCGATTGATATAAAATACACTTATGTTTTTCCACTTTTTCCACTAGAAAACGCATTACTTTCAGGAGCGGACAAATAAATATGTGTGTGTTACAAACAATGTCGTTCCTATATATGTTATTAATTTTTTTATATATATTTTATTATTTTCCGTAAGCGTTTTCCATAAAGTTTTTCCATAACTAAGTAATACACATTCATCTGTGCATTAGTTGACATGAAAATATGTTAATTGTGTTTTTTTAATATTTAATATTAAGCCATTTGCTGTGCACCATTTAATGACGTTATTAATAATTTCCCTAATACATATTAAAAGATAACGGTTTTGACACCGCTAATGAGGTATCATTAGCGTCAAGAATTATTATTTTAGATCTTATATGACCAGGTAAAACATTTATTAATAATAAGATGATAAGCGGTCCCAGGACGGACCCCTGAGGAAACCCTGTGTTTATATCATATGACTCAGATATTGAATCATTGATTTTGACTGAGATTTTTCTGTTACTAAGGAAGCTAATTATCCAATCCAGAAAAATTCCCCTGAACCAAACGTTTTAAAATTTACCCTTAACAAAACGTATATCTAGACAGACGAAAGCACGAGTGAGGTCAAAAAAAAAGTGAGAGGTGTCAAGGGACACTCGGATGGAAGGAAGTTCCTTTTGATTAATTAGTGAAGGAATTGTAATTCGTAAACACAACAGAGTGTTTATACATACATAAGCATTTATTATTGTTTGTATAAAATCTCTACTTACCTAACTCCATCAGCAATATCCGGAATTTGTGGAGAAACACTGTTAGGATACATTATTGTTATTATTTTCTATTATTTTATTATTTATTATCTGTACCTGTATAAACTTAACAAATTCGCGACACTACACTGTTCAAAGCAAAATAGAAAATAGTAAATCCATTATTACCTGAATATTTTCAACAGTTCGTTTCTTTTAACAAAAGTGTCCATTCATACGATACCAGAAGTTTAGATGACATACATATACCTAGAATTACTTTTTATTTCAATTTAATTTAAAACAGGATTTAACAATTTAATGTTGTAACGTTTACAACGTTATTTGGGAGCCTAGCTCCTCGACTATTAAACTTTAAAAATATCTATTGTGAACCGCGCTGGCGCAAGGGTTATCAGATTTCGGTAGGAAATTTAGCTACTTTTTGAGTTGCGATTCGGATTTTTTTTTTCATTTTGATAGTTCAATAAGCTTAAGTTGATTCTTCACTTTCTGCTTCCCTCGTTTCGGGCTGATGCCACTTTGAAGAGGGTCCTAGAGACTCTAGAGAGGTAGTGAATTCTCGACCCATCCATTTTTTTTTTGGAAATCATCATTACATCGATTCAGGGTAATCGAGCCACTATTCCTGAAGTCACCGCTGATTCTAGAAAACATCAGATAACTTCAAATACTGTTTGTCCTGTGGTCATCAAAAATTCAAATCCAGTTTCTACTTCCGCTACCAAAAGGCTCCGACAGAAGACATAAAAAAAAACCAAAGATAAGATTAAATTAATTACTAAACTTTGATTAACATCAAATCAATTTTTTTAATTGGAATAAACGATTTAAAACTGATTTATTCTCTTTTATTTGAAAGTCTGTACTTGGTGCCCATTATTAATTGTTGGGGGGAAGATTTATAAAAAAACTCAGAAGGAATCCACGAACCCTGGACCAAGGGTACATTAAGGGCTACAAACTGGCGCCCAACGTGGGGCGATATTTTTATATTCTGTAATTTTGATATAGCTTCTTGCTTTTTACACTGGAGTCAAGTTTGTAGCCCTTAATGTACCCTTGGCTAGCTCCAGGGTTCGTTAAGTTTAATAGTCGAGGAGCTAGGCTCACAAATAACGTTGTAAACATTACAATGTGTCGTGTCGTGTCGTGACAAATTTTGGTCTGAATTTTTTCCTGCTAGTCTCAGTCGTAACGCACGAAAAGGAACTTCGCTCCAACAGGCCTGCCACATGCGATCCCCCGTCTTGATTGGTGTATTCTTTAATTATATTATTATTTATGTTTTTTACGTTTAAAAATTCCCTGAACCACCACAAACATTTCAAGATAAAAATTAGTCAAATCGTTCCAGCAAATCTCAAGTTTATGCGAGACAAACAAACAGCAATTGATTTTGAACTATTTTATCGATATTTTGACTAGAAAATTTGTGCCCGTAAAATTTTTATTAAGCGATAACTGACTATCGGGTTAACCATTTTCGGGTTTTAGCGAGACAAACGAAAAGCAATGGATTTTGAACTACGGCAATAGCAAGTAAACGATATCTTCGCTCCAATTTATCGATATTTTAAATATTAAATTTTTGCTGGTAAAATTTTTATTTAGCGATAACTGATTTTATATTGATTTTATTGATGTGGTGGGAAAGCGTTTTTCTCGACAATCGGTTGATTGAGGCAATCCTAGTGCAAAATCTGTAAAATCTGAATAAATATGGTATCGAAATTATCAAAAAGTTATTAGCATAAATTTCAAGGCATTTTAATTCATCGTCGTTTCCTTAAAATAAATTCAAATGTTATTTTAAATATTAATTCTCACCACCAAAAATTCTCTTACCCAATTTTGACTTAAACTTGGTAAATCATTTTGATTTTAAATTAAATTGTAAAAATAATATATTACATAACGAGTGCGGAAAGTGGCACTTTTTACACGAGTGGGAAATCCCACACAAATGTAAACAGTCACTTTCCGCACAAGTAATGTATACTATTTTTCTTACGACTACGAGATAACTTTACCCAATATTTTGTTATGTGATTTGTTTTATTTACAGGTTCTACTATATTATAATATTATAAATAATGCTGTTTTACGATACTTAAGTACCTAGCAGAATAAAGTATATACAAATATTTATAATTAACATTTATTTGAAAACAAAAATTTAAACATGAACAATGAACAGTTATAAAACCATTTTAATGAATTTTTGAAGTTATACTTCTATTCATGGACTCGGTGGAAAAGATTTGTGTACAGTTAAATGGGAAAAATCATTACATATGTAATGGTGTGAGTAAGAGAGAGACAGACACACTTATGAGGTATATTGGTCGGTAAAAACAAAGATGAAATATTTATCACATGTTATTAGTCATAACTATAAGTCCTTTGAATACCGTTTCAACATTCAGTACATTGAAAAGGGATAGATATACAAAAAACAGTCTGAACTAATGTATGAATATCATAGTGACGGACCACATGATTATTTGACAGATTATTTTATAATTCTGTCACGTAAGTTAACATATTAAGTTTAGTATTTTATATTAATAATAATATTCAGTAATGAGTATTGTATTGTAGTCTAAAATACCGTCACATGGTTGCAGTATATCCTGCACTATGCTTTTGAGGTTGTTGGCTACATAAACAGAGTTTTTACGAATATTCGAGGAAATAAATCACCAAAACCTCCGAATTTTGTAACGTAAGATGAATCGGAATGCTATTTTTTGCATTGGATTCGTTAAAGTATTAGGAAATTTGTCGCTATATTTTATAATGGAAAAATGGAAATTGCATTTCTGCAGAAAAAGTACATTCCGAACAGACAATAGAGAGAAAACTTAAAACTCGGTAAGTATTGCTGAAAATGGGGTTTTTGGAGTCGCTGAACACGAATATCACGATTCCGAAAGTCTCCGCGGCACTTGGTGTCTAGGGTATTTACCTCTTCTCCTGGGGTATCAGTGCACACTTGGTACTCGGTGGTTTTTTGAGTCGCTTAATACGATTATAATAATGGCGATGGTGTTCGAAACACTTGGTGCTTAAGACGGACCTCGTCTCCAGGAATTTTATGCAAATTCGATACAAAAAAAGTGTGCACACGGTAAGTAGAAGGTTTTTGGGGTCGCTTACCACGAATATTGTAGCATTCTTAAAAAACCTAAATGATAAAATTTCTTTTTTTAAACACTTTCCTACTTCCAATTTTGGCGGTTTTTTACCTTGAGACGATTAAAATGAAAAGTCTTTTAGCGTTTCTAATAAAGTTAAAGTCAGTTTAGAGTGATAGTTAATAGTTCTGATGAAAAGTTATCGATAATTACCGATGTTTGAGGCTTATAAGTAGCTGAATTTTGCCGCATTACCGAAATTAGGTTTGTACCTAATTATACTACCTAGGAACCAAACTGTAAGTCTTTTTATTGAATTATTACTATTTCTTTACTAAAGGAAAAGATTGAGTACCATTTATTTCTTTGGATTTTGGATTTAATTGTCCACTACATAATAACTATCCACGTATGGAAAAGTAATGTATTTAGTGTTCGTAAACGACCGTAAATAACTCAGTTCATGAAAAAGCCGGGGTCTGTGAACTGTGAACTAAGTGTAAAGTTTAAAAAGCTACGGTCAATTGTAGTTATACCTACGTAACACCTGATAAAATCAACAGTGGTTGCGGTGTACAGGGTGTGATTTAGTTTTTTGTAACGCATTTTATTGATAACATTTTGTATCTGTCAATATCACTCATATGTTTCATTATTAAACTTAAACAGTTATCTGGTACTCCATTTTTTTAACTCGAGTTAAAATTTTAAGCTAAAGGTGATTTAGTATTTCTTAGTTTAACATTTTATCACACTTTAATCTCTTTTATTTCACGTTTTGCTTAAATGGGTACACAAAAAATAACAAAACAATATTCCTAAGCTGTTATTGGATGTGTAGTATTAGTTATCTTTATAATTAAACACTAATGTGTTTAATAATGTGATATCATATTTATGCTGTTGGTATTTTATATGTTTATTATTCTATTTCTTGTACATCTGACTTATTACCACCTTGAGTAATAAATATTGTTTATTGTTTAACTATATGTTTTCTTTCCGACCTGGTGTATGTTATTCTGATCTGTTTTAATCAATGGAAAAAACGAGACGTATCTAAATAATAAATTTTGATTTATGAAATAGTTATTTATGATATGAGTGTTAAAAGTGAGGTTTTATTTTGTGAGTGAAAACGTTTGTGAAATGAGCGGAGCGAATTGAACAATTTCACGAACAAAATAAAATCACTTTTAACACAAATACCATACAATGTTTTTTGTACAACTTCCCTATTTTGATAATGAAACGAGCGAATTTTCAATGACAATGAACCAAACCGTGTTAAAAGTAAACTAAACCGTGTTAAAAGTAAACTTGTTTACATGGCAACGTGTTAAAAGTATTTTTAACACGCTGCTATGTAAACAATCGTTTTTAACATTGTTTGCTATCATTAAAAGTGTCACTTTTAATGACAGTTGTACAAAAACATCTTTATCTCACTAATAGAATTGTAGCCATTGTGATAGGTAAAGAAAAAAGTAAGTATAACTTTATCTTTCTAGTTTTACAAATAAGAGTGTGTAATTTTAACTTTACCTACAACAGTTGATAAATTTTCCATCTGGGTTTCTTATATTTTCCCATCCTTAGGATAAAAAAATAAGTGGCGCCCATATTCCTTTTCCTTTTCCATCATTTCTTTCATTTTCTCTTTTGCCCTTTTCTTAATTTCTTTTATCTTTTATTTTTCTAGTAAATATACTTCTTTTTATCTTTCCAATACTATATCATCTCGCTCAAACGAATCCACGCTCGCTCTCCTCCTACCCCCTGAGTGCCGTTCGCATATGTGAACCTCTCAAAATCGAGCCTTTAACACCTTCCGAAAAAAAGAGGTTACAATATCATATAATGAGTTTGCTAAATCATTCGCATAAAAATTTATGAATCCATGCGCGTGCATAGAAGTATAACTTCTCCCGGCAGTCCCACTGACTGCCACACAATTTTTTTTTAATAATTTATCGGTTTTTAGAGAAAAATCATTTAAAAGAGGATAAGATACTTTCATTTTTTTTTATATTATATCGTAAAAATTTCCAAAGGAAAGAAGAAAGTGGTAGTAGAAAAATAAAATATCAAATACAGATATTGATTTTTAATTCATAATACAAATTTCATAATTCTTTACTTCTCATAACAATACATAACCATTAAAAAAACTAACAGTCTCGTTTAAATTGCAATAAAAGATTCCGGAGATCAAAAAGTGACTCTAAAAGAGTAATGCACCGTTAACTATGTTTATGTTTCAAACGGAGAAACACAACAAAGTTAAAATTCGTATGAAAGTTCAGAAAAAAAAGTGATCCACAAAACAATTTTATGACAAAGCTCGTGATTTAACTGTCTATAGAGACCCTTAAATGGAACTAATAGGGCAGACTCACTTAATAAAACGAACCAAAAAGAACAACGAATTGTTCCGAGTTTCATTGATCCGAGTTCTTGGCGAAATACTCAACAACTTTTACAAACAAAGAAACCGAATAAATACTTATTTTATTTTAGTAAACTAATTATTTTTGAGGTATCTCATTTTCTTGTTTGTATACTTTCTAAAAGTATACAGAAGAAGAGAGGAAAAAACTTATTAAAAAGAACAAAAAATATTTAGTTATAGAATATAAATAAATGAAAAAAGTTATTACAAAACTTCTCACAAAAGTATGGAATTTTCATTTTCTAATAATATCCAATATTGAGAATGAATGATAATTCTTTGGCTTCTGATCCAAGGTAAGTTCATAAGTTGGAATATCAGGTTTCTTTTTAAGAACAGAATAAAGTAAATTTGTGTAAAACAAATAATAAAACTAATAATGTTTTCGTGAGTTTTTGAGTAGGTACGCAGAGATTTGTCCATACCGAAATACAATAAGTATTAATCTCTGAACAGAAAATAATTGGATTAGTGAAATGAATTGAAAATAAAAATAAGGAAAATAGATTTTAAAAAATTAAGCAAATACTTCCAATCGAAGTTCAACTCCAGCTGAGAACGGTAAGTGGTTTCTCTACTGGCAAATTAGTGCCCAGCTCAACCGTAGAGGGTAAGTGCCACCGATTTAAACGGTTAAAATCGGAAACCCCTGTTGTTCCAGGCACTGACCTTTCCCACTGGAGATAATTAAATAAATTTAGGATATTAAACAGTACTAATTGAATTGCACAATAAAACCGATAAAGTGAGCTAAATAAAACAAAATATCAACTAGACCCTTCTTTAATAAAAAAAAGTAAAGTATTAACACTACTGTCAACTCGCGCTTGACAACGTTAACAATATCAATGAAAAAAAAATATTTAAGAGTAATCTAAAATAAATTTATCAATTAAGTGTGATCACACGCAGTACAAGAAAAATAGGAAAAATTTAAATTTAAGCTAGTCACGACTTAAGTCTAATATTGCTTATCTGTTAAACTAAATAGGATTCCTTGCAGTCCTTGGCTTCTCCAATACTTAGGCCGGTACCAAAATCAAGCCTGTTCCCAGAAACAAATAGGCTTGCACCAATCACAAATAACTTAAGCTCGTACTAAGTATCAGGTCTGCACCCAAAATTCAGCCTATATCTAGGACTTAAGCCCGTAACTAGGACCCTAAAATCGTAATTCGAAATTAACAATAGCTTATACAAATTTTAATGACTCCTCGAATTAATTGATTTAATAACGTGTTACTACTTTACTGACTTTAATACAATTTGAACACAGTAACTTATATTTGCTCAACAATGAAAGAATAAAATGAATTTAAATGAATTACACAAGATTTAGAAGCTAATATTTCTGAATTTTACAATTTCTAATCAGAACTAATGATTCGAATGCACTTAACAAACTTAAATTTGACTTACTAGCCATAACAAAATTATAACAATAACTAAATTAAGATTTAACATAAAATTAATTAATAATAGCACAAAAGAACCGAAAGGAGTCTAGTTTCTCAAAATAATACACACATACAATACACAAAGAAATATACATATAAAATCAAGATATTAAACTAAAATAGCGTCTATATGGCGTTATTAATCATATAAAAATATAATATTGTAACTCACCTATTGTAATAGGGTTTTTTTTTCCTTTAAAATCGTGACACACCTAGCTGGTTAACGGGTGAAACAATATTCTCGTTGCTAATTGCACCAATAGGGAATTCTATTACCAAATATTCCACTGTCTGTTCTGTGGGCTATCTACACTTCGTAGGAAACAAAAGGAAAGAGAAAAACCATAAGGATTGAGCAACCACATGAATAAAGAACCGTGCTACTTACCAACGAAGATTTTACTAAAATCCGACTATACGGTATTTTCCAAAGAATCCGTCCCAAAAATCTACAGGAACAATCCACACGATTCAAAATGGAAAACTGAGGTTTGGTTTCGTAAATCCAAAATTAATTGGCCCGGATGAACCGAGATTAAAACTTAAACCCAAAAATCTTCTAACGACAAGTTCTCAAGTCAAAGGTTAATAATGGAAAGAACTCACAACGTGTTTCCTCTCATGTAATTTGACACACTCCAAAAATGGCCTCTACTACTGTAAGGACAATAACCGAGCGTCGTCAGCTAACAGTTTACGAACAAACGGTGGTCGTTTGATACAACTAATCTTATTACTTGTCAAGATAACAACAAAAATCTCAACATTACTCAATTTCTCGTTCATATTCAATCTTAATATGCTAGATAACAATATAACGGAACAACTGGCTGTAGACCACAATACGTCGAGTTATCGACAAAAAGAAAGAAAGAATATTTCGGTCAGGTGAAAATGAAAGTGACAGTAATTTCAAAAAAAATAAACATAACCACAAGAATTCATGATCTGAATTTAATAAATATACTTTCAAAACAATATTAGCAATATTAGGAATAATTTATGGCCAGAATAATAAACAATAGTTGGCGATTATCTATTGTCGAACCAAAATCTACACGCTCCTGACTCGATTTAGCCCTTAGTAATAAAGAATTTATAAGGTAAGAAATTAGTTATAACTAGAGCGAATTTTAACCCGTGACAAACCCTTATTTCTTCTCTTTTTTTAACTTCCCGCTAAAAAAATTAAAAATTTTTGAAGTGAAACTTCTTTAGAATCGTTGTGATTTCAAACCGAATGCAACGGAAAAACGACAGGTAAGAGACACAAATACAAAAATGTGTAGGATAAAGCCAAAAAAGAATGAGACAGAAATACACATACTATTTTATATTATCGGTCTCTCCTCTTTGTTCCATACTTCGTAGCGTCCCCACTCCCGTCTTCTAAGCATAGTCGCCTGTACAGCTCAACAGATATAACTGCAACTTTCAAGGTCAATTCATCGATAGTGGGAGGAGCCGAGAGTCAGTTGCATTCAAGCACCCGATGCGAAAACATCCGTATACTTAACATTGTACTTCAATTCTAGTGCGTTTGCTACGTTGTCAGATAACTTCGTAAATCGTGAAGTAGTTATTGTTTGTTGAATTTTCATATTAAAAACTAAGAGGTGAAATAATTTTTTATTAAAATGAATCGCATAAGTGCCGTAAAAAATCGGATTCTGAGTGCACAAGCTCGTGAAATTATATACTCGGTTTTAAAATTTACGCAACAGGAAGCAGAAGGAAATGTTCTTCTTATACCTCTAAAATAATATTCGATTAGGCATCACCGCATCAACTAACGTCTGTCGTGTCCGGTCGTGTCAAATCGTCACGGTTGCAGTTTATCTGTTTAGCTGTAATTAGTGAGCCAAAGCGAGAGAGCAAATGTCGGTGTGTATGTATATTGCACACTGTTTAATACTTGCTGGTTAAATAAAATATCTTTTAAAATTAATCAAAATACATTCATTTTTAAACAAATAAACTTTGTAATTATCCTACCCTTGTTATATATATTCATCTCATTCTTTTGTCGATTTACTGAAGTTTCACTTCTATAGTGTGTGAATCGCACACACACCTTTTTTGTTAAATCGGGAAGGTATTGTTTTTACCCCGTATTTCGAAAATCGAGTTTTCATCGGATCTCAACGTTTTGAGATCTTCGGAACCTCCCCTGACTATGCCAATATAAAATACATTTATATGTAATACAAAGAAACTGTAAAATAATTAAAAATTGAACACTAAGCCTGTAGCGTTTTTAAATTTTTATATAATTTCTTTTTTAAATATAATACGGAACTATTATTCATAATTTTCCATAACTTCTTTAAGCTACGCACCATTATATCATGTATATTTCGTGTGCAAAACAATAACTGACCAATCAGAGCCATTTTTTCGCTACATCATCCCTGTATCTAACCTTATATAAATACTCGATCCCATTTCGCTATGGGACCTTGACGAAGGTTTCTGTGGTTCCCTTCGTCCTTGCCAAATGGAAAGGCTCCACGACGGAGAAGACACGCCACAGCGTCAATCTCCCAACCCCACATTGTACCACGTGGGTTACACTTCCACATACACCTACACTTACACCAAAGCAAAATGACTTTTAAGGCACGTTCAAGAACCATGAAGGGATGGAGAGAAGTTAGAAGATCCAACTTTACAGGAAATGCAAATGGAAAGTTTTTATGAGAGCGGGGCCGACGAGAGACAGTTACTAACTCCTTTCCAATACTCCATCCTCTGAAAAGGACGTGAGTCCTACAACAGGATCCCCTTACATACCAAATTCCTAAAAACTATCACACTTATCTTCCTAAACTATATACTCTTAACTTAACTTAGTTTCGCTTCACTTCTGATTTACTCTTGCGAGAAATCTTTAGTCAATTTTTTTAGTTTTACCGGCTTTTTAAAACTTATTATCGTTTTATCTTTACCGTTTATCAACGAGAGCTAAGGTGGTGAATGATACCTTTTCTCGAATTATCGAATAAGCACTTTTAAAGCCTACTGTAAGTTTTTTATATCTTTTTTACTACCTTTTATCGTTCATAAAGAAAACAACTATTTTCTACGGTTATTATACAAATGTTTCATTTTTTGACAGTAATCTCTAAAGAAATAGGGTACGTTGTTATCTATCTATATATATATATATATAAAAGGATCTGTTTTTATGTAAGAAATTTATGGACTCGAAAACTACTGGACCGATTATTATGAAAATTGGTATATATATGTATTTTTCCACGGAGAAGGTTTATATGATATGCTCATTGATGCCACTCGCCACCAGGTGGCGCTGCAAAGAAGCAACTTCTGTCCCGTTCAACGGATTGTCATGAAAATTGGTATGTATATGTATTTTTTCACGGAGAAAACGAATATGCTATGCTCATTGATGCCACTCGCCACCAGGTGGCGCTGCAGAGTAGGAACTTCTGTCCCGTTCAACCGATTGTCATGAAAATTGGTATGTATATATATTTTTTCACGGAGAAGATTTGTATGATATGCACATTGATGCCACTCGCCACCAGGTGGCGCTGCAGAGTAACAACTTCTGCCCTGTTCAACCGATTGTCATGAAAATCAGTAGGATGCTGTATTTTTAATGGTTAATATGAATATGATATTCGTATTAATGGATGTTACCACCAGATGGCGCTTCCATTAAACGAGCAACCACTACTTATTTGATTACTTTATATCACGCCACCGTAAGGTGGCGCAGTTAATATCACATATATGTAAACGAGCAATCCTTATTTATCTATATATATAAAAAAGGATGTTTGTATGTATGAAATCGATAGACTCAGAAACTATTTGACCGATCATTATGAAAATTGGTATGTACATGTATTTTTTCACGGAGAAGCTTTATATGCTATGCCCATTGATGTAACTCGCTGCCAGGCGGCGCTGTAAACTATCGACTTCGGCCCCGTTCAACCGATTGTCATAAAAATCAGTATGATGATGTATTTTTAATGGGTAAGATGAGTATGATATTCGTATTATTGAAAGTTACTATCAGATGGCGCTTTCATTATACGAGCAACCACTAATACTTATTTGATTACTTTATATCACGCCACCGTAAGGTGGCGCAGTTAATATCACATATATTTAAACGAGCAATCCTTACTTAAGTATTGTGACGCCACCGGAAGGTGGCGCAGTTAATATCACTTATATTTAAACGAGAAATTCTTACTAAATTAAGTATTGTCTAATATATTTTATCGATAAACTAATTTCTTTTTTAAATATAATACGGAACTATTATTCATAATTTTCCATAACTTCTTTAAGCTACGCACCATTATATCATGTATATTTCGTGTGCAAAACAATAACTGACCAATCAGAGCCATTTTCTCGCTACATCATCCCTGTATCTAACCTTATATAAATACTCGATCCCATTTCGCTATGGGACCTTGGCAAAGGTTTCTGTGGTTCCCTTCGTCCTTGCCAAATGGAAAGGCTCCACGACGGAGAAGACACGCCACAGCGTCAATCTCCCAACCCCACATTGTACCACGTGGGTTACACTTCCACATACACCTACACTTACACCAAAGCAAAATGACTTTTAAGGCACGTTCAAGAACCATGAAGGGATGGAGAGAAGTTAGAAGATCCAACTTTACAGGAAATGCAAATGGAAAGTTTTTATGAGAGCGGGGCCGACGACAGACAGTTACTAACTCCTTTCCAATACTCCATCCTCTGAAAAGGACGTGAGTCCTACAACAGGATCCCCTTACATACCAAATTCCTAAAAACTATCACACTTATCTTCCTAAACTATATACTCTTAACTTAACTTAGTTTCGCTTCACTTCTGATTTACTCTTGCGAGAAATCTTTAGTCAATTTTTTTAGTTTTACCGGCTTTTTAAAACTTATTATCGTTTTATCTTTACCGTTTATCAACGAGAGCTAAGGTGGTGAATGATACCTTTTCTCGAATTATCGAATAAGCACTTTTAAAGCCTACTGTAAGTTTTTTATATCTTTTTTACTACCTTTTATCGTTCATAAAGAAAACAACTATTTTCTACGGTAATTATACAAATGTTTCATTTTTTGACAGTAATCTCTAAAGAAATAGGGTACGTTGTTATATCTAATAAAGAAATATCTCATTTCTTTATCTGATAACACAAAATGTTCATTTCTTTATTGTTTTAACTTAATCAAGTATACTGTGACAATTATGTATTCATATATTTGACTAACAGTACAGATTGACAGTAATAAAGTAGTGACAGGTACAACAGATAGTTTTTAATACATTATTTAAATTAGATTGTTATTTAAGTAAAAATGTTAAGTAGTGATAAAAATGAATTAGAATTAACTCCTCCTGAAATAAGAGAAGCGGCAAACGAAGCTTGTCAGAATTTGATTCCCGAAATTTCAAAACATAAGTACCAGAATGCATACCAGAAGTTTCGTGACCTGGCAAAAGAAAAAGGCAACAAATTCCGTTTCAGAAACTGTGCTTTTAGCTTATTTTTCTGAATTAACAAATAAATTTAAGGTATGATAACTGTAAATATTGTAAATAATAGTTAATTTTACTTAAATAATATAACTTATATCGTTATGTTTTGTTTTGTATTGGATTTATTTTTGAATTATTGTATTATTATGTGGTATAACCGTAGAAAAAGTATAGTGTTTGACTCGCAAGGAATAACTCATTTCCCACTCGTATGATTTGCAGCATTCGCCTGCGGCTCTTGCTGCAAAGATCGTACTCGTGGGAAATGAGTATCATTCCTTGCTCGTAAAACAATATACTAAATTTATGTTAAACATCTAAGAAAAGAAGTATTGATTTATTTTTTTGGAAATTTTGTTCTAATTCATACCAAGAACTTCAGTGTTTTTATTAGTGAACAGTGCTGTATCTACTTCTAATATATAAAATTCTCGTGTCACAATGTTCGTTCCCATACTCTCCGAAACGGCTTGACCGATTCTCATGAAATTTTGTTAGCATATTGAGTAGGTCTGAGAATCGGCCAACATCTATTTTTCATACCCCTAAGTAATAAGAGTTCTCCACCCTTAATTTTTTTTTTTAATTTTTGGACGAAATTTTTTGTTTTTATTTTTTTATAATGTGGCATTGAAAAATACATACAACCCTAAATTTTTACTTTTTTATCACCAACCCCTATTTTTTTATAGCCATTTTGGTAATTTAATCATTGTTCATCCCCGGTCGATAACTGATCAATCGGTTTACATAATATGCTCATTAATGCCACTCACCACCGGGTGGCGCTACAGAGTAGCAACTTCTGCCCCGTTCAACCGATTGTCATAAAAATTGGTATTCATATGTATCTTTCCACGGAGAAGGTTTGAGGTGGCACTGCAGAGTAACAACTTCTGCCGTGTTCAACCGATTGTCGTGAAAATCAGTAGGATGTTGTATTTTTAATGGTTAATATGAATATGATATTCTTATTAATGGAAGTTACCACCAGATGGCGCTTCCATTAAACGAGCAACCACTACTTATTCGATTACTTTAATCACGCCACCGTAAGGTGGCGCAGTTAAAATCACATATATTTAAACGAGCAATCTTTACTTAAGTATTGTGACGCCACCGGAAGGTGGCGCAGTTAATATCACTTATATTTAAACGAGAAATTCTTACTAAATTAAGTATTGTTAGACATCTAATAGTTTTATCGATAAACTACAAAATATAACGATAAAATCCAAATAAATTGAAAAAACGAAAAATGGAAGAATGACATAAATGATTTGCGGTACGAAGTCCGCCGGGTCAGCTAGTCTCTTTATAAAACCTTTTTTTTATATCTTTAATTGAATCTAATCTTTATATTTTTAATTATAACTTTAAAAGGAGGACTCAACAGGTTAAGGCGGAAACACATTATTAAAACGCGACGCGACCCGATGAAACGCGATGCGTGTTGGGTCGAATCAAATGTATTGTTTACTATAAACTAGAATCACACTATGAACATCCGACGCAACGCCATGCGCGCACACGTCAACCGATCCAGGCGTGCCAGGTCGGTGTGTTGTCCATGGTGGGGGTAAACACGCTATCCGACGCGGCGCGGGCGGTATGTTTCTAGACAACACGCAACGCCACGCGTCTTTCGTTCGAGAACTGTCAAAGAGCATATATGCATTTTTTGACCCCATACCTATTTTTCAAACAAATTTTTGCATTTATTTAGCGAAATGACCGACGAACAATTAATTGAGTTGGTAAAACGATATCCTGTCCTATATGACATGAATTTAGGTATATACAGGGATCAAATTTTCTTCAAAGTCTTCATCTGACCCGTTATTTATTAAATCCATAGTACATAACCATACACTTCGACTGCTGTTAGCTAACTGTACTCAGAAATTGCTAGTTTATCGTGGCGTCGCGTGTTGGTAATGTGCACGGTGGAGATCGGGTGTCGACACGTTGCGTCGCGTCGCGTTTTAATAATGTGTTTCCGCCTTTAGAATTAGCGAAAAATTAAGTAAAGAAGGTGTTATTCGTCATGGTGTACCTCAAGGTTCAGTTCTTGGGCCTACTCTTTTTCTTATTTATATTAACGATCTTTGCACTGCAGATTTAGAGGGGCAAGTAACTTCTTTTGCAGATGATACTGCGTTACATTTTTCTGCCAGTACTGAAGCTGAGCTGTTTCGCAGGATGCAGTCAGACCTTGCGCAAGTGAAACTATGGTTAAATTATAACAAAATTTCATTAAATGTTGCCAAAACCAATTATATAGTTTTCAGTCTTTATAAAACTCCTGGAGTGTTGGGTAATTTAAAATATCACGATGCCACTTGCACAAGATTTGACGAATGTTCGTGTGAAACTGTTAGGCAGGTTGACGAGGCTAAATATCTTGGAGTAGTGCTGGACATGTCACTTTCATGGAAAATGCATGTCAATAAAATTAAAAAATCAATCAAAAATTCAATTAGAAAGTTTTATTTTCTAAAAAGCATGTGCCCTCCTAATATTCTGCGAATGTTATATTTTGCTTTAATTCAGTCAAGATTACAATATGGAATCTCCTCGTGGGGTGGAACTTATCCCAGTACGATAAGTCCATTGCAGGTTGCACAGAAACATGTTATTAGACTCATGTCGGGGAAATCAAATATGACCCATTCTCTACCGCTTTTCAGAGATTTTAAAATCTTGCCCTTGAGGTGTTTATTTTTTAATAAAATACTAAATGACTTTCTGATTGGTGGTAGGGGTGGGGGTATAGAGTCCTGCAAGCAGGCATTTTGCAGTGGGAGAAATAGGGGAGGTCTCGTTCTGCCCAAGCCACGAGTTGAAAAATTTAAAAGATCCAACTTGTATATGGCTCCAAAGATTTTTAATTTCTTGCCCGATAATATTAAATATGCTGCTTCAGTGGCTTGTAGGAAAAAACTGTTATATCAGTGGCTTCTTACAATTGATGATCCCGAAATATACTTTGGTCCACTGCATGTCATATCTAAGTAATCCACCTTCATTCATTAATGCATAAATTCATCTTAGAACAAAGTCGACGGTTCTATTTTATACAAGTCATATAGATTTATATATTTTTTTTATGGAAAAGTAAAATTTTGTTTTAGTTCATATTTTAAAATGTTTTTTTTTTATTTTCTCGGCCCTCTCCTTCACCAGCACCACTGCGTCACACAAAAAAAAATAGAAAAATAAAATTAATTTCTAAGAAAAAATGTATTTAAGAAAAAAAATGTTATGCAATTAAAAGACTTTTTATCTATAAATGATGGTAACCTCCAATACAGGTATTCCTAAGGAGGTACCTAATTTCCATACAAATTGTAAAATAATTTATAAAACCATATTTGTATTAACATTTGTAAGGAAATAAAGGATTATTAAAATAGGAACTCCAGTTAATAGTAAAAGCAATTAGGGTAAGCTAACTTAATTTTATTTTTTTTCCTAACTTTAATATATCTTCACTTTTTAGTTTTTCTTAGAGTACCTACAAATAGATAGCAATATCTTATCTTAGCTGTTATCAATGTGTATTTCACTGTATCTTCAGATTTATTTAACATTGTTAAGTTTTATATTTTCATTTCTCACTAGTGTGTTTTCATAAAAAAAATAATAATTAGATTTTGATTTATCTTAAATTTTCTTGTAAGACAAATTTTGTTTCAAAATACAAAGGATAAGCTAAGGATTGTAAGTAATACCTTTATTAATTTTATTTTTCGAGCTCTAGTTAAAGTGTGTAATTTCAAATTTCCCAATAGTCTACCGGGTTAGTTTATCTAAAATATATATTTCTTTTTTATCTTTTTTGTGGGATTTTTATCTTTCCCATCCATAGGATAAAAAAAATACGTGGGACAAATTTTCTTTTTTCTTTCATTTTTTTCTTACACTTTTAATTTCATACCCTTTTTTTAAGGTTTTGTAGCCAAATAGCCAAAAAAACAGAACCCCTATAGATTCGTCATGTCTGTCTGTCTGTCCGTCAGTCCGTATGTCACAGTCACTTTTTTCCGAAACTTTATGAACTATACTTGGTAATTAGATGGGTTTTTTCTGAACCAGCATCGGATTTTACACAAAAATAGAAAAAAGTTTTTAGGGGTTTCCCATATTTAAAACTGATACTTAATTTTTTTTTATCAAACACACACGTGTGTGGTATCTATGGATAGGTCTTCAAAAATGATATTTAGGTTTCTTAAATAATTTTTTTCTAAACTGAATAGTTTGCGAGAGAGATACTTCCAAAGTAGTAAAATGTGTGTCCCCCTCTAACTTCTGGAATAAGTTTTCTTTTCTCTTTTATTTAGCTCAAACTCTCCATAAAAAACTGAGTGCCGTTCGCAAAAATTAACCTTTTTGGTCCTCCGTCCAGAAACAATACTATTAATTACTTTAAAATCGTCCGGAAAATGACATTTTTCGGCCTAGGCCGGCAAAGTAGCTTTTAGATTATCTAAAGAGATGGCGCTATGATTTTAATTTTTAAGTTATCAAAAATACATAATGAATAATACAAATTTTAAGTAAATTTATTCAAAAACTTACCTATAACTGTTTCTAAAGGTAAGCAGGATTCTAATTTACATTTAATTTCTCTCACAACTTGTATTATAAAATTTGACATTTATGTCAATTTACAACTACTTTATCATTCGATTATGAAAATAGTTCATTGTCTCTGCTATTTTTATATTATAAAATTATTAGATATTAATGTTAATATTTTCAATATAACAATTTTTACTGTGCTGCTTATTAGCACAGTATTTGTATGTATAAAAATTAAGGATCTTGAAATCGATTATCAGAAAATCATTCCTTATTACTAATTCTTTTAATCGTGCAATAGATGTCAATAAACATCTAATCTTGTATGTCACAAAGTAAAAAGTTTTTGAACTTGTTGTGTTTGCAACATATGTTAATTAAAACACTAATAACTGCTGAACACGTATATTAAGTATCAAACAAGTTATTATACAACCATAATATTAACATCCAATGTGGCGCTTGTATTATAAAATTTGACATTTATGTCAATTTACAACTACTTTATCATTCGATTATGAAAATAGTTCATTGTCTCTGCTATTTTTATATTATAAACTTATTAGATATTAATGTTAATATTTTCAATATAACAATTTTTACTGTGCTGCTTATTAGCACAGTATTTGTATGTATAAAAATTAAGGATCTTGAAATCGATTATCAGAAAATCATTCCTTATTACTAATTCTTTTAATCGTGCAATAGATGTCAATAAACATCTAATCTTGTATGTCACAAAGTAAAAAGTTTTTGAACTTGTTGTGTTTGCAACATATGTTAATTAAAACACTAATAACTGCTGAACACGTATATTAAGTATCAAACAAGTTATTATACAACTATAATATTAACATCCAATGTGGCGCTTATATCTACCCGAAGATCACGTCATACCAGCTGACAGTCTGTCGGCTGTCTTCTAGTCACTGGTCTTACTTTAGGTAGCACATAAGCTACATAACAGAACTTTTGAAAATATTAAAAATTAGTGTGTAACTAATTTTTAATATTTTCAAAAGTTCTGTTATGTTCAACAGTTGACCGTTTGTGCTACCTAAAGTAAGACCAGTGACTAGAAGACAGCCGACAGACTGTCAGCTGGTATGACGTGATGTTAATATTATAGTATTTATAGTTGTATTGTATAATAACTTGTTTGATACTTAATATACGTGTTCAGCAGTTATTAGTGTTTTAACTAACATATGTTGCAAACACAACAAGTTCAAAAACTTTTTACTTTGTGACATACAAGATTAGATGTTTATTGACATCCTTTGCACGATTAAAAGAATTAGTAATAAGGAATGATTTTCTGATAATCGATTTCAAGTTCCTTAATTTTTATACATACAAATACTGTGCTAATAAGCAGCACAGTAAAAATTGTTATATTGAAAATATTAACATTAATATCTAATAATTTTATATAAAGATGAGACAATGAACTATTTTCATAATCGAATGATAAGTAGTTGTAAATTAACATAAATGTCAAATTTTATAATACAAGTTGTGAGAGAAAACTAAAGCTAACTATTATAAATCCCAGATAGATAATAGCGTGAATAGCTCGAAACATCTTTGAGAGGTAGTAAAAACAATAACTAAATCGAATAATAAATCAAACAAAATATTTGCTTTAAAGAACTCAAGTAATGAAGAAATTACGACTACTGAATACAACTCCAATCGAAATAAATAACATTATTAATAACCTCAAAAATAAAAAATCAACTGGAATTGATCAAATTCAAACAGAAACTTTAAAAACATTAGCTCACTTTCTTACTGAACCTCTAAGTTATATCGCAAATCTTTGTTTTACGAGTGGTATTTGGCCAGAATCATTTAAAAAAACTATTGTTGTACCTATCTACAAAAGAGGAGATAAAACCATAGCTAACAATTATCGTCCTATATCTCTCATTACTGTCCTGTCAAAAGTATTTGAAAAACTACTAAAAGTTCGTATGATGAAATTTATAAATAAATATAATCTGATTTCGACAAAACAATATGGCTTTAAAGAAAAATCCTCAACTGCAGATGCAGTTTTAGCATTAACTGGAAAAATACATGATGCTTTGGAAAAGGGAAATCCATGTTTATGTGTATTTATCGACCTTACCAAGGCATTTGACACGGTAAGTCATCTGAGGTTATTAGAGTCCCTAGAAGAAATAGGCTTCAGAGGAGAGTGCTTGAAGCTTCTAGAGAGTTATTTAAGCGATAGGACCCAAGTAGTTAAAATTGAAGACTCAATAAGTCAAGAAAAGGGTATCACTTATGGTGTACCTACCTCAAGGAACTGTCTTGGGTCCAATCCTCTTTAACCTCTACATTAACAATATTTTCTCTCTAAACACCACTGGTCAAATTTTGGGTTATGCCAATGACACTGCAGTATTTTATGAGGCGAAAAATTGGACAGAATTAAAGTCTAAAACAGAAAAAGACTTTGAAATAATAATGAAATGGTTCAACAATAGTCTATTAACAATTAATATAGAAAAAACTAACTTTTTGCCATTTAGTTGCAATAAATCGAATATAGCACCTTTTAGCTCGCTCAAAATATGTCACCAGGGGAGTTACTTATAAATAAATTCTGTAACTAGTATTAAATACCTTGGTGTAATAAATTATAGATTCCCACCTCAGATGGGACAAACACATAACTTACGTTATAAGTAAACTTCGAACAATTTTATATAAATTTAAATATTTAAAAAAATACCTTCCAAAAAATACTATGAAAACATTATTTTCTTTTTTAGTAGAGAGCCATCTCCGATACTGTATCGTAGTGTGGGGAAGTGCACTACGTGTACATATAAATCCACTTCAAATCCTTCAAAAAAGGTTTTTAAAATTAATAATGTCTAAAGGTCATAGATATCCGTCTGATCTACTATATTTAGAAAGCCAAATTATGGATTTGAGACAGTTATTTTTTTTAGCAGTTATTATTAAATTTCACTTTTCGGCAAACAAACTTACTTCCCTACATGCTTACCCTACCAGAAATGCAAATCAAACAATCCCACCAAAAGTAACAAAATCCTTAACCCAAAGATCATATTTATATATATCTAATAAGATTTATAACTATGTTCCAGGTGATCTAAAAGCCATAAAAAATAAATATACTTTTAAAAATAAGTTAAAAATTTATATATTGCAGACTGAGAGGAAACTATTTTCAAATATAATGGAAAATTAAAAATAAATAAAAAATATATTTTGCATTTGAAATTCTATAGAACAATATAAATAAAACTAACCCGTAACACATACCTTAATTATATTGATCCAAAATATTCAAAAAATTAAAAAATAAAACTAAAAATAATTAAAAAATATAAATAAAAAACTTTGTAGTACTTATATAGTATATAACTTTTGTATAGTGTAGAATAGTATTAATTTTTGTCGAAACAAGTATATTAAGTACTTATGGACTACTACTTTATTTATCAAAATGTCTATTATTTTAAATATTGTATTTCTTACTAATTTCTATAATTTCTATAATAAAGTTCTTTATTATTTATTATTATTATTATTATTAACTAAATGTAAATTAGAATCCTGCTTATCTTTAGAAAAAGTTATAGGTAAGTTTAGTATATTATACGCTGTTTTTAAATAAATTTAATTGAAATTTGTATTATTCATTATGTATTTTTGATGACTTAAAATTTAAACTCATAGCGCCATCTCTTTAGTTAATCTAAAAGCTACTTTGCCGGCCTAGGCCGGAAAATGTCATTTTCCGGACGATTTTGAAGTAATTAATAGTATTGTTTCTGGACGGAGGACCAAAAATAACTATTTATCGAGCAATTAACATCAATAAAAATAGGTTTCAAGCCTTTACAAAAAAAAAAAAAAATGTAAAGCGATTTGATTCAAAAAAACAAAAAAACTGTTCATTTTTATTAAAAACATTTCTAAACTGTTTGATTACAGATAAAATTAATTTAATTTTGTTACACCCCTTGTTTTTTCCTATTTTAGAAGGTTAGTTATTACTTGTGTTTTTTTATATAAAGTATTCGTTAATCAAGAAAACTATTCAGGTTTAATCTTACTTCTTTCATCATATTAATAATTGTAAAAGCTTTAAATCCTGTATAATTAAAAAATATATACAAAACTTATAAAATATTAAAAAAAAATAATAATTATTTTACATTTACATAAAATTGCTTAAGTGTAATTTTTGTACAAATTTTAAATCTTAAATCGCACAAAAAATTCGTTACAGACTGTTAAAATATTTGCAAATTGCAACCATTTTTACGGTATTCGTAGAAAAATGCATACGAATAAAAGCAATTAAAATTGATTACCACAACAACGTGTTGAATTTAAGACAACCCCAATTATTAAACAATTAAATAAATATATAATTCACCAATTACTAATAATTTTATATATCTTTTAAAAAATATCAAACTTACCAAACATTCAATAATAATTATAAAGATAGCCAAATAATTCGCACATATTAATCCACTCTTTAAATAAACTTTAAACAACTTTAAAACTTCAATTCACTAACTAAAAAAATATCACAAAAGAATTGCCCACTTCACAAAAAAATTTTTAGAAAAAATATTTTTACGCACTATACCGATTTTCCTAAAGAAAAAAAGTCACGTGAGAGACAGCAGCGTCGGAAAAAGACGCCACTCGGTCTGCCGCTGCTTTACCACTACCAAACATCCCTCCACTTTTGGAGTACTCCATCTCCAATGGTTTCAGGAGGGAAAGCCGACCGAAAGAGGGGAGAGGGGAGATACGCGCATCTGCAACACTTGCATCTCCACGCTATGCCGTCTGTCGTTCGCTTAAGCCTAAGGTCTTTGTTGTCTGGTCTACTGGAGAATTGGAGGAAAAATTTAAAACATAACTATAGAGAAAAATCTATTAAAAATGTCTTTCTATAACATATATAATAAAACTTATAAGTAGCTACCACTAAAAAGACATTAATTTACGAATATTCCTATTTATTCCTAATTTATGAAAAAATTTAATAGGTATAAGCTATATCTGTACATACAATAAAATTAGAGTGTCTGTAAAATGAAAATAACCGCTATTTATTAAATGTAAATGAACGTATACACGGTTCATTTTCGAGAATAACATTTTTTACAATTTTTATTTATCTGTCTGTCTGTCTGTCCCGGCTAATTTCTAGAACGGCTAGACCGATTTTGACGGGATTTTTACTAGCAGATAGCTGATTTAATAAAGAGTATGTATGAGCAAGTTAGGGGTAACAGATACACCTGATGATTTCCTCAGACTTATAGCAGCTCTTCTAGTACTATCTTCCTTAGAAAGTTTAGGATATCGTTGGGTTTTAAGTTAAGTTGATTTTCCTTTTCTATTTCGTATGACCCTAGGTATTTAACCCTAGAATTACGTAATACAATGCATTCTGAGAGTATGTGTATTGAGGTTTCATCCTCTACCTCACAGAATCTGCAGTTTGCTTCATCTACCAATCCTAGTTTCTTCATGTGTCTTCTTACTAAGGTTAAGACAGCTGATAGATCTCTTCTGGTTGTAGTTTCCCCGGATCGTCTTCGATTGTCTTAGCCCTTCTAGATCATTCCATTACTTACATTTTTCGCTATCCATTTTTAAAGTTATACTTCTATTCGTGCACTCGGCGGAAAAGATTTGTGTGGTGTTAAATGGGAAAAATCATTACATATGTAATGGTGTGAGTAAGAGAGAGACAGAAACACATGTAAGGTATATTGGTGTTTGACAGATTATTTTATGGCATTTCAGCTTAGCCCCAAAATTTTGGTTTTGTCCCATTCAGATATACAGTTTTGTGGTAAATTTTCTTGCAAAGTTAAATTTCTTTGGAATGTCATCTTGGGGCATTTCCTTAGTTTGATCAAGTTGCAGTGATCAAGGTCTTTCCTTGATTATTCCTTCTTTGATCATTCTATATATTGTTTTCTTCCTAGCATTTTCTACTTGAATATCCAGTGGCGAGAGATTTAGGATTACTTCCATTGTACCAGTGGGGAATAAAGAGTAACTTAGGCTACGTTTATTTTAGGATCCTCCCACCAACGACCTAATATCCCAAAGGGTGCTTGCCGCGCTGGACCAAAACGCGCGAGAGTGCTGGATCTAGAAATTTGGGGAGGGGCGAGCTAGTGCTCAGCCAGCACTGAGGCCACATATGACCCATTATGCATCCTCCCGTGTGTAGGGATATCCTCACCTCAGGCTGTCACCAGGCCTAGTGATTTAAAATAGGTGATGAGGCTCCCGAGGGGGATCTCCCTGACATCGGCTGGTGTAAGCCAGTACTCGCCCAAAACGGATCTTCTGATTTTAGAAAAAGCAGAGGAGTCATACATTATGTGTTCTACTGTTTCCTCTTCTTGTTTGCAGCCTCTGCATAGCGGCGATTCTGTTAGTTTCATCCTAAAGAGATGTTGTCGCAATTGGCAGTGACCTGTCAAGATTCCCACAGCTGTTCGGAGATTTTGTCTGGTCAATGCCTTCAATTTTTTTGCTGTTTCCTCGCCAGGATGAGGTAATAACTCTCTGGCCAGTCTACAGTTCGTAGTTTCATCCCAGCACTGTATAAAGTTTTGGTGAGAGTGCTGTTTGATAAGGTCCACGACTGCGGCCAATATTAGCTTGGTAGATTGGCGAGGGCTAACATATTTGTAGCCCGCAGCCCTCCTTGCTAAATTGTTCGCAATGCGGTTGCCTTTAGAGTTCCCATGTCCTTTGATCCAGCTGAGAGTGACCACGTTATTCTGGCTGGCCTCAGTTAGAGATTGGTGACATTCTAGTACTAAACTTGAAGTGAAACGTGATCTATTCAAGATCATTAGTGCTTGTCGGCAGTCTGTGTATATATTTATATTTCTGTCCGTTATGTTCCTATTGATTAATTCTTTTGCAGCGATGGTTATGCCTGTGAGTTCTGACTGAACCACACTTGACAAGCGCGAGAGTGCTAATGCTAATGGTTGTGTTTCAACGACTACGGTTAAAAATGATTTTTCACTATTTTAATCATACTTTTTAAAACGAGACAAAGTTGCAGGCACAGCTAGTTAGTAAAAAATATACGTGTATAATAACCAATCATCTTATATTTGAATTTTTTGTGCAGAACTAAAAAGACTTTTGTGCAAGACTGAAAAGAAACGCACACGCGCGTGCGCGCACACACACGCACACAACTTACCAAATACTATGCTAACCTCACTTTTACCAGGAGTTTCACAACAGAAGACTATTCCACTTTTATTGACAACTTTAGCTTGATGCCCACAGCTAGGGTGAAAGTTAGACCCACAGTTTACACAATCCAGGGATTCCACCACTATTTTCTTGCAATGTTTGCACTTTTTCGTTCCCTTCGTATTATCAGCGTGCTCTTGCGACAACATAACCCTAATTATTAATAAAAAATTCAGTTAAACGTAAACAAAAATTGACAATAACCTTTGTGGATAAAAACACAAAATTGCATATAAAATAACTTATAAAAATCTTTTTCACAATAAAGTTGTAGATGTAAGGATTACTTACATAAAGGTTCTATACCAAGCCGTTTCACTTTGAACAGAAAAAGTCTTACCAAGGGAAAACCGTTATCATTTAAGGGTATTTTATTGTCTTTTTTGTTGTCAAATATCTGAATCCACATAAATTGTTTTTTGTGCATTTTTTTTATTCATGTATACGCTTTTTCCTATTTTGCTTTGTGTTTGTAATACCAGATACGATTCTATCTTATACAAAATCGATACGATCGCATATTGAAATTGTCGTAGCTTGTTAGCAAACAGGATTAATATATATGTCTACTCAAATTCAAATAACAGATTATTACACACTTGCAAAGAACTCCATTAAAAAAGATTGTTCATTAGAGATATTTTAATAGTTCATAATTATCTGAAGCATCATTTTAGTTAGTCGGGTAAACATTATTTATTATTGAAGTTATACTTCTATTCGTGCACTCGGCTGAAAAGATTTGTGTAGAGTTAAATGGGAAAATCATTACATATGTAATGGTGTGAGTAAGAGAGAGACAGAAACACTTATAAGGTATATTGGTCGGTAAAAACGAAGATGAAATATTTTGAATACCGCTTCAACATTCAGTACATTGAAAAGGGATAGATATACAAAAAACAGTCTGAACTGATGTATGAATATCATAGTGACGGACCACATGATTATTTGACAGATTATTTTATAATTCTTTCACGTAAGTTAACATATTAAGTTTAGCATTTTATATTAATAATAATATTCAGTAATGAGTATTGTATTGAAGTCTAAAGTACCGTCACATGGTTGCAGTATATTCTGCTCTATGCTTTTAAGGTTGTTGGCTACATAAACAGAGTTTTTACAAATAATCGAGGAAATAAACACTAAAACCTCCGAATTTTGTAACGTAAGATGGATCGGAATGCGTTTTTTGCATTGAATTGAAATTTGTCGCTATATTTTATAATGTAAAAATGGGAAATTGTATTTCTGCATTCGAAAAGTGCATCCCGAACAGACAATAGAGAGAAAACTTACAACTCGGTAAGTATTGCTAAAAATGGGTTCAATTTATATAGGTACTTGGGGTTATTGGGGTCGCTGTACACGAATATAATGATGCCTAGGGTATTTACCTCTTCTCCTGGGGTTTTATTTAAATTCTGTACGAAATCAGTGCATACTTGGTACACGGCGATTTTTTGAGTCGCTAAATACGATTATAATAATGGCGATGGTCTTCGAAACACCTGGTGCTTAAGATGGACCTCGTCTCCAGGAATTTTATGCAAATTCGATACAAAAAGAGTGTGCACTCGGTACTAGGAGGTTTTTGGGGTGCTAAACACGTATATCATATAATGTTTTTGCTAAATTTATGATTCCGGCGCGTGCATAGAAGTATAACTTCTGCCGTCAGTCCCACTGACTGCCACACTCGTCTTTTTTTTTAATTTAATGCAGACCTAGAAGGAAATAGAGGGTTGTCTTTTTAGTTTAGCTTTAGCATATAGCCGCTTGGAAGGAGCCACCAACACAAATCTAACCTTAATCTTTTGTTGACATAAATCCATTCATTGCTATATAACAAGCCGTGTAGGTACCAAGTTAAAAAAAATGGATCTTAATCCAGATTATTTTCGAGCAATATTTTTTTACAATTTTCGGTGAGGATTATTCCAACAGCAATGTCTCGCTGGAATAGATTGGAAACGAAGCACCACACCAGTCAACTAGTTCCCACTGGTATTGCGAATTTCAACGTGGTCGCTCCAGTCTCAGCGACGAATCCAGGCTAGCTCAAACACAAAACAGCAAAACATTGATGCGGTTTGTCAGATAATAATTAAGGATAACCGCCATTTAACATAACGGGAGATAGAGGCATCATTGGGCATTTCAAAGACTTCGATCCGCAAAAGATCCTACATGAAGAAATAGGTGTTACGAAGTTAATTTCCCGCTGTATCCCTCATTTGCTCACAGAAGAGCAAAAAGCAGTTCACGTCAATTGGTGTCGAAAAATATTGGAACGGTTCAACAAAGAAAACTCAAAAAACGTTTATAGTATTTTTAGTAGCGATGAATCTTGAATTTACTCCTGCAAACCCAGAAATAAACACTGCTGTGTGGGTGTTTCACTATGAGGAAAAATCAACAAAAGTGATCCATTCTCGAAGTGTAACAAAGAAAATGGCCGCAACACTTCTGTTAAAACCTGTCATAATAATAATAATCTTTATTAACAAATTTAAGTCACACACATTTAAAGTAGGTACCTAAAAGAAATTAAAAAATATATATATAAATGTATAAGTGTAAATAATATAAATATATGACATTTTTTTTTTTTTACTTTAAAAGTGTCTAGCATAGTACTCTAATAATATCCACCCATTTAGGACCTAGTGGTTGCGCATGGGTAGGTTATTACAGATTTCTATGATGACCATGACTATAAAATAAAAAAAACTTAGGTTTATAATATATACGACATTAAAACTAACAAATACAAATGAATAATAATTAATTAATAATATACAATAAGACATGTGGAGATTTAACTTTTTAATGGGAGGTTTTTTTTTTTTTTTTTTTTTTTTTTTTTTTTTTTTTTTTTTCTATATTATTTTAGTTTTCAATTAAATTGTGAATTTCGTGACGGTTGGTTAGTAGCAGGAATGTCTTGAAGTAATCTTTAAAAAGATTAAAAGAATTGATTTTGTAAAAATATAGGAAATTGAATATCTGTGATGCTCTGGATATATACGAGCGTTTGCCAATCGTTTTCTTAGAGTGTAGAGTCATGACATGATTTTTTGATTTATTTCGGGTTTGATAATTGTGTACTATTTTCTGTAGTATTATTTTATTTTTATACATGAAACACAAGAGATTAAAAGCATATAGTTGGCGTATATCAAGAATTTGTGTATCTTGGAAAAGGGCATTAGAGGAATATGTAAGTTCTTTTTTATATATAATTTTTAGTATGCGTTTTTGTAATACTAACAAATTTTTTAAGTGACTTTTGCAAGCACTTCCCCAGGCAACTATGGCATATTGAAGGCGAGATTGGATTAAAGCCAAATAGAGGACTCTAAGGTGAGTTATATGTAAGATATTACGTAGATATCTTAGATATCTAAATTTGTAGAGTAGCATACGTAGTGTTTTTGCTGTGTTATTAATGTGAATATTCCACCGAAGATGGGAATCGAGAGTTAATCCCAGATATTTAATATTATTTTTCATTTTTATTTTAATATCGTTTGAGGTTTGTTACTCTAATATATTTAAGTGTTCAAAATTAGGCATTGAGTTTTTGTAGCTTGTAAATGGAACAAAGAAGGTTTTGTCGTAATTAACTGTTAGTTTTTTATGCTTAAAGCAGTCAAGAATAAGTTTTAGGTCCTCTTCTGCCTTCATTTTAAATAGGTCCCATGTCTTTGCATTGTATATTATAGCAGTATCATCCGCAAAACTTATTATCTTTCCAGACGTATTTAATTTTAATATTTTATCAATATACACTGAAAATAGAAGAGGGCCTAGTACTGTTCCTTGCGGTAGGTACTCCATAGTGATCTTTTCGGAATGAGCTGTAACAGTTGTTTATTTTTACCATGTGGCAGTACTTTCTTTAAAAGATCGAAGAGCGGTTACTTCCGATTGGTATATAAACGTTTGTATATCAGAAGTTATCGCGAAACTCCGGCACGGTAAATCAATGCAAGTGCTAGCACTGCTCAAAAGACAATCGAGTTTTAGGAGCTTCAAAACATCGAATTGTTAGACCAACCACCGTATAGTCCCAACGACTTCTTCACGTTCCCAAAGATCATGAATTCAATGCGTGAACAGCGATTCCAGTCTCCAGAAGAAGCCATCGATGTCTTTAAAACAGCGATTTTGCAAGTGTCAACTAAAGACTGGAATAACTGTTTTATCAATTGGAACGGTGGGATATATTTTGAAAAGCAATATATATTTTTTGGTTATAAGGTTATATGCAAAACTAAAAAGACAAACCTCGTATTACAAACCACCGACCTGGTGTATGAAATTTTGATAGGATTTTTAAGTATCTACCACTTTCATGCAAATATACTTTTTTTATATTCTGATTTGAAAACTTACGAAATAAAAATGCGAACAATATAAAATTATTTTTTCAAATTGTAATAAAGCTCGTCACGTAACTACAGACACTCTTAAATGGAACTAATGAGGTAGACTCACTTAATAAAACGAACCAAAAACAACAACGAAGTGTTTCGAGTTTCAGTAATCCCTGTTTCTGGCGAAATAATGAACAACTTTTACAAACAAAGAAACAAAGTAAATACACTTACTGCAATGGTCTAGGAATATTTTTTATGTTGCTTTTAAAATTGTTTAAATATTCAAAAAATATCAGTTTATTAGAAATAATGGTAAGAATTGCTTTGTCAGAGAATTTGTTTGCCATACTAGGAATATTGTTGTTTTGCCAAGAACTTTAAGAAAAAACCAAACATAAGTTGTAAAAAATGTAAGTTATTTGTAAATTCTTCGATAATTTGATATCATACAGTAAATAAATAGATTATTTTCTATTATGATCCGAAATCATTTAACTCGCGATCAAATCTTACGAGCTGTTGGAATGCGCTCATCAAATTGAAGTCTTAGGCGCAATTCACACAGAACGGACGTCGGACAGAGACGTGGCGCGGACTTTTGTCCCTTCGGCGTCTCTCCTATGTAAACAAATGGTACAATACTCACAGAAGCGACGTGGCGCGGGCGGTCGTCCGCCCGCCCTCGCCACGTCTCTTCGGCGTCTCTCGTGGCGTACATGAAAAGACGCGCCAGTTCCTCGCCACGTGTCTCTGTGCTTTAATTAATTTAAAATTGCGGGATGATGTTGACTTCAACATACAATTTTGCAAAGAAGTTGGCAAATATCCTTATATATATGATTTTAATCGTGCTGATTATTGTAATAGGAGTGCTTAAGACTGGGTCTGGCAGAAAATTGCTGATAAATTTTGAAATCGTTGTGGCTACATGTTTAATTCTCTCATCAGGTCGAATGTTCCACCAATTTTCCCCTTCTGCAGCCACTATGGATGAACCCAATATCTTCTTTTTGTTTTGTTCACATTAGCCAAATACACTAAATCCAACATATCTTCATCATCTTCATCACTGCTTGAAAAAGACATGTTTTCCACAAAGTCAACAGATTACTGACGTCAATTTGTGCCACTGTCCTGCACCTCTGTGTGCATTGCATACGCCACGCTTCCGCCACGTCCGTGCCACGTCGAAGCCACGTCTCTGCCCGACGTCCGTTCTATGTGAATTGCGCCTAACATACATCGCAAAGTGTTATTTCGTGTCTGTGGTCGCGTTATCGTCAGTACGGTAGTGTTGCTTTAAGTCATTTCTGTATTATTAGCCCATCACAAGAACGTTTCATTGTTCAAATGGCTTGCCGTCACCTTCAAATAACAGCTCCTGAGGTTATGAATCGATTCCAAGATGTTCATAATATTCAAATATCGGAAAGTACTATCAGAAACAGATTACAGGAGACTGCTTTAAATGCAGACGTCAACCTTTATCAAGAGGAAATCGATTAAATTGTCTTAACGAACATGTTAATTGGACAGAAAATTAATGGGCCTCAGTTTTATTTACAGATAAATCTCGATTCGGTTTGTATCCAGATTCACGTAAAATAAAAGTGTGAAACGAAACTGGCAGCGATGTTTCTTCAAAATATTCAGGAAGTGCACAACTATAGAGATAATGGTGTGGGATGATGAAAAATTCTTGTATGGTTGGATAATTTTTTAACCACTGAACGGGATATCGAACAAATTCTACATCCTGTTGTCTTGCCACTAAGCACAGTTGTTGGACCCAATTTTATTAGAATGCAAGAATGCAAGACATCAATGTTTTGCCATGACCTGCTCAATTGCCAGAGCTAAATCCGATAGAGCATGAATGTGATATCCTTCAACGAAGAATTTTTCTGGAACAACAGCAGTTTGAAAACCGAAAAATAGAGAAAAGTCGTATCTGCTATACTTATCGATGTCTAAAGGGCCCTCGACACGGTTTGTCATGCTGGCCTTATCAGAAAGTAAATTGACATCTAATTCCCCATTCCAGCTATAAAATAAATTAATTCATTCACTTCAATAGAATAATCCAAGTCAAAGTTGGAAATGCAATTTTCGAACCATTTACACCCCTTTCAGGAGTTTCACAAGGATTAATCCTAGCCCCAATTCTCTATACCATCTACGCCAGCGATATTGCCCTGCTGCAAAACATCCAACTCTATGCTGACAACACGGTACACCTCCGAAGCGTCGACTGAAACTCTCAACCAAAAAAACTCAAAAACCAGTTCTCCAACCGTTGCAGCAGATGGAGAGTAGCTCTTAACCCCATTGAAGTCCAAACCATCATCTTTAGACATCCAAACCTTAGTCGAGGAGAAAATCGCACTTTTGACCATATCAATCTGACACTATGAGGGGAACAGCTCGATCCTCAGAATCAGGTGACCAACCTGGGCGTTCGATTTACTCGAACGTTCAGGTGGGACGCTGATGTTAAACTCACTATCAACAAAATGAGAAGACGAGCGTCCCTCCTAGGTGCCCTGGGTGGTAGACTCGGAAGATGTGACACCAAAACCCTACTCCACACCTATAAAACATACATCCGACCTCTGGTCGACTATAAGGCCGTGCCATACTCTGCCCTGCCTCAGAGACGTCTTCTTTCTCTACATGCCACAAAGAGATCAATCATAGCAAGGTCAAAATCTTACACTACCTTTATCCAAGCCACCTTATCTACCATAACACAAATATACTGCCTCTTCCCTCTCGTTTTGAGATATTACAACAATGCTACGTCACTCGGACTATCCAGGGCACGACACTGCAGCCCATAGGACCCTCCACACATACTGGAATGGGGGACTCCAAAGAAGATCCAGAGTCCCGAAAAACAAGATCTCCCTTCCCAACCTGAGACTCCTCCAAACTGTAGACAGGGACCTTCCTGAAAACCTAGAAGCCCTCCTTGACGAATCCCCACTCTCTTACAAGTAGATGTTAGATGGTGCGAATATCATGGAGGACTGGATACACAAAAAAAATAATGAGCCCTTGGCGAAGGTTTCTGTGGTTCCCTTCGTCCTCGACAAATGGGAGCCCTCACGACACATTGCATCACGTGGGTCACACTTTCACACACACCTACACTGACACCTTGGATAAAAATTATAGCCAGCTGCAGCAGACATTGCCGTTGTAATTCTCCAATAATGAGGGAGCAAAAATCGCACTTGATCAAGGAGTAATTTTTTTTTATTTGGAAATTTGTGTCGGAAAGCTATGAAATTTTGCAGAGGGCTGATGGGAACAATTGCCTATCCCTCAACTAAATTTTTAAGTGCTAGAAACGTTTAAAGAAGAAGAGGGAGTCTGTTGAAGATGACGAGCGCGTTGGGCGGCCTGTGACTTCAAAAAACGATTTAAACGTTCAAAAAGTGACCGAAGTGGTTAGAAAAAAACTTCAATTAAGTATCAGGTCTATAGCTAAAAATGTGAATATTAACAAAGGAAATGTGCCCAGACTCATAACGCCGGAACAGAAGATGCATCGTAAAGTCCTTTATTTTGGAACTCCGATAGCAACTCAAACTTTTTGTCAATGGTCATAACTTGCAATTTTTCAATATGACTTTGAAACAAAGAGTCAATTAATGAACTAAAAATCTTCAAACTCATCGAGAGCCAAAAAAGTGAAGATGAGCAAGTCCAAATTCAAGACGACGTTGATTGCTTTCTTTGATATACGTTTAGTCCGCATGGAATGGTTAACTCAAGGTCTAACAGCCAATCAATACTACTATATAGAAGTTTTATGAAGACTCCAAGAAAACATTTGCAAAAAAAGGTCCGAACAGTGGAAAGAGAACTGCTGGATTCTACATTAAGACGACGCGCCAGTTCATAAAGCAAAGTCTGCCAAGAACTATTTGACCAAAAATCATCTTTGGAACACCAGACCTAGAACTCTGTGACTTCAACCTGTTCCCAAAAATTATTTACTTCTTGAAAGGAACCCAGCATGAGTAAAAGTTACAAACTACAACGAAAAAAAATCGACAAATATAATTATGGAAGTCAATCGAAAAAACAAAAAAAAAAGGAAAATTGGAAAATGAAAAACGATCATTAATTGTTAGGCGATACAAAGTTCGCCCGGTAAGCTAGTCGAGTTATAAAATTACAACATATTCCGGTAGGAATCCTTTAATACAAATTCACCTGCATTTAGTTCGAAATTGGTAATAATTGTAGAGATACAATTATATAGGTTGATATTATGTTGTCAAATGTAATACCTACATAACATATTAATAACAATTCCAATTTATATGTAATAATAACAATAACGTGGTTATTCTATGACTCTACATATTGATTTTAGTTTAGAGAGCTTCTATTTGTATTATTCTAATCTAATTCCTTTGACTGATCCTGAATAATGGAAACAAAGGTTTATTTAACTGTTTACTGGTTAGCAAACTATGTTGCTTTATTAAAAGCATCTAGCCCGGCTCTAACTATTTTAAGCTTTCTACAACTTGTATAACCATCTAACCGTCTAAACATAAAAGATAATATAGTTGACAAATTGTTTGCCTAAATTATTAGTTACAGTTTATCAAAATGTAACGGAACACTTATGATTGTAGCAAATTAGTCTAAATAAAAATTAAAAATAAATCACTCCTTGTAACAGGTTTTTACTTCGTATAGTCACTTTTAGGGTTAATAATAAATACTTTTTTTTAAATTGAACCGCCTTCAAAAAGAAAAAAAAAGAAAACGCACTAAAAAGCCAGAAATTAACTCTTTATTTCTTAAAAAAATCAACTAAGCATCTGATTTCAATTTCCTTGAAGTCGGCTCCAATGAATGAATGAATGAATAGAGGATGAGTTTTATGTTGGTGGGAGTGTTGGATGTAAGGACCTTGTTGTAGGACTTACCTATGTCCTTTTCAGGGAGTGGATGAGAAGGTTTGGATGATGTTAGCATCGGTCACCAGCCCCGCATTCACAAACTCCCCCATTTGTAGTTGATGTTGTTTCTTCTGTACCTCCTGTGATTTCTTCTGGTTCCAAAGTTCCTCGAACATGCCTAAACCGTTATTCCTTTTTTTGTGTCAGTGTAAATTGACGCTGTGGCTTATCTCCTCCGTCGTGTAGCCTCCCATATGGCGAGGACGAAGGAAACCACAAAAACCTTCGCCAAGGGCTCATTTTTAGGGCTTCTAGGTCTAGGAAGGTCTCTGTCTACAGTTTGGAAGAGTTTCAGGTTGGGAAGGGGATCTTGTTTTTCGGGACTCTGGATCTTCCATTCCAGTGGGTATGGAGGGTCCTCTGGGCTGCGGTGTTCGTGCCCTGGAGAGTCTAAGTGACGTAGCGTTGGTGTAACACTGAAAATAAGAGAAGAGAGGCAGTATATTTGTGTTATGGTAGACAAGGCGGCTTGGATAAAGGTAGTGTAAATTTTGACCTTGCGTATGATTGCTCTTTATGTGGCTTGAAGAGAATGGAGAAGTCTCTGAGGCAGAGCATAGTATGGTACGGCCTTAGAGTCGACCAGAGGTCGGATGTATGTTTTATAGGTGTGGAATAGGGTTTTGGTGTCACATCTTCCGAGTCTACCATCCAGGGTACGTAGGAGTGACGTTCGTCTTCTTATTTTGTTGATAGTGAGTAGTAGGTATGGGGACGATTTGGACAGACAGGCGCCGCCAGCCACCCGGGCTACCCCCTCCACTACACCCTTTCAGCAGGGTGCCAACTTCAGGCTAGAGATCTTAAAGCGCAAACCTTTGTGACGTCATCGTATCAACTTCAGATCATTTTGATGTATCAACCTGGTCTCGTATAGGTCGGCCATCTTGCCAACTTCAGACTGGATGACGTAATAATATTTTAACTGATTACCTTAAGATACTATAAGGCCCCTTCACAAATAATAACAAAAAAGCTTATAGTCAATAGAGTCGAAAAATCATATTACCTTTTATAATAAATTTTAACGTAATTAGGTCACGTGACATGTAAAGAACAATATCAGTTTTACGAGATTTATGTAACAGATTATTTAAATAATATATAAAAATTGTAAAAAATTATGATTACCTTATTATGTGTCAACTTCAGACAGGCGTTAACCTCATAACCCTCGAATAGTAATAATGACTCACCAGGTTCGGTTGGATTTCCTAAAATTTGGTAATAGGAGTAGGATATTTGCTCATCTTAGTTAATTATCCAGCAAAGACCACGTGGAGGTGTGAGCAACCTTTGCCTGGAGAGGATAGGTAAGCAGGAAGAATAGGGAAGGTCAAACAGCAGCGGTTCTTTAATAGGCAACAATTTCCTGATATCATGCTCATAAGAACATACTGAAAACGCTATACGTACTTAACTTAATAGGTTACTGCAAACTTTGTAGATTCGTCTTACCGAAACCCTAAGTTTATAGTACTTCTCCCTTCGTAAAGGTACCTGGCGCGTATCAGTGCAGGAAAAAAAGTCGACTAACAAAAGGGACATCAAACAATAAATTAAATTTTCATTCATATCAATAGGAATCAAAATATCAATTAGGAATTCTTCTTATCGCAAGGGCCTTATTTTGTGGAAACCTAGTTTATATATAATTTATGTCACGGGAAAACTGGTCCCCGTAAATTTTCTGACTTTCAAGGACAAATTCGAAGAATTTCAAAAAATATTAAGAAACACAACAAGATTCAATTCATAAAAACTATTAAAGAAAAACAAAGAATTTTCAAAAAAGAATCAAAAAGTGAACAGTAAAAATTATTAAAAAATCATAACTGTATAAAAAATTAAATAAACTCAAATTAAAAAACCTTAAAAACAATTATAAAACGTAGAATAATAACGAATAAAAATGTTAAGGAATTCATAAAAATAATTAAAAGTGAACAGTAAAACTTATTAAAAAATCATAACTGTATAAAAAATTAAATAAACTCAAATTAAAAAACCTTAAAAACAATTATAAAACGTAGAATAATAACGAATAAAAATGTTAAGGAATTCATAAAAATAATTAAAAGTGAACAATAAAAATTATTAAAAAATCATAACTGTATAAAAAATTAAATAAACTCAAATTAAAAAACCTTAAAAACAATTATAAAACGTAGAATAATAACGCATAAAAATGTTAAGGAATTCATAAAAATAATTAAAAATGAACAGTAAAAATTATTAAAAAATCATAACTGTATAAAAAATTAAATAAACTCAAATTAAAAAACCTTAAAAACAATTATAAAACGTAGAATAATAACGAATAAAAATGTTAAGGAATTCATAAAAATAATTAAAAGTGAACAGTAAAAATTATTAAAAAATCATAAACTGTATAAGAAAATTAAATAAACTCAAAATAAAAAACCTTAAAAACATTATAAAACGTAGAATAATAACGAATAAAAATATTAAGAAATTCATAAAAATAACTAAAGAAAAACAAAGAATTTTCAAAAAAGAATCAAGGCAAAAGAATCAAAAAGTGAACAGTAAAAATTATTAAAAAATCATAACTGTGTACAAAATTAAATAAACTCAAATTAAAAAACCTTAAAAACGATTATAAAACGTAGAATAATAACGAATAAAAATGTTAAGAAATTCATAAATAATTAAAAGAAAAACAAAGAATTTTCAAAAAAGAATCAAAAAGTGAACAGTAAAAATTATTAAAAAATCATAACTATAATAAAAATTAAATAAACTCAAATTAAAAAACCTTAAAATAATTATAAAACGTAGAATAATAACGAATAAAAATGTTAAGAAATTCATAAATAATTAAAAGAAAAACAAAAAAAAAATAGTAAGAGACACAAAAAGAATCAAAAGAGTAAACAGTAAAAATTATTAGAAACACAAAGAATAACGGAACAAAATAATGATAAAACTAAAAAAAAATATCAAATAAATTATAAGAAAAACTAAGATTTATATATTAAAATTATTAAAAAAATCATTACAACAATTTAAGAAAAAACTTAGAATTGTATCGGTAAAAAGAGGGAGATCAAACAATAAATATTTTAAAAACTTTAAATAAAAATAGAATTACCTACATACCACAAAAGATTTTGGAAACACACAACACTTGCATTAAAAAATTCACAACACACATCCACTCAAGTCGATCGTTGGAAATAAAATAAAAAACAGGGAAATTTGATAAACAAAAAACCGCAAAAACGGCATGTGCAAAATTATCTATTCTTATCAGTAAAGTTACATGGAAAAGTATCATTTAGATTGAAACAACAAAATAATTTTATAAAATCTGAAAATTATTAAGAAAACTGTTTGTACATATATTATAAAAAAAATTATGATAAAACTTAGACAAATAAAAAAAAACGTTAGGATAAATAATATTCAGGATCAAGGCCAATGAGCAGTATAAAAAAACAAAAAGTTTTAAAAGTAATTTCTGAACAAAAATTAGCAAAAAAAAGCAGAGCAACATGGATCCAAAATTATCAGCTTAACAAAAAATAAGAACACAAATTTATAACTATTGTATAAGGTATGGTCAGAATGACCCAAATATACTATGGCATATTAAAATATAATTATTCAGAACTCATCTGAATTTCAGGAATATATTTAAAAATCTACGGAGATAAAGGAAAAAAGTTACTTTAAGATTCAAATGATAACGTTCGTCTTTAGCAAAGCAGTAACAACCTGGGGCATTCTAAAGATAATTTTCAAAACCATCTTAAAATAGCCAAAATTTTTAAAAATTTAACTCACTCACCAATTATTTTTGAAGACACACGTCTGATCACTAAGAGTGACTAGTTCAGAATGAATTAGAAAGACTCTGTTTTCAGTTTATAACATTTAAAAGGGGCGTGGCTTAAAATTTTCAAGAAAGGGATTTTCTTTAAGAAAAAAGTATATGTTAGCTAGTTTAATTCCAGTAATATACAAGTGGTAACAATTTCCGAAAAGTTTCTCGGATCTAAATTCAGAATGTACCAAATTACGTAGGAAAAAAAACATAAAATTAATTTTTTAAACGTATTAAAGACTAAACACAGAGTGTCAAAAAAAAATGAATAATAAATAATTTAAATGATTACGCTATACATACTAATCATAATAGGTTACTGGTAACTTTTGTAGATTCGTTTTACCAAAACTCTTCTTAAAGATAACTAATGTGTAGTAGCGAAAGAAAAAGTTGAATATTAAAAAAAAAGGCCTCAACCAATAAAAATAAAAATTTATTCTAACCTGTTTAACGTAGCTAGGCTCAAAGTGCCCGCAATAAAAATACTATACTGCCACCGTGATAAAAAAAGTGTCATTAATGACAGGCAGGCAGAGTATGTAATGCAAACGACACCTAAATCCAAAAAAAACTATTGCTATCTATATTAAACGATAAACGTTATTAATCTGGGAACATTCGTAGGGCATTCGTAAGCCAGTCGTTAACTAGTTATTAATTAAAATAAATCATCTATAAGTACAATACGACCTAGCGAACAATGGGGATGAATAATCACATAATCGAAGCAAATGAAGAACCTGATAATTACTAACATAAGAAGTATTGGAAAGGTTCACATAAAATCGATAAAGCTTATGGCCCAGAATATGACTGGAAACTGATGAAGTGGAGATTAGGTATATGTCATAATAAAATATAAGATACGAGATTATCTTACGAGATAGGCATTAACCAATGTAGAATTTAATAAAATCTTACAAATAATAGTAGATAATGGAAATCTTCTAAAATATTAAAAGCGCGTGACCTTGGTGCATAAGCAGGTTCGCGATGTGTGACGTAATCGACTGAAGTGTTAGAGTGATAACAGACTTTGCAAAGCATCACGGCCCCAGCCCCACCACACCTTAGACCCCTTTACACAAATTAACGAAAGGCCCCGTTGTTAGACAATGTTAGAGAGCTCAAAACATAGTAATTTCACCTCCCTCTTCCCAAAGGTCTTAATTTAAGGAATACCCTCTTTAACTACCGGTGCATTATACGTAAGGTTACCTGAGTGTTAACATGGAAAAAATAGAGAAATTGGAAAGGCATGCAGCAGCAAAACATATCAAGAACTTAAAGATTGAAGATATTTGTATAAAACAGTGGTATTTAGATCGCCAGATATACTGCTACATTCTGAAGACTGGTGATATCACAGTATGTTTTGCGTTAATGTCGAGAATGGACTTTGATCCCTTTAAAGAGCATGATTCACCGAAAACCTTAAATTATATATATACTCTACCGGAATATCGTCGAAGAGGATACGCCGAAAAACTAATTGGACATGTGAAGAATAACGAACAATTTACTGCTTTTTGTGATAATATCAAATCAGAAAAATTATTTTCAAAATGTAAATGTATAAACCACGGCGAAGTTTTCGGTTCTGTAATGTTTAGATATCCTTAAATAAATTTTTGTAGTACTAAGTATTTTCTTTTTAAACTCATATGTCTGTGAGAGCTAATTGGTCGTAATTTTTAAAAAACACTGCAACTTATGAAAAACTTGGAATTAATTAAAACATTTAAGTTCTCCAAAACGGAGTAGAGCAATATGTTAAAATAATTTGAATTATGAACATTAATACAAAAGTCATATATTAAGTTAAAAAAGGGTGGAATGCTGGAAAAAACGAAAAAATCAATGTACAAGTAATTGTTAAAATTAATTTGCGAAATAATACTATTAAGTAAAGCATTTCTTTATTTAAAAATGGGAATGTCACCCTGATATGGGTATTTTTATATATGTAGGTATTCGCAGTTTTAAACCTACATATTGAATACTTAGGCTTGTAAAACGAGGTGTACCTACAACCTCAATATCGCAGGGTGTGGGTAGTTTATTCTTCTGAAACATAAAAAATCTTGTTACAACATTTTCTTTATTATTATTTTTATGATCTCACCTTTAATTTTCCACACATATATGACCGAGGGTGTAGTTCTCATATAAATGTAGAACCACCACACGGTTCCCAATGCCCAACAGTTTGGGGGTCTTCTTGATGGATATGGTGATGACCCATCCAGTATAATTATTGGAAGATTCTGAAATAAACATATATATAGGCACTGTAGCACACTTTGACCTTTGAACCCTTGCCAACCAGCCGGGCTACCCCCTCCACTCCACACCCGGCTTGCAGCAGGGTGCCAACTTCAGACTAGGGATCTTCAGCGTAGCCAAGACGCAAATCTTTGTGATGTCATCGTACCAATAGCCTTACCAACTTCAGGTTAACATTTCGGCAATTTTTCTCTTACGTTCGGCTACGTCAACTGGATTGTCTGGTATTCGAATAATTATATTTTAATATGCCATAGTATATTTGGGTCATTCTGACCATACCTTATACAATAGTTATAAATTTGTGTTCTTATTTTTTGTTAAGCTGATAATTTTGGATCCATGTTGCTCTGCTTTTTTTGCTAATTTTTGTTCAGAAATTACTTTTAAAACTTTTTGTTTTTTTATACTGCTCATTGGCCTTGATCCTGAATATTATTTATCCTAACGTTTTTTTTTTATTTGTCTAAGTTTTATCATAATTTTTTTTATAATATATGTACAAACAGTTTTTTTAATAATTTTCAGATTTTATAAAATTATTTTGTTGTTTCAATCTAAATGATACTTTTCCATGTAACTTTACTGATAAGAATAGATAATTTTGCACATGCCGTTTTTGCGGTTTTTTGTTTATCAAATTTCCCTGTTTTTTATTTTATTTCCAACGATCGACTTGAGTGGATGTGTGTTGTGAATTTTTTAATGCAAGTGTTGTGTGTTTCCAAAATCTTTTGTGGTATGTAGGTAATTCTATTTTTATTTAAAGTTTTTAAAATATTTATTGTTTGATCTCCCTCTTTTTACCGATACAATTCTAAGTTTTTTCTTAAATTGTTGTAATGATTTTTTTAATAATTTTAATATATAAATCTTAGTTTTTCTCATAATTTATTTGATATTTTTTTTAGTTTTATCATTATTTTGTTCCTTTATTCTTTGTGTTTCTAATAATTTTTACTGTTTACTCTTTTGATTCTTTTTGTGTCTCTTACTATTTTTTTTTTTTGTTTTTCTTTTAATTATTTATGAATTTCTTAACATTTTTATTCGTTATTATTCTACGTTTTATAATTATTTTAAGGTTTTTTAATTTGAGTTTATTTAATTTTTATTATAGTTATGATTTTTTAATAATTTTTACTGTTCACTTTTTGATTCTTTTTTGAAAATTCTTTGTTTTTCTTTTAATTATTTATGAATTTCTTAACATTTTTATTCGTTATTATTCTACGTTTTATAATCATTTTTAAGGTTTTTTAATTTGAGTTTATTTAATTTTGTATACAGTTATGATTTTTTAATAATTTTTACTGTTCACTTTTTGATTCTTTTGCCTTGATTCTTTTTTGAAAATTCTTTGTTTTTCTTTAGTTATTTTTATGAATTTCTTAATATTTTTATTCGTTATTATTCTACGTTTTATAATGTTTTTAAGGTTTTTTATTTTGAGTTTATTTAATTTTCTTATACAGTTTATGATTTTTTAATAATTTTTACTGTTCACTTTTAATTATTTTTATGAATTCCTTAACATTTTTATTCGTTATTATTCTACGTTTTATAATTGTTTTTAAGGTTTTTTAATTTGAGTTTATTTAATTTTTTATACAGTTATGATTTTTTAATAATTTTTACTGTTCACTTTTAATTATTTTTATGAATTCCTTAACATTTTTATTCGTTATTATTCTACGTTTTATAATTGTTTTTAAGGTTTTTTAATTTGAGTTTATTTAATTTTTTATACAGTTATGATTTTTTAATAATTTTTACTGTTCACTTTTAATTATTTTTATGAATTCCTTAACATTTTTATTCGTTATTATTCTACGTTTTATAATTGTTTTTAAGGTTTTTTAATTTTAGTTTATTTAATTTTTTATACAGTTATGATTTTTTAATAATTTTTACTGTTCACTTTTTGATTCTTTTTTGTAAATTCTTTGTTTTTCTTTAATAGTTTTTATGAATTGAATCTTGTTGTGTTTCTTAATATTTTTTGAAATTCTTCGAATTTGTCCTTGAAAGTCAGAAAATTTACGGGGACCAGTTTTCCCGTGACATAAATTATATATAAACTAGGTTTCCACAAAATAAGGCCCTTGCGATAAGAAGAATTCCTAATTGATATTTTGATTCCTATTGATATGAATGAAAATTTAATTTATTGTTTGATGTCCCTTTTGTTAGTCGACTTTTTTTCCTGCACTGATACGCGCCAGGTACCTTTACGAAGGGAGAAGTACTATAAACTTAGGGTTTCGGTAAGACGAATCTACAAAGTTTGCAGTAACCTATTAAGTTAAGTACGTATAGCGTTTTCAGTATGTTCTTATGAGCATGATATCAGGAAATTGTTGCCTATTAAAGAACCGCTGCTGTTTGACCTTCCCTATTCTTCCTGCTTACCTATCCTCTCCAGGCAAAGGTTGCTCACACCTCCACGTGGTCTTTGCTGGATAATTAACTAAGATGAGCAAATATCCTACTCCTATTACCAAATTTTAGGAAATCCAACCGAACCTGGTGAGTCATTATTACTATTCGAGGGTTATGAGGTTAACGCCTGTCTGAAGTTGACACATAATAAGGTAATCATAATTTTTTACAATTTTTATATATTATTTAAATAATCTGTTACATAAATCTCGTAAAACTGATATTGTTCTTTACATGTCACGTGACCTAATTACGTTAAAATTTATTATAAAAGGTAAAATGATTTTTCGACTCTATTGACTATAAGCTTTTTTGTTATTATTTGTGAAGGGGCCTTATAGTATCTTAAGGTAATCAGTTAAAATATTATTACGTCATCCAGTCTGAAGTTGGCAAGATGGCCGACCTATACGAGACCAGGTTGATACATCAAAATGATCTGAAGTTGATACGATGACGTCACAAAGGTTTGCGCTTTAAGATCTCTAGCCTGAAGTTGGCACCCTGCTGAAAGGGTGTAGTGGAGGGGGTAGCCCGGGTGGCTGGCGGCGCCTGTCTGTCCAAATCGTCCCCATACCTACTGTGAGTTCAACATCAGCGTCCCACCTGAACGTTCGAGTAAATCGAACTCCCAGGTAGGTCACCTGTTCGTGAGGAACGAGCTGTTCCCCCTATAGTCGAAAGTGAGATTTTCTCGCTGGATATCATAAAAACAATTGGAAACGTCTACCAAAACAACAAGATGGAAGTCAGGATAGGCGGGCAACTAACGGAACTTGTAGATACAGGAAATGGAATAAGACAGATAGATTCACTAAGCACTATGCTATTCAATCTGATGCAATATTAATAGCCCAAATTGAAGATAGCCCTCAAAGATTAGTTCACAGATTTAATATAAGAGCAAAAAGAATTTAACATGATGATCTCAACTCAGAAAACTAGAACAATAGTAATCAGGAATGAACCAATAAGATGTAAACTGGAAATCGATGGAGTTAGCATTGAAAAAGTTATGGAAATAAAGTACCTAGGATTACACTATCCAGCTATGGAGACGTTGAAAAAGAAGTAAGAGATCAAGTACAAAAGGCGAATAGATTGGCAGGATGCCTTAATACTGTATCGCGTAATCGACACATGAACATTGAAATGAAATCAAGAATCTGTAAGGCTAATATAAGACCAGTAATGACGTACGCATCAGAAACAAGATCCGACACAACCAGAACACAGAGTATGTTGGAAACAGCAGAAATGAGATTCCTCAGAAAAATTACAGGTAACAGGCTGGGAGATCGAATGAGGAGGAGGAGATATCAGAACAATATGCAATGTGCAGGGCATAAATAAATGGACACTAAACAGAAAAAAAATATGGACGAATCAAATCAGTAGAATGACGGACACCAGAGTTGTTAAAATAGCAAGAGACAAATCACCAAGTGGTAGAAGAAGTATAGACCTTCCATAGAGGCATCAACCCGCCAATTAACAAGCAGAATTACTTATATAAAGGAAGAAGAAGCAGAAGAGTTTTTAGAAAAGGGTCAAACCACCACTGCTAACTTGTATTGTGAGTAGCTTCAACGAGTACAAGCAGCACTTATCCAGAAACAGCATTCTTTGGTCAATCGGAAGAGACTGACATTCTTGCAAGATAACGCAAAACTGACCCGAGAAAAAATTTCTGAACTCAGCTGGGAAACGTTACCGCCCCGTCATATTCTTCCGACATTTCGTCAAGTAGGTAGGTAATCATTTTTGTCTCTTGACAACTTCATGAGCACAGACAATTTTTGACTCCAATACCGATATACAAAAATTGGTTCTACGTTGGAAAAAGTTCATTGAATGTGATGGTAATTACTTCGACGAATAAATAGTGTCTTATTATTATATTTTTCTACCAAAAAGCGTACGAATTCATTTGGTTACCTGATATAATAATCTTGAAACCAGTTTAGTGATTAATGAATAATTATTTGTCTCTCCGGAATTTCTACCCTTTAATTTACACCCTACAAATATCAAATCAAGCCTAATTCTGAGTGCTGGTTTCATATTTGACACTTTCTTCATCGCTTATCTTGAATTACATCTTGAAAGAGAGAGGAGATCGTCAGATTAAAGTTTCGAAGTGTTTAGAAAATCGAAATATCTGCCGTATTGGATTTTTGCACTTCAAAATGATTTTAAGTTAAGTGAGCCGCTGGTATCTTTCAAAAAGTAGGGCATTGATCTCTCGGGACCTCAGGTGTATGATAAAATTTTGCGTCGTAATGGAAATGACATACATTATTTTTTAAGAGAAATTCTAACGAAATTTAATTCTCTTGTTAACATTTGTGTACTTCCGTTACGTAGCAAGATGTGTACATATATTTGCATGCTAAAGGTAACAGTATAAGTGATTAACCTTGTTGGAAATGTTATCACCCAACAATTGCTTTCCTTTTAGTAAAAACAGTTCAGATAATAAAATACTTTTTTTTAGAATTACAGTCTTGTGATAAATTGATATTTAATATTTATTATTTTCTTGCTATATTGAAAGAGATTTGGTATTCTTAGGTTGGCTTCTTTCTGTCTTGGTTAAAATGATTATTGTTCATCATCATCATAACTGCCGTTCAATTATTCCTGTTTAGTCTGCATGTGTTTTTTCAGTGTTGATTATGTTTTTCCAATCTTTTCTGTTTCTGCATTTCGTCTTCCAGTCTTTTATTTTCATCTTTTACGTCTGGTTCAGCCATGTTAACCTAGGTCTTCCTCTTCTTCTTGGTCCTAGTGGTGCCCAGTTCGTGATTCTTTTTATAATTATGTAGGTGTTCTTCTCATTATGTGGCCTACACAGTCTAGTCGCTTTGCTTTAATGTATCTTGCTATGTTCTTTCCTCCCATTTCTTATTTAAGTTCTTTGTTAGTCTGCATTCTTACTTCCCCATCACTTGTTATTTTTGTTCCCAATAATGAACTCATTATTCTTCTTTCCACTATTCTTAGATGTTCTTCATCTTTTTTTGATAGTAACCATCCAATTTTAGACCAGGGAAAAATGCAAAATAAACACCCTTTTCGACACACTCGTTGTTTCTGCTACCTAACGGCTTTTTAAGGGTTCCCAATGGCAAAACGGAACCCTTATAGATTCGTCATGCATGTCTGTCTGTCTGTCTGTCCGTCCGTATCTGATCTCTGGGATCTGGAAATTTGGGGAGGGGCCAGCTAGTGCTTAGCCAGCACTGAGGCCACATATGACTTATTGTGCATCCTCCCGTATTGTAGGGATATCCTCACCTCAGGCTATCACCAGGCCTAGTGATTTAAAATAGGTGATGAGGCTCCCGAGGGGGATCTCCCTGACATCGGCTGGTGTAAGCCAATACTCGCCCAACACGGATCTAACATATTTGTAGCCCGCAGCCCTCCTTGCTAAATTGTTCGCAATGCGGTTGCCTTTAGAGTTCCCATGTCCTTTGATCCAGCTGAGAGTGACCACGTTATTCTGGCTGGCCTCCGTTAGAGATTGGTGACATTCTAGTACTAAACTTGAAGTGAAACGTGGTCTATTCAAGGTCAGTAGTGCTTGTCGGCAGTCTGTGTATATATTTGTATTCCTGCCTGTGATGTTCCTATTGATTAATTCTTTTGCAGCTATGGTTATGCCTGTGAGTTCCGACTGAACCACACTTGACAAGCCATCCATAGCCAATTTTATTTTTAGGTTTAAGGATCTAGAGTAAATTCCACATCCTACACCTTGGTTTGTTTTTGATCCATCCGTATATACGCTCAGAGCGTTCACTACGTCGGGGTCTGCTGTCTTGTTTGTTAATATTTTGTAGGGTTTGTCAAAGACAAATCTTGGTGCGACGGCATCCGTGTCTGCCTGTAGGAGTGGTATCACTTTTATCGATTCCCTCCACAGACTGTCCCTATGGGTGCCAGTCCCTACAGTGGGTTCGATACCAACCGTGCGAAAGCGTACCATGGTCATCAATGCGACCTCCTTAACAAATATGTCAAGGGGGGTGAGACCGAGTATGACTTCCATTGCGCTGGTCGGTGTGCTTCGCATGGCTCCTGTTACGAGAAGGCATGCTGATCTTAGGATTTGGTTTAATTTTTTGATAGCTGTCGTTTGATTTACTTTAGGCCACCACACGACAACACCATATGTTAGCATAGGTCTTATGATTGCCGTGTAGATCCACATGGTGACCTTGGGGGATAATCCCCAGGTCTGTCCTATGGTTCGGCGGCATTGGTCATAAGATATAAATGCTTTTTTAACTCTGCTTTCTATGTGTGAGTTCCACGTCAGCTTGCTGTCAAGGATAACACCTAAATATTTCACTTCTGTAGCAAAGCTTAATTTAACGTTGAAAAGACTGGGTGCGTTTAAGCCCCTAGGTTTCGTTTTCTTCGTGAAGAGAACCATTTCTGTCTTTTTGGGGTTAATAGACAGCGATTACTCTTTACACCATGTCTCTAAAGTTCTAAAAGCTACTTGCATTCTGTCGCAAAGGGTGCTTTCAAGGCACCCTTTGCGATGTCCTTATGTCAGAGTCACTTTTTTCCGAAACTTTAAGAACTATACTGTTAAAACTCGGTAAGTAGATGTATTCTGCGATCCGCCTTAAAATTTTACACAAAAATATAAAAAAAATTTGGGCCTACTCAAAACTAGGTACTTACTCAAAACTGGTACACAAAATTTTTTTTTCATCAAACCCATACGTGTGGGGTATCTTAGGGGTAGGTCTTCAAAAATGATATTTAGGTTTCCAATATCATTTTTTTTTAAACTGAAATATTTGCGCGAGAAATGCTTCCAAAGTTGTAAAAATGTGTGTCCTCCCTGATTTTTTTTTTTTACCAAAATTTGTAGTAACTGACTTTCTTTACATAAAGGTTCGAGGGTTTTGATAGATCGATCTAAGTTAGGTTTCATTTTATCCGTGTTTTCAGGCAATGAAAAACTGCTACAATACACTGAAAAATATTACCTACTTTTCCTGACTATAAGCGAGTAAAACTACTATTATTTTTTTAAATTCATACAGCAACACTAAAGCTACTTCAGTAGAAGGGGTCTGAGGTTAAATCAAGAAATTTAAATGTTTACTAATATTATTTCTAAACGCTACTCTAGTAGATGACGTTTGAGGTTAGTCCAAGAAATTCAATTTTTTACTTATTATTATTATTATTATTATTATTATTATTATTATTACGAAACCGCAACTGGTCTTAAGAGCACCTTGAAGAAAATCGTCATCAAAACAAACAGGGAAGCTTTCTTAAATTTGTGGCAGTCAATAATAATTTAAAAAAAAACTTTATTAAGGTTAAGTCTTAGGTTTCGGCTCGTCCCACATTGAAACGAAGCCAAGTTGAGGAATAAATTTTCTAACTGGTCAAAAATCCAACACCCATTCTCACCTAGAGGTAAATGGCCAATTCTTCAAAAACAATCTTCAACAAATCTACTCCCCTCCCCAAAATTCTAAATTTCAATCATCAATTCTATCTGGAAACAGAAGACATCACGGGATGCCTTTTACATCGACAAATCCCCCACCCTCCGGGAAACATACTATTTCTAATCCCGTTTACGGATGAAGACATCCTCATAGCATGACAAAAGGGTAAAAATTCAGTCCCTGGTCCCGACTGGTTATCTCCAGAAGAACATTAAAACAACTTCCTCCTTTGATTATCCCCTCTCTTACTACTCGCTTCAACCCTTGTCTCCTCAAAGCATACTTTTCCTCTGTAATGAAAACCTCAAACACCATCCTAATCCCCAAACCTGGAAAAAATTCCATGAACGTACAAAACTACAGACCAATCTATCTGATAAACGTCACTGGCAAACTTTTTGTACTCTTGATTCTAGACCGAGTCAGGGACATTCTAAACACCAACTCTATAATCCCCTCTTTTCAACATGAATTCAGACGAAACCACTCTACCCAAAACCCGATTTTAGAACTTTAAAGTTTTACCGCCTCTGCCATAAATCAGAGAAAAGTCGTCTCTGACATACTAATGAATGTTCAAAAGGCTTTCGACGAGGTTTGGCACGCTGGCCTTATCAGAAAGTTGAATGACCTCCAATTACCCATTAATAAATTATAACACTTCTACCTCTCAAACAGAATATTCTGTATCAAAGTTGGAAATGCAGTTTCAGAACCCTTTCAGGAGTTCCACAAGGGTCAATCTTAGCCCCTATCCTTTACACTATCTACGCTAGTGATATTCTTCATTTTCAAAATATCCAACTATCGCCGACGACACGGATATTCTTAACCGAAAAACTCAAAGACTGCTAGACCAGTTCTCCACCTGCGGTTGCAGATGGAAGGTAGCCCTCAGCCCCACCTTAACCCTAACCATCATCTTTAGACATCCAAACCTCAGCCGACGAGACGGATATTCTTAACCGAAAAACTCAAGGACTGCTAGACCAGTTCTCCACGTGGGGCAGCAGATGGAGAGTAGCCCCCAACCCCACCAAAACCCAAACCATTATCTTTTGAGATCCAAACCTCAGCCGACGAGAAAATCTCTCTTTCGATCATAACAGCCTCTGTATCCTCAAGCCCAGTTGACCTACTTACCATTAATAAAATGAGAAGACAAGCATCTCTCCTAGGCCTTCTGGGTGGTAGAATCGGAAGATGCTACTTCAAAACCATACTTCATATCTACAAATTTTTTATTTGACCTCTTGTCAATTGTAAGGCCGTGGCATACTGTGCTCTTCCTCAGAGGCTTCATCATTCGCTTCCTGCCATAGAGAGAACCATTATCCACAAAGCTAGAAACCTACACCAGCTTTACCCAAGCCGTCTTGTCTACTAAAATACAAAAGTAATTCCTCTTTCTTCTCGATTTCAGACGCTACAACAACGATACTTCCTTCGGACCCTAAAGGGTACCAATATCAGTGCCCAGAAGACCCTTTATACCCATTGGAATGGAGGACTCCAATAAACAATTCTGAAGATCAAGATCCCTTTCCTCCTTAAGACTTCATCATACCGTAGACAGGGACCTACCTGCAGAACTTGACGACCTCCTTGACGAAACCCCCCTCTCTTACAAGTTGATACAGAACAAAAAAACTGAGCCCTTGACAAAGGTTTGTGTGGTTCCCTTCGTCCTAGCCAAATGGGAGGCCTCACGCCGGAGAAAACAGGCCACAGAGTCAATCTTCTAAACCCAAATTGTACCAGGAAAAAACCGGAACAGCAGAAAACCCAGGAGGCTAACACCACAGGGATCCACGACTGATACTAACTCCATCGCTAGATCTTCCATCCATCTCTTAAAAAGACACCTACAGTCCTACAGCAGAGTCCCTAAATCCACCACTTCTGTTATTCTGGTCTGTTAATCTGTATTGTATTCTATTCGTCCCATATGTGCTGCTAAAGTAAGATGCTTAAAGAACTTGACTAATTTTATGCGAAAAAAAAGGCCAAAGCTTGGTCATCCAGGTACTACTAAATTATTGTTACGAGCCGGTCCGGACCTGTCGCCCAGGAAGTAGCGCGAGACACACGCTAGTTCTTAGAATCTCTGAATATTCTAGTAGCTTTTCGTTTTTGATTGATCGGAAGATTCCAGAGTGTTCTGTTCTAGATGTAATTTCAGAGACGCTTCTAGAAAGAATTAATTTCATATATAAGGGACCGCTTTGGTTTTATAAAAGTATCCAGCCTAACCTTCTTCGAATTATATTAAATTTATATGAAATTTCCGATTTATAATGCTCTTTATTTTTTATTGAACACTATTAATAAAAACATTACAATTAACGAAGATTCTTTAAATATATTTATTTTACGTAAGTAGAAAATGTGGATTTAAATTTATTTTATAATTAAAAATAAATATACCTTATCTATGTTTGTATATTTAATGTAATTCATTGGTAACCATAAAGCAAATAAAATTATTTAAATTAATTGTACTGACCCTTACTGTTTGAAAGTCCATTTTATTTTTATTATTCCAAATAAAATTATAATTTATCTCCGGTTTATAAAAGATGTATGATCGATACAACCGAAAATTCCGTTGGAAATTTCTCATTTGTGATAGATGTGATTTTTAATTTAATGTTCAAATTTAAGAACCCATGTCGGAAACGTATTTTTTCGTGATATTTTCTGTTTTTAGTCAGAGCTTGAATGTAGGCAATTCTTAATACACTTACTTTCATACTTTCTCAAACGAACACTTTTTAATAGTGTCAATTGTCACTTCTGTCACTTATTGTCAATTCTATGTATCGTATTTATTCCTCTTAGCGGATTACGGTCGTTTTTGTAGCAGTTTTAACAAAAATATTTTTCATTTCTAATAATTCCTGTCTTTTTGGTAAGTAAATATCTTACTTACTATTGTTTAAGTATCCACTGTAAACTAGGTAGGTATACGTTGTGTTATGTACATAAAAAATCATATCGTTCAAGTATTATGTAATGAGAGGTTATATGACCCTTAGTGATTTATAACATAAAGTAGTACTTTTTATGATAATTATTATATTTTTTATAGAAAAATGGCCGCAATCCGTTCTATGTCTCGCCTGCTTCTTTCAAGAACCATTCAAACTACTGCCAGAAGGAATTATGCTGATCAAATGAACTTTACTTTTGCTGCAGGGAACCAGGTATTAACAAACTATCATATTTTTGTTAAACTATAGGTATTTGAGCAACTTACCCTTTTATTGTTACAAAAATGATCTATAATTTTTGTTTTTATTGGTTCGGGTAACACAAAATTAAATTCTTTTACTAATTCTACAATAAAATTCAGTGATAATGTCTATCTGTATTTTTATAAGCTTAAACTAGTAAATGAGTTAATAGAAAACAATATTTAAATTCTATACGGAGTAGGTGACTAATATGCTACTGAAAAATGATATTCCTTTGTAAGTAAATGAGCTTATACACTTTGAAGTTAGAAATCCAAAACTGCACACAAACGAATACTATATATTTTTCTAGGTTTATTATGATGCAAAATCAGTAAAACAAGTTGATGTACCATCATTTTCTGGTAGTTTTGGTATATTACCTGCCCATGTTCCTACTTTAGCTGTTCTTAAACCAGGAGTAGTTACAGTTTATGAAGATGGTGGTAAAGTTAATAAAATTTTCGTATCTAGTGGAACAATTACAATCAATGACGATTCTTCTGTTCAAGTAAGCATATTTTATTAAACATTAGTATTCACTGGAACCCGTGATTGCGCTATTCTCTAGACATTACACAGCCATAGTAGCCGTTGTGTTTATAGGTACTACTGGTACTGTGCTAGCTCTGTTTCTTTATTTGTTCTTCTCTGCCATTGCCGTTTGAACACTTTCCACCAAATAGTTTTCGTAGAACCTTTCTTTCTCAGATAAGTAGCCTATTTGTGCGTTATTTGTTATTGTACATGTCCCTAAGGCGTCGAATTACTGCTGTTTATGTTCTTATTTTAGCTCCTCTGGATTTGTAACATATGTTTCAGAGCGTATAAACAGTAATTGCCACTAAAAATTCTTTTGAGATTTCTTCCTTGATCAAGTGGACGTCGCGCTCAAGTATTCATTTCTCTAGTTAATTTTCTTTTCATTTTTCAAAAGTCCTTTCGTTCTTGTTCTTTCCTCCAGCCTATTTTTAGTTCAGTTTCTTTTTTTGTCAAAATAACCAAGTCATCGACAAACGATAGGCATTGATGTTTTTTAAGAAATACTGTAGCTGACGTATTTACATTGACTTTTCTTATTATTCTTTCGAATACTAAGCTAAGTAGGATAGATGACAAAGGATCACCTTGCTTCACACTGTCCGTAATCTGGAATCTTTTCTTTAGCATATTATTTATTTTGACCTTATTGTCTGTTGATCGGTGAGAATATATTTTTTTGTTCTTTTTAGTCAATTAAATTCTTACTTAAAATCCATGAATGAGGCCACAGTCGGGCTTTTTTCTTTTTTTTGTCTGTATTTCGCCTAACTCGAATATGTTGTGTACCTTACCTGCGAGTTTGATGGTCAATATATTCTTGATATGTATGGCTAGTAAAAAATGAACTTTGGGTCGTATTAAAATTTATTTCTTGAAATACATAAGAACATCTGGAATAAGATGTAATATAATCCTAAGCGTTGAGAGTTTGTCTACCGCAGAATTAATTTTTTATATGCTTATAAAATATAATTACATTTACATTACGTTTAGTCTCTGTTTGTACCTAACAAATCTAAATTTATACTAATTGCAGATTTTAGCCGAAGAAGCACACCCTGTAGAAAATTTAGACGTAAGTGCTGCCAGAGATATTCTGAGTAAAGCTCAAAGTCAGTTATCTTCAGCAAGTACAGATCAGGTAAAAATGATCTACTATATCATTTTTTTTTATCCAGAATGAAAACATATTGAACATTATGCTGTACAATACCATTTTTTTGTTATGCTACTGCTCCACCTGCGTCTTAACTGAGAAATTATCACGTTAATTTCGGAGTTACGTAGATGTGGTCAACGTTTTAATATGTTAAATTACAAATGCATTAAAGGTTAAGCGATAGTTCGAGGGTCAGTTTTTTGAACATACCAAAGGGTTTACAAAACTATTATTATGAAAGTCGTGCCTTTCGAATCCAAAGCTGCAATCGCATAACAATCGTTCGGCAGCTAGTGATGCTTGGCGATCTATTATCCAGTCTTTGAAGTTTTCATTGACAGAGAAAGAATTAAAAAGAAAAAAGAATTACTATCTAATCGGATACTGTTTTCATTGACAGAGAAAGAATAAAAAAATAAACAAGAATGACTAATTGGATACTGTTGTTTTCAATTAGATAAACAAAAAATCTCTAAAATCAGGAGCATGTCGAAATGATTGTTTCGCATATTTGAATCATGCACAATCTTTTTGTTTTCTGTTTTTAAATTATATAAATGCATAAAATAGTTTATTACGCTCATTCTTGCAACTAGTGTAGCTGCTTCTAGCTTCATTATATGTTAACACGTTAGTTAATGAGCATGAAACTTTTATTAGAAAGTTTTTTATATTTTCGCCGTGTTCTGTGTCTCTGTGTCATTCCGTGGAATTTGCAATCGAATTTAAACCTATTTCCTGACTACCTAGAGCTCTGAAATTTTCAGGATAGCTAAGAACTGGATGACAATGCATGTTTCAAGTGTGTTTAGGCATATACACAGATTTCGAAATTTATACTGAATTGTTATTAAATTAAATATGTATACATATTATCATTTTGAAAGACTTCATATAAGTTTGCGGTGGCCTATTTGGATAAGGGGTGAAGCGGTAGATTGTGACAATTCTGTTGGGTTATTGTAATAGGATCGAACTCGCGAGAGAGAAGTTTTTTTTCTTTTTTTTTTTTGTTTATACATGTGAAAACAGTAATTATTATTTTAACTGGTAATAAAATAAACTGTTTTAGAAAGTTTTTAGATACAACTACCCTTGATTTTGTTAACAAGGAAACAATCTTCTCTATGATCAATCACAGCGTTGTATGACTTAATCTTTTTACAATGTCAGGGATGCTGTGCATTGTTGAGATGACACAAAATATGACCTATAAATCAGTAAAAAACTTTCTATTATAAAAAGTTCTTTTTGTAAATTGTGCTTATTTATTTATAAACCCCGTCCAACAGGTTTCCCCAGTTACTTGACGATACAATACTTTACATTTTACATTAATATGCACAATAAAATAAGTAGTAAAAAATTGATAAGAAATATAACAGACCAAATATAACATTCTTAATGCTAGACAATGATGTGTTGAAGAGATCAATATTACACTGTACTAATTCAAAATTATGACACAATGAGTATAACGGCAAGTGTTTTCAAATGTTAGTACGAGGAGTATCTAAATAAAATAGATTTGATATTCGAGAAGATCTAACCAGAACGTGTAAATTGATCATTGCCGTGATATCAGGACAATCAATTTTATTATTCAACAACTCGAACAAAACGAATTAGTGATTTGTGTTTAGGTGAGGTATTTTGAACCCCTGACTGGATAAGTTCCTATGGTTCTAAAGTACAAATATCTAATAAACTTCCTTTGGATATTTTCTAGAGCATTTTGATAAGTAACATAACCAGGATTCCATAGCAGAGCGCAGTATTTTAGTTTCGATCTTACAAATGAATTAAACAACAGTATAAAAGTTTGAATATCACCAAACTCCTTGGAGTTTTTTATAATAAATCCAAGTTTTCTAAGTGGACGAGCTGTGATAATAGATATATGCTGATTAAAAGTCAGTTTAGCATCAAAAGTAACACAGAATCACATTTCTGCATTTTTTCTGCGCCTAAATTATTATACATTTACACTTCCTACAATAAGAAACAGCAAAACACTTCTTGACATACAACATCAAATTGTTAGTAATGCACCACTCATTCAGCATCCTGAGATCACCCTCGTTGTCACTTTTGATTGTTGTGAAGATTTTAAGATCATCGGCATACAACAGACAGTAATTTTAAATTAGAAATAATATCGTTAATAAACATATTGAATATGAGTGGCTCAAGAACCGAGCCCTGAGGCAGTCGCGAGGAAAAGGACACATACCGCCTTAGAAAAGTCGGTGTAAATAACTTTCACTTGATCATCACTGTCGAGAGCATCGCTGATATACTGAGTCAAACAAAACAGATTCCAGGGATGAATCCATGTTCAATAAGAGCCACTTGAGAGTGAATATTTGCCGATAAGCTGTTATGCAGACTGTCTCGATAAATTTTGCTGAAATTATTTAATATAGATATCTATCTATAATTTCCTATCTCATTAATATCATTTTTTTTTTATAAACTGGACATACTTTAGATTGTCTCCAAACTGTTGGAAATACAAATGTTTTTAGAATTAAGTTATATATAATTGTTAATAGTTCTGCGAGAATTATAGCACAGTCCTATATGAAAAAGGCGGGGATTCCGTCTGGTCTTTCTGTAAATTAACGGCATTGCAACCTAAATGTAGTCGAGGAGCAATTTTAATGCCTTAATAATTAATTTATAGTTAGCCATTGAAGCTAACGCAAGTGGAGTAGTGGCATTTTATAGAAAATAAGTTGTTTCTCTAGTCGTATGATGTATATATTCAAGGGTAATATAACAAGACCTTGATTATAGTCAACTATTTTTGTGGTATCTAGATTTCGTGAATATTTTAGTATCAATTTGTTGAGGCATATTTTGACGTCGAAATATGTCGAAACAAATTGTAAAATTTTCGAGTAATTTAGCAACAATAAAAATAGCAGACTATTAGTCAAGGTCGTGTCATATTTAGGAAGATTATTTCCTGACAATTTTGACTAATATTTGACATTATTTTTAGGCTAGAGCTGAAGCTGCCATTGCAATTGAAGTAGGAGAGGCTTTAGTAAAAGCTGCAGAATAAGTCCTAATTATATTTTGTTATTTTTGTTTATGTAAAACCAAATAAAGTTAGTGGTATACATTGTGCATATTATTTATGTAAAAAAAACAATTTTTAAACCTTATCTGAAATTATATGTCTATTATGTAATAAACTGAGTCAAAAGATTATAATTTAACTTGAATGTTATTTACTTTTATTTTATATACAACCCTAGCTCACATCTACAAACATGTTTTAAAATAAATATAATTTTTTTCGAAAAATCAACAATTTTTGTTTCAAATATTGTTTATTAAGTAAGGACAAGACATCTGCTAAGAGCGGCAGCATAGTACGTGCAAACTTTGACAGAAGTAATAAATAAAATTTAGCAAACATGCGACCTGTTTTTCTGTAGTTTTTGTTTTATTTTAAGTTAAGATTTTTAACTTTAAATTCTTAATGATTCGTGTTGTTTTATGGACATTTTAGTATAAAAAGTAAGTTGCATGTGGAACACATTCATTTGAATAACAAATGATTGAAAGTAGATGCAACGGAGTCAAAATGCTTTTATATGCACAAGAAAGGCAAGAGAATATAATGAGCAAAAAAAGAAAAAGCAAAAACTGGTTCGTTTACAGCCTTGGAAAGTCTATGCAAGCTTCTACAAACACCAGCGTGTTAAGAAAGTGTTGATATGGCTTGCGTGAGAAGGGAAGAGCTTGTTGCCGATCCAGGCCAGTGTCGGTTTTCAAATACAAATCAAAGGAAGCATGCCGTAAGCCCTTAAGACGAATTTACACGTTGGCGCATGTTTAGTGTCACTCGCGAGATTGCGCCGTAAACGCAAGTGCTGAAACAACTTCGACGTCTACGTCTGCCATGTTTGCCTGTCCATAACAAACCAGTTCACTCGCAAGCGTGTAAATGGCATTCAACCGTTTGTAAAGGATTGGAGATTGTGGAAGCTTGCCCAGACTTGCCAAGCATGTAAACGTACAAGTAGATCCCAAGCCAAGACGAAATTTGACCCACATGAAAGTCTATTGAAAAGTAAAGTCTAGCATCAAAAAAAGACTTTAGGTGGCTATTCCTCATCGGAAAAACAAATTTTTCAATGAGGGGTTGTTTTTTTTTTTGAAAATAATTTTCTAAGGCATGTTTTTACTTCAGAAGTTGACGAATAAAAGATACCTTCAACACATTGTCATACAAAAAAAAGGATCTGGAACGATACCGAATTTTCGATTTTTTGACAATTCCACATACCTACCTTTTCGGTGATATCTACTAAAAAAGGCGTTTACACCTTTTATTATCCTATTTTTTTTTTAATTTGTTGGGAGTGAGTTAAAAACCACTCTTTTAGATCACTAAAGCAGCAATGGTATCTTCCCAGATGCTACAAAAGAATATAAAGTTTTAAAAACATTTGCCCATTAATGCACTCCGGACATCGCCAATGTTAAAGTACAACGAGTAGTTTTTCAAGCAAACAGTGCGCGAGAGGAAGATGGGATTATTTCTAAAATATACTCGAAAGAATTTGATGATGTTGATAGACAAGGGTAAAGATGTGAAGCGTGTAACGATCTATTCGGTGAGATTTATTTTAATGTTTTCGCCGTGATTATAATTTTGGAAACTGATATCTCTGATATCCAAAGTCTTCTTTTTTGATTCGATAGATATTTTGCGTTCATTTTAATATCTGCCGCTCTCGTGCTAACTAGCTACTCCTCAATAATTGCCACATCTGTGAGGAATCCTACGTAGGAGCTATTAACTTTATTTGGAGACATGTCGAGCCGTCCGCCATTTTGAGGAAAGAAAACCAAATTTCAAGTTAATTTCCCTTTCTTCCCAGATAGAAACTAATTTTAAATTAACCGAAGACCATTCAGTTCATCCCTAGAGGAAATTTATGTTAAAGTAACCGAAGAATATTCAGTTCATCCCATGAAGAAACTTATCCAAGGAAATCCTTTCCGAAGAATCAACAAAAATAAGATAAGAGTTTAAATTAATTTTCGAACTAAAATTTAAATTTAATATTTACTGACTATTTTTAAATAAATCATTTAAAACTGGTGTTTGAGTATTATTTGCATTGTTTGTACTCTGGTGCCCTATTTTTTATGTTTGGGAAGGACTGGTAAAACTTAGAAAAGAAGCCGTGCACTCAATTGAGCTAGCTAAGGGTTATATTCCCTTCAGGGGGAATTTATTAAGTTACAAGCGCAACGCATAAAAAAAGAATCTGAAAATAGAGATGAATTATATTTAAATAAACAGTCTTTGCTAATGAAGGATGGAAGTTTTTTGCTTGCAGATTCTTCAGAGTTAGGTGAAGATTGGATAATTATTTTCGTTAATTGAAAAGCTAGAGAAATTTTCCTAGATGGTATCTTCAGAAGTTTGTTAAAGTAATTTGCACTATATATAGTATATATCATTCATCTAGATATAAAAAATATTAGAAGTGAAGAAAAAACAAACTAGGTTAAAGAGTCTTTGAAGTCATTACCTGGGAACAACGGGTGGTCTATTAACCCGCCCCTATTCTAGACCCTCGAGCCTCGATCCAGCATGTGGTTGTATGCACTCATAATTTTACGACTCGACCGCTCGTGGTAAGGAGCCGCAGCAAATTTGTACGAAATTAATAAAAAATTGAAAAAAACAACATTTGTTACTACTCATATTTTAGTATCATTCCAGGTCCATTTTTTTTGTACAGCAAAGTGTTGAATGTAACTTTTTATTCTTCAGCTTTATCATTGGAAAGTAATGTTTTATGTTGTGTTTATTAGTTTCTCTCAAAGCGCCTAAAAAATTTCTTGGGTACTAAAACTTTACCTTTCAAGAGATCTACAGTCAAATGACCCCAGAAAATTTCTACTTGGCTTTGGGATCTTATTTCTCTCCATAGACAAAATATTTGTGGTTTCGTCTGTACGTGGTTGGGTAAAATCCAGAACATAAAAAATTTAAACTTCTGAAAATTCCGTTAACTTTATTTTTGTAAGATTCTACTTTAGAACTCTTTATAAACTAATAATCGTTTGGAGACACACAAAATGTAATAAAATAAAATGAAAATGAATTAAATTCTGTTGAAACCGAAACCCTGCCAGAGTATTAAAATGTTAAGGTCAAAGAAAGTGGCTCTTGAACTTACACTTGCGGTTCAAATGTCTATAGAAGTAAAAACGCCTAAAGCAAACAATAAGTTTCATTAACAGTAATAGATAGAATATTAATTATAAACAATTTGTTCGTGATAAATTAATTGATTTGGTTGATTATATAGTATACTGTCAAACTCAAACGTACAAAGTATGGAGTTTATTAGGTTGATATAAAAAATTATAGAAAATGGAGTTTAAAACCAGACATGTTTAATTGGGTCTGTAACATGGTCGTTAAATGAGTCTTTGGTATGGTTTATTACAACAACAAAATATCATCAAGCCAAACAAGGCTCAAAGACTTGCATGTCTTGGCGTAATTAGAGCTCTGAGAAGTGGTAAAGGAAGTTTTGTTAGACCCTCTCTCCCTCCTTATTATTTTGAAGCGTGAAATTTGAACATTTTTCTTAGATCAGGACACAATAAAATGAAATTGGATAAAACATACAAAAGATGAAATCAGACCACAAGGCTCCCAAACACCTGCTTTAAAAGCATTTCAGGTAGATATACATCAATGCCAGGATTGGCAAAATGCGAGCACTCAACCCAAGCTTCAGGATTATATCAGTATACTGACGGCTCTAAGACTGAATAGAGTTAAGGAGCAAGAATTTATAGCAGTAAGGAAAATGTAACAATTTTTGTGTCTGGGATCATACATCTCTATGTTACAGGGACAGGCAGAAGTATATGTAATCTTGCAATGTAAAAGAGAAAATAATTTGGGAGCTTATATGTATAGAAATCTAAACGTATCAATATATGCACAAATAATAACCAGTTTTAAGATATCAAATAGTACGGTTCGGAGCCGGATGAAAGACTGGATCCGTAGACAACGCACAACCGGGAACACCTCTCTGGTCAAGCACAAGACAGAATGTTTATTAAACAAACTTGTACTAGAGGAGCTGAAACATTGCGTAAAACCAGCAAGAATCAGCTACGATTATGCAAAAGGGAACCAAAAACAGTTAAACTCATACTTTGGCATTGGGAGATACTGGATCGCTAAAGAAAATAATTTGAGGGCTTAGAAATCTAAGCGCATCAATATCCGCATAGATAGTACCTATAAGGAGGCTATTAGAGCCAGTTCTTAGGTATTAAATAATAAGGTTTGAAGCCGAATAAAAACTTGATTTGTAGACAACACAAATAATCAACACTGAGAACACATTTCTGGTCAAGTACAGAGCAGAATGTTTATTAAACAAAGGTGTACTAGAAGAGCTGACTCACTAAGTAAAACCAGCAAGAATCAGCTACGAGCCATACATATGTACCGGTCAAGGGACACCTGCAAACCATGGGGCTGTTTGATCTAGAATCAGATTATGCAGCAAGGGATCAAAAACAGTTAAACTCATATTTTGGCATTGGTAGGCACTGGATCGCTAGAAACAGTCAATTTTTGGAGACTACAGATGAACTTCACAAACAAATGCACCCATCCCAATTAGTCCAGAGTACCAAGATCATGGAATGGGTAAAATGAACCAATGAAAGAAGTACAATGAGCCTAACTAGGCTGTGGTACGACCGGTGATATTGTAACGATCTATTGGATCGTTTTAGTATTAGAATCCACCAGACTATAATCGGTGAGATTTATTTTATGTTATTGCCGTAATTATAACTTGTTCCGATAGTGGTTTTGACTGATAACCGAACTTTCTTGTTCGCTACGAAAGATTCATTTTTCTATCTGATTTCTTCGTGGTACCTACCTCCTCTACAATACAATGTTAATCCACATTTTTGAGGTGAGTCAAGTAGGAGCTTATATTTTGTTTAAGAATAGCCAAATTTCATCTTAGAACCCAGTTTTTGGTTATAAATAACCGAAGAGAATTCCGTCCGAAGAAAATTCCAGCCCTTATAAACAGCGACAGTTCACCCAGGAAGAAATTCGTCCCAAGGGAATCTCCATTCTAAGAAGCAACGGCGCAACGTCACAAAAGATAAGAGATTAAATTAATTTCGTAACTTAAACCAAAATAGGATAATTATTTCATTTTTACTGATATTTTTAATGTTTGGGGAACACTGGTAAAACTATAAAAAGAAGCCAAGACTCTATTGAGCTAGCTAGGAAATTTAAGCCCTTTATTGGGAATTTGTACTGTTACAAATTGGCGCCCAACCTGCCGCCGTATTACATTTTTAATTGATTATTAGGGTTACAGTATATAAAACTACTCTCATTTTTTTTTAAATATGTAATAGTATTGTATAATAATTCTGGATATAGCTGAAGTATTTAATACTATTATAAATTTATTTAACCAGAAAGTCTATGATTAATGCAGTACCTATGCTATTATTATTATATCATCAAACGAATTATCATATTGTATAAAATTTATTCAACAAATTATTAAGTAAATAATGGTTTAATAAATGGTTTAACAATTGACAATTGAATGACTAAAATGATAAGAGAATGATTTTTGTGGGTGACTAGTGGAAGGACAATAAAAATAACGATTTAATTAAAATATAAATAACCAAACAATACATAATTATAATGTCATCACATAATTAAGGGACTTTTATTTTAAAATATCCTACTTGGAAAACCTAATTACTGAGAAGTATTTAACCTTCCAAAATAGTATTTGAAAAAACAGTATTTATATGAGTCATATTATCAGTTAGACATTTATTATTCTATTTATGTATTAACATTTATTCAAAGTCGCTTTCTCTAGCCACTTACTGGGGGCTATAAATAAAGTGTAGAATGACGCGTGCAGTGCTCAATGCGACACTAGATCTGATTCGTTCAAATGCTACTTCCCTCTCCTCGTTTGTAAAGCGACAGTGATTAAGTTGTAAAGTTTATTGGAGCACACACAAATTACTATAGGTCTGTTCCAACAGACCAAAAAACCGTTCTAGAACTGTTACTCAGTACTTCAAATAAAACAAGAATTTGTCCATTGCGCAGTGCCCGGACGGTTCTAGAATGGTTCTGTAGCCTCTTGGAACAAACCTTATATCCCACAGATGATTAGGTCCAATGTGGAACTGTCATCGCTCAAACCCTGCGCTCCAAGTGTTTGGGAGAAAAACTAAAAGGGTTTTGAGCGGGAATTTTGAATCCAGTTACAACTGTTCTATTTATAAGTCGTTTATTTACTAAAATAAATATTTAAAATATATAACCTGCAGAAATATTCTATTTTAAGAATAAAAAAAAGACTAAAAAAGAGTTTAAATTTTATTGTAATATAACAATTTAAGTTTAAGTAAATTATAATATAATGTAAATGTGTTCTTAAAATTAGGCAAGTAAAAAACAAATAAAATTAATTGTAAAAATTTAACAATTCACACAATAAAAATAGAAATCATTTTTTCCCAACGCATTTGAATGGTATCGGACAAGTTTTTTACAAATTAACCTTTCTTTTTTTTATTCGGGAGTAAAAGTGAGTAATAGGTGTTTTATGTGAATTTAAATCATAAATATATATTTACACTGTACCTAAAAGTTTTAATGTGGGAATCGCATTCCTGTGTAGACTTGTATATTTTTGTAAACAAATATTTCTCCTCAAAATGATTACCACACACTCTTCTTGTAAGGTAGAGGTGGCTTGAATCCAAATTTTATAAATTTAGATTATCAATTATTTCTAATATAATGGCAAAAAAAGTTATGCATACTCGACAAAAAATTCCATCACTTTTCAGTTCCGAAATTAAGTATCAGTGATAAATAAGTAAGTGGAGAAAGCATAATTATATTGTTAATTTTCATACTTATACAAAAATTTTATACATCATAAATATTTTATTACACTTGCTGCATAATTAAGGTTGGGTCTCATTGTTTCAATCAATAAATTACGACATTTGTGGGTGGTTTACTTACCCAAATGAAATGAAAACAAAAACCTCGTCGACAAATATTTTGCCGTGCCACTTTCTCTCTCACTCTGTGATTGATAAAAATATTTTGCAGGTGACTCGCAAATTCCCAAAACTTGTTATTGCTGCATGTTTACTACAGTTTAAACAAGTTGTAAAAGTTTCAGTTTCCCTTTAAAGGAGACGCGAAATTTTAACGATGTTAAGAAAATATTCATTGTATCCAAAATGATGAAAGTAATCGATTAAATTTGGATATTTATCATTTTTTTAATGATTTTCCCAATTGTTTCGGTATAAAAATAAATTAAAATACTTTATTTAATACCTATAGTTTTTCTATTTTCCACTTTTAACTTTCAATTTTTTTTTCCAAAATGTTTCATATTTTTTTACAGGGGTGTCAGGTGTAGGGTTCTTTTAAAAATCTTAGTGCAAATTACTGACTTAAGAACTTTGTAGATTAAAGACAGTGTAAATAAATAGACAATATAGACATTAAAGTGAAGATGAGAAAACGATTGTGTGATCTGAAAAAAGGATATTTGCGTCGCAAACTCGAAGGGTGGGATCTAGATACCACCGGCCAGAAGTATGATCTACAAACCTATCTATTTATGGGCGACACGTCAACAATAGCATAAATGAAGAATAAAGTCTCTGTCGAGATAGCCTTTTTAAAAAGTAAGGTCTCTACTGAAATGTCTTCTTCGATCTCGGCGCTGAAGAATGAAGTCTCTGCCGAGATAGTCTCATTAAAAAATAAGGTCTCTTCTGAAATATTCGTCACTTGAGAATAAAGTCACTGAGACAGTTTCATCACTGATGAATAAAGTCTTTGTCGAGATAGCATCAATAGAAGATAAAAAAAGAAATAGAGAGAAAGATTAGAGGAAATGGAGAAGACAGAACGACGAGCCGGTGGCATTACAGCAGATGCTGAGCATCTGAAGATAGAATCGATGAAGATGGAAAAAGAAACTTAATGCCGCTCAAATTAAATGTCCAACTTTTGAGGGTAAAACATCGTGGACCAACTACCTTAAGCAGTATGAAACAGCAGCCAAAGCGAATAATTTAAAAAAGAAACAAAAAGATTAAACTTGCGATATGCTCACGAGACTTTAGAACACGTCTATCAATCACAGTTAAATAATCGTCGACAAAAACAAGACGAGATACTCTAAGAGTTTAAAGTAGACATTTCCAGATTGGTAAGCTTTGCATATCCAGAAGCACCAGAAAACAATACAAAATAAAAAAAAACGAGTGGGCAGACAGTGGGACTGCCAGCGGAAGTTATACTTCTATGCACGCGCCCGGATTCATAATTTTGTATGCGAATAATTTAGCAAAATCATTATATGATATTCGTGGTTAGCGACCCCAAAAACCTCCTAGTAGCGAGTGCACACTCTTTTTGTATCGAATTTGCATAAAATTCCTGAAGACGATGACCGTCTTAAGCACCAGGTGTTTCGAAGACCATCGCGATTATTATAATCGTATTTAGCGGCTCAAAAAACCGCCGAGTACCAAGTGTGCACTGATTTCGTACAAAATTTACATAAAACCCCAAGAGAAGAGGTAAATCTAAATACCCTAAGCACCAAGTGCCGCGGAGACTTTCGGCATCATGATATTCCTGTACAGCGACCCCAAAAACCCCGAGTATATAAATTGAACCCATTTTCAGCAATACTTACCGAGTTGTATGTTTTGTCTCTATTATCTGTTCGGAATGCACTTTTTGAATGCAGAAATGCAATTTCCCATTTTTACATTATAAAAAATAGCTACAAATTTCCTGATACTCTAACAAATCCAATGCAAAAAAAGCATTCCGATCCATCTTATGTTATAAAATTCGGAAGTTTTAGTGTTTTATTTCCTCGAATATTCGTAAAAACTCTGTTTATGTAGCCGACAACCTTAAAAGCATAGAGCAGAATATACTGCAACCATGTACTTTAGACTACAATACAATACTCATTACTGAATATTATTATTAATATAAAATCCTAAACTTTATATGTATACTTACGTGACAGAATTATAAAATAATCTGTCAAATAATCATGTGGTCCGTCACTATGATATTCATACATTAGTTCAGACTGTTTTTTGTATATCTATCCCTTTTCAATGTACTGAATGTTGAAACGGTATTCAAAGGACTTATAGTTATGACTAATAATATGTGGTAAATATTTCATCTTTGTTTTTACCAACCAATATACCTTATAAGTGTTTCTGTCTCTCTCTTACTCACACCATTACATATGTAATGATTTTTCGCATTTAACTGTACACAATTTTTTTCCGCCGAGTGCACGAATAGAAGTATAACTTCAAAAATCAATTTTTGTTATGCTATATAAGAACATTTTCGGGTCAGCTTGTATTACCTATTTATCACCTTGCACTATTTTATTTTATTACCGGCAGATACCGCTATGTTGGAGTCTAGATTATTATAGAATAAATTTCCATAAATCCTGACTAAATAGGTTTATTTAAACAATAACAGTACTAAAGAATGAAGTCTCTGCCGAGATGGCCTCATTAGAAAGTACCTCAGGTCTTTAGTGAAATTTCTACATTGATCTCGTCACTGAAGAATGAAGTCTCTGCCAAGATAGCCTGATTAGAAAGTAAGGTCTCTTCTGAAATTTTCGCCCTGAAAGGTAAGGTCTCTTCTAAATTTCTTCATGGATCTCGTCACTTAAGAATCAAGTCTCTGAGACAGTTTCATCACTGAAGATTGAAGACTCTGCTGAGATAGCATCAATAGAAGATAAAAGAAGAAATGGAGAAAAAGATGAAATGGAAAAGACAGAACAACGAGCTAGCGACAATACAGCAGATGCTGAGCATCTGAAGATAGAATCGTCGATAAAGATAAAAGAGAAACTTAATACTGGTCGACGGTAAAACATCGTGGACTAAATACCATAAGCAGTCTGAAACAGCAGCCAAAGCGAATAATTGGTCGGAGAAAGAAAAAGCGATCAACGTGACAATTGCGCTAAGGGGAGTTGTTTGGATGTCCTCCAGAACATTCCTGTGGAAGAGACTGACGACTACCAGCAGCTAAAGAAAATATTAATGGACAGTTAAATAATCGTCGACAAAAACGAGAAGAGACACTCACAAGTGTTTGAAGTAGACATTGCCAGATTGGTAAGATCTGCATATCTAGAAGCACCAAAAAACAATACAAAATAAACGGAATCAATTATTGTTCTGCTATAAGTACATGTTCGGGTCAGCTTGTATCACCTATTTATTAACTTGTAGGTACTATTTTATTTAATTACCGGCAATAAATTATTACAAAATAAATTTCCATAAATCCTGACTAACTAGGTGTATTTAAACAATAACAGTACTAAAGATACATATAGATAATAACTAATAAAATTATGCAATTCCATTTATCCATACATTAACAATACCTCATTATTATTAGTTTTTTTTAAATATCTATTAAAAGAAAAATGTAGATCACGTGTGAATACGTCCAAGAGTCGTACTTGAGATTCTTTTCAGTTTGTATTGGTACCATGAAGCTTGGGAGGTCAAGGTAAAGAAGACCGAAGGTACGCTCTGTGTATGAAATAATTATTTGTCTTCTTTGATGTTACCCCACCTTTCTATATATACGGAAGATGATCCGTTTTAATGTCAGTTGTAATCGAAAGTTGTTTTCTTCAGCGGTGAATAGTGCTGGTAAATAAGTAAAAAATATCGTATAAAAAAGGTAAAAAATTAAAAAAATTAAAAATGTTTTTAAGTTATTAATTAAAATTGAAATCAAATAAAATCCATTTTTTTTACTATTTTTTAATAAAATGGGGTAGAAAGTAATATTTTCTTCGTATATGTTATTTTTTTCTGTAGTTAAATCAACCAAATTTTAAGAAATTTAATTAAAAAAAATAGAGTAAATAATTTGAGAATGAAAAAATGTAAAAAAGACGAAAAAAAATTACAAATTGTTAAAAAAATAATTTTATTAAATACTAAGAAATATCGATTTTTTTATTATATTTGAATATTTTGAAACATATTTTGGATATTATAATCTTTTGATAAATATTAACAATTTTATTATACTTATATTTAATTTCCTTTAAAAATATTTTTTTTTTCGAAAAACATATTCATTTATTATTAAAAGCAAATGAGTAAAAATATTAAGAAATATATATTATGATAAACGTAATAAAAAAAAAAAAATAAAAAAAAAGTGTGAGGTGTCAAGGGACACCCGGATAGAACGAAGTTCCTTTCGATTAATTAGTGAAGGAATTAGTAATTTGTAAACACAACAGAGTGTTTATACATACATAAGCATTTATTATTGTCTGTATAAAATCTCTACTTACCTAACAGTTCGTATCTTTTAACAAAAGTGTCCATTTATACAATACCAGAGCTGTAGATAACACATCTTTTTAGAATTACTTTTTATAATTTAAAACAGGAATTAACAATTCAATACAAAATTTTAAAATTAAAATATTTGACAGTAACTGACAGTTAAGGTAATTTGACGTAGGTAGGTACCTAACTAGTCAAGTTACGAACTATTTTTAAAATCTTTATGAATTTATTAATTTATAAAAACAGGATGAAATGAAATATAATACTATTATAGGTAATTATTTTTTTTTCTACAGTATTTTCTTTTTAATGTACATTTTCTTTTAATTTAAAATAGTGTCTTTTTAATTGTAATATATCTATCTATGAGAGAGAGGGAGAGAGAGAGTTATTAATTTTTCTGTCTGTGAGAGAGAGAAACATGCGTGTGTCGTGTCGTGTCGTGACAACTTTTGGTATGATTTTTTTTTGGCTAGCTCCTAGCGTCTGTCGTAACTGTTCGTAACGCCCGAAAGGGAACTTCGTTCCAAAAATAGAGTAAATAATTTGAGAATGAAAAAATGTAAAAAAAGACGAAAAAAAATCACAAATTGTTAAAAAAATGATTTTATTAAATACTAAGAAAAAACATTTTTTTATTATATTTGAATATTTTAAAACATATTTTGGATATTATAATCTTTTGATAAATATTAACAATTTTATTATACTTATATTTAATTTCCTTTAAAAATATTTTTTTTTCGAAAAACTTATTCATTTATTATTAAAAGCAAATGAGTAAAAATATTAAGAAATATATATTATGATAAACGTAATAAAAAAAAAATAAAAAACAACCAAAAATTGACAAGAAATGCCCAAATTTAAAATGAAGTTTAAATTTGGAAAAAAATATCAGAAACAAAATGTTAAATTGGTTATATTTGTATACAAACTTAGTTCATTTTTTTTTTTTTTGTTCTTGTTTGTCCCCATTGACATCCCCTCTTTGATAATAAATCTGATATTTCCTTATTCCATGTCGTTTTCGGTCTTCCTCTTTTTTCTTTATATTTTATATATTTAATTTCCTTCAAAAAAGCTTTTTTTTGAAAAACATATTCATTTGTTATTAAAAGCAAATAAGTAAAAATATTATGAAATGTAAAGGTATTATGATAAATGTAAAAAAAATAAAAAAAGCATTGTGTGGTTTTATGAAACCACGGTAAAAGTGAAACTTTTTTTTACCCTATAGACATTTAACTAAAAATTTTTCGAATCATATTCCATTAAGGGTATAAAAATCGCTTTATCAAATCAAAATCAAAATCGAAATCGAAATCGAAATCGAAATCGAAATCAAAATCAAAATCGAAATCGAAATCAAAATCGAAATCGAAATTGAAATCTAAATCAAAATCGAAATCAAAATTAAAAGGTGTGTGTGCGATTCACACACGATAGAAGTGAAAACTTCAGTAAATCGACAAAAGAATGAAATGAATTTATATAACAAGGGTAGGATAATTACAAAGTTTATTTGTTTAAAAATGAAAGTGTTTTGATTAATTTTAAAAGATTTTATTTAATATATGTTACATAATTTATTGCTCAAGTTCTATATGTTCAGTGTCAAAAATTATTATTTACGACTGTAATATTTTTAAAACGTTACATGTCGTAGATACTTACGCAGTCGAAGTTCGTATTAATACGAATAGGTAAAATATAACCGTCGACGTTACATGTCGTAGATACTTACGCAGTCGAAGTTCGTATTAATACGAATAGTAGGATTGTTTTCATTAGCAGATCTGCTCACTCCCGTACATTTTTGTATTCAACTATAAGCGCCGCCTACTTTATACTTTATACCTACTCGGCGTTCGACCGACATGCGACATGCAACATGCACTTAAAACGATCTAATAAAAGTTTCACTTTAAAAACAACCAAAAATTGCCTAAATTTACAATAAAATTTAAATTTGGGTAAAATATCACAAACAAAATGTTAAATTGGTTAGGTTTGTATACAAACTTCATTCTTTTTTGTTTTTGTTTCATACCCATTGACACCCCCTTTTTGATAATAAATCTGATATTTCCTTATTCGGTGTCGTTTTCGGTCTTCCTCTTTTTTTCTTTTGCTTCCCATATTTTCTTTGCAGGTTTTATTTGATACATTTTTTGTAAGAGTCCTTATCAACTCTGTCAGTTCTTTAATTTATAGGTATGTATTTTATGTTATATCTCCACGACACTCCTTTATCTGGTCCTAGATATTTCATCTCTTTAGCTTGCAATTTGCTCTTCTGTTTTTCTGTCAATGTCCAGGTTTCACATATTATTGGTCTCTTTATGGTCTTGTATTGTATCGTTTTTCGTGATATTTTTTGCTTGCTTATAAAGTTTTTATTTAGAACGTAATATTTTGAAGCTCTTTGTCGATTCTTCTATTAATCTATTTTCTTGTGTGTTCCATTTCCACCCGCGGGTATTGGAATACATCTACCTGCTCTACTTTTTGCTCATCTATTTCCATGTATAGTTGTTGATCTCCTATTCTCATCGTTTTTGTTTTTTTCCTTATTTAATTTCATCAGGGCATAAAGGTTTTGAAGGAAATGAAACCGCGGATCTTCTGGCCAAGAAGGGAGCGGATACACGATTTACTGGTCCAGAACCTGTATTGGGACTGCCTAGAGCCTGGGTAAGGACCAAAGTCAGGAACTGGGTCTGGGAAGAGTCGACCAAACACTGGAGTAACACTGTAGGGCTGAGGCACTCGAAGCTGATGCTCAAAGGCTACTCCAAAAAAACTCACGTCTGACATACTGGATCTAGGCAGGAGTCAAATCAGAGTACTAGTGGGCCTGCTCACCGGGCATGGACCATTCAGACTACACCTTCGGAGGATGGGGATTCTGACACAGGAACCCACCTTGTGCCGACTGTGTGACATGGACGATGAGACGGCAACTCACATTCTATTCGAGTGTGAGGCCTTGGACTATAAATGGTTCCTCATCTTCGGTGACACGAATCCTGAATCCTATTACCACCTTGAGGAGCTGGTCACAGGACTCAAATCTCTTATAAAAGGAACTGCCCTGTGGCAACAGTGACTCAAGGAACTTAGGACAACTGGATTCTAGCCTTCCTGAGGATCAGCGGGATGCTGATTTTCAGCTGAACAAACTAGAGTCCTGCAAGCACGGGTGCATGTAAGGACTCTTGGTGCCGAACCTGGTCACAATATTCCCATAGGAAGCAGTGCTTAAAACACGGGGCTCCATAGGTGAGACCATGCCAGGTTACTTAGATTAGATTAGATTAGATTATTTAATTTCATACCACACTTTTTGCATACGTCATTTTATACTTCTAGTTTTTTTTTTTGGCCAGTTCATATTTTGCCATCGTCTGCAAGGGTTGCTTCCTACTTCATTTCGGCAGTTATTTTATAATTTCCTCGAGCTTTTCCCACTTTTATCCACTTAATTGATTCTGTCAGTTCGTTCGTTTTCTTATCAGTCGCCTAAAATTTTCTCTTTCCGTCTATTTATTATTTTTCTTTCACGTGTTAGTAACACACTTATTTAATCTTTGATTCGGTCTTTATGGATTTTATAAAAATATTAAAAAGATTTATAAATTGCAAACAATTCTAGTGAGTATGAAAGAAATAGTAAAAGATATCGTATAAATCCTAAAATCGTAAGTCACATATATTAAATAAAAAAATATATTTAAATTAACAACTGATTAATGATTAATTAGTTTTTAAACAAATTAGTTTAAATGCATATTAATTATACAGTTTTCACTTTTCTTTTAACAGTGTATCGATTTTCATGTCACGTAAAACTTTCGATAAATTTATTTGTGACAAAGTTCAATAAAACAGTTTAAAATAAAGTTATACACAGAAAAAATGTTAACATTGCAAAAGATTGACTTTACGAGGATATTTTTTTTTAAATTTTCACACTTTTTTAATTTTTGAACTTAAAACTAAAACGCATACAGACTACAATGTAGATATAAGCATAGGTTTCGTACAGAAAAAAATCAGTTTGAAATATTTGAATTCAGAAATAGATTTAATTACGTGATGTTTTTTTTGGCCTTTTTTTACCCTACCCTCTCCCTTATGGATGATGATAACACCCTATTCAGAAATTTTACACGTATGGAGAGACAGGAATTTGATAACTTTCTAATTCTGGTTTCTTGTTTGTGCAATTTCTAAATTTCAAAAAAGTAGTACACCCGTACCCACAGGATTAAGATTCTGAATAGTTTGAATACTCACGAGTTATTTTTTCCATATTGAATTTTCCAACATTTATAACAAGATATACAGTGAGGTCCAAAAGTAACGGATAAATTCATTTTCTCCGTTAATAAATGTGTAAAAGAAAAATCCTGAAACACATCAATTTATAAATTTAAAATGAACTTTATGGCGCTAAAAAACCACCCCCCACTTCAAACCCCTACCAAGGGGTGAGAGCACTTAATTTTTTTAAATGGCATGAGGGGTCATGTGATACCTCGTCTGAAAGAGCATTTAATTGCCTATTCAGCAATGTAAAAATTTTTAGATTTAATTTTTTTATTTTCAAGAAAATTCAATATTTAATACTGTAATAAGTGGTTACAGTTTGTAAATCGAATTTTCTTGAAAATAAAAAACTGAAATCTAAAAATTTTTATATTGCCGAATAAGCAATTAAATGCTCTTTCAAACGAGGTATCACACGACCCCTCATGCCGTATAAAAAAATGGGGTTTTCTCACCCCTTGGGAAGGGGTTTGAAGTGGGGGGTGGTTTTTTAGCCCCATAAAGTGACATTTTTAATTTATAAATTGACGTGTTTCAGGATTTTTCTTTTACACGTTTATTAACGGTGAAAATGAATTTATCCGTTACTTTTGGACCTCACTGTATATTGTAAACTAAAGAATTAAAAATGATTATATTATGCAACAACTATTTAAATTATATACTGATTGGACTAAAGAGTAATTAAATAGTATCAAACCACTGAATAATTTAGTTCTTATCTTCTTAAAGTTGCTTTTAAGTATATACAGTTCCTTTTTTTAAAGAAATTCATGTAGAGATCAACAAAGGTATATTATTCACTCACATCAACTATTATACTTAATCTTACTGAAACTAATTAGATGATTTTCCCTCTTGCTTTCTCTTAAAAAGATATAAAATTATATAGTTGTTATAAAAGTTGTTTAGTAATTATTTTTTTACTGAATGTACATAAAGTTTCACAATTTGTTTCAGATAAATTTACAAAAAATATTATATTCCAAAAAAGTATGTCTTATGTTTATTGATTATATAAGTATTTATTCCATATTTGAACCTCTCATCATCAGATGATCAAAAAATTTTCATAAAAATAAGCGCTTGTCCAACAGGCTTTTCATCATGCCAATTATATCGATATCTACGTTCAATAGGATTAACTATTAATACAAAAGAAGAATGTCAAGATGAAAATAAAGCATACTATAAAAGTTATTTAAATTATAAAAATCTAAAAAAAAGAATTACGAAATGAAAAATGGGAAGACATATACTTATTAAATAATATAAATCAAGCTTTTGAATTATTCATTAATAAACTAAACTCTTTTATAGACAAAAGCACAAAAAAAGTCAAAATCAAAAATAATAAAAAAATCTATAAGAAAGCCATGGATAACCCAAGGTTTAGTTAATTCAATTAAAGAAAAAAATAATCTATATTTACTAATGTTGGAAAATCCTGAAGATAATGTAATTAAAGAAAGATACAATAAATATAAAAATAAAATTAGAAGTTTAATAAATATAAACAAGAAATGTTTCATGAATAATGAGATAGAAAAAAACAAAAGCTCATCCTCAACTTTGTGGGAGTGCGTTAGCAAAATTTGCGGGGGAAAAAAATGTCATACAAAACTTGAAAAAATAGAAGAAAACGGGGTAGAAGTAACAGATAAATTTGATATTGCAAATAACTTTAATAATTACTATAGTGACTTAGGACAAAACTTTGCAAATAGAATACCACCACCAGACAACTTCGAAGAACATTTGGATATCGTAGAAAGCACTATGTATTTGCACGATACAAATGAAGTTGAAATACAATATGCCATAAATTCACTAAAATGTAAAAAATCACCCGGGTGGGACAACATCAGAGCTAAAACTATTAAGGAAATTAAAGATGAAATATTACAACCCTTAACTTATTTAATTAATAAAAGTTTTAATGATGAATGCTTTCCAGACTGCCTAAAAATTGGAATTATTAAACCATTACATAAAACAGGGAACAAAACGATAGTCCAAAATTATCGACCGATATCTTTACTATCGATATTTTCAAAAATTTATGAAAAAGTCCTTAAAATGAAAGTAATAAAATTTCTAAATAATCATCAAGTTATAAGTGAAAACCAATATGGATTCAGAGAAAATAAGTCGACTGAAGATGCAATACATGCTTTAATCTCTAAACTATACAATGCTTTAGATACAAAAACACCAGCAATAGGTGTCTTTGTCGACCTATCTAAAGCATTTGATACAGTAAACCATAAACGATTACTACAAAAATTGGAATATTACGGATTGCGAGGAAAGATATATAATATATTAGAAAGCTACTTAACAAATAGAAAACAACACGTAAATATAGATGGAATTTTAAGTGATTCGAGAACAGTAACTTATGGCGTCCCACAAGGCACCGTACTTGGACCTCTCCTATTTACGTTGTATATAAACAGTCTGCTGACATTTAATACAAAAGGAGATATAATCAGTTTCGCAGATGATACTGTTATAATATACAAATCAAAGAACTGGAATACGCTAAAATTAAAAATTCAAAAAGACTTTAAAGGAAATGGTTCCAAATAAATAAACTAACTTTAAATATTGAAAAAACTAAATATTTACCATTTACCTCCTATATAAATAACTTGCCTAATTTTGGCCCAATACATATAGATGATAACACTCAAATTCCCGAAGCATCCTCGATTAAGTACTTAGGTATTACCCTAGATCGGCATCTTAAATGGGACTTACATACTAAAAGTGTAACCAATAAACTTCGGGGACTACTACATAAATTTAAATATCTACGCGACTTTTTAGATGAAAAACAATTAAAAACCTTATATCTGTCTCTGGTGCAACCACACCTCACTTATGGAATTATTGGGTGGGGCGGTGTAGCAGAGTGTCATCTAAAAAATTTATCCATCATTCAAAAATGGATAATTAAACTGATATTCAAAAAACCAGTAACTTACCCGAGCGATGCACTATTCAGAGAGAGTACATTCTTTGACATCAGACAGCTATATGCCCAAAACATACTTGTCAATATTTTTAAACAAACAGTCCAAATATCTTCTCCCCCACATAATTATTGCACTAGAGGTAAATGTATATATACTACAATCTGCTCTAAGACAATCGGTCAACGTTGTACCAATTATTTCGCACCAAGATTATACAATATGTTACCAGATAATATTAAGAATATTATTAAACTTCCTCGTTTTAAATTTTGTACAAAAAACTGGATAAGAAGTAAAAACAGATATGTCTTTAATGATTTATTTGATTTAAAGTATGTGAAATAAAAAAAAAAAAAAAATAAAAATGAAAAAAAAATGTCTTCTCCATTTAGATACTTCTCTATTTAGATACTATGTTTTAATTCAAAAGTTCACTTTTTTTATTCACTGCATTATTATTACTAAAGGTTTAATATTTAAGTTCATACACGCATCTATCTCGCACACAGGCATGCACTATGCCTCAGCGAGTCCTCCATGTTTATTCCTTGTATGTGCCAAATGTACTTTTACTTTAACTTAAATGTATTTATTTACACTTAAAAATGCATTGTTGTTTTATTATATTTGTATTATTTCCTGAATAAACATTATTATTATTATTATATTATTATTATTATTAGTACTAATGATATATTTTTTTAAATTTTTATACTAATATGCAAACTCCACATATGTTTCTTATATAACCAACTGCTCGTATTATTACAGAAAGTGAAAATTTAGAATCAATACACTTTTAGATTACCGATTATAAACAAATTTACTTTTACCTTTTGATGAAAAATACTAAAGCGATTCTGTCAACGAAATAAAGCGGGGAACATGGTTTTCTTGGTTAATTTTCGTTTATGTGACGGTTCCGAGTCTTGTTGAAACGTCCATGGTCTATAAGAAGAAGAGAGAGAAGATAAGATAAGGTAGAAGGGGGATAATTAAAAATTTAAGGAATGGTATTAGATTTGAAGACCCTGTTGTAGCACTCAGGTCCTTTTCAGGGAATGGTTTGGAAGATTTGGGCGTTGTTAGCATCGGTCGTCGGCCCAGCTCTCACAAACCCCTTCACCACTTGTGGCAGGTTGAATTTGCTGCTGTTGTTTCTCCTGCTTCTTGCCATCCATGGTACTTGAACGTGCCTAAAGAGTCTTCTTCCTTTGGTGTGTCTGTGTAGTGTTTGTGTTGGAGTGTAACCCATGTGAAGTTGGGAGATTGACGCTGTGGCGTGTCTTCTCCGTCGTGGTGCCTCTCCATTTGGCGAGGGCGAAGGGAACCACATAAATCTTCGTCAAGGGCCCATTTTATTTTTTTGTATCTAGTGGTGGGCACCATCTAGCGGTAGGAATGAGCGGACTCGTCAAGCAGGGTTTCCACGTCTTTAGGAAGGTCTTAGGTTAGGAAGGGTGATCTTGTTTTTCGGGACTCTTTATCTTCTTGGGAGTCCTCCATTCCAGTGTGTATGGAGGGTCCTCTGTGCTACGGTATTAGCTCCCTGAAGAGTCCGGACGATGCGACGTATCGTTGTTGGAGCGTCTGAAAACGAGAAGGGAGAGGCAGTATATTTGTGTTGTTGTAGACAAGGTGGCTTGGGTAGAGATAGTGAAGGTTTTTTACTTTACGTAGAATGAAGAAGTCTCTGCCGGATAGCAGAGTATGGGACAGCCTTGTAATCGATCAGAGGTCTGATAAAGGTTTTATAAGTATGGAGGAGGGTTTTGGTGTCACATCTTCTGAGCCTACCACCCAGAGTGTTAGTTAAACATCGGCGTCCCACCTGAAAATTCGAGTAAATCGAACGCCCAGGTAGATCACCTGATCCTGAGGGACGAGTTGTTTCCCCCATAGTGTTAGGTTGATAAAGATTTTCTGGTCATTTTCTACAAATATAATTATTATTTTCAGCCCAAACAACATGAATACCCTGTTTGTTTTATGCTTTACAATCGTGGGCATGTCAACAGCACAACTTCAAAATAATGGTAGAATTTTAGAGCCTCCAGTCCCAGCTTTATGTGCACAAAGAGTAATTCACGAAAGAACACCAGATGGTAACATATAAATTTGTTGCAATTTTGTATTACATTTATTAATTTTTATTCTTTTAGGAAAAGGTTATTTTTTCAGTTGGAAAGATCAAAACAATAAAGGAGTAGAACAAGACTGGTTGACCACAAGGAATTTTTGTCGAAAACGTTGTATGGATTTAGTTTCCTTGGAAACTAGTGCTGAAAATGAGTGGATTAAACGTCATATTGTAGAAGATAAGGTAAGATAGATACCTACTAAAGTTTATTAACTCTACAAAGATATTTTATTTAAAATAAAGAGTAATAGCTATGTTGAAAAAAAAACAGTGTATTGCGGACAGCGCTTCATTGAGTTAGAAAAAAAATAAACCTTTAGAAAAAAATTTAAAAATTTTTGCTAAGATGATAATTTCCTTCTTAAAAATTAGAGAGAATGAGCAAGATCTACCACTGTAAAAATTTGTACAAGTTTTTGCAAAATTTGTGACGAAGCAGAGAAGACATGGCGGACAGAGTGGCCTACAGAGGTCCCACATTTACAGAAAAAAATGACTGGACATACAAATTATGGATCTTGTTTTGCTCAAGTGATACTTCACTACGTTAAAATTCATTAATGAGAAAGCGAGGCATAGACATAAAAATGTTGTGCCTAAGAGAAAAAAATTATGTATGGCTAAGAGCTCTTCATTTAGTTACAAAAGAAAATAAACCTTTGCAATATTTTGTAGAAATCATTGCTCAGATAGTAATTCTCTACTTAAAAAGTTGAGAAAAAGAGTGAGACAATGCGAACAGTTCTCCTATATTTACAGAAAAAATGACTCGACATACAAATTATGAAACTTGTTTTGCTCGAGTGGTAGTTTATTACCTTAAAACTAATGAGAAAGAAAACGAGGCATGGTAGACACAAAAAATGTTGAGCATAAGAGAAAAAAACGATGTATGGCGGAGAGAGCATCTTTTAGTTACAAAAAAGAATAAACCATTGCACAAGTTTGTACAAATTTTTGCTCAGTTGGTCATTCCCTTCTTAAAAATTTGAGGGAAAACGGGAAACCACACGATTTTCACATACTTTACTCTCCTTGATTTTATCTTTCAAAGGCATAGGGGAGAAAATCGTGCCTGGATTCCTATTAATATCCGACGGTCTATTGCAGGCAATGTGTTAAAATGGGTTTTTCTCCCCATAAGGTAAATATTAATTTATGCATCTTATATTTAACATACTATCTACATTATTTCTACTTACGATTCTATCTACATATATCTATATGTAAAATTAATTAATTACTATTACATCAGTTTATGGCAATAATTAACAAGAAATAATGGTAATAATAAAATAGATTTTGTTTTTTGCATTGCAAATTAAATCCTATAGTGTCATCAGCTGTGATGAATTTACAAATTAATGCACCTACCCATTCAATAAATAATTCATTTCTTATAAAAATAGATACCGGTAATAATTAAGTGCAGAATTTTTCTGAAAAATAATTATTGTCTCAAAATATCCTGGTTGTATCTTTATTATTAAGGATTATAAATATGACGTGATGATAAATTATAAAAAAATAATTGATTTTACAGTAGGCGTCTTTTTGTAACCTTGTGATAAGTTGTTTTTTTGATAAACAAATAAAAAATTACTTATACTATTCAGTTAATTATTTCGTTTATTAATAAACATCCTTAAGGTTTTTATAATTAGAATTTATTGATAGGTAGACATTTTTTAAAAAATAAAGTTAATACCTTTTTACCGTATATAGAGCGTTTGTGACAGTCGAGTGAAGATGGCGATACTTGCGACTGTTTCCAACTTTCGCAATCTTACATCTATACATATTTTTCAGTTAATACAGGGTATGTCTCTTCATTACTGACTGAAAAGACATAACCTATACTACACTAAAGAGCTCAAATTAGAGTATGTAGTTTGTTTTGCCCTTGTATGAGCTGTTTAATATTTATATCAATGTCTTGACTTGAGTTAAGAATTTTAACCGGACACCAATCCAGTTTAAAAACTGGAATTATTTTTGACAGCACGGCACTGGATATCCAGATATATAACCTGGATTTGTGTATGGTTAAAATTCCTAACTCTAAACACAGAATGCTGCGACATCGATATAATTATTAATCATAGTCCATACAAGGGCAAAACCAAGTGTAGACACTGTGTTTCGCTATAGTAGAGGTCATCAGTACAGTACAGGTTAGTCCCTTTAGTCACCAATGAAGAGGCATCCCAAATTTTGTAAATTCTTTATTGTTTTTTGAGATTGAACTTGTTGATGCCTATGCTACTCCTTTTTTCTGAAGATTTTTTCTAATTTCATCATTCCAGGTCTTCTTTGGCCTTCCTTTTCTTTTGGCTCGGTCTGCTTTTGCTTGCCATACTTGTTTTACTGGTCTTTTATCCACCATTTTATTTATGTGTCCAAATGATCTCAGTTTCTGTCTTTTAATCGCGTCAGTTATTGGTTCTACTCCCAGTTCCTCTCTAACCTCATAATTTCTTATTTTACCTCGTCTGGTTATACCTTTTCATTTCTACTTTTTATTCTATCCGTTGTGATCCAGCTTTCGCTTCCATATGTTAATACTGGCCTGAACACTGTTTTATATACTGTCATTTTCTTTTGGTTGCTTATTTCTTTTTTCCCGATAAAAGTGTTTCTTATACTGTTGTACAATCTTACAGCATTCATAATTCTCTTGTTTCTTCCTGCATGCTACCTGTTCTCTCCATTGTTCCTCCTAAATATTTAAACCTGTCTACTTGGTCTATCGGTTTTTGGTGTATTTGTATTTATACCCTTTTACTTTCTGTTTCTATATGCATAAAATTCGTCTTCTTAATATTTATATTCCTACTCTTCTTTTTTAATTCTTGTTTCCAGAGATTTAGAGTTTCTTGTAAATCTGTTTGGGTTTCAGTGCATACGTTTGTCCGGCAAACCTACAGATTCATCAAAAAAGTTTCACTTTTACTCTTAATAAAACAATCCACTATATTTAGTGAGACAGAGTCAAAACCTTTTTCTAGACCTAGGAAAGCCATATCTATCTCTGGCTTTTTATATTATTTGCAACGTCCAACGTCGTGAACACATGGTCTTGTGGCCTTTTCTAAACTCGCTTTGTGCTTTTTCTAGACCGTCTTCTATATAATTTCTTAATAGTTTTTCAAATATTTTTTTATATATTTTTAGTACGATGCTCAGTAACGTTTATTTCTTTATTCGGGGATCTTTTTTCCACTAAAACAAACCTTTAAAAAATATAAATCAATATTTTGAAAATGACCCTTGCTTATTGATTTATATTTTTTATAAGTTTGTTTTAGTGGCAAAAAGATCCCCGAATAAAGAAATAAATAGACATTATTATGCCACAAAGAAGCTATCGAGAATATTTAAATATTAGCTCAGTAACGTACTTCCTCTATAATTTCCACATGTTCTGGGATCTCCTTTCTTTAGTAGAGGAATGATAATACCAACTTTCATCTTACTGATCCAACATTTGTTCAAGACTGCTCTTAGCATTTCTTTTTCCGTATTGCCTAAGATTTTTAACATTTCTGCTGCTTCTTATTGCCTCTTCCACTTCTTCCAAGGCTATTTTGTCCCCACCTTCATTTCTAGTGTTGTCTAGTTTATTATTTTCTTCTTCTGGTGTAAGTTCATGTTCCTTCGAAGTTCTGTTTCCATGTCTTCATAATTTTAAAGTCTTCGGTTGGCAACATTCCGTTTTTGTCCTTTATCTGCTTCATATTTTGGATATTTGGATAATTTCTTAATGTTTTTATAGAACAGTTTTTGATTTGCTTTACATTTTGTGGCCAAATTCTTCCAAGGAGTTTTTCTTCGCTTATTTCACCATTTGCTTTACTAAGATTCTTTGTTGTTTATAATCATTGTAACTTTCATCGGTTTTCTTATGTAGGTATTGTTTCCATTTTTCTTTTTTAATTTTTACCCGAAATTTTCTATCGTCGTTTCACCATCTAGTCTGTGGTTTGTTCTTATTTGTCCTAATAGTTCCACATGTTTTTTAATAAACAACCTGAGCAGCTCATTATGTATAAACGTGGAGGACATAAGACCCAGGTCGACAGTATAATGTGTAGAAGAAGACATCAGAAGGTAATAAGGGATTGTAAGGTAATAAATGGAGAAAGTATAACACCACAGAATACACTTTTAGTTGTGGTGTTATACGAGGAACGAGGGTAAGGTAAAGCAGTGGATATTGAGAAAAGAGAAGTATAAGAATAAGTTTATGGAAAGAGTGTTAAGAGAGATTACTATGAAAGATGATGTGGAGGATTGGTGGACTAGTTATACAGTAGGAATGTTGTTAGGAAGATAGCGGAAGAAGTATTGGGAAAATCATCAGAGAGGTGGTGGAATAAAGAAGAACAGAAAATAGTGGAAGCGAAAATAACATTTCTGCTGTTATCCTATCATGCCCAGTCGCTTTTTCTGTTCTATAAAACACTAAAAACATTAAGAAATGATAAAAATCCAAAATATGAAGCAGATAAAGAACAAAAACGGAATGTTGCCAACCGAAGACTTTAAAATTATGAAGACATGGAAACAGAACTTCGAAGGAACAAGAACTTATACCAGAAGAAGAAAGTAATAAACTACACAACACGAGAAATGAAGTTAGGGACAAAATAACCTGGAAGAAGTGGAATAAAAAGAAATAAAAAAACTTAATTTTAACCACCAGATATGGAGAGGAATTACAATTTAACGCAACTTTTCCGGATATTACTCCATAGGAAACTCTTTTCTTATTTTTGGGTTTTGAACTGTTTAATTTTACCACTTAACTCTTAAACACCCTAAAGTGGTCAATCTTCTAAACTCAATGATATATCCATCCATTTGAAGATAAAAACTGATTCATATATAAAAAATTTGAATCAAAATCATTCATATATTATACTTATACACATAAATTAGCACCAAGTGTGTTATTGCAAAAAAACCTTCGCCTTCATCCTTCATACAATAATAAATATGTAAGCGATTATAGCAAAGGAATTTCTCTGATGAGTAAATATTCATAGCATGAAATACACAATAGAAAATCATTGACCTAATATCAATTACTCGGATTGTGAAATAATTTATCACATTCACGGTTTCACAAAAACAAACTTACCATACCAAACAGGATGTTTTCTATTAGTTTATATTTTATTATATAAAAATATAAATCGTTCAAATAGGTTTACATAATCTTCTTATTAAAATCGAAAAGATGCATTGTTAAAAGAAAGATACCTAATTATATGAAAACAAAATTTAAGAAAATTCTTAAATCATTTATATTTGTCTGTGTCTCGTAAATGAGATTTTAGAAAGTTGTTTAATAGTTAAATATTTGTTTATGAGTTTTGGTTTCTATAGAATAAATGTCTTTCTTTTATTTAATGTGTGAAGAGTTTGATAATATCGTGCCCTTAAGAACTTTGACCTACACTTCAGACAGGATTTGATATACAGATTTAAAAATGCAATTAAAGTAGAAGCGATTTTATTATATAAATAAATATTGTTGTGAATGTTTTTACAACACCCACTTTTTCAGATGATAATAATAAGCATTACAGCCATTCTGCTTAGTTTTATTAGTAGAATCGTGTATTACAAGGATGTTTATTAGTTTTAATATTATTTTTTTAAAACCGGCCAGAAATTAGTACTTTCCGGTTTATTTTTAGGTCAGAAAACCTCATTTTGTCGGACAAGGCTAGAAAATAAAAATGAGTCCGGTAAAAGCTTTTACCGGACTATCACTAGTATATTCCACGCGTTAGAGCATCCAACTTTTTGACCATGGGTTGTATACTATTTTTCTTGATCCCCATCCGAACATAGTTCGCCAGAGCGCGCTGTAATTCAAGCAAGCAATAAAAGTTGGACTTTCTGGAGCGAAGAGCTGCCAGAAAGTGCGTATTTTCGGGTAGGGGATCAAGAAAATCTGTAATTCAAGCAAGCCATAAAAGTTGGACTTTCTGGAGCGAAGAGCTGCCAGAAAGTGCGTATTTTCGGGTAGGGGATCAAGAAAAATAATTTTCTGGCCCGGTCCGACTAAATGAGATTTTCTCACCCAAAAATAAACTGGAAATTACTAAATTCTGACCGGTTTAAAAAAATATTGTACGTTATACGTCCCAAAAGTGCTTTTACTGGACTCGCCTGCGGATGGCCCTGCAGCCCACTCGTCCAGTAAAAGACCACTTTTGGGACTTGTTACGTAAACGACTATTAAGTTTCATATGATCCATTTTTAGACTAACTGGATACTTTTGTTTCTGTTTTGGAAAACTCCTTTTTATAAACAGTGTTTTGTTTATTTAAAAGTGACTTTATTTCACTTACTCTTTCAATAAAAACACATTTTTTATAATCAAAATTATGTTTTAAAACGTTACATAATCATATTTCTGATATAATTTTTAATTTAAGATTTTTGCAAAATTTTTACAATTTATTAATTCCAGGTAAAATATATCTGGACATCAGGTCGTTTGTGTGACTTCCCAGGCTGTGATCGCCCAGATTTACTTCCAAACAACATTAACGGTTGGTTCTGGACGGCAGTTTTACAAAAACTTGCTCCAACTACACAAAGAGACCAAAATGATTGGTCTGAAAATGGTGGAATTGGCAAACCACAACCTGATAATAGAGAATACATTCAAGGAGGCGCACAGGAAAATTGTCTCGCTGTTCTTAATCAGTTTTATAATGATGGAGTTAATTGGCATGATGTCGCTTGTCACCATGTTAAACCGTGGGTTTGTGAAGAAAATGAAGATCTTTTAAAATATGTGAGATATACTAATCCAAATTTATTATTATAGATAGATATTTGACTGATATAGTATAGTTCTCCCAAAGATATATATCACTGAGAAAGGCAATAATGGTACGTGCCAAATTCGGTTGCATAATCATTGGGAAGACTATATCATTAATGATTGTAAAAAATATTAAGTAACTTATCCTTATGTAAAGTTATTATAAATTTGGTAAATTTAACAATTAATAACTAGTAGTTAATGTAAAAAATTTTAGTATACCTACACTATAATCTAACTTTTAGTACAAAATTTTGTTAATGGGTATTTATTGAGCATATATTTTAAGTATTTATTTTATGTATGTATATTAATAAAGTTTTCTTCATAGATATTTATGTAATTACTGTGTAACTGAACATTGTGAACAGCACAGCGTAAATTTCATACATATTTACACCAAATGGTTGAATTATTACCTACAATCTTAATATTTCATCAAAATTTATATTTTTAATCCCCGAAGCAAACAGATTTGTTAATATGTGAACTAAACTTTGAGAATTTTCTTACTTGCTAAATTTGCAGGATACAAGGGGGATAATAATAACTAATATTATACTAAATTTATATTCTTCTATTGTTATAATAGGAAATTTTTGACATATCTTGAATTAATTGAACAGAAACAAATCAACTTGAAGCAGAAGAAATATCTTGTTCTCAAATTTAAAATAAATATACAGTAAGACTACTGTTGATTAAAAAACAATTCGATAAAACATCTGTTCGTGCAAGTCTACAATTTTATTGATAATATCTGATAATAGACCATAATAATACTGATACAGATGGAATCATATCAAAAACATAACAAACAAATAACAATAAAAAGTTAGTCTGATATCTTTAAAATATTTTTTTTCTCTATAAATTTTAAAAAAGGATATATTTGTTCGTACATTTATCCAAAATGTCACGTTCAAACAAAATATATTATTTTAACATTTAACATGTTACATTTTTATATCACAGTCAATATTGTGACAGTATTAGTACATTCTAATAAAATTTATTCCATAGCATACAGTCTTGTCCATTCTTTTGCTTTGAGCACTGCATCCTGCTCTCTACTTTTCCACATGTTAGCAACATCATTTGCAAGGGGGTCATCGGGATTTGGGCTGCTTAACAATGCTTGAATCGATAATAAAACAGTTCTTACTTGTAAAGCGGGCGACCACTGATCTTTCAGAATATCCAGACATATTCTACCTAGCTTGTCAATGTTTGGATGATAAATTTTTGTCAAGAATCTCACATTAGGTGGAGACATTGGGTAATTTTCCGGTAGAAATAATTCTAATTTAAATAAACCACCTTCATACGGAGACCCAGATGGACCAGCCATAACGACATGAAAGTATCTGCAATTTGATTCATCAGGTGTTGCACTAATACCAGGAGGAGGATCTTTTGATAAATTTTTTGTTTCTACCATAATTCGTTTTTTTGAACCACTTGCCATTACAAACACGTATTTATCAGTTACAATGAAAGTCTTAATATTGTTTGTTCACTTGTTGATTTAAAATGTGATTAATTAGCACTAATGTTATTATAATCTACCGGAAATTACAGCTAAAATTACAAACTAATACTTGAACATGTCAAGTACTTCTTCTTTAATATTACTCTTACTATGTGCCTTTTACTAAATGTAAAAAACTATATAGCAAAATATAAAATTTAAAGATGTTAACAGATTAAAAATAATTACTAATTTAGGATAAATTTAAATTAAGCAATTATATGAGGTAATACGTGTAAAAAATATGATACAATAATTTATAACGTGCTGTGTGCAAGTTACTTGAAAGACTCTAAAAAAGAAGAACATATGGTCCTATACGAATTTTGACAGTAGACTGAATTCATAACCTACAATAATGAGTTTTAGGTGTAATATTTTGAAAACGTTATGTTTTTTGGTTTTATAAAGTTAACTAAACCTAGTTTTATATCTCAATTAAATAGATACGTTCATAAGTACATTTTTAAAATGGATAAAGCCTATTTTAGGCGTTTAGAAAATGCAGATCAGTTTGATTTCTCTTTAAAATATATCAATGAAGATGTAGGGATCAGTAGACAATTTAACTTTAATCGAAAACTTTCAGAAAGTATTGACAGTTTTAGTAATAGAATTGCTATCAATGTAGAAAAAGTTGTTAACAAGAAAAATAAAAGAAAGAAAAAAGGATCTGATGTACCAGATATAAAACTAAATGTCACTTTTCTATTAAATGGTAAAGGGGTAACTAAAGACGATTTATGTCAAGATGTATTTCAAAATAGTAATAATATTGTTGTACAAATTATGGATAAACAATTTAATGTAATAATTAATTCTCCATGGATAGATAGCTTGGCTTTGCCAGTATCAATACTTGCAGGTTTTCCAACTTACCCATCTAAATTCGATTCCACTTTTACTAACAAAGAAATTTCTGAATTCATTTGGTCTAAATCTAAAGATGAAAAAGAATGGATTATTGTTGGTAATGATTACATTTACAATCCAACCAATGAAGATATCGATCATTATTTAAAACTAACGTGTATACCAAAAAATGAGCAATCAGAAGGTCCAGTTGCTGAATGTATATCTGTATGTAAAGTTGAAGCAAATCCTGGATATTGTCCTTTTGAAACAAGGCATCAGTTTACAAAAGACAGAGTAAAGGAAAGGGAGTAAGTAAATAAATATGATTACCCTTGGTAGATATAAAGGTCTGTCTAGACTTGCTATATAACACTGTTATATTTTAAATATTTTTAAATACGACATACTTTTTTTAGATTAAGAGTTGTAACTTACAATATTTTGGCTGATTTATATTGTGATTCTGATTATACCAGAACAGTTTTACATCCATATTGTCCCCCTTACGCTTTAGAGATTGATTACCGAAAACAACTTATTTTAAAAGAAATAATAGGTAAGCAAATGCGTAATGGAATTATTTATTAGAACTCTGTTTTAAGTTATATTATTGTCAATATCAATATAAACCAAACTGTCTGTATATACAAGATATAAATTTATATTTACAGGTTATAACGGAGATATTCTTTGTCTTCAAGAAGTTGATAGAAAAGTATTTAAATATGATCTAGAACCAGTTCTAGATCATTTAGGCTATGGTAGTAATTTTTTCACTAAAGGCAATGCAGTTGCTGAAGGTTTAGCACTTTTCTACTATAAAAACAGATTAAAATTACTAGAATCCCATAGATTAGTATTTTCTGAACATATTGCAACCGATTCTTTATTTGTTGATTTATGGGAAAAGATTTCTAAAAATGAAAATCTTGCAAAACGAATTCAAGAACGGTCGACTACGTTACAAACTAATGTTTTAGAATTATTAAATAGTGACGAATTATTGGTGGTGGCTAACACGCATTTCTATTTTCATCCAAATGCTGACCATATTAGGTTGTTGCAGGGTGGTATGGCTATCATATATTTAGAAAATTTTATCAACAATTTAAAACAAAAGGTAAGATAGATGGACGTTACATGCTGATTATTTTATTATATAATGTATCATTATAAATTTAATTTAATTAAAATTTAAGAATCTAAGTAAACCTGGCATGGTCTCTCCTGTAGAGCTCCATGTTTTAAGCACGTCTTCGTATGGGAATATTGTGACCAGGTTTGGCAGCACCAAGAGTCCTTGCATGCACCCGATGCATACAGGACTCTAGTTTGTTAAGCTGAAAATCATCACCACCGCTGATCTTCAGGTAGGCATAAATCCAGGTGTCCCAAGTTCTTATTTGGATGACCATCCTTGAGTTACTGTTGCCACAGGGCTGTTCCCTTTATAAGAGATCTGATAGGATTCAGGGTTCGTGTCACCGAAGATGAGGAACCGTTTATGGTCGAAGGCTTCACACTCGAATAGAATGTGAGTTGCCGTCTCATCTTCCATGGCGCACAATCGGCAAGAGGTGGGTTCCTGTGTCAGAATCCACATCCTTCGAAGGTGTCTCTTAGCCGGACTTGGTATCGACTTTCAAAGTTAAAGCTGGGAATCATATGGTCAGTTGGCAAACCTGTCAACAAGACCTGACAATCCTCAGTGAACAGCGTGCGGTAACGATGCAGACCATCACACTCGTTAACTTTCAGCCTGTATGCTCCCGACATCGCCTCCCCTTTAATGTAAACATTGAGGGGTGGCAAGCCCAGGATAACTCCCAGAGCCGTTGAGGGGCTGTCCTCATAGCCCCAGAGATCTGTAGGCATGCAAGCCTCTGAAGCGAGTCCAGCTTCCTCTGAACAGTTGGTTGCTCAACCTTGTTCCACCATACGCATGATCTGTAGGAGACAATGGGTCTGACAACCGCCAATTATATCCATCGGACGACATTGGATGAAAGTCTTCACCACCGATCGCCTAAGCATCTTTAAAACACGCTTAGACTTGTCTATAATGTGTTCTAAATGCCGATTCCATGTAAGTCTCTTGTCCAGATGGACGCCTGGGAACTTTACCTCCTCGGCAGTTGTTATTCTTTCACCGAAGATTATGGGTGGTGTTAAGCCTGTCAGCTTATACCTGCGTATACCTACTGTTTTGGCAGGGTTGACCATAAGGTATCGACTCCTGCACTAGCGTTCTACTCTTGACAGAGCACCGTTGAGCAGCTCCGTCAGAGTGGTCACACAAAAGCCTCGGACCAAGATGACTAAATCGTCAGCATAGGCCTGGACATGTATTCCCGACTCATTGAGCTCCCGAAGCAAAGGGTCGGACGCCAGGTTCCACAACCGAGGGAGATGATTCCCTCCTGTGGACAGCCCCTAGTGGCCAACACCTCCCTAGAGGCGCCAAACAGGTCGGCAGTGATAAGTCGCTCTCTCAGAAAGGTCTCTATCCTCCCAGTAGTGGCAGAGTCTAGCTCTCCAAGGGAACCGACTATGGTATCGATAGAAGTGTTGTCAAAGGCGGACATCTAAAAAGACGGCCAGAGCCACTTCTTTTCGGTCCAGCGCTGATTTTATCTTGTCAACCAAGACGCACAGCGCAGTTTCTGTAGATTTCCCTGGCTGATAGGCGTAGTGGTGCCGATGAAGTGGGAACCTGACAAGCAGTTCCTCATTTACACGGCAATTTACCAGCCTTTCTAGGATCTTCACAATGAAGGAAGAGAGACTAATGGGTTGACACGCCTTAGGTTGACCCATTAGACTAGAATCTAAGTAAAGTATATATCAATTTTATAGACCTGCAAATTGTATAAAAGTGTAATGGAAGACTCATGTCTACAACTCTTACAGAATATATTTTTGAGTATTTCGAATCGATCAAAAGCTTTGCAAACTTGGACATCATATCGAAAACAATTTTTGAAATGAGTTGCAAGACATATGCATCTCGTTTCACTGTATGGCTGCAGGACCAAAGAAAGACCTACTAAAATAGGATCTTTTTGACCTTAAGATAATGTCTTTAAGAATGATTTTATTTATTGTTTTTCAGACATCGAAAAGAATATCATTAATTTTTTGTGGAGATTTCAATAGTGTACCATCATGTGGAACCTATAAGTTGTATACAGAAGGAGAAGTACCAAAAGATTTTATTGATTACCAAAGCTGTAAGTAAGGAAGTATAGTGTCCAAAAATAGTTTATTAGTAACATAATTAAAATTTCTATCTATAGAGTAAGATCTCTAAAGTAATAAGAAAAAAATATTGCACTTAATAAAATACCGTTAGCCACATTTTACTATGTTGCATCAAATTATGATAGCCCAATTTTAAAAAACAAACATTTTTAGAACTGTAGTTAATAAGGCTTCATAGAATAACCTGCTTGGTCCAACTCTCAGGATCTTGGGATATGTGCTTCCCAGGTCCACTTTGCATTTGCTACAGCAGTAATAAGATCTTCCACCCTTGTTTTTCCTCGAATTTCTTCGTTTTTTATGTGGCCTTTCAAACTAATTCATGTGAATACTAATTTCCTTTGAGACCTTAATAAAATTAAACACATATTTTTTCATTCTAGGTCCAGACGAAGAAGTTGAAGATATAGAATTAAAACAACCATTTAGGCTAGCTAGTGCTTGTGGAACTCCGAAATATACCAATTACTCAGAAGGATTTGCAGATTGTTTGGATTATATTTACTATGAAAAAGATCGATTTGAAGTTACACAAATGGTTCCATTACCAAGTCATGAAGAAGTTACTGCTAATATAGCTTTACCAAGTGTAGTTTTTCCTTCGGATCATATCGCACTAATAGCTGATTTAAAATTATTATAAATAAATTATTTTACAGTTTAATAATAAAATGCTTGTATATGGTCTTAATGAAATCAAATCTAATCAATATGATCAGCATTTTAGCGTTACAAAATCTTATAAAAGTAGGGTGGTGGCACCTTTTAATAGTTTTATTCAAAGAAGTGTACATAATAAAATTTTAAACAAAAAAACAGTAAGTTATGAAAAATCCTGGAAAAATTTTAAAAAGCTATAAATAAAAAATAAACAACTAAATTATGTGAAATAAATAAACCACCCCGAAATTTACCTACAACAGTAATCGGATGGATTCTCAGCATACTCTCCATCCGTGCAGCAGAAATAACTGTAAATGGTGTCAAGACACGAGGCAAGGAGAGGTTTTATCACCTCTACTGTGGAACATGTTTATACATAGCCTCAATTAACATGACAAAATCTATATAGTAGTCTACGCAGATGACATTGTAATTCTGCCAACACGAAAGTTTGAAAGCACCCTGCGCGACAGAATGAAAGTCTCTCAAAACCTTAAAGAGCAATCGCTGGCTACTAACCCCAAAAAGACAGAATTGATTCTCTTTACGAAGATAAAGAAATCTAGGGGCTTAAAAGCACCTAGTCTTCTCAACGTTAAATTAAGCTTTACTGCAGAAGTGAATTACTTAGGTGTTATCCTCGACAGCAAGCTGACGTGGAACTCACAATAGCAAGTAGAGTTAAAAAAGCATTTATATCTTATTAGTAATGCGGACAGACCTGAAGATTATCTCCCAAGGTCACCATATGGATCTACACGGCAATCATAAGACTTGTGCTAACATACGGTGCTGTCGTGTGGTGGCCTAAACCAAATCCAAACTAGCTCAAATGCAAAGATCAGCATTCCTCCTCGTAACCGGAGCCATGTGAAGCACACCGACTAAGGCAATGGAATTACTACTTGGACTCACCCAACCTTTGACATATTTGTTAAGGAGGCAGCATTGATGACCATGGTATGCTTTTGCACGGTTGATATCGAACCCACTCTAGGGATTGACACCCATAGGGAATAGCTAAAGGCGATACTCTTACAGGCAGACACGGATGCCGTTGTACCAAGACCCCAACGTGGTGAACGCTCTGAGTGCCTATACGGATGGATAAAAACGCAGCATGGTGTGGGATGTGGAATTTACTTTAGATATTTGAGCCTAAAAATGAAATGGACGGATGGCTTGTCTAGTGTGGTTCAATCAGAATTACCTCATCCTGGCGAGGAAACAGCAAGAAAATTTAAAGCATTGACCAGACAGGTCACTGCCATAGGGAACATGCAATATTTTTAGTTTTGTTTTCATTTTAAAGAATTCCGTGTAAAATAGGTCATAAACATATTTAAAAATTATAACAATCTAATTTAACGTAAAAAATGCGGTTTTAAACAGACTGTTTAAATTTTCGCGTTAAAACGGACCTGTAATTCCGATGACGTCATTCCTGTCTGTCACTGGTCGTACTTGCCGTCGTTGGCTGTAGCAAATTGCAAATTTTCTCGACTTTCTACTTATTTTTTTGTAATAATTTAAAATGGACTATCCGTCAACATCAGGTGATCACAATAATACCCCTAAAATTCCGAAAAAAAGTCGTGTTGACTCATGTTTTGTGCTAATTCGTCCATCTACTTCAACAAAGTGTCCAAATAAATTATTTTTGACTGGATCTTCTGCCCAAAACTGAGAAGAAATTGGTTTCAAGCTGCAAAGAGAAATGACTATTATTCGATGCTGTGAAGACCACTTTGACCTAAGTTGGCGAATACTTGTTATTAATTGCGTACTGTACCTAAGTATTTACAAAACTTCTCAATAACATATTTTTAATTTTACAGTTGGAGAACGACGTCGAAAATTGGATGAAGTTTAAAATGTTTGGGGGGAAACTTTATCTCAAAAAAGATGTGGTACCTCATATTTTTGAAACCAAAATAGAATACATAATACTACTGAAACCTAGATCAGTAATAATGAAAAGGAAAAAACGTGAAATTCTTGAGAGCATTGAAAATACTGCAGCTATAATATTGATATATTCTTTCAGATTATTTTATTCTTACACCGAACATTTAAACTCACATTTCTATAATGATATAATTAAAGTTTAAAAACTATGATTCAAGCATACCGTAGTAATTTAGTCCCTTTCATTTCTACACTTGAAAACTCTGGACTCTCGACAAAAAAAGTTACTAGATACCATGTCGACACTAACTCTTGGTAAATTCCTGGAGTCTGCTTTGATAAACCCAACTTTCTTTTTTATAAAAAACGTAAATAATATTCACAGCTAATAATCAATTTTACACGCAAAGTTAACCACTAAAATGTTGACATAGCAGGAGTGACGTCACTAAACGCTGATTGGTGTTTTGAAATGCTTTTTGTTTTACGTAATTTTAATTCGTAATCTATATATATAAAAGAAAGTCGTGTTAGTTACACCACTTATAACTCAAGAACGGCAGAACAGATTTGGCTGAAAATTGGTAGGGAGGTAGCTTAGAGCCAGGAGATGGACATAGGATACTCATTGATTCCACTCGCCACCAGGTGGTGCTGCAGAGTAGCAACTTCTGTCCCGTTCAACCGATTGTCATGAAAATTGGTATGTATATGTATTTTTCCACGGAGAAGGTTTGTATGATATGCTCATTGATGCCGCTCACCACCAGGTGGTGCTGCAGAGTAGCAACTTTTGCCCCGTTTAACCGATTGTCATGAAAATTGGTATGTATATGTATTTTTCTACGGAGAAGGTTTGTATGATATGTTCATTGATGCCACTCGCCACCAGGTGGCGCTGCACAGTAGCAACTTCTGCCCCGTTCAACCGATTGTCATGAAAATCGGTATGATGATGTATTTTTAATGGGTAAGATGAATATGATATATGTATTAATTGAAGTTACCACCAGATGGCGCTTCCATGTATCAAATTCAATACTGATTAATAGATATCTATACGAATTCGTATAAATATAATTTTGAAAAATATATTTTTGGTGAGATAAGTAAAACAAAACTATAAACTTTCTTTTCTTTTCTATCTCTTCTCCTCTTTTATTTTTCTTAAATTTATTTTAGTTATTGGCGTAGCAACGCGCGCCGGGTTCAGCTAGTTATTGTTAAAAATCAACATAATATTTAATAAAAACGTTGAAGTAGTCCTTCTTTTATATTTTTTGATCATTTTAATCATAAATAACATATTTGCATCTTCCCTATTAGGATGGAATTAGCAGAATTGGATAGTCTGTTATTCGTGCTGTCTCCATGTTGACCCAAATTTCTTCTATGGCAGTTTTGAGTTGACTAAGAGTAGCTCTATAGTTGTGCTCCTTTGTTTCGATTTTTGAGCTAGTGAGAATTACAGATTGGCTACCACACCTTTTACGACGTTTTCACCTTTTCCTAAAATCCAGTTTTCCTTTATAAAAAAAAACTCGTGACGTGCGACTATTTTCTCCCTTATACCTTTTTATAAAACGATAGAGAAGTATCAGATCTTAAAAAAATTCAAAATATAAACTGATATTAGGAAGCAAATCATAGAGACTGATCTATTATTTCAACATATTTGGGTTAACGGTAATATCATTAAGACACTAAGGGCAAATATCCAATTGTCTTTTAAAACATAACTGACAGTCCTCTATCGTTTTGTATAAGGGCATAAGAGGAAAATATCTTCGCACCACGTGTGTTTTATTACGAAAGAAAAATCTATTTTCACGCAGATGGCGCCAAGAAGCCCTACAGTTTTCACATAATTTTATCTTTCAGTACTCCCAAAGGTATAAGGGAGAAAATCATGAAAGATGACATATATAATGGAATGAGAAAAGTATATTTTTAATGCATATTGAATATTCTACAAAATTTCAGAAAAAAATAATCTCAGGATTTTAGGAAACTTTGTATTTTTTATTGATCTCAAAAACTAGCCGTACTTATAAAAGAACATAAGAATGTATAAAATCTAAAGTGCAATTCATCCAATCGCAATAAAAGTGTGAGAAGTTGTTGATTACCCACACGTAAAGTTTTTTCATCATGACATCTGTCCTATTATTTCTTTAATATAATTCTTTCTCAGATGACTCACGTTATTTATAAAACTAGATATACTTATGTCTGTTTTTTGAGATAAAACTCGTTTTGTACAAAAATCTTATTTTTTATTTATTCCTCCACTTCTACATTGACATAAAAAAACTAAGAAAACTTGTGAAAAACTCTTAGACGAAATAATTGGAAAAACGTGAAAATAAGAATATAATCACTGAAAATCTGAAAAATCGTCATTTCTAAACACCAGCTGACGATGAACTATGAACCGCACTAGAAACAATCATTTTCCGTATTTTACAAGTTTTACTATTTTTCTCGGTTTTTCGATTTTTTTTTTCATCTGTTTTTGTTCATTTTTTCATATTTTTGGGTTATTTTTCATTTTTTTCTTTGTTACCAGTTTTAACCCATTTGTAACTATTTTGTTTTTCAATTTGTCTTGTTTACTCTTTTTTCATATTTCGACATTTGTGCTTTTTTGTGTGTTTATTTTTTTCCTTTTGTTTTCCAAATATTCTATTTCTATCTGTTTCTATTTTATTTTTTAGTTATTCGATTCTTTTTTCCAATCCTATTGTTTTTTCAAATTTTTGTTTCATATTTTTCTATTTTTTATTCTCTTTCCATTTTTTTCCATTTTTATGCTTCCGCGTTTTTTCGATGTACCCACAAATATTGAGAACGTAGGATGAAAAAGAAACTACCGTACAAGAACCATCATTAGAAGAAGTAAAAGGCATTATCATGAAGGGGAATAATGGAAAGCACCTAGGAAGGACGGAATAAATCTAGAATTAATAAAATACGGAGGGGACATGTTAATCACGTCGATCACGGGATCCTGAGCTATAAACTTGGGATACACAACCTTTTATGTGACAGGCAATATGGTTTTCACCAACAAAGGTCAACAAGCGATCTGCTGGCATATGTAAATCATGTCTGGAGTGATACCATCCACCGCTATGGGGAAACTCAAATAGTATCACTAGACATCTCAAAAGCATTAGATCAAGTGTGTCATGCAGCTCTTTTGAACAAACTGTAGATGGATATCCAACTCTCTCTCTCTCCAACAGGCTCATCCAAGTTGCCGTAAATGGTCATTCTTCCAACCTCTACAAGATGAACGCTGGAGTTCTCCAAGGATCGACTCTAGCTCCTAGTTTATTCCTATTACACATTAATGATCTACTTGAAGGCAATAATAACCCAATTCACAGTTTTGCAGTAATGGCAACCTATAAGGCGCACAACCGTCGCATATCTCTAGATATTCTGGAATAGGACAGAACTTCCACAACGGCTTCTTTCAATCAAGATTTGAGAATTATTGACGAGTGGGGAAGAAAGAATCTTGTTAATTTCAATACTTCTAAGACAAAGACATGTTGCCTATCCAACAAGAGAGCAAAATACGACTCACCCATTACAATGAATGATCAGACACTAGAGGCAAGCGACTTCATTACGCTGGTTGGTATAACGATCTCCCAGTACTTACTCATCTGGAACGAACATATTGCATCCATAGCAACTGCAGCAGGAAAGAAGTTAGGATTTATTTTTAGAGCACAGAAATATTTCTCTCCATCCAACTTAGCTACTCTTTACAAAGCCCAAATAAGACCTAATTTTAAATACTGCTCGCAAGTATGGGGATTGGCGGCTCTGTCAAGGCTCAGACTTCCTGGTGCAATACAGAGAAGAGCAGTTCGACTAATAAACGACACCAATATCACCAAAAACCTAGCCCCATTGTCCCACCGAAGAGCAGGGTCTAATCTTTCCCTTTTAACGATACTTAAACGAATTTGGCTCAGAAGAACTTCGCTCTATAGTGCCCCCACTTGCCAGACCAGCCAGAGCAACGCGACATGCCATGCAGTTCAGTGCCGGACATCGAGAACGGATCGATTGAATCGGTTCTTCATCCCTAGGGTCTCCAGATTGTGGAACACAGAAAAATTGTTCGATTCTCGTGCACCGAAAATTTCCAATTATAAAGAAAAAATGACACCGATTTACAAAAGTCTTTTAAAATTTAACAGATTATGCATAATTCTTCAATTTTTCAGTATACATAGATACAACCATGTATTTACACATTATTCGAATAAAGAAAAGATCAAAGAGCTCAGATAATCTAATTAAAATACACCTGCTTTTCATTTCTTGGTTCCTAAGCAAATACCTATTAACGCAAAACACATGGCTCATATACGAGGGTGGCATGTATTAGTGCGACGAATTCGATGTATTCCTTCAGTGTCTGGTTTGTATTATCACAATCAGATGTAGAGGTAGTTTTCGAAGAACGCCGACCCCAAGTAGACGAAAAACGAACACAACCGATTACGCCCGAAACAATCACAACAGCCGGCGTGCGTTTTGCTTCAGTTTTGTGTCATCATTCGGAGGGAATGTACGGCTTTTCGAGTTTCAGTTTGTTTATGTTTTCGCGGTAATAATTTTTAACCGTGATGTGTGCTTACGATTTTTTAAAGTTCGATTAATATGACGTGGAGTGACAACATGTTTTATTTGTTTTTAGTGTTAATTTTAACTGAACACTGCTTTTGTTTTCAACACGAGTCAATTGAATCGGAAGATGAAATTCCCCCGCATGGAAAGTGTCAGCCGATCACTATACCTTTTTGTACAGGTATAGCTTATAATGAAACGATACTACCCAATATGTTGGGTCATCAAACCCTTGAGGAAGCCGGAATGGAGATTCATCAATATTTCCCTTTGGTCAAAATAAATTGTAGCCCTGACTTGCAATTCTTTTTGTGTTCGGTGTTCGTGCCAGTTTGTACTATTTTAGACCATGCGTTACCACCGTGTAGATCTCTGTGTATATCTGCGAGGAACGGTTGCGAAAGTATCATGCAAAAGTTCGGATTTCAGTGGCCGGAGTTTTTACAATGTGATAACTTCCCTGAACCAGATCAGCTTTGTGTTGGTCAGAATAAGTTAGCTGTTACTCCAAATCCCAACAACGAATACTCCTCCAAATATCCTGCGACAAAGAAGTGGTCGCCGTTCCATGGAAAAAACTATGGGTTTGTTTGTCCAAAACAATTTAAAGTGCCTGAAGTTTTGGAGTACTCGTTTAAAGTGGGTGAAAAAATAGAAGATCATTGTGGGGCACCATGCCACTTAATGTTCTTCGAGAGTAAAAGAAATTTTTCGAAAATTTGGATTGGTACTTGGGCCATTTTGTGTGCTGCCAGTTGTTTATTTACAGTTTGTACTTTCTTAATTGATACCAATAGATTTCGGTATCCAGAACGACCAATCATATTCTTGTCGGTTTGTTACATGATGGTAGCAATAGCCTATGTAATAGGCTTTCTTGCAGGAGATATGATTGCTTGTCGAGATCCATTTCCAAACAAACATGGAATTATAACTGAAAGCACTATAACGCAAGGAACAAAGTATGAATTTTGTACGATACTTTTTATGATATTATACTTCTTCGGTATGGCTTCCAGTATTTGGTGGGTTGTGTTAACGTTAACGTGGTTTCTAGCTGCTGGACTCAAATGGGGACACGAAGCTATTGAAGCTAATTCACAATATTTTCATTTAGCAGCTTGGGCAGTTCCTGCCATGAAGACAATTAGTATTTTAGCTACTGGAAAAATTGACGGTAAGTTAAAAAAGAAGATGGTGGAGGTTTTTATAGGAAAATGTAGCAATGTATACAGAAAATAATTACCGATTGAAAATAAGAAGCGAACGAAGAATTGATTCTAGAATCTAGTTACTCACATGACTGATATAATGTTTATTTCTTCTTTTCAATTTGTATCATAAGATTGAGACCTTGATGTTGATTTTTACAACATAGTTTGCTAAAGCTATTGATAATAATATAATGAACGCATTTAAATATAGCTAGAAAGTGGTGAAGAAGGGTCAACCTCATTAACAAAAAAAAAAACTGTAAAATCACAGAAAAGAGAATGATTTATAATAAATAATCGAAAGCATATTAAAGCTTTTTAAGATGCGATTTCAGTCATTATGTTAAACAGAATATTTGATAAATTCCTGCATGTATAGGTTAGAGTGTCAAGTAATCTCACAGTCACCTGGCCTCATTAATGAATGTTAATTTGGCTTTCCGGAGACTTTCGAAATAGAAGGCACACAAAGTATACTAATTTTCTCCATATTTGTAAGCATAACACTGTTCAAATGTAGTACAAGTAGTAGGTTAGGCACTCAATAGCCCTGGGAAACACTTCCATACGATCTTCCAAGTGGAGTTATTTGCCATTAAACTTCTATGCTCAATAGTACGTTAAAGAAGTCTCAAGACAAAATATTTATTGCCTCCAATAGCCAAGCTACTTTAAAAGCTCCCCAATGTACTACGTTTGAGTGCAAAACAGCCTCCTGAAACTACAAATAGTTTCTTAAGCACCTGGCTAAACAGAACAAAAATGCTTTGCTGTGGGTAACAGGGCATAAAGAGATTGTCGGGAACGGGATTGCTTATAGACTTGCAAAAGAAGGAAGATTTGCTCCTTTCATGGGACTTGAACCTTTCTTAGTCAATATGCCACATTATGGATGAAGTTTGAAATCGAAAAAATAGGTTTTTTTAAATCGGCCAGAAATTAGTACTTTCCGGTTTATTTTTAGGCCAGAAAGTCTCATTTTGTCGTAAAAGCTTTTACCGGACTCATTTTTATTTTCTGGCTCGGTCCCACAAAATGAGATTTTTTGACCCAAAAATAAACTGGAAATTACTAAATTCTGACCGAATTACAAAAAATATATTGTACGTAATACGTCCCAAAAGTGCTTTTACTGGACTCGCAGGCTTGCAGGCCTCGCCTTCGGCTCGCCCTTCAATTGCCCTCTTGTCCAGTAAAAGACCACTTTCGGGACTTGTTACGTAAACTACTATAATGCAGCATACTAATGAAAAACTCTGCAGGCCAAAGACAAGGAAAAAGGTTACGTAAGAGAGTGTCAAGGAGTCTCACAGTCGTCACCTGTCACCTGGCCTTATTTATGAATGTTAATTTGGTATTCCGAAGAATTTCCTCCATCCTTTGCCAATGTGAATCGCTGGTATAACAAATTTCATCGGGGTCGCCAGACAACATTAATACTGTGCAAAACCTAATAATGCAAGCTCGTTATGTAACGTATCGTGAGATTCAGGCATCTTTGGGCATTAGTATGACGAGCATCAAAAAAATATTGCATGCGAATTTAGCTGTAAAAAAGATTTCTTCGCTTTGGGTCCCTCATAATTTGACAAAAGCTCAAAAAGTTGCTCGTGTCAATTGGTACAAAGAAATGCTTAAAAAATACAATTGCGGGCCATTGAAATCTGTATATAACATTTAAACAGGTGACAAAACTTGGATCTATGGTTATGAGCCCAAAACAAAAAAACAGTCCACGAAAGGGCCTTTCAAGATGAGCCAAAGCCGACAATTAATTCGTGTCCGAAGCACTTCAAAGCAAATGATCGCCTGTTTCTTTGATATAACTGGACATATGGCAACTCTACCACTAGAGCAACGGTAAATCTGGAATGGTACACAACCATTTGTTTGCCAAAAGTGCTTTTTGAAATACGAAAAAAGAAGCGGCAATGAAAGATGCAACAACTACCTATTTGACCGGCCAAAATTAATGCAATTAGAAATCATGTTTTGGAGGTACCTCAATCGGAGTAAAAAAAAGCACTTTAAAAATTGGTTTGAGCGAATGAAAAAAATCTATTGATCATCATGAAGAATGCTTCGTATAACAATAAAGCTATAAGGTGTTTTCATTATTTGGTTTAAAATATAAACAGCAACACTTGTATGGCATATTAATAACTTTTGTTCTAAGTAGGTACTCTAACAATTATAGTAATTCTCTAAAGAATGAAAGATGATACAGATCTGTAAAATCTATTCATTGCTGCTTTTCATACAGATAGCACCACTTATTACATTTTATAAGAAAATACAAATCTAAGATATAGTATTGATCTTAAATTTAAATTGCCTCTATCTGCTGTAAAAGAAACTACAGTTAGTCAATAAATATGAGTTAGACATGGTCAACTTAAGTGATATTTCTAGAGACATTAATGTCACTTTAAATTAGTTAATGCGGTTCGAAAATAGATGGGTGTAAATGTAAATGTCATCAAAACTAAATTTATGAGTTTCAGCTGTCAGTTATCGCAGATCCTTGACTGCAAATAAATGGTGGCTAAATTCACACCATAAGACATTACTTCAAGTAAAGTTCCACATAAGTAACTTACCAAGAAATTGTGCATTAATAACAAGATTAAAGAATATATCTTACGCAATGTTTTGTATACAATAGTTATTATCCTGGGAAGCGTAGAGAAACGTTTCGAGGTTTCATCAAATCTTTGTCAAGGCTGTCAGATTTAACAGTCTGGATAAAGTCTATTGTGAGCTTGACGCGTTAGTAGTATAAAAGAATTAATTACTAACGATATAATAATGACAGGTATTTAAGAAGATGTGAAAATGAAAATAGTTTATAAAACAGTTAACATAAGTATTAATTCCTAAAGATATTATTAATGTAGCAAACTATTTATCCCATCATTTAAATATTTTCGGATACCTGAAACATCACTCTTAAAAAAGAAGTAAATGGTATCATTAGTTACTTTATATTTATACAATTATATCGTACCTGCGTTATCACAAAAGTGTCACCAAATGAAATGGATGATAGATGATAGAATGTCCCAAAATAAGCAAAAAAGTGTTAATAAATACATCCGCAAATTAACGGTTTCGGAGATACGGACCATTTTGCGTTCAAAAAAGTTTTTTAATGTGTACAAACAAAAAAAAAATCTCGACCGCAGGGACAGTCGAACTCTTACCAAAATACCGTCATTGGCTAGGATTCGATGACATCCCTCCTCTACTCTTTTTTGCAGCTCCTCGAGGTTATTCTCTGGAGTGGCATATACGAAATTTTTTAAGTGTCCCCAAAAGAAAAAGTCAAGGGCGATCTTGCAGGCCATGGTACAGATCCTCCCCTTCCTATCCATCTTTCTCCAAAAGATCCATCTAAATGCTCTCTTATGGCAATTGAAAAATGGGCCGGAGCACCATCGTGCGGGAACCACATTTGATTTCTTTGTATTAAAGGTATATTATGTAAAAGATCAGCGGCAAAAGTCCAAACGCGCCTGATAATCAAGTGGATTCAAAACATGCACTCGTTGGACATGGTACGGGTAAAGCTGCTGCTCGATGAGCACCAAACCAGAGGAATCCCAATTCCTACCTCTGCTGATAATCTCCACAGACTAGTTTACTCGTGCCAAAAATTACATCTTCTGTCTTAGAGGTGGACACCGACCTTGGTCTTCCGGAATTATTTAATGATAACTCCCCGTAAAATTCTTTGTGTATATGGAATGTAAAATGCAGTTTTACAAGAGTAAAGAAAATACACTTGGGTCAATTTTTGATCCAAAAACATAAAACGTAGAACTAATAAACGGAAAAGAGCTATAAGCATTCGAACAGAAAAAACAATTTCGGTTTGTAAATATTTAATCCACAGAAAACCCTAAATAAATTGTGAGCACGCCGTTGGTTGTTCTTGAATACGAACACTAAAATATAGACAGTCTTCCAATATGATACGAGTGATCAGTAGCTCCGTATAAATTTTAAACTGGTTTCTTAACATTGTGGCATTCCTATTACTACCCTGGACAACTTGTAGCAAATGACGTTTAGTTTATGCAGTCGTTACTGTATGCATTTCAAGTTTATTATGTATGATATAGACGGAGAGTAACTTTTCTGTTGGCTATTCTAAAATAGGAGTACTATCAACTAAACTGACAGATCATTTACAAATTTTTTCATTTAAATCGAATAAGTGGTTATCGTTTTCTTCGTCAGTTTCACTAAGAGGCCGTAAGCAATATGTATCAAGAGAATACATTGTAAATTAATATCGTTTTAAATTCGAGATGGAAATTGATTTCAATGCTTCAAAATTTAATAAATAGATGTTTAGGTACTTAGAGAACTTTATTTCTATTAGATATAGAGACTTGCAAATCATTTTTGATGTTTCATCGATTAATATTTACTTCTATCAAAAACGTAGGAAAACAAGATAAAGAATTAACATGATTTTGTAACCTTAGACAATATCTGAACAAAATAACACTGTTACCCTTTATGGGTTCCAGGACACAGGAATATAAGGAAACGAAACAGCAGATAACCTGGCAAAAGAAGGAGCTGAAGCTCCATACTTGGGACCAGAACCATCTTGTGGAATCAGCAGTAATACAATGATAGAAAAACTAAGGAAAGAAATGGATAGAGAAAGAAAAAATAGCACTGTTGCCCTTTTATGGGTTCCAGGACACAGAAATAGAAGCAAACAAAACAGCAGATAAGCTGGCAAAAGAAGGAGATGAAACCTCATACTTGGGATCAGAACCATCTTGTGGAATCAGCAGAAAATCCTAGAAAAACTAACAAAGGAAATGGATAGAGAAAAATCCAAGATCTAGAAGGACTAACACCATCGAAAATGCTCCTGGGAAACTATAACCAGAAGAGATCTTTCAGCTGTCTAAACCTTAGTAAGAAGAACCTCCGTATTATAACAGGAAAATTAACCGGGCACTGATGACTAAGAGGACACTTGAAGAAACTAGGATTGGTAGATGAAGCAAAGTGCAGATTCTGTGAGGTAGAGGATGAAAGCTCAATACACATAATCTCAGAATGCACTGCATTACGTAATTCTAGAAATAGAAATAGAAAATAGGAGAGAAAGACCTACGTATCTTGAATCCCAACGATAATCTAAACTTTCTAAGAAAAAATAGGATTAGAAGAGCTGATATAATTCTAAGGAAACATCAGAATTATAGCAAGAAAAGGGAGACACAATAATAGATCTTATAGGTCGCAGGTGTATCTGTTACCTCTAATTTGTTGATACATACATACAACAATATCTGACTGTACTTCTATTCTGACGAGAAATCACTGATCACAATGCCAATGTGCTCTAATAAACTTTAACAACTTGGCCAATGTCGCTGGTCGTACGAAGATTTATAGGTCCGAGGAAATGCTTTGAATAAATGTTAATACATAAATAGAATAATACATATTTTCTTTTTTTTAATACATACTTTTGAGGGTTCACGTGCTCATATGCTCTTATGAACCAACCGCCACTGTCTTCATATATGTTTTAATTTGAATGTAAAAACCAAATAATCAAAAGTTGTGGTAATATTTCAAGAACATAGAAGTGTTAAGATATATGCTTCCTCTTGGTTGGATGATTTCAGATAAATTTTATTCAACATTTTTTAGTGATATCACGTATTGTATAAGAACCTCGTGACCTCACTCGTTATTCGCTTTGTGATGTCGATCGTGGCATATAAAGAGGAACGTATGGTGTATATAATATAAAAAAGGCAAAAGCGATTATTATCGTTTAGTGCAGAGGCGAAGGAAAAACGATTTTGAAATTTAGCATATCGATCCGGTAGATAAAATTTAAAGACATAAAACTGAACGCATGCATGAAATATTTCCTGTAACTATATAATAAATTATTTTGAAGTTAATGTTGTAAAAACTGTACGTAATGATAGTTTCGTTTCGCAATATGTAATTCGTTTCTAAATTTAATGTTCGGATGATTTTAAATCAACTATCCTCCTGCTGAATTAGGACTGCCAATCAACAATAAGGACTATATAATAAATTATTTTGAAGTTAATGTGCTTCGTTTCGCACTATATAATTCGTTTCTAAATTTCATGTTCAGATGATTAAAAAAATTTAAATATCTAGACTGGAAATGGTACCAGTATCTGAAATATCTGAGAGGAATAGGGAACTCTTTGCTTGAGTTCTTCCTTTCTTCAAGCCGATTTAAAGTTGGAGATAAAAATGGTTCTGGATCTGGAAATCCTCCTGTGTGTAGCGATATCTACACCTCAGGCTGTCACGGACCTTCTGATTTCAGAAAAAGCAGAGCAGTCATACCTTATATGCACTACTGTTTCCTCTTCTTGTTCGCAACCTCTGCATTTTGAAGTTGTCGCAGTTGGCAGTGACCTGTTAAGGTTCCCACAGCTGTTCGGAGATTTTGTCTGGTCAATACCTTAAATTTTCTTGCTGTCTCCTCGCCAGGATGATGTAATAACTCTCTGGCAAGTCTGCAGATCGTTGTTTCATCCCAGTACTGTATAAAGTTTTGGTGATGCTGTTTGATAAGGTCCTGAGTACGTGCTTCACTCTTTCATTTTCTTACTCGTAGAGGATTATTAGATAATTTTTGTCACTATAATGCCTTGCCTTAAGAATAAGTCAAATTTGCAGTCCGTTATTTGATCCTTGCACTGGGTAAAGTTTGTTGGACGAGTTAGCCAACATATTTGTGGCCTGCAGCCCTCTGTATCAAAGTGTCCGCAATGGTACGGCTAGTTTGAGACTATTCGAGATTCGATTAGAGATTTTCTTATGTAAAAAAGGGTTAGTCTTTTGTGGTCTATAAGTTAACACTGGTCATAAATTCTTAATTTCTTATTACTGACTCTATTTTCTTCTACATATTTCTATCCCAAGCATCTCTTATTTTTTAAGAGTAATGAGGAGTCACTAAATTAAATTTATACACTGATACACCTACATTTAAAAAATTAATAGGGATTTCTTTAATAAAGTGACAAGTCACAACCTTTCTGACCCTATTAAATTTCAAATTCAAACCAACGCAAAATCTCACTTACTCTGCAAGCATTGAATCCAAAAGAGGTAAAATCTATTGTAGTTAAACAGAGTGGGTGGTTTGAGTAACACGGAGATCGTATGGGACAACAAACATTTCATGAGTCTACTCGTTAGTAACCTAATTTAAAGCCGTTGTAAGGTTTACATTAAAATGAAGAGAATTTGCATGTGAATCTGAAAAAAGTGCAGTTGCAATTAAGAAGCTTGTATTTTACATCGAAAGGCTTTGTGTAGTTTCAAATACAAGGGCGTCCATATTTTGGCATATGCCCTATATATCCCTATAAATGCACTATTAATTATATTAATTTTTTTAAATTGAATTTTGTGTGGTGCTTGTATTTTTGCTTTGTGGTGACAGTAAAAAATTTCACATCATTAATTTTCAGAATAAACTATTGCCATGTGGACCGCATTAGTACTTAGGCAATAAATTTATGCGTAAGCCACGTGACAATATATTAAATTTAAAAAAATACTTCAAACTGACTCACACACAATGGATAGCAATAAAGAGGGTCTGTGGTAATTCCTAAGGGTAGGTCAAAACACCCTTTTTAAATTGCAGTCCTCTTACCCTTCTTGTTAAGCGATGATACGGTGAAGAGTCTGAGGATGACACGCTAGGGACTTATTATATGTGAAACTGACCTAAAATCAAATTTATGGTTATTACAGTTGCCATCCAATAAGTTGGATTCTATTATTGAGCCACGTTAATGTAGAAGTATAGTCTATTAGTATTGGGTGTAGGTTTAGGGATACCTATTTACTGTAGATCTAACTAATTTATTACGGATTTTACAGTGGACAATACAAAATTGTAATACGAGGTGTGTCGGAAAGTAAGAGGACAAATGGCAAATGGAATTTATTTGATTTAAAATTGTCCCCTTCAGAGTTAATCTAGCGATTTGCTTGGTCTACAAGTTTTTCGAATGATGATTTCAGCTCATTGACCGGATGCTCGTCAACGCCTTTGGGATGGCCTTTACGTTGGCATACCACTGTCCCTTCCGGGGCAAATGCCTGAAGAATATGGGAAGTAGTTGATGTATAAATTCCATTTTTTGTCAAAAAATCGGACTGTCGATCGATGTGATAGTGCATATCGTACAACTAGCTCCAGCTTCCATCTTCGTGATATTCTTGCCGAATACGAGAGGGCAAACGCCTCATAACACCAAGATAATACAAAGCATTAACCGTTTGGAACGCTGGAACGAATTCTTTGTGAGTAATTCGTTTCTAATCATAGAAACAAATCAACATTGTCTTCACTTTTAACTTTTTCAAACAGCCTTTTTTCGGATTTGGCTCGTTTGGTTTCAGGATCGTTTTGAAAACACCACGTTTCCTCACCAGTTGTACAGAAATTTTTTATCTTTAATGATGTCTCTCAAATGTTGAATTCGAAGCATTTTTGGTCATCCTTGAGCTTGAGCAGAACAAATCGTGAACACATCTTTCTTATGCCCAAATTCCCGGTCAAAACAGAGTTTAAAACAGAACTTAATGTTGGCTCTTTCTTCGATGCTCATTTTTCGACCGATGTTAAAAAGGTAGTGTCACTTTGAGCGCGAGAAGTCCTGTTTACTTTGCGACAGACCTCGTATATCTCAACATCTGCAGAAAATAACACTACTGAAATACATAAGTTATTACTAGAGCTTTTATTCAGGTCATAATTTGTTTCGTGAGAAGAAAACAATTTTAAGAGCATGAAATTTTTTGAAAGAGAAAATCTTTATTATTATTTTTATACCAAATAATCTATCAACCAAAATAGAAACTTTACTAATCAGCTGTTCTATATCTGTTTGATTTTTCACGCAGGCATTTCAAGCAACACATAAAAGCAAACATTTCTCATAATCTTGTTCGGTTTTCATCAAACGGAAACAGAGTACTACCAAAAGTATATTTATACAACCTACTTGTCAAAAAAATAAAGTATAAAGCAAATAGAAATAGCGACGTTTTTTATCAGATAACTCAACACGGTGATTCTGGTTAACCTCCCTGTTCTCTAATACCTTTCTGCATGCAAACAACTTTGATCTTGCCGACTTTGATGAGATTTAATGTTAGTTTATTTTTGTCTTTTCCGGTAAATAAGAAACACGTGGAATTTAATAATATTTACATTGATGAGGTTTATGCTCAGACGAGTTAAACGGACAGGTTAGATTGTTATATGCTAAGAAATTTTGTATAAAACGTGATAAAAGAGTGGGTTCTTCAACAATCCATGTATCTGTCTAACCACTTACGTGAATAATAAATTTAACTTAAAGGTGTGCCATCCGGTTTCCTAAAATATAGAATCAACTTATTCAAAGCGTATTGTTCACTGTAGTAACTGAAAATATGAAGTTGTATTTTTACGCAGTAATTTCGATACAGTAAAAATTAATTTACCTACACATACGATGTCTGGCTATTAAATAACGAGACTGGTTACGAAAAAGGGTTTTATTATAAAAATTATTCTGTATACAAATGCTCCCCCTCAATATACTCCACTCTCCTCGCCATACACCTTTCCATACGTTTTTACCATTGATCAAAGCAGTGCTGGAAGTCTTCTTTGGTGAGGGCCTTTAGGAGCTCTGCTGTTTTTTGCTTTACTGCTTCCATCGACTCAAATCGGATCCCTTTCAAACCAAATTTTATCTTCGGAATCTAAAAAAGTCGCACGGTGCCAAATCTGGCGTGTATTCGAGCACTTGAGTGCGTTTATTGGCCAAATACTGCTTCACAGACAGCGCGTTATGGGCTGGTGCAAAATCCTATTGATTATATAAAACTTTTTAGAAGTACTTTGTTGTATTTCTTGGTGTGCTGGATTGGTGGAACAAAACAACGCAACAGAAGTCAATAATTGAGTTGCAAAAGAAGTAAAGAGTTGCTTCTGTAGGTATTAGTGAGGTACCTTGGAGGTAATTCTAGACCATCCTTTCTTGTATCTGTAGAGGATTGCTCCGGAAAATGTCTATAGGTTAACACGGAGTATTTTTCTAAAACCTGGCGATCTTACAGGACATCCTGTGATCCTAAGGGCCGGAGTTACCCAATCCATCAAGATGCCAATTTACAAAAGAAACCCTCACTTATTATACTGATGGGTCTAAAACTAGGGGTTACAGGTTCTAACGTTAGTCTTAGGAAACACTCCTACAATCTTCCAAGGGAAGCTTTTAGCAATAGACTTCTGTGCTGAACAGACTATTAAAAACCGCCTCAATTCACCCATAATATTTATTGCCTCCGGTAGCCAAACTGCTTTAATGTACTACGTTTGAGTCAAAAATATCCTCCTGGAACTACAAACAGTCTCTTAAGCAACTGGCTATACACAAAAAAGTTACTTTGCTATGGTAACAGGGCATAAAGAGATTGTCGGAAACAAGATTGCTGATAGTAGCTTAAAAGAAGGAGCTTTTGCTCTGTATATTGGACTTAATCCTTAATACTACATTATGGATGAAGCACAAGCTCCAATTCGGTGAAATACATTTTAAACCGGGACGAATCATAATCGACTGTGAAACACCACAGTCGGCAGAATGGTTCCGGTTGGAAGTACCCCACCTAAAAAAATGGGAAGGAAGGGAGTTGACGACATGTAGTGGAGACGTCATCCTCAAATCACATGTCATTACTGCCTTCCTTCCCAGGAGCAAAGGGCTATCAGCTGAGAAGCTACTTCAGCTGATTAAAGCCCAAAATGAGGGTCTGAGGAAGGACCAATGGAAAGTCTAAAGGAAGAGGCTGCAAGGCAACTCTTGAGGGCAGCGATAGACGAACTATGCCAATTCCTCAAGGACAAGGGCTTCACTTTCTTCTACCGGTTCGGGAAAATCCCCGTTCACGGTCTAAGGGAAGAAAAGAAAGGTTGGGAAGCAAACCTAGAGGGAAAAACTGCCACAGAAAAGACACCTAGCGATGTGGAAAGCATCGGGTCCTTCCACGTCGCAGAACTTTATGGCCAAGACTCAGAAAATGAGGCAGCAATGGAGGTCGGAGAAGTGCAGGACGAGGATGTCACCCTTGCGGGTGATTCAGACAACGACAGTGAGGAAGTGGCCCTAAAATCGAAAAATTAACTTAATGCAGCGTAATAGAAAAACACAAGCAAAAAGGTTATTTCGGCTTTCACGGTGCAATTCTAAATTGTTCTTAGAGCTTCAGAATTCATTGGACACTGTCCAGTGAGATACCATTTCTGTTAAATGGGCAAAGTGGACAGTGGAAAATGCTAATTCTGTGAGTATGCTGATGAAACGGCTAAACACGTTATTTGTAACTGCAGAGTTATCGTACGCCAAAGACAGGTCTTAGAGCCTGATTTCAAACGTACCACCTAAGCGGATAATAGCCTATCTTAAAAGTCTAGACCTTATGGGCTTATAATTAGGTGTAGGGTATGAACAAAAGATATTTTAGGTCGTATTGTAGGAACGTCACTTGGGCCAACCAACCCCACCTATAATCTACTATCTAACTCATCTAGTGTCCCATTGTCTCAACTAATAATCTACAATTTCATTAAAAAATAAATGTTTTTTTGAAAAAGTGACAGATTTATAGATGATGGTACATCCGGTTTCAGATACTCACTTTAACATATGTTGAATTATAAAAATAATTTTCATCTTATCAGCATCAACGGCTAATAAAAAGCATCTAATAAATCAATTCTCGTATCGTCGATAACTTTATTACAGCATTCTTTCTCTCCCTTTTGGATGAGGGAGCGATAATAATTGATGTTTTATGTAAATGTAGATTATTTGAAACGATTCTTTCGTAATCCATACCGAGAAAAATCTCGCATTTAATTAAGGCCGTTTTGGATTAGATAATAACGACATACTGGCAGAGTTTAAAATGTCGTGAGACTTTCAGAAAATTTATTGATCGTTTTCGAGCAACACGACCTGAGAAAACGATGCCGTAAATCTTTATATTCTGGTACACCTCGCTATCGGTTTATAGCATCTTGAGAATCTTTGCCATTTTTTATATATGGATATTTGTGCATGACTTGTATACAAGGTTAAATCATACTGTAAACTCTTTATGGTCCAATATCGATAAAGAAAGATATTAATTATATTTTATTAGGAACCACCGTATAGCTATTGATAACGAGAGCAAATTCAGTTTTCTAATCATAACTACTGAGTCAGTATTTTCCACTTTAAATCCATTTCATAAAGTCTGAATTAAAGAATCTTAAAGAAAACTAAGTTTCAATTTTAACAAAACCGTACTATTCTCTGATAGTTGGGTTGTTATGTATGCCCTATCCAAACTAACCAGTAACAAAAGGGGGGATGAATAGCGTGGCGAATATCTCAAAATTGAAAATGAAAACGAGAGTTGTTTCTTGAACGTAGGAACGTGTCTTATCTAAATATAATAAAAATACATATTACAAGTTTTACCTGAAGTGTACCTAGAGGCTGATTACTCATCTCAATTATATTGCTACCCTTATCTGCTAAAGGTAAACATAAGGGATATTTGAAGTTGATTGGAAATTCCGACAGAAAAAAAATAAATTTGAATAAAAAAAGATATAGTTGTATTAAGAAAAAGAAATATGCAAAGCACTTAGATTAGAAAAAATAAACAAATATGAAAACAACGAGTCTAGAACGAAGAAAATTGATGAAAAGAGCGACGAATGGAGAACACTAACAGCATAAGGCGTTTCCTGAAAAACGAAGATGTCAACACGAAGAATAAGACAGGTTAAATCTAAAGTGAACATTTTCATTGCAATTGTGAACAAGGTTATTAGAGTAAAACAAAAAACAAATAACAACGTGGATAGAAGGCAGAGAATGAATAAAAATAGCAACGAATGAAGAAGACAGATTCTATAGTGAATAATTTGATTGCAATTGTGAACAAGGTTATTAGATTAGAACAAAACACAAATATGAAAACAACGATGCTAGAACGCAGAAAATAAATGAAAATACCAATGAACAGAAACAACATGAGGTGTATCTTGGAAAAACGAAGTTGTAAACATGAAGAAAGAGACAGGTTAAATCTAAAGTTAACATTTACATTGCAATTGTGAACAAGGTTATTAGATTAGAACAAAAAACAAAATTTGAAAACAACGAGGGTAAAAGACACCGAATGAATGAAGGTAGCAACATAAGGTGTATCTTGAAAAACGAATATGTAAACACGAAGAAGAAGAAGAAGACAGGCGAAATCTAAAGTGACCAAAACAAAAAACAAATATGAAAACAACGAGGCTCGAAGGTAGAAAATAAATAAAAATAGCAAAGGATGGAGAACACGAAAAACATGAGTTGTATCTTGAAAAACGAAGATGTAAACGTGAGAAAACAAAACAGAGAAAACTTAAATTAAACATTTTCATTACAATTGTGAACAAGGGTATTAGACTAGAACAAGAAACAAATATGAAAACAACAAGGCTAGAAAGCAGATATAAATGAAAATAGCAAAGAATGGAGAACACGAACAACATAAGGAATATCTTGAAATACGAAGATATAAACACGAACAAGAAGACCGGTTAAGTCTAAAGTGAACATTTTCAAGGCAATTGTGAACAAGGTTATTAGACTAGAACAAAAAACTTATATGAAAACAACTAAGATGGAAGGCAGAAAATGTATGAAAACAGTTAGAACAGTTAACACTTACAACATGAGGCGTATCTTGAAAAAAGATGATGTTAACATATAGAAGAAGACAGGTTAAATCTAAAGTGAACAGTTTCATAGCAATTGTAAACAAGGGTATTAGACTAGAACAAAACACAAATATAAAAACAACTAAGATGGAAGATAGAGAATGTATCAAAATAGTAAGGAATAGATAACACGAACAACAAGAGGCGTATCTTGAAAAACCAAGATCTAAACACGAAGAAGAAGAAGACAGGTTAAATCTAGATTGAACATTTTTGGCCATTGTGAACCTTGTTATTAGATTAGAACAAAAACCAAATATGAAAACAAGTAGGCTAGAAGGCAGAGAGTAAATAAAAATAACAACGAATGGAGAACACGAACAACATGAGGCGTATTTTGAAAAACGAAGATGTAAACACGAAGTAGAAGACGCGTTAACATTTTCATTGCAATTGTGAACAAGGTTATTAGATTAGAACAAAAAACAAATATGAAAACAACGAAGCCAGAAAATAAATAAAACTGAAACGAATAGAGAATACGAAGAACATGAGTCGTATCTTGAAAGGCCAAAATGTAAACACGAAGAAGAAGACAGAAGTGAATATTTTCATTGCAATTGTGAACAAGGTTATAAGCAGTAAAATGGGGTATCAATTAAGAAAAAAATGATTGCAATAAGAAATATACAGAGCTTAAAGCTTCTATTTGAGGATGAAAAATAAAAATTGAGAACAATTTCAGATTAAAAAATAATAATGAAATATCCTCAGACATTGAAGATCAAAGAACTAAAGAACAGATACTAAAACTAATATTGAGACAAAGATACTATTGGAAATAATGATTTTGTTTAAACTCATTGTTATTTCACTCTGTAGGTACAGGAAAAAATGGTTCTTTAGCTTTTTATTTATATAAAAAAAGACTTTTGAAGTAAATATTTGAACGACTTTACAACCAACCGCTTTATCTTCAGCTGCTACCAATTATTCGGTATTTACGTATACCTAAGTACCTACTTATTTTATTTTTATTGCATTTTTATGCTTTGGTCAGCCACTTCCATAACCGAATCTCGTTCTCTTGGCATGTCGTTTTTTCGAAGCAGGCGAGTTCTTTGTTCCTAACTTTTTTTAAGATCATTAATCACTATTCAAGACGTTATTTAATGGGATGGGCATTTTTATCATATACAGGTAGATTATACGTATGATGAATGGAATGACCCTGAGGAATTGGTGTTTTAAAGGCGATTTTAATTTCTAGATACGTGATATGTTCTTCGAAATATACATATATTTAAAAAATTAATTACCTAAATTGTTTATAACATTATTTGCTTCTAATAATTAGCTTCATATCGAAGATTAAGTAAACTGTTATTTTGCTAATGTGGCTTTTAAAGAACAAAATCTGAAGTGTGAAAATTAGCCGAAACTTAACTCGATTGTCACGGTGCTATTTTATTTTCAGACAAAAGAAACGGAACACCGTATCTATTTATCCACTTAGCTACGTTGAATGTAACTTGAGTTCTTTTAAACAAAGGGTCCGCACCCTTCGGTGCTGTGTACAATTTAAAATTTTTATTAAGGAGCTCTTCAACCTAGTCAATAACTTTATGAAAAGACAGCATAAATTATAAATGCTGATTTATGAAGCACTCATTTTGTTAAATTTTTTATTGATTGAGGTTTATTATTTTTTTATAAAGTAGGTTTTATTGTTTTGTTTTTGAAATGAAAAAAATTGAGAGATGAAACTAAACTATATAGTACTCAAATATATGCCTACATACGAGGGATGTCTTTTTAGTTTTGCATATAGCCGCTTAGAAAGCACCACCAATAGTGAATAGCAGAAAATATTCTCGTCTTCCTCCCGTAGAACCAAGGCGCCAAACATCTTTATTCTCCCGCTCTCCATCTTGCAAACCACTCTTCTCTATGGCGATATCAACTTCATCCCTCCATGATTATCTGGTCCTTCCTTTTCTTCTTCTACCCATTGGACAGTTTGTTACTGTTTTATTCCAGCGATCATTGCCAGCACGCCTTACGTAGCTATACCATAACAGCCTCTTCTCTTCGATATATGTTAGGACATCTTTTTCTTGATACCCTGTATTAATTATTTTGTACACGTCTAAATGGTGGGTGTCATATGTTTCTAGAGTCTGAAGCCTCCAACCATTCAGTGTCTTCTGCGATCCACTGCCTAGCAATTGCACAATATTTGTTTAACTGTTTAAGACTTCTTGCCATGTTTACAGTAGTGTGGGGTTTTGTTGGGATTTGAATGTTTGGTTTAAGGACCCTGCCATAGGACTTGGTGTCCTTTTCAAGGAATAGATGATGTGGCTTGAAAGGAGTTAGGTGTTTGCTTCCTGGTTTCAGGTGTTCCGGTGTTTTCTTGATTCCTAAAGCTCCTGGGACGTGCCTAAACTGTAGAAAAAAAATTTTTTGGTGTTAGTGTAAGTGTTGTCGTGAAGTGTATCCCACGTGGTGCTATGTGGGTTTGGGAGATTGACGCTGTGGCGTATCTCCACCGGCGTGAGGCCTTCCTTTTGGAAAGGACGAAGGGAACCAAAGAACCTTTTGCCAAGAGCCCATTTTTTATGTATCTAGGGGTGTATCTAAGATGTCCAATATGTCTACCTATAGGAAAAAGTGGTTTCGTCGAGGAGGTCTTCAAGTTCTGCAGGAAGGTCCCTGTATACAGTTTGGAGAAGTCTTAGGGAGGGAAGGGGATCTTGATTTTCGGAACTCTAAATCTTCTATGAAGTCCTCAATTCCAGTTGGCAGCCAGTATGGGAAAGATGTATTTAAATAACTAGAAACTGAATTATGTTTCGCGTTTTCATAAAAGGAACATTACAATTTTTGGATAACGGAATTATGCGATACTGAAATAGATTCTATAAAAAAATTAAAAAAAATTACTTGGAATTTCATTAATTGTATAGTTGTTAAGATTAATTTGACATTTCGAACGAGAATACTTTTATTTCTTGTGTATTATCCGCAAAATGTACCGTTTATTTACATAAAGAAGAAAGTTTGAATTGCTCAATACATGAATTGATACAACAATGCACTATTAATCATACTTGCTGATGAAATAATTCAATGAATTAATCCAACCCCCGTTATTGTGAATAAAATGTTAAGACGACTGTGAAAAATGTATATTTAGACGACCACCCACGGTTTCAAACCGTTTGATGTTAACAAGCAAGGTAGTTTTTATTCAGTTCTATCTAGTGATACCTTCCAAGACTACAAAGAGATTTATTTACGGATCATTCGTATAAAATCAGAGAAAACAAACCATCATTCTGATGGGGATCCATTAAAAATTATTTCCGGAAAATAGTGATTCACGAAATATGTCTGCTTTAATTTCAAATATTTTAAACTTTGAGTGAAATATTGTTGAATGATAGCCAAGGATATTCTATGATTTAAATAAATATTATTTTGGTCGTATACATGAAAGGTTTTCAAATAACGTTCAGAATAAGATGTGTTAAAAATTGAATAACACTTCCTTAGAGTGAGTTTGGAAAGAATTGTAAAAAAGTTAGAGAAGATTAAAATGCTGTAGTGATTTCATCCTAATTTCTTCTTTTAAGATAATCGAATTTTATGAACAAATTTTTGAATGTTGTTAGGTTTAGAAGAGCCGTTTTGATAAAAAAAAACATCACAAAAATGAGTAAGTAACTAAACTTTTTCCAGCCTGTTTATCCCATTACAGAAAGTCAACGCTTTCTGCCTCTCATTGTCTCCTTACAACAGATATCATTACTATAAAAGCTTTGTTTAGATAGGAATTCTGTCATTTGATGTATCTTTGATGTATCTTAATATCGAAATTTTGCTCAGATTATTAGTTCAGTAAAGCATTTTTGCCATTCCTAGATATATAAAGTACTGGATTTTGTGTTAATAGTAGCGGAGGATAGAGTCGGGCTCTTGTACCGGACCTGTAATGCATGTGGGTTCATTGGAGATTGGATGAGAGAGAACGGTCTGAGTCTGGCGACAGATAAGACCGAGACAGTGGTCCTCTGAGGCCCTAGAATAAAAGAAGTAGTAGTAATGCGTAAAGAAGTATCTGGTGGTGAATTTGCATGAGAATGGCAGATAGGTGAGCATAAAAAGGATAACCTCGAACACCTGCGGGGGCATCATGTCAAGGATTGGTGGGTCCATGCCCGAAATGACGAGGGCTCTCCACTCCTGCATGCATACTGTATGGTACAAGATGTCGGGGATTCCCTAACCAGAGCGAATCTGCTGAGGTTGTCGTGCGTGTACCGTACAGTGACCACTGCGGATTTTTGGGTCGTGCGTTCCAACACACATCCTGGCGGACGAACGAGCTAGGATGTACCATCGACCTAGCGAGATGGCCTTCAGAGAAAATGAAAAGAGTGAAGAGGGGACCATACATGTTAAGATGTGGCAAGCGGAACGGAACGAGACGGAAGATGTGGATCAGTGGACGAAGTCACTCATACCGGACATGAGAACCTTGTTCGGGAATAAGCACTGTTCTACGCATTACGCTCTGATCCAGGTATTGACTGGTCATGGGTGTTTCCGGTCTACCTGCACCGATTCAGATGGGCAGAAACGCCCTAGTGTCCGTACTGTAAGGCCTTGGTCACTGTGCAACAAACGTTTTTGGAGTTTGTTAGATGGAATGGATTGGAATGTGTGGAAGAGCGTACATGGATATGTAAGGCGTGTGATAAAAATTAAGGACAAGAAGGAAAAGGGTAGCCGGAAAAAATTCTCAGGCCAACGAAAGTAGGAGTGTGCAAGGCTAGGTGAACGAGCAGATGTTTATACCTACACCATTGTTGTGTCCTGCCCGCTCACCGATGTGGAGGAATGGTTTTAGTCGGTAGGTGCTCAGCTTGGCGGGTAAATCCGACGCAGCCTGGTTCCCTTCCCAGTTGGTCTTTGGAAGATGTACCTCATAAAACAAGGAAAAGGTTATGCTATGATTATTATTATTATTCTTTTCATTGTTTCAAATTGATAATATTCTATGTCTCCCACTTATACAGGGTGTTTCTAAATTGATGCGAAATATTTTACAGGGTGATTTTTCAGCAAAAATTAAGGGGGGTCTTTGATATAAATTTTTGTTCAAAATCGCTCTCCCTCCAAGTTACAGCCCCTTAAAGTTGAGGGAAAAAAATTGTTTTTATTTAATATCTCCAATATGGAAGAATCTAGAAGAATGAAATGTAGCAGATAATTGATGCTAATAAAGTGGCATTTTTTGACAATTTTTGTAACCCTGCAATGTTTATACAAGGGGGTGAAAAAATCAACCCTTATGATATTTTGCACCAGAACTTTTTTATTCGTCTACATTTTCCTACTTAAAAAATTGATTTAAAAAGACGGACTTAAACTGCAACTTTTTTATGTCTTGACTATTCCTCGTAAAATTGTTAGTTTGATCACAAAAAAATAAAATAAGTTACAATTCGATATTACTTATACCTTTTTCACATAAATCCAGAAGCGTTATTGTTTGTTAAAAATAGAGTAAGCAGGTGTCAAATAATGTCACAATTGGCAGATAATTATTGCTAATAAAATGACATTGTTTGACGGTTTTTGTAGCCCGCAATGTTTATACGAGGGGGTGAAAAAATCATCCCTTATAATATTTTGCCTCAGATTTTCCTAGTTAAAAAATTGATTTAAGAAGGCGGACTTAAACTGCAACTTTTTTACGTCTTGACTATTTCTCAGTAAGTTGTTTCTTTGACCATAAAAAAATTAAATATTAGGTACTCATTACCATAATTCTTGCCTAATTTGTATAGGAACATCTTCAAGAAGAGTGGGCAACACTTCTTCGAGGAAATGGCCGTAGTCGTTTCCATTTAATCTTATTGGTAGAAAATATGGTCCAATTAAATAATCATTAACTGTTTGTCATTATGATATCATTCAATACTGGCATACTTTATTTTTTTTTTAACAAACGATAACCCCTCTGGATGTATGTGCAAAAGGAATGAGTAATATTTTATTTTTTTTATGGTCAACGAAACAACTTACTGAGAAATAGTCAAGACGTAAAAAAGTTGCAGTTTAAGTCCGCCTTCATAAATCAATTTTTTAAGTAGTAAAATGTAGACGAATTAAAAAGTTCTGAGGCAAAATATCATAAGGGTTGATTTTTTCACCCCCTTGTATAAACATTGCAGGGTTACAAAAATTGTCAAAAAATTCCATTTCATTAGCAATAATTATCTGCCCATTATGACATTATTTGACACGTGCTTACTCTGTTTTTAACAAACAATAACGCTTCTGGATTTATGTGATAAAGGAATTACTAATATCGAATTGTAACCTATTTTATTTTTTTGTGATCAAACTAACAATTTTAGGAGAAAAAGTCGAGACATAAAAAAGTTTCAGTTTAAGTCTGTCTTCTTAAATCAATTTTTTAAGTAGAAAAATGTAGACGAATTAAAAAGTTTAGAGGCAAAATATTATAAGGGTTGATTTTTTCACCCCCTTGTATAAACATTGCAGGGTTACAAAAATTGTCAAAAATGCCATTTTATTAGCATCAATGATCTGCCAAATTTCATTCTTCTAAATTCTTCCATAGTGGAGATATTAAATAAAAACAATTGTTTTCCCCCAACTTTAAGGGGCTGTAACTTGGAGGGAGAGCGATTTTGAACAAAAATTTATATGAAAGACCCCCCTTAATTTTTGCTGAAAAATCACCCTGTGAAATATTTCGCATCAATTTGGAAACACCCTGTATATTTTGTTTTTTATCTTGGGTAATTCTAATTTGTATTTTGTACGGTTCATCAATTCCTGTTCCTGTTTACAGAATGATTTACTGTAAGATACTGATATCTATGATCGCTAACACATATGCAACCTTTCCAATAGTCGGTTAAAATAGTGGAATCCTTCTTAATCCAATCTTTATTAATTGGAAAAAGAGTACCAGTATCTCTACATTCTACAAGGACCCTAAATATTCTTCAAAAATTTTCTTTAAAAACCCCCAAATACCTGTACCTCAACATTACATCCATGATGATATTTTTGTTTTTCAAATTTACTTTCATCTATTGTATCTTTAATCTTCCTCCTCTTTATTGTCCTAATGCCCTAACGCTGACGATTATATGTTTATAATATAAAAGATTGTCGTAGGTTTTGTTAGTGCTCATAATAAACTTGGGGTGTTAAATTTCATCATCTTATTTCACAGGAAATCACAATGTCAAATAGGCTCTTAAAAACGAAACGTATTCTTACGATAGCACCCTACTGTTTGGATATAAAGACTTCACCTGTTTGTCGCAGGTGCAAAACAAACATAATAGTTAAAAACCAGTCTCGGAACACTATTTATCGCTTTTCGTGTAAATACATCTGCATTTTAAATTTGTTTTATAAAATGATTTTTATAATGAGACCTGGAATTCCGGTAGATACGATAATTAATTGGTAACAAAACAACATATTTTTCGAGGAAAAACATTTTATTATTCAACATAGTTTTAACACTATTAAATTTAAATTTCGTTATAAATCGATGAATTCTTAAGCAGTGATTATCTCACAATTAAACAATTTTTTTAACTACTACCACAGAAGCTTTTTTACAGATTTTAAATACATGAAGAAAATTTCGGAAATAATGCACTTAAAAGAAAGCCAAAGAAGATCTTCTTCTAAAACCTAACAATTCTTCGTATACTAGATTCGTGATTCCCTATGGAGCTCAACAAATCCAGAGAAACCTTTAAACTCACAGGAATAGAGCCTCCAGTGACTTCCAAAGAACAAGAACCTACTCTTCATTAGCAAATGGAGACCGTTTTTACTATATATTGTTTTCTCCCATTTTTTTTTTCTAACAAGAAAATCCATATTATTATTTTTTCATCTTGGAGAATATTCCTTTGTTGATTATTGGAATTGTTAGTTTAAGTCTATAATAGGGAAGTTAGATTATGAAAGGACGCAAATTGAGAAGCAACAGTGCTGCAAGAAATACTCAAACAATTCAGTTTTTCATTTCCAATCCTTCAATGATGCACACTAGTACCCAAAATATTTGCTATTTTATTAACTTTTACTCGATCTTTATTTTGCTGATTTTTTTAATAATACACTTTGACCTAGGTTTTCACTACTTGGAAATAGTTTTAAATCCAGCTCTGCTTTAATTTCGGTTTTAACGGTAGATCACTTTAGTATACTCACATTTATTCTGTGTAAAGATGGAAGATTGATCCCGATTTTCTATTATGCCATTAGTTACCAAACATCTCGTATAATGCTAATAGTTGGTTTGGTACACTATGTGAACGAATATAACCATTTACTATTATCAGTAATTTACTGAACGTGATGATGAAAAGTTGAGATAACTTCATAATCGACAAGTTCGTGTTACTAATAATTGTTCATAATTATCATCATCATAAAGCTGTACGCTCCTGAAAAAGCTTGTTTACTTTTTGTTATGAATTTTTTAGTAATCGCCTTTTAAAGTGCGTTACAATTTCTATTTTATTCTCGTGATACCACGTTTAAATATATTATTATAAAAGCATAATTTAAATTGAAACGAAAAATATTTAATTTATAAAATTCTCGTGTAACAGTATCTCCAAACTCCTCCTAAACGGCTCGACCGATTCTCATGAAATTTTGTAATTGGTAGGTCTAAGAATTTTTTATACATCTTAGTGTTAAGGTTGGTTCACACCTATTTCTTTTTCATTTTTTTTATTTAACAATAAAAGTACTTAAAACCCGAAAATTAAGTAAAATCAGTCTAGCCAAAGCGGATGTTTCCATTTTATTGAGAGTAAATAAACCCATACAGCACGTGTAAAAACCGGCCCTGACTCCTTGATAATAATAAAAAAAACTAATGTTTTGCTAAAATGAAACTACTTGATTTTGGTTAGTATTAATATAATATCAACCTTTTTTTTTAGACACTTACAATAAATGAAATAATCAAACATTATTGAAATAGACTAAATTGTATTTCGAAGAGGTTTTACAAAAGAAGAAGCCAGATTGTTTGACGTAATTACTTGTACTTGGACGGGAATTACTAATCACAACAAGAGTCGATAATTTCACTTACAGTACCTCTCACGGCATATTTTTGAACGACAACTATTAAACTAAGTAATTCTTACTGATATAGGGACGGAAATAATAGTCTGGTGAAATTATTCCTAATTAAAAACTTTAGATCTTTACAATTTATATACACATTAATGTCAGAAGTGTAGTTATTTCAGTCAATAATTGATTCCAAAAAGTGACGAAAGTCTTTTTTGGATTAATGGTGGTGTTGATGTTCTTAAAGTCTAAAGGTCTAAAGTCTAAGTCTAAAAGTCTAGAGTTTTATAAGCCAAGAGAACAAGCTGGATTCAGATCGTGGTATGACATAAACGACGATTTGCTAGTGATAAAGAACCTAATAGAGAAATCCGTACAATCCAATAAACCTTTGGCACTGATATTTATAGATTACGAAACCAGCAAAAAATGTTAAAAGCATTGACTGAATGCCGAATAGACCATCGCTATCCGCTGGCTGCGAAGGATAGGGTGGGAGAACCACGAATCGATCGCAGCGCTCACCGTGGCTAAAAAAGAAACTTACGGCGGACGATTAATCAGTTTTTACTAAGGATTTTACATGGATTTCACTTATCCATGCGTCGATTTAAAAAGTAAATAAACCTTCGTCACGAAACCTGCTGTACAGTCAACTGCAACAACAATGGCAAAAATAGTGATCAGAAATTCTATAAATTTCCACAAAAAGTTGGAAACGAGAACAACGTGTGAAGTAGTGGATAATCGTTATCAAGAGGAAAAAGCTAATAAGCTAACTTAAAAAGCAACATTTTAAATATTTGCTATATTTAGTAGATACCTATGTTGTAGGAAGCATCACGTTTTATTTTTACGTCTTGCACATGTTAAGCCAAAACTAATTCTTTACCTTTGTTGGTTGTTTGAGGTTGGAAAGTTATGTCGTGAGTGATTGCTTGAAAAACAGTTTTAATTATTAATTTGGCCATGTTTAACTGAAAATACACAAAACGTCTGCATTATTAACGGCATTATAATCATATTATTATCATCTATAATGCCATATAGCCATTTGATATTTCAAAGTCCGCTGTAATTGTAAACGCAAGGTGCCGCTGTCATCGCGCACCCAGCGGATATCAACATATTAGTCAAACATATCTACCAAAATGCCACATCTAGCGTAAAACTATCCGAAAAAGAATCAAGTAAGGAGATACCATCTCTCCAAAACTATTCACGTCACTTCTAGAATATAGTTGCAAGAGGGAGGATTTAAATTAACATGGAGAGAAAGAAGCTCAGCCATTTGAGATTCGCAGACGACATCGTCCTTATATAGCCGATAGGATAGATAATAGTATAGACCACGTTGTATAAATACTTAGAACATGAAATCTGGTTAAGAAGAAATAACCAAATATCAACCCTCTCTTAGAGACCGAATCCCAAATGAAAAAATACAGACGCTATCAACAAAATAGAAACGACTTATTAAGTGGGCAGGTTACGTTCAAAGAGCCCAACGAATATGGGAAGAGAACCCGACCGGCAAAAGACTCTTAGGCAGACCTAGACTACCTAAGATTGACAGATAATATCGCAAGGGATTTGGATGTATTGGGAATACAGGATTGGAGAAATGATATCAGAGACTGAAACAGATGGAGGCAGGTCGTGAACGCAGCTAGGACCCACGAAGGGTTGTAAAGCTGCGGAGAGAGAGAGAGAGAGAGAGAGCTATCAAAAGAATCACGATGCTGAAATGGAATTGGGTAAGACACGTTTCCAAATTATCATACAACCGATGGCAAGATGTATTGTCGAGTGCAGACCAAGACAAGAAGCACACCGGAGCAGAGGCGACCTACCAACCAGATGGACCGAGGATATAAAGCGAGTTAGAGGAAACTGGACAATACAGAGATAGATGTAAGGAGCTGAGAGAGACCTATGTCCATTCGTGGACGAATATGGATTGTCGATGATGATGATGTTCATAACCACGTACATACTGAGGCGGAAACTACTTCATTTTTCTCGAGAGAAAAATATAGTTTACCCTTTATCTGATTAATAAATTGCAATTTTAGTAGATACCACAAACGTTTTGGGGATTTCCCAGCTGTAAATTTTGAGAAGAACATCTCAAAGGTTACTTCAAATTATACAATTATTTTTTGATAACTAATTAAGTTGTTACTTTTTAAAGATCCAATGGAAATGTAAACGAACTCAAATATGAATGTTGTTAAATACGGTTTCTAACTGCATTTTGAAAATATTAATAAACAAGTGTTAGCAAAATATTTCAAATAACTAGAGTGCAATGATGTCGATGTTAATCTTTTAATACTATAACTGAACATTCCCAAGAAGATCACAACCTATGTAAATACCAATCTATGTAAGTATACATGGTAATTTCCAATAAAATTAAACTCTGATCAATACAGTAATTTACAGTGTAAGCTAACTGTAAATTTGAATGTGATTTATTTACAACACCCAAGTTGTGTCCCACTAGCTTAATAGAATTCTTATAATGCATATATATTTATGTACAATAAAACGATGAAAATTAAGTTAAATTGTATAAATTAGATGTAAACATAACAAGAATATTTGCACGTCATCTTTGAATAAATTTGTCTAGAATTGATGGGTATCTTATTTTGAATAAAAATTGTTTTTATAACGGTAACAACCAAATTTTCTCAAACAGTGATGGATCCAAAAGTAGGAAGTATGAAATAAAGATAAAATCTTTATTGATATTTTAAAGCTGAAGAGTTTGTTTGTTTGAAGGCGCTAATCTCAAGATCTCTTGGCTCGAATTGAAAAATTCTTTTTGTATTAAAGAGTTGATATATTGAGGAAAACTATCTAAATATCAGCGCGCTATGATTATTATCAGAAGAGCAGCAATGCAAAATGTTGCAAAAGCGGGATTACAAATGTTTTGGGGAGCTTATCTTTCGAGCGCTGCGTAAACGCTAAATGTTACGGAAGAATCATGTATTAAGAAATTGAATAATAATTTCTTGCTTAAATCTAAAATTATGCATTCGTATTCCATACAGTAATCAATAAGTGATTTCAAGTTTCTTAACTTTGGAAAGGTATTTTGTCATTTAACACGAACTTTCGAAATTGCCTACCCTAATCTGTTGTTAATAACAAGTATACCAAAGTTATCAAAATGAATACTGCAATCAAGAGATGTTAATTTAAGGAGTGTGCGTGTCGTTGTTATCAAATTACAAGCACGAACAATCATTCAAAATAATTGGCGGATAACTGACCACAAAATATTACTGGATATACTTAAGTAGGATTAGTAACGGTGGATTCTCTTTTTCTTTTTTCTTTTAGAGATTAAAGCCTACGGCTTTCAGTTCTCAGGTAGGTGGACCTATGGTTGGTACAAAAATTTTAAACTATATATAAGCACAAGAATTTACTATACAGATTGTTATATAGCATATAATGTTTTAGCTGAAATTATTTTTTCTATATAAAATGAAATTTAAGTAGGTATAAATTCCTAAAAGAATTTATAAAAATGTTTTATATCGTGAGTATTAGAAGAATAGACATTTAACTCTCAGATATCGATTAAAAAATACTCGAAAGAGGTTGACCATCCAACTTAGATCTAATTTCATAAATGTATTTTGTTGCTCTTTTTAGCTCCTCGAGTTCAAGAAGGTAGGAAGTTTTTATAATACTATAATTTATTATTCAAAGCGGCAAAAGATGCAGTCTTTTGTGTGCTAAAAATGTATTCCTTAAATGATTAGTCAAACAAATCTCAAAGTTGTTGTGAAAAAATATTTTTTCCAAATTTTTCGACAACGATATACCACGAACGAATCAACCGATTTTGTTGTCCAAAACGGCATTCGATGTCATTTTTTTGCAACCGCTAGAAAGTTATTCTCAAAATCCATCGGAATCTACTTAAAGAAATGACTTCAAATTCCCAGGAGGTCTAAGTTGAGTGGAACTCTTTTGAATCGGTCAAAATATTAGTACAATCATTTTGCCTCCAGTGTCTGGATCTAGATCTGGAAAATTTGAGAGGGGCGAGCAAGTGCTTCATTTCGTGTGTAGGGAAATCCACACCTCAGGCTATCTTTAGGCCTAAATATTTAAAATAGGTGAAGAGATTTGCGAGGGGAATTTCCCAGACATCTGTTGGTGTAAGCCAGTACTCACCCAAGATGTATCTTCTGATTTTAGAAGAAACAGTGCATGCTCTACTGTTTCCTCGTCTTGTTCGCAATTTCTGCATAGGGGCGATTCTGTTAATTTCATCCTATAGAGATGTTTTCGCAATATTCTGGCTGGCCTTAGTTAGAGTTTGGTGACATTCTAGTACTAAACTTTCAGTACTTTGTGGTTTATTCAAAGTCAGTATTGCTTATCGGCAGTCTGTGTAAATATTTAGATTCCTCACTGTGATGTTCTTATTGATCAATTGTTTTGCAGCTATGTTTATGCGTGTGAGTTCTGACTAAATTACACTTGACAAGCCATCCATAGCCCATTTCATTTGTATGCTCAAGGATCTAAAGTAAATTCCACATCCCACACCTTGCTTTGTGTCTGTCTGATCCATCCGTGTAGGCACTCAGAGCGTTCACTAAGTTGGGGTCTGTTGTCACTTAGACAAATCGTACAATTCGGGCAGTATTTTAGGGAACGTGGTTTTATGAGAAGCTCCCTCGATATCTATGAATACGCCCAGGGAAGACTATTTCGATTTTCTGTCCAATGATCGCTCTATCTGACCTCCAGTGTCAATGGTTGTCAAAGGTCAATCGTTTGTTACTGTTGTCATTCCTGGGGATCAGGGTCAGGGGATTAACAATCAATGATAGCAGTGTCAAAATGACGAGTGGTAATAGTCACTTTTTCAATAAACTTTAAGTAGAATAAAATAGTTATTATCCTAACAAGTGCGGAAAGTTATACTTTCCCGCACGCGAACTGCCGATGCCCGAACGACGCGAAGCGGAGTTCGGGCAAGCAGTTAAGTGCGGGAAAGTTAATTTCCGCAAGAGTTAGGATCAGTATTTTTTCTACAAGCAAAATCACCTCGAAAATTATTTAGATATTTGAAAAGATGCGATTGTGACAATTAAATCTTTCATAGTGTCAATAAATACACGACTGTAGCTATAGCAACCCTACTTAAACAGGTGAGTTTGTTGTTGCTTTGAGTAAGGTTTACAGGGGTGATTTAATAAATTATGATTTTTTTAAATATTTTTAAAGCCAAACATTTTAAAACTCCCTATTTTCATGTAAAATAATCCTATTTTTTTTTACTATTTGTATGTAGTCCAACAAGATAAAGATAATAATACAATAATTTGTCAAAAAGGTTATCGGAAAACATATCTAATTAATAAAAAAAAATGCGTGCGGGAAAAAATCTTTCCCGCACGCCGTGCGGGAAAAAGTATTTCCCGCACTCCGTGCGGGAAAGAGATATTTTCTGAATTAAAATGCGTGCGGGAAAGTGTTGTTTTACGCATGCTTGTAGAAAAAGATAATATGTACTATGTAACACATACACAAGTATATTTTTAGAAAACCAAATTAAATCCTACCCAAAATTCATTTTTAGTGCTACAAAAGGATAATAAAAATACCCTTTATTCCTGTTTTTTTAAACTGATCTAACCTTTTATGTTATTTTATATAACACTAGTTTTATTCATGCTTTGACACCAGTTTTATTGTTTCCACATATATAAATAGCTATCTATAAAATTTATGTTTATCGCAATGGTTCACGCCGTGTTTCAAACTCAATAAATAAAACTAATCCTATTTGACATTTTATATTTATGGAGTTCGGAAACAAGACATCATCATAGATGAATTATAGATAAGTAGATATTATTTTTTTAGCAATATTAATCGACGTTTACTTTTTACGATAGAAGACGTTTCTTAATGGTCAACTATTCGAGCTGACCAATCAAATTTGATTATCAATATAGGATATCCAGAAATTTCTTATTAAAATATTTTTTAAAATTATTAAAAACAAATTTTATAATAGGCAATTTGACAATGTGGAGATTTACAAGGTTTGTTCAGAAAGAAACGAGACTTTTGAATTTCATGGGCTACGTACATTCGATTCTCCAATTTTTTTTTCTTATGTTGGTACACATGTCCCTAGTATATATGACAATATTATCAGCCAGTTTGCATTGTTAATTTTCGTTTCACAGACAAAAAAGTTAGACGTGTTTTGTATAGGTAAGGCACTATAAACATATGGACAGTTTCTATAAGTGGAAGGTGTTCCGACGAAGTAAAACAGATAGTGTATCGTTTGCTTTCTCTTCCGAGCACATCAGTCAATTCTGCGCATTTTAGAGACTTTTCAAGCATGCGCAGTATGGATAAAAGGTCTCGAACGAAAGAGAAAAATAGTTATTTGTGACACAAGGACGGAAAATGACATTTTGCAAGAGCGAGTAAAGTTGTGTAGCCGAGGTGCGTAGCACCGAGGCGAAACAATACGAGCACTTGCAAAATATTTTCCGGACGTGTAACACACACTATTTTTTGGTCATACTAATTTTTAATATTTTCAAAAGTTCTGTTATGTTCAACAGTTGACCGTTTGTCCTACCTGCAGTTAGACCAGTGACTAGAAGACAGCTGACAGACTGTCAACTGGTATTGGTATGACGTGATGTTAATATTATAATTATAGTATTTATAGTTGTATAATAACTTGTTTGATACTGAATTTACGTGTTACTAGTGTTATTAGTGTTTTAATTAACATATAAGATAATCTAAAAGCTACTTTGCCGGCCTAGGCCGGAAAATGCCATTTTCCGGACGATTTTGAAGTAATTAATAGTATTGTTTCAGGACGGAGGACCAAAAAATATATTGTGGGCACCGTAATGTTGCCATTATGTTGGGACTATGGAGTTGGGACGTTCTTTCCCGTACCAACTGTCCATATAGAAGTATTACATAATATAAGGGTATTATCGTCAGCCATGTTTTGACCAATGTCAACTACAAAACCAGAGATAATAGAACAGATGTGGTGATGCATAATATAAAGTTGGCAACAAGTTCCGACATCAGTGCTTTAAACTATTCACTGTACTTCTACACCCTTTTTATGCTTAAAGTATCTTAAAAAAATATATTAAAATAACACTACTAGTACTTACTAAGGCACTATACGGTTATAACTACTTTTACGCTTTTCGCGCTACCAGCTGGTTCAGTTTCTATTTTCACCACTACAAAATATGATTGCACGTCTCTTTAATTTGTTAATGGTCTAACACGTGAATTTAGTGACATTGGACAAAACATGGCTGATGATAATACCCATGTTTGTTCGATTTTCTACTATTGAACAAAATGGATCAAAGAATCTGTTTAAATTTTGCGTTAAAAATGAAATAAAGTGTGCCAATGCATTCGAAATGTTGACCGTGGCATTTGGTGAATATACAATCTACTGTAAGTAAACCATAAATTGTAACTTATGTTCTTAGTTGTGATGAAATGGATAGAATACCTAAAATTCCGACGATTGAAAGAGCGCGACGAACTAAACGCAACACCAGCGCTTTTTTAATGCCCAACGCCTTGCGCTTAAAATCCAATATTACCTACCTACTTGATAAAAAAGTGTCCCGTTAGCACATAAGAAGATATTTTCGTTTCAATTTTTTTGATTTCAACGCTTTTTTAACGGACGCTAAAAAAGCTTTCGTGCGAATGAGGCCTTGCATGCAAATCTTACTAATTTAAATATTATAAACATCTTCGACTTTTATTTGTAAATTTCTTATTGCACCAAAATGCACGAAGCCTAATAAACTAATCTTTGCGTGATACTCGCATTGTCTCTTCCTCTCCCAATTTATTGTCTAAAACTGCCCTGTCATTTTTTTAAATATTTCATAGCTATTTATCGGCTTATTTGCCTTTTAAGTAATTCAATTAATAAAATCACATTATGCTTTGAACGTATTTTTTTATAATAGAGATTTTGGGATTTATGAAAGTGTTTGTTGAAAAAAAGATGAAGCTATCTCGTAATATTAATATGATGTAGCGTTTGTTTCTAATAAATTCCACAGGGTGTTGCAAAATAAATTGAAAAAGCACTACTTTAGTTTTACACCGAAGATAAGGGTAAAACGTGAATATTTGTTTGAAACCATTAGTATAGTATGTAGACAACAAAAATAGAATCACTTTGATCTTCTTTGATCCATATTTCGCTTAGTTTGCTAACGCTTTTGTGGAGCCTGGTGAGAACTGGTGAACAGCGATGCCAACTTTACCGATTTGTCGGTAGATCTACCGATTTAGAAAGTAATCTACTGATATACCGTCAAAATTTTCATCCAAAATTATTTAACTTTGTTGTATCTTAATTAAAACTTCCCTTTTTGTATTGAATAAACACTTTTTTCAAATCTACCGATTTCAGAAATTTTAGGTTGGCAGTAGGTACTGCTGGTGAGCGGAAAAGATACAGACCAAAATGCAGACCGAGAGCTGTGGTGGCATGGAACCAGTTTTTGCTAGAGTGATCCTACTATTCTTGTCTATACACGGTGGTATAACAATTCCTTAGAAATAGACCTCTAATGTAAAAAATTATCATTAAAATCTAATCTTTAAGCTTATGGTACCTTTAAGGTGTTTTGGAGCGTTGTGTAGATGTCATTGTACACCACACAGAGAAAAAGGTGTTCAAATGAAAGGCTAAATGAAATGTACATATAGGATAGAATGATTAACACCAATGCTCAGCATGCTCTCCATGCTTGCAATAGAAATAACTGTAAATAACTGGCTGTCTAAAGGGAGGGGCTTTATCACCTTTACTGTGGAATATGGTTCTAGACAGCCTCATACACCGCCCCAATGAACAGGACTAAATCTATATAGTAGCCTACGCAGATCACATTGTAATTATGCCAACAGGAAAGTTTGAAAGCACCCTATGCGACAGAATACAGACTTTTAAAACTTTAGAGACATGGTGTAAAGAGCAATCCCTGTCTATTTACCACAAAAAGACAAATGGTTCTCTTCACGAAGAAAACAGACAGCAGGCCCCAACGTAGTGAACTCTCTGAGCGTCTGTACGGATGGATCAAAAACGCAGCAAGGTGTGGGATTTGGAATATACTCTAGAGCCTAAAAATGAGATAGGCTATGGATGGCTTATCAGGCAAAAGGATGAATCAATAGGAACATTACAGGTAGGAATGTAAATATTTCATAGACATATTAATACAAATGGACCGGCTGTGCAGCGAAATAAGTGATTCCAGAGTGAGACGGATAAGAAGGATAGCGCTAGGTCTGGCAGAAAGCTCCTAATTTACATTTGATTTACGTTGATTTTTAATGTTTTTGGTGTTTATCTTATAAATTAAATATATTTGACTGTGTTTATAGTAATATTTATAAACTATGTAATATATCGCACACACTCTATAATATTTTATAGTTATTAACCTATTAAGTTGGCGTCTATTGTCTAGTCCACAAGTTCAAAAACGTGTTAAATAGAAATAAAGCTCCTAAAAATATGTGCCATAGCTCATTCGATTCGGAATGACGTCTAGAAAAATGTTTTTTAAGGGTATATTAGCACATAAAAAATTGCGATTGTTATTAACAAAATAAGATAATAAAAAAAAGGTATTTAGTTTTTCGTTAATAACTTTTAAAATAATGATATTTAAGAAATTTTGAAAAAAGATCCTGAAAGAGAAGGAAATTTCCAATAAAAAAGTCCCATCTGCCGGAACTCTATCTCCATTATTTATAATTTTAATTTGACGTTAAAAATAGTGTTCCGCTCGGCTTTTACCAGCATTCGCGCGCTGCCGCTAAACGGGGTTTATCAGATAAAATATTTTTGTTATGACATAAAATGTGATTTTAAAAACTTGAAAAAATTCCAGTATTTTCCTAACACTTGAAAGAATCTAATTCAGTTGGAAAAATCCTTTTGTCACTATTTTTCAAAAAGTTATTCAATTGTTAACTAACAATTTTTTTCCTAATCTCTGTTGGCATAAACAATGGGATAAAAGTTATAAATAATTGGCCTAAAAATTTGAAACTTAAGTTTCATCAAAGACTTCAAACAACCACAAATGAAAAAGCTTTTTTCACTACTAACCTGAGAAATTGTTATTATTTACTCCATTCTCCTAACGAGAATTAATATTTACAGTTCTATAATTTTTAAGATATTGACATAATAATAGCTCACTTCTCACCCTGAGTATATAATATAGTATTTTTTACATAAAACGTAATAAAAAGATGTATTTCCCTTAAGCTCTCATTTAAATAATGTGCGTTTTGCCAGGCCTACCTCCGTCTCTCTCTCGGATCTCTCTTTCTAATGTTGGCCGCAGAAGCAGCTGTTGCGAATATGGGAAGCGGCCGGTCCATTTGTATTAATATGTCAATGAAATATTTACACGGATTGCCGACAAGCATTACTGACCTTGAATAGAGCACGTATTACTTCAAGTTCAGTACTAGAATGTCACCAAACTCTAACTGAGACCAGCCAAAATAACGTGGTCACTCTGAGTTAGATCAAAGGAGATGTGAACCCTAAAGGTAACCGTATTGCGGACAATTTAGCAAGGAGGGCTGCAGGCTACAAATATATTAGCCCTCGCTCATCTACCAAGCTAACAATGTCCGCTGTCGTGGACCTTATCAAACAGCACTCTCACCAAAACTTTATACAGTGCTAGGTTAAAACAACGAACTGTAGACTGGCCAGAGAGTTATTACCTCATCCTGGCGAGGAAACAGTAAGAAAATTTAAGGCATTGACCAGACAAAATCTCCGAACAGCGGTGGGAATTTTAAACAGGTCACTGTCAATTGCGACAACATCTCTTTACGATGAAATTAGCAGAATAGCCCCAATGCAGAGGTTGCGATTACGACGAGGAAACAGTAGAGCTTATAATGTATCACCACTTTTTCTAAAATCAGAAGATCTGTGTTTACACCAGTCAATGTCAGGAAGATCCCTCTCGGGAGTCTCATCATTTTTTTTAAATCCTGCCTAATGACAGATTAAGGTGTGGATATCCCTACACACTAGAGGATGCACAATGGGCCATATTTAGTCTCAGTTCCGACAGAGCACTTGTTCGCCCATCTCTAATTTTCCAAATCCAGAAGGTGTTCAAATTAAAAAAAATCTTTATTAAATTTGCACTACTTAACAAATATAAAGTGTTAACAACCACTTCGAAAATCGTGGCCTGTGCAATTTAATCATTTTTTACGATTTAAAGAGGATAAAATATAATACAATTAATGTAGAATACAGTTAATTTGTGAAATATTGTTTACGTATGAATTGCAGAATTTTTGAATGGTGTTCATTGACGAGTTCAACCAATAATTATCGCTTCATTTTCTTCAGACTTAAAAGACTGGCCGACGAAGCTTTGACTAAGAGCTTTTTTATTTAGAAATGATTAGATATAGACAATTGCAAAAATACCACCTGAAGCTTTTACAAATAACTTTTTTAACTGACAACAACTCAACTGCTATATTCAACCACAACTCATTAACTCTTTGTCTTCTCTTTTCCCACACGCTATTAAAAGACTCCATGTTTAATTAATAATAATGTGTAGGTATACGTTTTCTAAGGTCCAAAGAATGCGAATGGTTGGAATAAAAAACCTGCTTTAATTTACATTCTATTAGCATGTTAATAAATTCTTGTCTGGTCTAATTCTTGTTGTCGATGCGCACTGTTGTAGATGTGTATCCGCCTAACACCTTCTTGCCAATATCGATCTATTTTTATGATTGATTGTATTTGGAACTAGACCAATAAAAAATATTTGATTTTATTCGAAGATAAAGAAATACATTTCATACTAAGAATGTTATTGCAAAAGTTAACTGATGCCTGATTTCTAGTGAGATTCAATTTAATGTTTAAAACAAATATTTGAAAAAAGATTCCTGATGATTACTGTTAGTTATAGGTAATACCGTCAGCTAATTTGACGTATAATTATTGCAATCGTTTAACGGTATACCGGTATAACTCCGAGTTATTTAATTTTTAAGCTAAATTTAACTGTGCGAGAATGTCAGAGTGCAACTGAACGTAGGATAACACTGATGCTAAATACATCTGCGAGACAAGACAAATGCTATTTACAATTTTTAAGACTAAAGGTCTTTACACACATTAGCGTACAGTGGCGACGACTCCAGTGCGGTACAGACGACTTCAGAGACAAATAGATAATAGTGAATGGAAGGAATGAGAGAGACATGTTCTGACATGTCCGGCTCAGGACACAATGGTCTACTATTCAGTGTTCCGATAAAAAAATTAAAATTAATCGCCACCGATACATTTTAATGAACACTGACGTGGTTTTTCTTTATTTTCAAAATGAACGATTAATTTGAACTCAAAATCTTCCATATCGGATGAACCAAGTCTCGTTTGCATCTTTTCAAAATCTTCATCATCCAATAGCAGTGCGATTGCAGTTGGTGACATTGCAGTCAGCGTGGCAGATAATATTTAATGTTTCGTCCCCATCATCACTGCCGTTCAATCCTAGTGGATTATGGCAATGCCAAGGCATATCGTAATCCGATTTTACAGGTGGATTATTCCTGTTTAGTCTATTTCTTTATAGGTCTGCGTGTGTTTTTTCTGCTTTGATTATCTTTTTCCAATCTTTTCTGTCTCTGCATTTCGATTTCCAGTCTTTTATTTTCCTTACTTTTACGTCTTCCTCTATCTGGTTCAGCCACCTTAACCTGGGTCTTCCTCTTCTTCTTGGTCCTAGCCGTGTCCAATTCGTGATTTTTTTTATCATTTCTGTAGGTGTTCTTCTCATTATGTGGCCTGCTCATTCTAGTTGCCTTGCTTTTATGTATCTTGCAATGTTCGCTCCTCCCATTTCTTGTTCAACTTCTTTGTTAGTCTTCATTCTTATTTCCCATCACTTGTTATTTTTGGTCCCAATATTGATCTCATTATTTTTCTTTCCACTATTCTTAGATCTTCTTCATCTTTTTTTGTTAGCGCCGTGGTTTCCATTGCATGGGTTATAACTTGTCTAACCAATGTCTTGTACATTTTGATTTTTGTTTTTCTGCTGAGGTTTTTGGGTCTGAGTAGTTATTTATTCCTTCCAAAAGCTTGCATACTCTTCTGAATCCTCTCCTATATTCTCTTCTTGCTGCTTTTTCCTATTGTTATTCGTAGATAGTAGGTAACTTCTTCAAATTTAGATTTTCCCGTTATTATTAGTCCCCTAATCTCCGTTCACTTCATTTTTAAACATTAAATTATTTTTTTAAGTGACAACAAGGTCCCCAAGAAAATATGAAAGAATTTTAATAAAACTATGAAACCGCAAAAACTTACTGTAATGGATCTTTAAGAGTTGACTAAACATAAAAACCTTACCAAACTTGAAAAATTGGAATTGATCATAAAATTAAATCACAGACTTTAGATTAGATAATTTTGTATGTATTGACGCACAGAAAAATCCAGTTCTAGACTGTATCTTATATGTATAATTACGTAAAATAACCATGAATACCTAATCAAACGACATATGCTGTAGCACAACTGAAGAGATATCATGGATTTTTTTACTAGTTGAACTTCTCAAACATTTAGAATGAATTGCGAGAATTTTATCTCTGCATCAGCAATTATTATCTGAGTCCGCGCACCTAATGATACGTAATCGAATACAAGGGATATACTTGATTAAAGATGATGAGTTTTAATATGGATCGCATGTCTGAACTGTAGTTATACTTCTTATAATATAATAACTTTAACGACAGTAGCTGCTACGATGGCGACATGAACAACGTTTAATTTACTCTTTAACAACAACAAAAACCCGTTATTTTTTACCGAATTTAAGAAGACGAGGTTATAAATTTGTCCCGTACGTTTTTAAGTGAATACTTAAGTTACTATTACATCTAATTTTATATATTTATGAAATGATATTCTAAGTTTTGATTGGTTAAGATTAAGTTGGCGAGTTGTTTGCAATTGGAGCCGACTTTAATGAAGTCGAAGTCAGGTGCCTAGTTTTTTTAAAAATCGAGTTTTTACCAGATCTTCACGTTCTAAGGTCCTAGGAAAACGGCTTGATCGATCAAACGAGAAAGAGTTTCACTTAACTTAGACCTCCTGAGCATTTGAAGTTGTTAAAAAAACGAAAACCAACAATTTAAAAACGATGTTTTTTGAGAATAACTTTTGGCCGTTGTAACGATTAATTCCATAAACTAATCAGCTCTTAAACTTAATAAATGACGTCTAATAACGTTTCGAAAATTACAATCGATGGATATGGTTATCGAAAAATTTGGAAAAAAGTGTTTGAGATTTTTTGACTAATCAATTTTGCAGGATGAATAATATTTTTAGGACTTGAACATTTGAATCGATCGTTAACAAGAATTTATTAGAAATTTTCGTTTTTTAAGCTCAAAAAATACCTTCTTGAGCTTGAGGAGCTTAAAGCACCAGGAAAAATATCTGAAGTTAGCGGGGAGTTGTAAGGGTCAACATATTTTCGAGTCTAGGTTTATTGTACTTCTTCTATTGGTTCAAATCACCCACTCTAGGATCTTGGAGGTACTATAGGTCTCCAAAAATTGACCTATTCAGCACCTCGCAATCGTACAGTATGTGTTTGACTGTTTCTGGTTCCCTGCCGCATAATCTGCAGGTTCAGTCTCCATTAAACAATCCCATGGTGTGTAGGGGTCCCTTGACATGTGCATAGACTGTTAGGAATCTTGTAATGACTAGTTGATTCCTGCTGGTTTTCCACAGTGTTTCAGCTCTTCTGGTAGCACAAGTTTGTTGAATACACATTCTAATGTGTTGTCTATGGATCCAGATTCCCATTTGGTTCTGGACTGTACTTTTTGGTACCCCAAGACCATAGAATGGCTCTGGACCATAAAATTTTGTGACTGATTATTGTCGTGCAAGTTTATCAGCTTGCTCGTTGTGTTATGTTCCCCTATATCCTAGCACGCAAATTAGTTTGTACCGTTATGTTCCGCTAGGATATTGAGTTCTACTTGACGTTCGTGGACTAGTCTTAAGACCAATTTAGAGGTCTTTAATGCTCCAACAGCCTCCTGACCAGCTGTGCTTATATTTGGAAGCCCTCAAATTATTTTTTCTTTCGCATTTCAAAATACAGTTGTATATGTTCTCAGAGTCACAGAACTTTTTACGTTTTTGTCACTGCTGTAAATTCCTGCCTCTGAACCCTCTTGAATCTTAGATCCAGGTATGTCCTTGAAGTTTGGGTTGAGTGCTTGCATTCCACCTGGAATATTCTCTTGAACATGTATTTGGGAACCGTGCGGTCTGATTTTATCTCCCAGATGTCTTCTCCAGTTTTCTGTTTTATTTTGTTGTGTCCTGATTTAACCAAACTATTTCTTAGTTTTCATTTATCATATAAAAAAATCAAAGAAACCTACCTTTTTTATGAAGAAATTTAGTTACAGACGCGTTGCATTTCATTTTTCATTTGTTTTAAAACCTAGAAAAAGAAGTCAAGAAATCAGAAAGATTTAGTCAGAAAGATTTAGAAAGCGCTGGAAATATTATTCATGACTTTACAATGCGAAGACGACTTTCGGAAGGTGGAAGAAAAGCATTAAGACCTCAAAGGAAACAGCTATAGACTACTAGAATAATGAAAAAACGGTATGATTGGGCAAAAAAATATGATAGATTGGCTGCTGAAGATTGAAGAAAAGTGTTGTCCTCAAATGAGAGCCACTTTTTGGTACAAAGTCTCGTGTCGTCAGAAAAATTGCCAATGAACAACTTACGCTGGCTCAAATTGGTCAAAAAGTTAAACAACTTCTAAAGAAAATGTTTTCGGGCTGCATTTCAATTAATAATCGTGTGTGATGAATTTTCAAAATACAAAGACTTGTTGGAAAGAAGTTTAGAAGGAGAGCTGACAAAAGTAGATGCTATGACCAACCAATTTTTCAACAAGATACGGCTCCTTGCCACGTCTATAAGACGAAGATGAAATATTTCAAGGACAAAAATATAAAATGCCTTAAATGGACAGAAAACTCACCGGTTCTCAATCCAATTGAAAATCTGTGGGCGATTGTGAAAGCTAGACTGCGCAAAATGGATTGCAAAACAAAAGAAAAATTGATAGATGTTGTAATCCAGATGTGGGATCCGTAAATCACAGAAAAATGTAAAAAACTTGTTGACTCTATGCCAAAGTTCTTCAAGAAGTTAATAAAGCGAAGGGAGAATATTTTTTATATTAAAACAATGTTTTTTGTATTTGTTCGTAGGTATATAACAAATAAATGATGATTTTTAACAAATGACAAAATATGATAAAATTATAAAAAACAAAATAAAAACATGGAATACAATAAAAAAACAAGGAAAGACAGTAAAAAGAAATCGTTGATTTAAAAGGTGGTACGGGTCAGCTAATAAAGCATAAAAAATTTCTGATACAAATATTTAAAGTACTCATCTTACTGTTTTAACTAACCCCTAATCCTTAGTCTATCTAAATTAATTAAACGCAATTAAAAATAAAATAGTAAATTATTGATAATTAAGTTTAATCCCATAAACTAAGGAAAAATTCCCCATATTCTTCCCACAGTGCCTTTTGGTAATTTCACACCAAGCCAACTCATTCGGGGTGTCAGAATTATTAAATTAATACTTCCAATATTTACATCTCCCGTTGCTTTAGCGTCATAAATTAATTTAATATCAACTCATACGCGATTATCGTGGATGAACGCTGCTCGATCACATTCGATCTTAATATCAACTGCCACAGGGATTACCCGTTATGGAAACTTGCAAGAAGAGGTTTGACACTATCATTGAGAGAGTGAGAGTATCTTTAATTTGAATTAGTTCTGTTTACTGTTGTTGGTTTTTGACCGGTTCATCAGCAATATAAACAAATTTATATATTTATTGTTACAATTTTATAGTGAATACATCTTACTATGTGTGACAAGGGAAACAAGACGATTTCTGACGAGGGCGAGAGTTGACTGCCCGAGCGAAGCAAAGGCTACCATCGCCCAAATAATTACTTGTTTTACTTTAATTCTTTTTTATAATTACTTAATTTATGCTTTATTTATCTACTTATAAATACAAAGATTTTGTTAATAACATAATGATAAATGCATGTGAATAAATTAGGAATATGAGAAGTGTCGAGTTGAAATATAATCATTTCTGCATGGCTTCACATAGCGTGCATTAAATAAATACTTATGGTGATCTAGTTTTTTTTATTTCGTGATGTAATTATTTAATTCTACATTGATACAATTTTATCCATTAATATGTCACTTGATATTATAGAACAATCGGTGAGATCTTGTATTTTGTCCTACTGACCAATTTAGTATAAAATTGTTACATTATTATATTGCAAGTAGGTAATCAACCTAACTATTTTGAATTGAACTTATGATACGGTTCGTATACCGCTCATAACAAACAAATCACAGTAGTATTAGGTTTGTTCCAACTGACTAGTGGTATCGTTCTAGAACGGTTCGCGCATGCTCATTATAAAAAATGCGTTCCAACTGACAAAAAACCGTTCTCGAACGATTCAGTTTTCTGTTCCAACTGTTGTTGGTATCGTTCAAGAATCGTTTTAGAACGGTGATTACGATTCTCGATGCAAAGGTAGAATCGTTGGTATCGTCATGCGCAATGGATTGACATCCAGCCAGCCAATATTTTTTATTCGCCATATTTGTTTTTATTTTGTTGTTGCTTGCAGTCTGCTTTAATATTGCGGTATTTTTGTGAAGAACTTTGGATTTTTAGTTGGTGTAAAATGAGTGATTTAGATGATAGTGATTTTTCGAACTTTAGTGACTCTACAGATAATGAACTGAACCTAATGTTACATGAACCCAGAGTTAAAAACAGTAATTATTTGGATAAGTGAAATAAAATACCTATTTATTATCAAAAATATACAAGACGAAATGATTGCGATCCATAAATAATCGTATACTACTTCATTTAGTTATTACTTTTGTTTGTTGTTATAGAAGAGACAGTGCCACAATATACACACGATGATTTTGTAAAACATTTTCGAATATCAAGACATCTAGTTAAAACCATTAGCGAGCGCTTCGAAAATAGTAATTTTTATAATGGAAGAATGGCACATGAAAACATTTCAGCTTTGCATCAGGTTAAATAATAGATGAACTCTTGAATTCATTTATATATCTTTATGTTCTATTAGTAGGGATGGCCCAAAACTAATGTCAAAATAGGTTTGTATATGTTTAAAATAAATTTTTTTAATCAGTACTGTTGTTTGTCAATCCAATAATTAATTTACCTAAATATACATTGAAAATAAATCACTTTGAAAGAATAAAAAGATTTATTTAAATTGTAAGAAATACATTGTTTAAAACCGAAAAAGAAAATACAGAATTTATTATAAAATCTGATGACCGGCCACGAGAGCACAAGTGGCCGATTAACGAAACAAAAATTTTACTTGATATATATAAAAAATACAAAAATATGTTGGGTACAGCACATGTAAAAAATAACAAACAATTGTGGGAAAGAATTCGACAGGAAGTAAGAAGTTTGTTAAAAACTGATGTGCAAGACAAGCATTGCAAGAATCGTTGGAAAGTTGTTGAGAGAAATTATAAAAAATTTATAAGAAAAAATTTATAGATAGCCAATCTTTTATTAAGCACCTTCTCCTATTAAGCTTACCAGTAAACTTGCTAGCTAAATAATATATATATAAAAGGCTAATACCTAGAACGATTCTTGGTACGATCATGCGCACTAATTGATTCTGTAACGATTTCAAAACGATTCTGGGATGCTTATAAAACGCGAGTTGGAACAAACCTATTGTAAAATTGGCCTCCAGTAATCATATGTTCTAAACGTAATAATAAACTTTTGTCTGTACTCTTCCCAGTTATGAACGATTTTGGCCTTATTAAAGAGCCTTTTCACCTGAGCCCTTAGCTTATGTAGGTGTTCGTTTCACAAGGGAGTGTTTCTTGTTTATTAACTGGTCTGTTGTGGCTTTCACTATAAGTGGACACTATAGCCTCGCTTACTCTGTCTACCTTCCGGTCCAGACTGGATACGTCTCTTATTGACTCAAGATTCCTTGAAAGAATCCATAGTCCTCCCAATTCATTCTCCTCGGATTTCTGAACTTGGCCTCAATAATTTTAGAGATGACAATATTGAACCTTCCATGTCTGTGCACCGATCCAGACGGATCGTCAGAGACAATCTTGTTAGAAATGTTGTTATAGTGCAAAGGGTCATATCAAAAACCTACCTGCGCGAAACTTTAACGAGTGTTGGCTTTTTGCCTCTGTTCAGCACTACTTAGTTTAAATTATAATAGATACTCACCTCGAGGGTTGACGTCCGTGCTTCCCCACGCTATGTGATGAGCGTTGTCGTCGGCCCCCACGATCAACGGTAGATTTCCCTTCGGCTATAGCCTATACTGTCCAGTAGGTAGCCTGGAGGGCAAACCTTGTTCTCTCCAGGGAAGTACACCGAACAAACCATTAGCCTTCTGGTGGTTTTTTTCGTGGATATTGACAGTATGGCTGCAACAAAATTATCAGTTCATAGCATCGGAAGTAGTTTACACTTAACTGTCTTAGAAAACAATATACAGGCACATGGCTTCATGGTCTTCATGTTGTATATTAACTCACTATGGTGCGGTTTTAAGCCTGCAACCCTACCTCCGTATAGCCATGGCTCCTGCAGGAGGACTACATCCACCTCTTCTCTCTGAAATCTCCGACATATTATGGCTGATGCAACTTTTGCATGTTGGAGATTTGCCTGTAGGACCCTGACTGAACCTACGTCTCCATTGACGGAAGACGTTCACTCTCCCCAGCGATCGCTTCCATTGTCGCGGCGCGACCTTTGCTGGAGGAGCCTGCGGTCTTCCCATCTTTAGTCGGGTCATTGTCGTGGTGGACTGTTAGGCTAGCCTTCCACTCTAAGCGTCCCTAGCCGTAGGACGCTCATCGTCCTTTAGACGGAATTTATTCTTTCCTATCCCAAAGTGGATGAGCATGTCCTGTGCTTTAAACGTCTCCACTGACTCCCTATCCATGAAGAACGACCATACCTACCCCTTTTCTGTTAAGCTTTTCCCAAAGACCTTCAACAGCACGGTGTTCAGCTAGTGATTGCCGACGTTTAGTCTTCTAAGGATTCGGTCGGAGTCTAGCCTTACCTTCTCCTTATCTTGTATGGACAACTAAACGGCTTTGGGATGTCTGATTCGTCCTTAGCCTGAAGGCATCCTGTAGCCCTTGTGCACTTGTATCGTCTGCACATGTGACCAGCATTTTCAATCACCGATTATATTGCCTTCAACTTTGTAGATTCTAGCTTTCTTTCTCGGTATCCAGTTTCTACCACTGCCACCCTTACACTTTTGAGGCCCTTAAAAGAGACCTTCCCTCGATATTCCTTTTTTTAAGGTTTACCTCGGGATGTTAATGAATACTTATAGTGCTCTAGTTTTTCTTTCATGTAATTATTCAATTCTACATTGTTACAATTTAATCTATATTAATTATGGCATTTAATATTATATTAGTGAGATCTCGTATTTTGTCCTACTGACCAATTTAATATAAAATAGTTACATTATTATACATATTTCAACTAGGTAATCAACTTCATCAGTCAAAGTAACCGTGAAAAATTACTTTTGAATTGAACTTTAACTTGGTAGAGATAATGATACGGTTTATATAATGCACATAATCTGAAAACCGCAGTAGTATTGTAAAATTGGCCTTCAGTAATCATAAACGTAATAATCAACATTATTTATGTGTAATTCTTCAAATTCTCACTTCGGTCATAAATGTCATTGGTTTAGAAGCTCTTCAAAGTTGTTTTAGGTGTGATTTTGTAGTTTAATTGGGTGTAATTTCAACTCAAATCCCAACAAATCAGTAGTTAGGCACCGAGAGAAAAATGTTGACAAATATTGTTACTGATACATTTTCAATGCTACCACAACAAACAACCTATCCGGATTTTTTTGGTTTAAATTCGTTTCAACTGATTAGTCTGAAAACGTAGGGTCTACCAGACTGAAACAGAAATTAGTTTCAATGATTTTCCATCTGTTTAAACCCATTTTCACATGAAAGAACCTACATAAGTGCGTTTTCAGGTAAATGGCTTTAAGAAAAGTCAATTTAGAAAACTGGGTAAAGGCTACCAACACGTAAGTTTTTGAAGTAAAACTTCTTTAGCGAGACTAGGAGTAAAAAAGTTATTCTAACGGACGTGACGTCATTCTAATAACAGAAACCGGAAACAAAACCTAATACTGACACGATTTTGCATGGGCGCCGGCAGCAGGGTGCAAGAGGGTGCGCTTGCACCCCCCTGCTATGAAAGAAAATACCTGAATTTACCAGAAAATTATATATTTTTTTAATTTTTTTATTAAATTATTGTTTGAATAAAAACTAAAGGCGTCGCGGTTGCTGTCCAAATCATTCTACATTCTATATATATATTAGATCATAATAGTGTGTAGATGCAGATGCACCCCCCTGAAAATAATCCTGGCGGCGCTCATGCGATTTTGCCTACTATATTAAATAAAATTAAATCTGTAATTGTATGAATTGACAGCTGATCATCTTGTCAATCGAAATACATTGCTTTATATAAATAGTTTTTTGTGTATAAAGTGTTTGTATTAAATATGAATAAACAATGTGGATTTATTAATGAAGAAAGTGATGAAAAAATATTGATTGAAAATGAGTGAATAGGTAGGTACTCTATATGCATAAATTTTATTTTTGGTGTGTAATTACACTATTTATACCTAATTATTTATACCTATTATTTATACCTAGCTATTTTCGTTTTATAGACTTAAAGAGCTAAAAAGAAAAAGAAATTGTGAACGTCAAAGGGCATATTATAAGCGCGCCAGAAAGATTTGAAGAAAAATGACAAAAATGAAAAAATGACGAGACAGCTACATTCATTATGATTTGATTAAGTAAGTTTATATACATACATACATAATATGATAGTAAATAATTGTTTATACGGAAGCTTAACGTTAAGTAAAGAAGCATGTTACATGTTTTTGTTCATGAAATAATAATATTCGAAATGTTTTAACACTTTCTTATACTTATTTTAGGTTTGGTTAGGTAGCCATAAAGGCCATAAAACCACTAGTCAGGATGGCTGATCTTTTACCAGCAATAACATATCCTTCGTAGACGTGAAGGAAACAAACTTAACTCAGGATTTTAAATTTTATGGAATATGCTATAAAATGCTACAAAATGAAATGGTTATCTAACTATCGAAGGCTCTTGTGTTGTATTACAATAAGGTAGATACAGCTACAAAATCACACATTCTAAACGTAATGTGTGTATATTTTTAATATTGTTTACCTATTATTGAAGCAAAACTTCTTTAGGCACGGCTAGGGGTAGATTCTAACGGAAGATTCTGATGGAAGTAACTGTATAATTTCAGCTATGGGAGGAGTTTAAATTTCCGAAATTTATTTATGAAATTTTCAAACGGTTTCAAATACATTAATGGTATTTATAGAGTAAAATCTATGTTTCACATTTTAGTTATCATAAACCTATTATTTCATATATAAAAAAAATAATGATAACTTTCAAATTCCTATTTCTAATGAATAATATAAATATAACATCTCATTTTTTTGTAAAGTATATAGGCAATAAATATGATTGAATTGTAATTAAATATTTATTTTCCGATACGTACGTCAACAAGTTTTACTTCAATCGCGCGTAAAGGTTACACGCACACTCTTTTTTTTTTGGATTATTTTGCACTAAGCATTTCTAATTTCGATTTCAAAGCAATTGGTTTCATATTCCAAATTGTAGTATTTTTATCCTTAAGCAGTAAATCTGCCAACTGTGTCCAGTTATTGTTTTACCTCTAGCAACATTTACAATTTTTAAAATTCAAAACCTTAATTTCATTATTGATTAATGATATTTTTCTTTGAAAGACATCAAATTTTGGCCGCACAATAAATGGATTTCTAGACTGATTCAATATCAGATCGAGTAAATTGGTTTTTCCCGGGATTCAATAGCAAATTGCGTTGAATGTAGTTTGTTACCAGTAACAAAAGGTATATTTTTAAAATTCACTGATGTTAATCAAGGAATTTTTGTGTTAGTCTTTGTTTATTTTAATGAAATATCGATTAAAAACTCACTCCGTAAACCAGCAGTTTTCAAACTTTCATATTTAACACCTCCCTATTTTATTTTATACAATTTTGCGCCCCGCGTTGTATTGCGAGAATTCAACCCGGGGAATTAAAATTAAAATAGGCAACACAATATATATCCAAGATGCGCGGCTATAAATAAAGAAGCGCGTTTGAAGGTGTAGCCTTTTGTTTTAAAACAGTTGTTGCATTACAATTTAAAGTTAAAGAACTAATTTTAAGTTTAGCGTTCTAATTAGTGGAGAAGAAAAACCGTAATGCTTTATTTGTTTAAAATTATTAGCTGCTGATAGCTTGAAACCCAATGGATTGAAGAGGCACCTAGAAACATTGAACAAGAAATATATCAGTAAACTGAAGGAGTTTTTCGAGAAAAGATCTACGAACTGAGAAGGAAAATAAAAGGAAGAAAGTCATAAGAGTTTGGCAGAAATCTGCGACAAGTTATTTTTAATGGAGCTTTCTTATTAGGTAGTTATCTTTGAAAAACTTAATACTCTTAATCTTCAACTCCAGGGAAAAGACTGAATCTTTTTGTAAAAAGAAAACTGCTTTGATATATTTTCACCTTATTATGAAGTAGGTATCCAGGATTTTCCACTAAAAGAGAATCATCAAATTGGAATGTTAAAAACTATGAAAGACCATTAGTAAAACTAGATGTATCATTAGGGCAAGACATTTCAGAAGATATCTATAAGAATATATGTAGGCCCATTCTGGAATACTGCTATCCTATATATACCAATATTCGACCATCCACAATGAAAAACATAAGGGTAGCAGAATCTTCGACTTTGAGAAGCATCACTAAAACTAGACACTCGAGAAATCCTCTACATAATCCACCAAATGCCTTACCTACTATATGAAATTACCAAAATTAAACCTATTGAACAAAGACTAACCCAACTTACCAAAAAATTCGCAACTACAAAACATAATGTAAGAGCTTTGGAAGAACTATGCTGCACAAGAAACCAAGAAAGGCAACGAAGAAGAAAATTGCCAAAAAAAACTATATTCGAAACATTGCAAGTCTTACACAGACAAGAAAACTGTCAATAAAATCTTATCAATTCATTTTTTTTATATATTGTCTAGTTGAATAATTTTATATCTAAATAATCTGAAGGACTCCGGTCGATGGCCTTCTGGTAATAGTTACCAATAAAGACATATTCCCTCTCTAAAACTTGAGTACGATACTTTTTTGCTGAAAAAAATATAAATTTGTCCAATTGGAATTAGGTTTGTAATCCATTTGACAGTTATCCTTATTGCCTATCACTGGAGGAAGAAGAAGAAGTAGAACTAATAGACGTTTCGTCCCCCTCATCACCTTAACACGACCCACTGGGGGGAAGCCCCACAGTTTGAGAACCGCTGGTGTAAACAATGTTCTTATATTAATAAATAGTTATTTGTGACACAAGGACGGAAAATGACACTTTGCAAGAGCGAGTAAAGTTGTGTGAAACAATACGCTTCTCAGGCATCTCGACTTTGCGACGCCAGCGCTACCTCGTGGCGCAAGGCCGCGTTAGCTTGAGTCAGGTGCTGTGTATTGCCTATTGTTTATCATGCAAAATCACTCTTCTGTAATAAGCGTTATTTAAAAACTTTAGTTGAAAAACCGCTAATTCTCGATTGTGAAAATGAACATCACGATCAAGAAATAAAAAAACTTTGTCATTCCATAACATTTTATTTGATAAACATTATTGATACATACTCGACTCGACGGACTGCGACAATCCAATCCTTGCGACGAGCTACTTCCCACGATTTCGAGGGAAATCTATAATAACTTATTCCTGGGATAGTATAACCCCGGAAATTGCACCCAACAACACAACAAGTGTGACCACTAACTTTTTTCGCGGATATTTCACGACAATTGATTAAAATTTTAAATTTAAAAAAGTACACACTCCGCTGGAATTACATAGCATATGACACTTATGACAGCCGATTGACCCAACCGCATGTCGCGGCAGTCCGCTTGGTGGCGCCACTAGAGGTGCCTGAGAGGCGTATACAAGCACTTGCAAAACATTTTCCGGGCGTGTAACACACACTATTTTTTGGTCCGACTAATTTTTAATATTTTAAAAAGTTCAAAAACTTTTTACTTTATGACATACAAGATTAGATGTTTACTGACATCTATTGCACGATTAAAAGAATTAGTAATAAGGAATGATTTTCTGATAATCGATTTCAAGATCCTAAATTTTTATACATACGAATACTGTGCTAATAAGCAGCACAGTAAAAATTGTTATTTTGGTAATATTAACATTAATAATTAATAATTTTATATAAAAATAGCAGAGACAATCAACTATTTTAGTTAAATGAGCAAAAAATAAAATCGAGATATGTATTTTCATAATCGAATGATAAGTAGGTAGTTGTAAATTGACATAAATGTCAAATTTAAAATAAAAGTTGTGAGAGAAATTAAATGTAAATTAGAATCCTGCTTACCTTTAGAAAAAGTTATTAGTTTAGTATATTATACGCTGTTTTTAAATAAATTTAATTAAAATTTGTTTTATTCATTATGTATTTTTGATGACTCATAGCGCCATCTCTTTAGATAATCTAAAAGCTACTTTGCCGGCCTAGGCCGGAACATGTCATTTTCCGGACGATTTTGAAGTAATTAATAGTATTGTTTCTGGACGGAGGATCAAAAATAGTATATTATTCAACGAGCGTATAATGGTAGCTATTATTCACGAAGATGAAGTTTACAACACGAACCACAGGCGAGTGTTGTAAATCATCTGAGTGAATAATAGCCATTATACACGAATAGAATACTATACTTTGTCCACGACATAATTGCTATAATCACAACTTTAAAATTCTAAATTTACGCTCTAATTAATGTAATTGAAGTTTCAAATGTATATGACTTACACTATATGATCTAAATTTAAAGATTAAAGTGTGTAGCTTAGATGTAGTGGTAAAAGGTAGGTCGATTCTTTATACATGTGTTTTGTTTGTTTACCCACGGCTCATAAGTAAATTGCGTATTTTTTAACCTATAACTCTGTCAGTAAGTGTCAAATTATTGAGGAGTTGTGTTATAGTTTCATTTACTAAACTAGTGAAGTAAGTAAATAGAAACCTGTATTATTATGCTGGTTACCGACAGTTTTCATTAAATTAAACTAACCTTTGACATTTCTCAGACAGGACCGTCTGCGAAATCAAATATTTTTGACAACTTATGCCAAAATTTAAATTTTTTATTTCTTATTTTTAGTTTTATAAAAAACCATTTGGTAAGTCGTGGGTAAAGCATAGTACTTCACTCAAGGAACAAATTGCATATTTAGCTCGTTTCTTTAGCCCCTTCGCTCGCAAGCTCGCTCATGGGCCAAACACACTCGCTGTAATATGCAATTTACTCCACTCGTAAAGTAATATACTATTACACCATTGACATATAAATACGGATTGAAATGTCGAAGGAAAATATAAAATTTGTCTAATATGAGTTATTCTCTTATAAAGTTTGGACATACGTTCTGTTGTGACGTCATGCAGTGAATAATGAACCATTATTCACTAGTGAATAATAGGTACTATTATTCTTTATGAAGCACTAGTATAATGAACGTTTTGTAGAACAGTCGTGGACAAATAAGTTTTTTTTATTTATTAACAAAAATTACAAATTTTAGAACTGATAATTCGTGTATAAAAAAAGATAATCTTTTACATTTATTGCTGTATATAATTCTAAACTACTACTATTAAATTAGATAATATCCTTCATAATACGTTTTTTTTATTTACAGGTAAGCTACTTTTATAGTTTAATATCTTCACTACCACTTAATCAGGTAAGATAATAAAATCATTATACGATAATTTATTTGTACAGTTTCACCGTGGCTGCTATTTAAGTAATCAAAAGAGTCATTCGAATCATCCGAAGTGACTGCTTAAAATAGAAATTTATTTGGTGATTTATCCGGTTTAGTATTTACATAAACATATCAAGAAACCCGTTTCATAATATTCTTGTAAAATGGTTTTAATGTGAATTTCTCACTGATGTAGGCAGTCTTTGGCTAAGATATATTTAGCTATTAAGTTTATATGTAAAGGGAGGAGACATGTTTACACTCTTAGATTTATTGATTAGATCGTCTAAAAAGATAGGGGACTAATAAACTTTTTTCTTCTTGTGATTTCTACGTATTTAACTGTTACCTATCTAAACTAGTTTATTATGTAATAAATTACTTGCACAATTTAAATATTCCGAAATAGGTAAATATTAATATAATAAAATATATTACAAACCCATATGAGGTCTTGCTATTAAATAAGAAGACTGGTTACGAAAAAGGGTTTTATTATAAAAATTATCAATATACTCCCCCTCCCTTGCCACACACCCTTCCATACTTTTTTACATTGATCGCTTTGGTGGATTCTTCTTTGGTGAGGGCCATCCACTTAAATCGAATCCTTTTCAAAGCAGATTTTACCTACCGAACCAAAAAAAGTCACATGGTGTCAAATCTGGCGAGTACGGCGAGTGTTATGGGCAGGTGCGTTGTCCTGGTGCAAAATCCACGAGTTGTTCTTCTAAATCTCGGGCCGTTTCTTACGAACTCGTTCTCGCAGTGTTGCCAAAAATGACAAAAAGTATGTCTGGTTGACAGTCTGACCCTCTGGAACCCATCTAGTCGTCACGATATCGTTAATGTTGAAAAAGACGATCAATATTGCCTTGAATTTTGGTTTGTACAATTTTTGTTGTTGTGCGATTCAGGTGTCTTCCAATGTAACCATTGACTCTTTATTTCAACATCTTATTGAAAAATCCACGTTTTGTCGCAAGTAATAATGTTTTCCGTCAGTCCGGGTAGTCCGGGATCTTCTTTTAAGCCAGTCTCCTCGTTGATATTCCAATTTGGTTTCTGGTTCTTCTTACCAATCTCTCTGACTTCTTTGCAGTAAATGCACGTGGTCTACCACTTTTTGGGACATTCAGACATGATATTTCCTGGTCGCACTACTCTAGTTTTCTATAAATATTTTCAGATTTCAGTTTTGGGTACACGCCCAACCAACTTATTTTTTTCTTTCTAATTTATACGACATCATAAAGCAATAAACAAACTAAACAAATGCAACTTGATATTAGTTTTTTTTTTTGTTAAAATGAAAGTTTCTAATACTTATCAGGTAAATCAATGTTTGAGAAGACAATGATCAGAAAAACAACGCAACTGGAGAATCAACGAACGGATAAATTGTTTATTTACAGAAGAGTCTAGATTTCGTTAAAACAATATCGAAGGTCTCGTATTTTGGTTCGAATGGAACGGAGATAGAGGTATATAATCATTATAAGATGCCTACAATTGCTTTTGAAGAGGCTCTATTTTCGCTTGGATTGTTATTTGTTCTGATGGCAGCCCAGACCTTGTGGTCTTGGTAGATGCTACTATGACATCTTATGGATAGAGAGAACCAATTACCATTTACCATGATATTTACTATACTAGGCATACCTAAAATTATCTTGTCCATTGGTTCTTGCGGTAGATGTTCCCATTGCTCTCTAAATACATATCTATTAATCAAATTTGTTTTTTAAAAACGCTTGTTTTTACTTGCTTATTTGGCTATTCTTCTTCGAGTACCTTGCCCTATTATCGGACGTTGGCAATAATATGTAATCACTTTATTCACCGCATCTCGGAATAGCATAGTAGATATTTTGTGGTATCACTCTCGGAGGTTTCGGAGCCAAGATGTTCTTCTTCGTCCTGGTCCTCTTTTTCCAGCAATTCTACCATGTATCACCAGATGTCTCATCATGTGGCCAAAATATTCGAATTTTCGAGTTTTTATTGTTTTAATTATTTCTGTGCTCTGTTTTATTTTATGTAAGACTTCTTCACTTCTTACCTGGGTAGGTACACCGTGTAATTCAGACCCACATTTTAAAAACCTCCAGCTTCTTCAGTAAAGTATCTGTCAGCGTCGAACTAAATTGATTCCTTTGTCACACAGAATTCTTTAATTTAACGAAGGTGGTTCTGGCTTTTTCTATGTGGATGTGTATTTCTTTGCTCATATCCCAATTGTCGTTGACATTGGCGCCCAGATAGGTGATTTTGTCGACTGCTTTTAGTGTTATACTGTTTGCTCTGATTTGTACTGGTTCTATGTTGGTGTTTTGCTGACTACCATAAGTTTGGTTTTCGAAATATTGAGCTGTGGCATACTGAAGTTACTTTGTTTACGAGTTTGTAACTCTTCTTGACTTGCCACAAATAAAACCGTGTCATCCGCGTACCTTAAATGATTTATTTAATGCCACCTTCCACCCCATGGGCCATTGGCGAAAGTTTCTGTGGTTCCCTTCGTCCTTGCCAAATGGGAGGGCTCCACGACGGAGGAGACACGCCACAGCGTCAATCTCCCAAACCCAAATTGCACCACGTGGGTTCCACTGCAACACAACACCTACACTCACACCAAAGAAAGAAGACTGTTTTGGTACGTTCAAGCGCCATGAATGGAGAGAAGAAACAAGAGCAATCCAACCTCCTGCAAATGGGAAAATTTATGGGAGTGGGGCCGACGACTGATACTAACACCATCCAAAAACTCCCATCCATTCCCTGAAAAGAACATAAGTCCTACAGCAGGGTCCTCTTACCTACCGTACTCCTATAAAATTATCCCCTTTTACCTACCAATCTCTATATTCTTCCTTCCTTCCTTACTTCCATCCCATCTAAGGCCTCTTTGAATAAGAAATAATTGTAAACTTGGTCAATTGTTGAGCAGTGTATATTTATACACACTTTTCTCAATATTTTTCCTTTTTGCGCTTATGTGAATCTAAAACAGGAAATACTTAATCATTTGTGACATATGTCACTAAACTAGATATCAAACAATTTCTTCTACATACCTACATAATCCGTATAAAATGCAAAATAGTTTATTCAAAAATTTCTTCGTACTGCTTGAAAATCAACTTCAGCGTCTGCAAAGTTGTCCAATTACGCAAAACCGAAGAAATGAAGATGTAATAATTAGAAGAAACCTTATGAACGTTGAAAATGTCCAAACAGTCTTAACTTATCGGTTTTATTGAATACCATCAAGACATCGGAAAGAAGATTCTATAGAAACGTCTTCATTTTTTTAATGCACGTTATGTAAATTAGGAGTGTGGGATTTCCGTACAGAAGATATTTAAACGAGTCTAAGAAATATTAAGTTTCTAAGCGTTTTTTATATTAAATAGTATACGTCGTATATGGTATAAAAATAGGAGGATATTTTGGTAATTAGTGGGTCTAATATAGAGATAGCAAATTAGGAGGAACACTTTTTACGAACGTCTATTGTGATTTTGTTAAAATAAGACAAAGGTCTCACCAGTAACAAAGTATTTTTTCTACGACCACTATTGAAAGTTAGCTTTTCTACATCCAAATATTCTCACGGTTTTTTTGCAGAATCATTGGATTCATCAACATACAAGCTAAAGAAATGACATATTAACTTAATTCTATTAAATTAGGTACTCACAACTGTCAATTATGTTTCATCTGTTAAATGTCTATAGTTTCTTTAACTATATAAACGTATTCTTAATGTAATCAAAAATATAATCCTGTAATCAAAACTGGTTGATTGACTTGTATTTGTAGATGTTTATAAGTTTATTCCTGTTCAGTGTTCAAATAATCGTCGGCTTATTCGTTTTCTTTCTTCGCTTATTTAAAGCAGATGACGACCATCCGCCATTCCGCCAATCGAAGATAATAAGCATGCTATGAAAGACAAGAGGGTCTTTCTGTTACACACAGCGATGGCCACGACTATGAAGAAGAGACTGTAGATTTGCTGTATAGTATACCTCGTCGATATTATACTCTTATGTGTATTTAAGACATAACGTATAATAATAACATAGAAATATACGAAGTCTGGCTATTAAATAACCACGTTTTCTCGCAAATAATAATGGTTTTCATCAGTCTAGGATCTTCTTTTAACCTTTCAAGAAACTTTTGGTCAGGAGTCAGGTTTTTTGGCACCAACTTTGCACAAACTTTTGTCATGTGTAATTCCTCCTGTCACATTTTTCTAACCGTTTGTTTACCAGCGTTTTCAGCCTTGTCAATCATCCTAAGTGCTCATTCGACAATCTGCACGCATTATTTGGTTCATTTTGGTCACTGTTTCCGGATTTTTTCAATTTAACGAGAAATTTGAGATTGATATGTTGCTCCTGTTTTTCGTCACACAAGTTTTTCGGTACGAGAAAAAACACGTTCATTTCAAACCGCTACTGCACAAGTACTCCAATAGTGATGAAAACGTGGTTTAGTACGTGCATAGAAAATACTTCTAGATACCCAATGGTATATTGTCTTTTTGCTCACCCGTCTAGGGCACCCTCTAGGCGCGAGGTCTCGTTATTTAATAGCCAGACCTCGTATCTTTACCTTTAGAAATATTACAAATAGAGTAGGAAAGCTATGCTTCCTGCTGTCTATCGGTTGAAAAGAAAGAGTAGATCACAGTACCCACTAAACACTTCAGAGGTTATCAATCTTAATTAATAATGGAAATTGCGATAAACATTTTCCAATACTGTTTTAAATACTCTAAATATCTTCTCTTAAAACTTTGCAGGCATGAAGTTATTTTATCATCTTCGGACTCCTTCCATAGGATGAGCTGGCGCATTATCCATTAAAAGAATAGCTTCATCCGGAAGATTATTTTTATTTTCAGGGAGAAAATCTTGACTCATCCATGCACTTTTTTGTGCATTAAATTTTAAAGGCAATAATCGCAAATCCATTTTTTCTTGATTTTCCAATGTCCAAGAACAGAATCCTACGATAACATTTTCACAAACTGTGAGCTTTATGCTTCTAAACTTTATATCCAGGTGATGACGTCTCAAAAGATGAAGTTAAAGACTTGAGGAAGTGCCTCAAATTAAACCAGTTTCTTCGCAGTTGTCTGAGGAAACATCAGAATTATAGCAAGAAAAAGGGGACACAATAGATCTTATAGGTCGCAGGTGTATCTGTCATCTCTAATTACCATCATACATACATACAAACATGCATAGGTATACTCTAGTCGATATCTAACAAAAACTCTCTCTCTTTGACAAGTTTTTCTTTGTTTAGCACAATTTGTTTCGAGATAAATGTAGACAATATTTTTTTAACTAAAAATGATTTCCGTGCAGTTGATATTAACTATTGATTAGATCTAATTATGATAAGATTGCAACATAGAAAGTGTTGCACAAGAAATCTAAAAGGTATAAAATTGATAGTAACATTCTAAAGAACGAGTATACAGTATATCTCTTGGGATATCAATCATACACTAATTTGACATAGTTTTTTGCTACTTAGAAATTTGAGAGAAAGTCTACTAACCGTTACCAAATAAAGACATTCAAATTTTTATTGCGGCGCCAAAAGTATGTAATAAGATGAATATAAATGCCACTTTATTAAACCATGCTATTTATCACTTTATATACGTCGAGAAAACAATATAAATGTAGCTAAATTACGACCTTTAATTATGTTTTTTATTGTGAAATGTGTGAACAAAATGATAAAAGCTTTGGATACGTGCCAGAAAAACAAAAACTGGCATTGTAGTAAACATTTTTGAAGACAATTTTAGATTACAAAGTTTATTGTTTTTGTGGTCATTTCCGAAAACAAAATTGTCCCTCAGATTTTACGATATTTGGAAAATGTTTATTAATCCTATTGGAAACTGTCATGTAGCTTAATGGGTTATCCTTTTTAATAAGTATTTGTCAAAATGTCGCTAATAGTCGAGACAATGAAGCACTGTTTAAACGGCAAGAACGATTTTAATGATTCGTTTTGCATTTGATTTGTGAGAACATCAGGAACTTAGTGACTTATGCGATCACGTAGTATTGGAAAACTGTATTTGTGCATACAATAAATGCACTTCAAACTGCATCTCAATCACAACTCGTTATTTATTGGCTGAAATGAGTTCAATTTTGTTAGTTAGGTGTTTCTGGGGTTGCTTAAAACGAATATATCGTTGAAAGTGATCTCTGAAGTACCTGGTGCCTAGAAAACCTTCTGTTTTTACCTCGTCTCCTGGAGTTTTCGGTAATATCGTTAAAAAATTAGTCCAAACTCAATACTCGGTTATTTTTGGGCTCGCTGAAAACAAAGATGACATTGGAAGTGATCTCAGGAGTACCTGGTGCCCAGTAAATTTACTGTTTACCTCGTCTCCTAGAGTTTTTGGTAATATCGTTAAACAATTAGTATAAACTCACTACTAGGGTGTTTTTGGTCTCAATGAGAGGTGTGTCCCAAAAGTATCCGACTTGTCCCTATTTTTCGGCGCTTGGTGAGGAATTTTTTTTTGGCTTATTCTTCGTCATCTGGTTGGTGGCATTCTTCGAAGTAGTCCCCATTTGATTAAACAACACGCTTATATCAATGTTTTCATTTCCCAAAGCAGTCTTGAAAGTCAGTTATTGGAATTGTCTTTAGTGCATTTGTCGCCTTGGTTTCAACAGTCTTCTTGTCGTCGAATCGGTGGCCTTTAAGCGGCATTTATATTTGAAAAATCAGTCAAAAGTCGCAAGGAGCTATGTCGGAACTGCATGGAGGTTTTTATTAAATTCATTAAATAATTAGTCAAAACTCAATTCTAGGGACTTTTTGGACTCGCTGAGAAACTGTATAATCTCGAAAGCGATCCAACGAGTATCTAGTGCTCAACAGTTCTACACAGCAACCAATACGTCATCTCCTAGAGTTTTATTGAATATATTAAAAAGAAAACCCATTTTTTTAAAATTTAGTGCAAAAATCCTCGAATGAGAAGTTTTGACTTATTATATAACGATATTACGAAAAAAAAACGAAAAGTACCCTGCGCACCAGATACTCTGTAGATCACTTTTAATGTCATATTAGTTTTCAGCAAACCCAAACATCTCCGAGTAGGTTTCTGTGGTTGCTTAAAACGAATATATCATTGAAACTGATCTCTGGGGTACCTGGAGCCTAGAAAACCTCCTGTTTAAATCGTATTCTGGAGTTTTCGGTAATATAGTCATAAAATTAGTCAAAACTCAATACTTTGTTATTTTTGGGTTCGCTGAAAACGAAGATAGCATTGGAAGTGATCTCAGGAGTACCTGGTGTCCAATATACTAATGCGCCAGATACTCTGTAGATCACTTTTAATATCATATTCGTTTTCAGCAAACCCAAACACCTGCAAGTAGGGAATTTTGACTAACTGTATAAAGTTATTACCGAAAACTCCATGTAAACAGTAGGTATCCTGGACACCAAGTGATCCTGAGGTCACTTTTATTATCAATTTGATTTTAGCGACTCCTTAAATCTCCTAATAACAAGATTGAACTCATTTCCGCCAATAAATATAACTGAAATTTAAAATCTGCTATAGCTTAGCTATTAGTAAATGAATTGAAACTAAAATTACATGAAGGAAGACATTATCCATCGATAATAATTCCTATTATACATTAACAATAAAGGTAATAATTTTGGCTAATTGAACTTATCAGTTGGCCATTGTTTCTTTAACCTTCGTCTGACTTCTGGTGGGTCCTTTAGTAGTCTAGCTTCTTTTTGGTAGGGTCTTCCAGATTTTCAAGATATCTGATACCTTTTTCTACGTAAGGTATGGTAGCATCGTCATGTAGTGTTTATGTACCAGGGAGGATTGTATATCATTCTAAGGATTTTGGACTGCACTCTTTGAATGATTTGAGTATTCGACTTCATAGCACCGCCCCAAAGTTGTATTCCATAAGTCCAAATTGGTTTTATTATGCATTTATAGAGTAAGAGTTTTGTTTGCTGTACTAAGTTGGGATCTTTTACCAATAAACCAATTCACCTGCCTCAGTTTCAAGTTAATTAAAGCTTTCTTGACTATTATATGTGGTCTCCAGGTGAGTTTGCTATCTAGTATGAGCCCGAGATATTTAACTTTATTGTTGACTAAGAGTGTATTTATTAATGAATACATTTGGGCATATTACTCTTCTGTTTGTAAATGTTATGTGTGTAGATTTTGCTTCATTATCTTTACTCACCAATTTCTCAACCAGACTTGGAGTAATGTTAAATGGTTTTGTGATGCTAGCTGGTGGTTATCATGGATGGAAATAATGCCTGTGTCATCAGCGAAGGTCACTGTTGTTGTGTGTTGTTTAGTAGGGATATTAGCTGTAAAGATTTAGTAGATAACGGGGCCAAGGACACTACCTTGAGGAACACCGGATTTTATTGGATGATAGGAGGATACCTCGAGGTTGCATTTAACTTGGAAGAAGCGATCTTTGAGGTAGGATTTTAATAGAAGATAATAGGGTGTTTGAAGGATCACTTTTAGTTTATAAAGGAGTCTATTATGCCAGAATTTCTCAAATGCTTGTTTTATATCAAGGAATTGACGTTGCGGTATTATGGTATCTAAATCGGTATCTTCTTTGATTCTGTTGAGCAGTTTTCTTTCGAAAATTTTGGACATGGATGGAAGCAAGCTTATTGGTCTGTATAATTTGACTCTATTTGGGGGTTTTCCTGGTTTATGTATCCTCAGTATTTGGGCAAATTTCTATGTTATCGGATAGGAACTAATCGTAACATGCTGTTATAGATTGTTGTTATAAGAACTAACGCTTTTCTTGGTAGATGTTTTAGAATCTGATTAACAACTAAGTCGACAATTACTTCTACTTATTTCTTGCTTTACCTCGGATGGAGAGGTAGATCTAATGGGTTACGTCACAGGACAAGAACTATCAAGAAAAGTTTTTATTTGTTCATTATGATCATTGTCGTTCTGGTTGTTATCTGGTTGCGGCTCGCTAAAAACTTGAGTGAGATGATTTGCAAAGGTTACAGCTTTCTCTAAGTCACTCCTACACCATTCATTGTTTTAAAAAACAAAAGATGGGTTTTAAAATATTTGAAGTTGTATTGATTTGCATTAATTCTTCTGATGACATACATTTAACGTGTAGCACAATCAGATCTAAATGGAAGGTGGTTTCTTTGAGTGATTTACTTTCTTTATGTAACAAATGAATTAGTTATAAAGACTTTTTTTTTCGTTATACATCAACTAACCTTCTTATTTCAGGAACCTCCGTCAGTTTGGTTTCTTCTTTCTCATTTTAACAGTTATTTTTCATCAATAAAACTGATTTGGAATAAGAAAATGATATGAATATCTTTATCTTTAATATTCTAGCTTAAACATGATGTAATGTGGCTCTTTTTTTGACACGGATGGACAAATTTTAAACTTAACATAGAAAGTACTTTATATACATTTAAAGCCTTCCAACGATGACTTAATTTTCCTTACTAAAGATCTACGAAATAATGATTTTTTTTACTTTAGTTATCTTCCACTTCTTTGTTGTGTTCGATTATGGTTTCTAGAAATAATTGGAAGTTTTGTTGAAATTTTCTGTTAACTTACCATCGAATATTTCTATAATATTCCGTATTACCGAAGCATCGGTCTGTTCTGTGGTAAAGTAAGCAATGCTCTGTGCTCAGTGTAAAGACAGAGAAAAAACATACGATGGCCTTGACTAAACTCATCGACCCGGCTTCGATCTTCACGAGGTTCGTATTCATTCGGCAATTTTAGAATAATAAAGAATGCGATCAGGACATGATGATGCGTTTTATAATTATTCTTAAGTGTACGTTAATTGCATATATTTTTATGTATATTTCTCAGAATTAGTGTATGATTGTGTTAAATATTTTATTTTATTAGGTGTATATCATAATTGCTCAGTACTCACATTAGATAAAGATTTATAGCTACAATGTTTTGTTCAAGGATTATTTACCAAATAAAACTGCCATTCCATAAGGCACTTATTTTTCGGTTAAATGGAGACTTTTTCAACCATAGTTATCAAAAAAGGAATCTGCTATACATTAATAAATTACAGAGACAGTAAATGGTGAGATTTAATATGGAAAACGAGATACAAGGATTATATTAAGAGCAATTTAGCCAGTAAAATCTCTCTCGGATCTTTTGCAGCGTTTTCGTGATACCCAGATGTCCTCCAGAACTATCATTATGTATCTGTTTTAAAATTTCTGTTACGGCATTTCTTGGTACCACTATTTGTTTCCTTGTTTCTGTTCCCTCAGAATTTTCTATAAGTCTTTTAAAGAACCCATCTTCCAAAATTAAAGAGTTCCATTGAGCCCAATATGCTTTTAAAGCAGTAGAGGATGGGGATATCTCTCTCCACTACGGACGGCGATCCATTCTTTTCCATTCCCGAATCTTTTTCAAAACGGGATCGTTTTATTGTCGCTTGTTCAGCACAGAGTTCCCGTCTTCTGGCATAACCTTAACTAAGGCGAGTTTTTCCTCGTTCTGCTCCAGTCGGGTACAATTGGTCAAGTATTTCTCATGTGGCCTAGTTCTCCGCAGTTCCAGCACCTCACTGGGCGCTTTTTTTTTTAAATAAAACTTCATTAACCTCTCCACTACCGCTTCGACGTCGATGACGGCATGAACTGTACAGCCCGTTGCACCTCGGCGTCTTGAAGACCATCGGTAAAGGTTTGGACCGCCAGACACCCCAGGAAATCTTCCGCTGCATTTGGATATGCAAACCGTACCATTTTTGCCACTTCTGCTTCGAACTCCTGGATAGTTTCTCCATTCTTCTGCTTCCGGCTCTTTAATTGCATTCGGTATACCGGTTGTAGATGAGTTTGGCCATAACGCATCTCTAGAAGATTCACCAATAGCTCAAAATTGTCAACCTCATTCACTGTCAAAAAATACAGGACGTCTAAAGCCTCGCCTCGCAGATCCATGGTTAGGAACAAAGCCTATTCCTAGGGTGACCATCCATTGTTTCAGGTAATTTGACCAGGAAGTCTTCCCGTCGAAGAAATTACAAAATAATTTATATAATAGTAATGTAACCTATAGATTATTTAAAAAAACATTCTACTATAAAAAGATCTATTTATCATAGGTTCCCTCGCTTCGCTTTGCTTCGTTCATAAACCATCAATATGGATAATTTTGAGATTCTTAAAAAATTAAGAGACCGCAAATTGGTTCTGTTATAAGTGTTGCTGTGTAGATATATTCTTAATTTCCATTTCCTTTACTTTCTTTCTATTTTAGAGTTTACAATAATTATAGCCACTTGAAATATAAGTATGAATTATCTGTTTGCCAAGAAATTATTCATCCTGGGGCGATCTACTTGTTCATATGTATAATTTGAATGTCGTTGGGTTGCACTTCTGTTTTTATTGTCCAGCTGCACACTACTATTATGAACTTGCTTGGGTCGTTTCAATTCAACGACTTTAATGAATAACTGATACATTTGCTTTGTATTCCAAGTTATGGTTAACCCATTTTACAGAATGAAAATTACAAGGTCGTTATATAAAACAAACTGTAAATATTTAAACTAAAATTTGCATTACATATTTGCAAACTTGTGGATGGTATTTATTTATAACGAATTTTACTATTTTATGTACTTAATATGATTTGTTTGGCGTCTAGTATTATACCCAAATATTTTGCAGTATCTGCATATGGTATTTGAACATGATTGATTGTATTGGTGAAATTAATATGAACTAATTTTGCTTTATTCATTCTAATTCTCCATTTTTTTTTGTCCATTTGAGGATTTGATTAATTGCTGTTTGGACCAATATTATCTTCCAGTATAGGCATGTCACGCGTGTACAATAGGTATAGGATCAGCACACTACCGTGTGGAACACCTGCTCTAATTTCTCTTAAGTCTGAATAACAGTCTTCCTGCTTAATTCTAAAGTATCGTTCAGTTATATAGGACTGTAAAAGTTGCGAGTACTTTTTGGGCAAAAAACTTTTTAATTTATGTATTAAGCCCTCATGCCAGACTTTATCAAAGGCCTGTGCGACGCCAAGGAATATAGTTAAACAGACTTTCTTTTCGTCTAGCGATCTTTCGATAATATTTGTAATTCTGTGCACTTGGGCTATTGTCGAGTGCTTATTCCTAAACACAAATTGATGTGTCGGAATCAGATTTTTGGCTTCAATTATTGGATTAATTCTTCTCAGTAGAAGTTTCTCAAACAGCTTCGACATCACAGGAAGTAGAGATATCGATTTGTATGACGAAACATCATGTACTGGTTTTCCTGGCTTAGGAACCATAATTACTTCAGCCACTTTCCATATACTTGGTACATATTTCAATCTAAATGCAGCAATAATTAGGTTTGTCAATTTTACAATAGCTTTGTGGGGAAGATTTTTCAGTAGCTCACCCGTAATTAAATCATAACCCTGTGCTTTTTTCGGGTCAATATTATCCTTTATTTCTACCAGCACTTCTTTAGGTAGGTATTGTAAGTCTAATTTCTCCTTGAACAAGTTCATACCATCTCTCTTCATCTTCTTGATATGCATTTGGTTTGAATGTATTTTCAAGATATTCAGAAAATCGCTGTACTATTTGTGCATTACTTCTGGCCCAGTTTTCATTTTCTAGTCTAATGAGGGGGGAGTGTATAATAGGTCTTTTTAGTCTTTTAGCAGCTTTTCATAAGGAATAATCAGTGCTTCCATCATCTGGTAACTCCTTTAAATAGGAATTAATTAAATCATTTTTTAGTTGTAAGATTGTCCGTATAATAAAATAAATAATAATGATAAAAAATGGAACAATAAAAATAGGTATAAAAATTGGAAAAAAAAAGAAAATCAAAATAGAGACATTAAAATATAAAAAAAAATGTGAGCCGTCACGGGACGCCTGGCAGATGTGAAACATCGACATTAACCCGTGCCTAAATCATAAGACATTTCCAATTTAAATAACATGGCATTTTTGTACTTTTTGTCGTTAATTTTTTTTACTGAAACAAATGTAGCTAAAAATAATTAAATATCTATTTTTTGTAGGAAATTTGCAATAAATTTGTCATCAGAGTTAAATTCACGATTTTTTTTTGTAATTTTCACCATAATTTTTATTTATATCAAACTAAATACATATATATATATATATATATATATATATATATATATATATATATATATATATATATATATATATATATATATATATATAAGGGAAGATAACGGGAATGCAACGCAACAAGGATCATGGTTACAAGTAAGAATGGTAACCGCAGACATGCATGTTTCTGGCTCATTAGCCGTCATCAGTGCGGCATAACCAAGAAGAGTATTGCACTTGGCTAGCAAAAGTGTTGGGTACTTGGGAGCAAAGGATGTTGGGGAAACATGTGTCAAGAAACACAAAAACAACGAACGCTCACACAGGAGTCCTATCGCCATTTTGTGCTTTCGGCCAGCTGTGCCAATGGGTTTTCGGCTAGCAACCAGCGTCGCCACGTTGGCGAAACGGACTCATTGTGTTTGAGTCGTTCTAGCCCAGGAAATGAAATAAACAAAGTGCCAAGAAAACGCGTATTAATAATATAAAAAAGGGAAGATAACGGGAATGCAACGCAACAAGGATCATGGTTACAAGTAAGAATGGTAACCGCAGACATGCATGTTTCTGGCTCATTAGCCGTCATCAGTGCGGCATAACCAAGAAGAGTATTGCACTTGGCTAGCAAAAGTGTTGGGTACTTGGGAGCAAAGGATGTTGGGGAAACATGTGTCAAGAAACACAAAAACAACGAACGCTCACACAGGAGTCCTATCGCCATTTTGTGATAGGACTCCTGTATGAGCTTTCGTTGTTTTTGTGTTTTTATGTTTCTTTACACATGTTTCCCCAACATCCTTTGCTCCCAAGTACCCAACACTTTTGCTAGCCAAGTGCAATACCCTACTTGGTTATGCCGCACTGATGACGGCTAATGAGCCAGAAACATGCATGTCTGCGGTTACCATTCCTACTCGTGGCCTTATTGATCCTTTTTGCGTACCTGCCCAATAATTTTCCCCTTTTGTTTATATTAATACGCATTTTCTTGGCACTTTGTTTATTTCATATCCTGGGCTTAGAACGACTCAAACACAATGAGTCCGTTTCGCCAACGTTGCGACGCTGGTTGCTAGCCGAAAACCCATTGGCACAGCTGGCCGAAAGCACAAAATGGTGATAGGACTCCTGTGTGAGCTTTCGTTGTTTTTGTGTTTTTATGTTTCTTTACACATGTTTCCCCAACATCCTTTGCTCCCAAGTACCCAACACTTTTGCTAGCCAAGTGCAATACCCTACTTGGTTATGCCGCACTGATGACGGCTAATGAGCCAGAAACATGCATGTCTGCGGTTACCATTCCTACTCGTGGCCTTATTGATCCTTTTTGCGTACCTGCCCAATAATTTTCCCCTTTTGTTTATATTAATACGCATTTTCTTGGCACTTTGTTATATATATATATATATATATATATATATATATATATATATATATATATATAGAATAGAAAGTAGTCTTTGCTGACTAATTAAGAATTAAATCTAAATTGGATATTGGGTATGCAGCAAATAAATATGATAAGAGTACTCTTTTAAGATTCTTTATTCCAAGATCAGATATAGGTCATCTAAATGAAATGTTTTCATATTTATTACAACTTGATAACAAAAACTTAGTTGATACTTCATTACTTGATTAACTGTTGCTATGATTCCAATTTTAAAAAACAAAATTTTTCTAAATAACATTCAAAAAATAATGTCAAATTTGTCTTCAATATTAACATCAAATAATTTTTATTCAACATAATTTATAATATTAATAATGTGCTAATTTTAATATTTTATATTAATTTAAAACTGTGAATTTAATGTTTTCATTTAATAATTTTTATTCAACAACATCATTAAATTAATAACCTCAACAAGTTGTAAGTAAAATACCAGTAATATTATATTATATCTGTATTAAATAACATTATTGTAGCTCCCTGATGATGGCTGTAATACTAGCCGAAAGCTTGGAATAAAGAATCTTAAAAGAGTACTCTTATCATATTTATTTGCTGCATACCCAATATCCAATTTAGATTTAATATATATATATATGTCTCTTGATTAGTGACTTGAGAGACATAGCCTGTACTACACTGACGAGCTCAAACTAAGAGCGAAACACGTGTCTGTAGTTTGGTTTTGCCCTGATATAGGTTGAATGATATTTATATCTATTTATATCGCAGCATCCAAGGTGTCTTTTAAAGTGTTAGAAATTTCTAACCGACACCATTTCAGTTCAAAACTGAAATTATTACTTTTGACAGTAAGGCACTAGATACTTTATGTATCATCTTTGGACATTCTTAGACTGTCACAAAACGCTCTGTTCGTTTTATATATATATATATATATATATATATATATATATATATATATATATATAGGTAATAAAATTAGCAAATACAAAATTTGGATACAAAATAATAGTTATTTATGTATAGCGAGGGCTATTAACACGTAAGGTCCATAAACGCTGTTTACGCCCGAAATACATACAAACTTTTATGCACGACCGATTTAATAATCATTTATAAAAAAAATTGCACTGTCAATTGAAAAAAGTCAACTGTCAAATGGCAACTGTCAATTGACAAAAGTCTACTGTCAAATGTCAAATATCAACTGTCAAATGCCAACTGTCAAATGCCAACTGTCAAATGCCAACTGTCAACTGTCAAATGTCAACTGTCAAATGTCAACTGTCAAATGTCAACTGTCAAATGTCAACTGTCAAATGTCAACTGTCAAATGTCAACTGTCAAATGTCAACTGTCAAATGTCAACTGTCAAATGTCAACTGTCAAATGTCAACTGTCAAATGTCAACTGTCAAATGTCAACTGTCAAATGTCAACTGTCAAATGTCAACTGTCAAATGTCAAATGTCAACTGTCAAATGTCAACTGTCAAATGGCAACTATCAAATGTCAACTGTCAAGTTTCAACTGTCAAATGCCAAATTTGAAATGTCAAATCTCTACTGTCACATGTAAAATATTATCTGTCAGCTGTCAAATATCAACTGTCAATGTCAACGATTCTTTTAATAACAATACTTATAAAGGATATTTTTTATTTTTTGTGAAAAATTTAATATAAATGCCATTTCAACCTGCATGAATTTTATACCTCAAACCTCGATATTATTAACAACTTATCCTGTATAACCATTCACCTAATAATTTGTATTTATTCGGTATATTATGTTGCCTATACAAACAAACATTTTTATATATATAGAATAGATAGTAGGCGGAATCGAGTTAGGTTTTTATGAAACAATTCATACCCTGTCCCGCCAAATTTTTGAATCGATGAGCTTCTTCCCCCTATTGTTGGCGCGCCACCGTCGGCGTCGCTCAAAACATGAGACCAATTTCATATAAGGTATCAGTACATCTCTTTATTATATATTATCGATGCGTTAGGTTTTTCACGTCATACGAATCATACGTCACCGTCGCCACGCGAGAAATCTGATTCACGTGCGGCTATAGATGTTTCACATCAAAAACAAATAGAATAAAAATGTATAAAATCCAAAAAAGCAACTAAAAAATAACAAAACAGAAAAACTTACAAAATATAAAGAAAAAAGTAAGAATCTGTAAACAGACAAAAACAAAAAAATCACGGAAATTAATAGAAAAAAGCGAGAAAAAATTGGAGAAAAAAAGGAAAATGAGAAAAAAGATCATCGTTACGTACGAAGTTCGCCGGGTCAACTACTTATCTATATAGGTACAAAATATAAAAATTCTCCAATATATCTTGATGAATTTTTATAAACCTAAAAACTATCTACGACGACGCTGATCTACCTGACTGGTTTCAGTGATGAGCTTCACCTCGAATAGTTATCGGGTGGTGCATTGGAAAGAGTAGGTAATATCGAGCAGAGTCAATCGAAAATCCAATTATTTTTTTCTTCTAAATAAACGAGACGGAACACATAACGAGGGTCCGACAGAAAATGCCGTATTATGAATGCCTGTCCACAATCCACTTCCACCAGCCAGCGATTTATATTTAATTTTTTTGTCAGGTACATAACCTCGGGTTGCTGATACCAACTCGTAATTTTATTATTTTCCTTTTTTTCATTCAAATAAAAAAAATCGTATAAATAAAAGATTGTTTAGAATTGATATTTTTTATCTAACAATAAATTTTTATTGGTTAAAGAATACATAACTAAATGGTATATATAGTAGATATTTTAATATGATAAAATTTGTCCTTATTGGTTAAGGACTAGCGACTTGTGAAGGGGACCTTTTTTCCACAACTAAATGTTCAGTGATTCGGACGACACAAGTTCTAAATATTCCTCACCATCGTATTAAAAAAATTGATACGAGGATTGCCTTTTTTTAGTTTTTTACATAACCATAAAGACAAAAAATATATAGACTTAAAGTAAAGTACTTTATTGCTTTTCATAATATGTCCACCAAGATCGATACACTTTTCCATACGTTCAAACCAATTGATAAAACAGTTATTCCAGTCTTCAGTTGACACCTGCAAAATCGCTTATTTAAAAGCATCGGTGGCTTAAGTTAGTTTTTCGCGAAGTTGGCCACTTCTGTTGTCCTATAATGTAAGATTTTTTTCCGTAAGGTGTTGCTTTGTCGGAGTTTTGCAATAACTTCTGGTAAACAAACGTTTATATACCAATCTTCGATCTTCTAAAGCAATTTCAGCCACACTACCAGATTTTGACTCAAAAGTTGCGACCGTTTATTTTGACACACTTCGAGAACAGATCACTTTTGTTAGTTTTCCTCATCGTATAACACCCACATGGCGGATTAACGTTTATTTTTTGGTTCGTAGGAGTAAAACCAAGATTCATCATCACTAACAATAGGTAGGTACTAGAAATATTTTAAATTCTTTTGATGAACAGTTCCATGTTTTTCGACATCAATTGACGCGAACCTCTTTTTGCTCTCCTTTGAGCAAATGAGGGATTCAACGGGAACCCAAGTTCTTCATGTAGGATCTTTTGGATTAAAATCTTTGAAATGCCCAAAGATACTTCTATCTGCTGGTATGTCACTCGGCGGTCATCCTTAATTAGCTTACGATTCGCATCAATGTTTTACTGTGTGATTACTGTTTTGGGTGTACCTAGCCTGGATTCGTCGATGAGGTTAGAGAGATTGAAATTGCAATACCATCGAGAAATAGTGGGCTGGTATGGTACTTCGTTCCCAAACACAGAAACCAGTTCAGCGAGACATTGCTGTTGGGATAATCCTCTCCAAACTCTTCTGGGCTAAGAACCATTTTTCCTCCGACTTGCTAATTTCAAAAATTCACTGTACTTATACGACTTGTTGTATTGCAATGAAACTCTGGATTTATGTCAACAAAAGATTGAGGTTAGATTTGTGTATCAAGGTTTTATTGGTGGTGCCTTCTAAGCAAAACTAAAAAGACAACACTCGCACGTCACAAACCATAATAAAAAGGTACATTTCGAAGTAAGAATACCTAATGGTGGAAAGAAGCAAAAAACATTTAATAAAAATTTGCAAAGTTAACGAAAGAGATACATTTTATATTGTACCAAATAATGAATCTAAACCATTCTCGAACCCACTTGAACACACACAAAAAATTTCATCAAAATCAGTTTAGGAGGAGTTCAATGACTTACACGTATAGAAGATTTTTATTCAAAAAAATTAATTAAACAGCGCTTAGTAAAAATGAATAAAAACGTATAAACGCACGTAAGAAGTTATATTTCTTTGGTGTAACAAGATAACAATGTTTCTAAAAAATTTACCCTTTATATTATCCTATGTTTGTAGAGAATACGACACTAATACTAGTTAAAAAAGGGTATTTAATCCATTTAAGTAAATTTTATAATATTTTTGAATAATTAAAAAACAACATTTTACATACAGATTATACAAAAACTAATTTTTATTAACCTTAAGTCTTTACTATTCACATTTATGGCCTGTTACTGTTGTTGTAAAACTTGCAGTTAGAGTAGAATTGTCATAAAAAAATAGGTAAAAATTTACCCTCATCCTGACATTCCTGACGTGCCAAAAGAAGTATAACTTTCATGGAAAATTAAGTAATATATGAACGCCTATGGCATAATATTCGTTTTTGCACGCAGATATTATTAGTCTCAAAAACATTTTAAGTCACAGCCGTCACTGTTAGTTAGCAGAGTAGAAAAAAGAAGAAACAGCAAAAGAAACGGCTTGCATTCCGTAAAGAGTTGAAGCCGCAAAGGTGCTCACAAATCATTCGGACATATAGCATAAATTAAATTTTGGAAGATGTATACGTACATTTGTGTGCGAGAATAAAACAGACACGGTTCAAGTATTGTGAAACTGTTTATTCTCACCTTTAGTACACAGTGGCTAAATAAACTCTGGGAATATGTGATTTTATCATGCAAGTGTAAAGAGTATTAAGTATAGTCGGTAAGAAGTGATAAGAAAGTAAAATTTGTGTTTGCTTTGCTCAGGGGATTTTATGTATCTTTAGGTTCATGCTGGTGGTTATAAAATTTGTAGAACATGGTAGTTTAAGTGTATTTATTTTATGAATACTTAACCAATTACACTGCAGTAAACTGGAAATAGCTTTTTATCAAAAAGTGTACAACTAAAGTAGTGCTTTTGATAAAATTTTAATGTGTCCAAATGGTCTCGAGATTGGTTTAGATGACAATACTGACAATAGTGACAATACCTCTAAAGTGACCTATTTGGTTTAGATTTTTTTGTTTTTTTTTGGTATTGTAAGTGTTTTGTTAAAAAGTATCCCACGTGGTGCAATGTGGGTTTGGTTGATTGAGGCTGTGGCGTGTCTCCTGTGTCGTGAGGCCTCCCATTTGGCAAGAACGAAGGAAACCACAGAAATCTTCGCCAAGGGCTCATTTTTTTTTTCGGTGTATCCCGTGGTGAATTGGTGGGCACCATCTAGCGGTAGGAAAGGGGGATTTCGTCAAGCAGGGTTTCCAGGTCTTCAGGAAGGTCCAAGTCTACGGATTGGAGGAGTCTCAGGTTAGGAAGGGGGATCTTCTTTTTCGGGACTCTGTATCTTCTTTGGAGTCCTCCATTCCAGTGGGTATGGAGGGTCCTCTAGGCTACGGTGTTAGTTCCCTGCAGAGTCCTGACGACATATCGTTACATTAAAAAAAGATTCTGAAAAAAATAACAGAAAATTTTATAAACTAAGTGGAAATTTTGATCTTTTTATAACTTTTTTAACCGTTTTTATTGTTTTTTCTACGGTTAAATTATAGATATCTGATGCTAATTTGGTATAATTTATTAATAATTTACACAGTTAGTAGTTAAAGCTTTAAATAGATTACAGTTGGAAGTGTATTTCATTTTGCAAAAGGAGCGAACAAATCAATAATTGACTATGATTACATGTTACATAATTAATTGAACATTGCACTGATATATTACAGTAGCTCAAACCAACACGGTAGGGTTATTAAAACTGTAAATAAGTGACTTGTTAGAAAAATATTTTATTACCTAGACCTATTTGTTCTTGGTGAAATTTTAGAGCTAGCATACTCACAGATATTGTGTTAAAAGCTAGTTAGTTGTTAGTTGGAAATTTATTATTATTTGAGGTAGATATTAAGCGTTTATTAATTACAGATTATTATTAAACCAGAAAAAAACTGATGCTCTTTTAGTCTAAAAAATTGATCAATGGAAAGATGTGTGGCGAATGGAGAGGAGTATATTGAAGGGGAGCATACGAATGTAGAATAATTTTTATAACAAAAACCCTTTTTCGTAACCAGTCTCGTTATTTAATAGCCAGACATCCTGTTAGTATTTCTATAAAATACTATAAAAATATGACGCTATTTTTCTAAAGAGTTTTATTTGACAAGTTCTATATCTATCTGACAATGACAAAAATAATAATCTATATCTATATCTATATCTGTAATAAAACTGTAGGAATGTATATGTTTGTGCGCGCATCACACGAAAACTACTGATCCTATTCGAATGCGGTTTTCAAAGACGTATTTGTCTTCTTTCAACTTAACATCTGGTGTATAAAACATTCTTCCCCCACCCCTTTGACGGGGTGAGGAAAGAAATTTTCATACAAAAATCAACACGCCACGCGAACGACGTCGCGGGTACATCGAAATAGAACCCAAAAATGTGGTTAGATTCATTTTGTCTGCCTGTCTGTATGTTTGTGCGCGCATCACATGAAAACTACTGATCCGATTCGAATGCGGTTTTCACAGATGTATCTGTCTTCTTTTAACTTAACATCTGGTGTATAAAAATTTCTCTCCCATTCCTTAAATGGGGTGGGGTAAGAAATTTTTATACAACAATCACATGCCACGCGAACGACGTTGCGAGTACAACTAGTAATAAATAAACATTATTTTCAAAAACAAAACAAAAATATCACGATATTTAAAACCAAACATTTCTTCCCCCGGAAAAAATAATAAAAATGAAATTTGGAATATCAAGGGGCATCTTCTAAAAACGATAATTTGGACAAGTTGGAGACAGATCTTCTATATATACCATTAGTCGTCCTGACATTCACAACTCGAACTTGTAGATCTTTACCAGGATATGTGGCGACTACTTTTCCCATTGGCCAGTTATTCCTTGGAAACCTGTTGTCCATTATAACGACCAAATCTCCAACTAACAGCGGTGCTTTTTGTTGTAGCCACTTATTTCTTTTAGTTAGGGTAGGTAAGTACTCTCTAATTCAACGTCGCCAAAAATTATCTGCTAATTTTTGAGCAAACATCCATCTTTTCTTCGGATTAACATTTTCGTCTATTAACACTGGAGGCTTTGTTAAACTAGATGTACCAAACTCTTCATCTATATCACCAAGAAAGTATTCTTCCATTCTTAATGGAAGACTTACGGATTGAGAAAGGAAGTGGCAATCTTCGTGGATTTGTTTATGGAAATCTTCATATATTTCGGATAACATTCGTTTTAAAGTACCTCCTAATGGAAGAGATGACATATCTAAATAGACTTGAATTTCTTCATCTGGTAATTCATCAGGATCAATTCCTTCCAATAGTCTTTTTTCCATTAAATATGAAAGGTTTTGGTGTAGATGCACAAATCCAGTTATTTTGCCTGTTTTTAGACCATTCATAGCTTCAGTAGAATAGTCGTAATATTTTTTTTCAATTAGTTTTATGTCCAAATAATCTAAAAACAAACAACTGATACTATTAATATGACAATCCAGTTTTCCAGAAATTGATACAGATTGATTCAAAGGAAAACTTTTACAAAAATCTTGTGATCTCTCCTCATTTACGATTCCAAAAGAAACACCAGTTGGATCTCTTCCAACTGCTATTAAAAAACACAATACTTGGATACCCGGCATTATTACTGGAAACAAACTGTCCATATAATTTCTTTTCAATCTTTTCCAATTTTTGTCCATTAAAGCTCTAAATCTGTGCATAGCAAATACAGAATTTGCATATTTTTCTGGTTTACTTGTTAGAATATCAGTCGATTTAGAATACGTATCCCCATTTTCTAGTGAGTTCTTACGAAACTGTGTTGATTCTAAACTAAAATCTTCAAAATTTTCTAGTAGTTCTATTGCTGGTATATGTTGTTTGGTTTGCTCTTCTTGGTTTTTACTTAAAATTAAAAAGACATCCTCCAAACTTTCACAGTTATAAAATGAGAGTAGTTTTTCAGGGTTATCTTCTACTAAAATAGTACCTTCTCTCATTAGTCCAATCTGATTAGATTGTCGCGCTTCTTCAATGTAATAAGTTGTTATTATCACAGTTGTTTTGTCTTCTTGACTTATTTTCACTAAGTACTTCCATATTCTATCTCTAAGAATACGATTCACTCCTACAGATAGTTCATCCAAAATGAGCAATTCTGGTTGATGTACCAATGCACAAGCAAAAGATATTCTTCTCTGCGTTCCTCCGCTGCATTCCTTGATATACCTTCCATTTTTTGGTAGCTTCAAAAGTTCTACTGACTCAAGATATCTTTGTTTCATCATCAATATTATATAATCTTCCAAAAAAGTAGACTGAAGCTTTAACAGTAAATTCTCTAACTAAAGAAATTTCTTGCGGCATGTATCCTACTTTTTTACCAAGAGGTTTTCCTAATTTTTCTCCGAACACATATGTTTCGCCATTATCTATTTTGTTTCGGCCGATAATGGAACTCAAAATTGTTGTTTTACCACATCCACTTGAGCCTAGAAGACCATAAATGCTACCTCGTTTCACATTTAAACAGAATTTCTTCAGGACTTGATGGGATCCATAAGATTTTTCCACATTTCTGACACATACTGCTAAGTGATCATATATTCTTTTTCTGGCTAAAAAATTTTCTATTCCAGATTCTATATTTATTTTTTCTTTATTTTCACTAAATTCTTTAGTTGATTGAGCTTCTAACAACTTAGAAACTTTACTTTTACAACTTTGCTCTTCTATTTCATCAATTTCCCTTTCATTTTCGACACTTTATTCTTCGCTGCCATATTCTTCAGTTATTTTTATATTTTCTAAAGCTATTCTATTTTGAAGCATTCTTTTTTCTTGTTCTATAATCATTTTTTCTCTTTCTAATAATTTTGCTAATGCTTCATCTTCTTTAATTTGTGCTTCTAGTCTTAATCTACTAGTAATGGTCTTTTTACTTGACTTGCTTTTGGTGGATGGCATTTTAGAACCTTTTAAAGATTTTGGATTAGAAAGTACCTTTTGACGACTGTTACCTACCCCATCTCTTTCTACTTCTTGAGGCTGGAGTGTTACTGCCTTTTCAATCTCATAATCTTTATTGGCACCTGTGACATCTCCGACATTGGACTGTATTTCTTTTAGGCCCTCTTGAGCTATTAGTCTGACCTTACTCCTGGTTATACTCTTCTCAGTTTCCATCGAGTTTATCGATAGGACCAAAAAAAATGTTAGGATTTCTATAAAATACTATAAAAATATGACGCTATTTTTCTAAAGACTTTTACTTTTATTCTATATCTATCTGACAATGACAAAATAATAAAACATTATTTTCAAAAACAAAAACAAAAATATCACGATATTTAAAACCAAACACATCCAGTCTTCGATTAGTTTTTTTCTTCTGTAAAGTTCTATTCAGATTATGGGTGGATTATATCGCTCTAATGTATTTAAATCAGATACCTAAGTCGTTTTCAAAGTAGGGACAAAATCAAAAGCATAAAAATTATAGTAATTAATAAAGAAAAAACAAATTAACATTATTATATCTAATCAATGATAAATCAATTTTATAGAAATTGATTTAAAGGGTATATTATTCAATCTATTAAAACATTAATCGGATATGTATCGTTGACATAACTTATTATTCAGTTATTCAATCAATAATATTTATATCAGTCCAGAATAACACAATTCTCAATATAAATTTACTTAATTAATGCAATCATCAAAAACATCATCATTCCAATTAAGAACGTATCGAAAAAAGACTTAGTTAAATTAATTAAATATATATTTATTCTATATGTAGACAGATTTGTATATCTAGCTTATTCCAAATTTATAACTTTATTAATAAAACGTGATCATTTAAATTCCTGCAATTAGTTGAAGGTAGATAAAAGGAATAAGATTTGTATTGCGGAATTTTTATCCACAAAATTAACTTGCTAAATGAAGATTGTGACTCATGCTTTTATTTGATTAATTTTATATTAATATTTTTTTTTCTTCAAGCGTATAATAATAACTATATTACTTTTTGCAACACAGACCGTAGAAATATCCCATTATTTTACTAGTACAAAAATGAATTTTCATTATTGTACTAATAAAATAATGGGGCGTTGTAATCAAGTAGGTAGGAACTGTCATTTTTAAACTTATTTAATTTGACGTTTGTCTGTTTTGAAAATTTTGTGAAAAATGTCTCAAGAATTGCAATGTACCTACGCCTCCGGAATTAGTTGAAATAGCTAATTCCAACGAAGTCGCGTAAACTGTATGATTTTGCATACGAAAAATTTCTAAAATGGTGCAATGAATATAATGTACAGCAATACACGGAAAACGTTATGCTTGCATACTTCACGAATTTGTCCAGAAAGTTTAAAAGTTCTACTCTATGGGCACAGTATTCAATGATTAAAAGTCAATTAAACATTAAACATAATGTTAAAATAGAAAAATATAGCAAATTAATTGCATTTATAAAGCGCCAAGGGGAAAATTATACACCGAAAAAATCAAAAGTATTAACACAAGATCAATTTGATAAATTTCTCAAGGATGCACCAAATAACGTTTATTTAGCAACAAAGGTAGGTACTTTCTTATTTCTTTTTAATCATTATTACGTTTATTAAACCGTTGACAGTGATATCTACTAGCAGATCAATATTTAACTTGACAGCAAATATTACCTCATTTCCTACTTATAACATTTAATGACGGTAGCTCAGTGGCAGAGCTTTTGTCTTCGGTCGCAAAGGTCAGCGGTTCTAATCCCGGTGCTACCAGCTTTTTTTTTTATTTATTTCAACGTTTGTTTTAGGTTATATTAATATTTGGAGTCACAGGAGCCCTTAGATGCGATGAACTTGTTAATTTAAAGTCTAGCGAAATCCAAGATTTGGGAAATTTAATTTTGGTTAAAATCATAAACACAAAAAACAAAAAACAACGGTCGTTTACTATAATTGGCGATTTTTATTTGAATTTGGTAAGACAGTATACGGCTCTTCGTCCGGATGATATTGGCCTGCAGCGATTTTTTATTAAATACCAGAATGGTAAATGTCACCGTGTGGTAATGGGTATCCACAAAATATCAAACGTACCAAAAGACGTTGCTACGTTTTTGAAATTAACAAATCCTCATGAATATACAGGACATTGCCTTCGGAGGACTTCCGCAACTATTTTAGTTGACAACGGAGGTGATATTACCGCTTTAAAGCGGCATGGTGGATGGAAATCCACCAGTGTTGCTGAAGGGTACTTAGAGGATTCCATTTCCAGTAAAACACAAACTGCACAAAAAATACTTAATTGGCAAGAACAACCAAGTAATAGTTCTGGAATCGCTGACATAATAATCGACAATCAACTTACTAATAATATGATGTATACCAATGACAAAATTGTAAATGTCGAAGCTGAAAGCGGTGGCAGTGGCTTAAATTTAAACAACTGCAGTATACAAAACTGCACATTTAATATTACTGTTAATAAATAGGTAACACTTTATGTAATTTTTCGTTTGTATTAATTAAATAGTTGAGATATAAACAAAGCCTTCTATATTTTTTATAAAATGCATATTATTATTACGCTTGAAGAAAAAATAGTATATGTTACTCGGAGCAGAAGGCCCATTATATGGCCTTCTACTCCTAGTAACATAATATACTATTTTCTATCTATATTTTTTTCGCTAAATTCATAATCAGCTCCAAAAGAAATCATGTTTAACTGTTTTAATAGCGTTAGCACCTGAATGACCAAGCTTTGCTCGTGAAAGATCAAAATCATCATAAATAAAGGTTTTCTGGTGTAATAAAAGACAAATTTTGCAATTATCTTACTTTAGCAAGACACATAGAACGCGTAGAAACTTGATTATTTTCATTTGTAAAGGACATGAAATACATGTATCAGTAGTATCGGTAGATGTCTTCATCTGCCAAGCTCAACTGACTTAGGTGTTGGTTTATGAAGACTTTGGCTTGTCGTATTTCAGGAACCTCGCCAAATGGTTCCAGGCCAATCGTCCAATTCATCAGCCTTGTCATTGCCTCGATACTCTGAGATGTTCTAGTACTCAGTGTCAGAAAATTCCAACTAACGCAGTTCCACACCAGCTGTGAGCTTATTTGTGCAGAGACTATCGCCTTTAGAGCTGCTTGGCTGTCCGAGTATATGACTACGGTTTTACTCGTTATTTCCTGACTTATGATCTCCATTGCAGTGTTGTATGGCCATTACTTCAGCCTCAGCCTTAAACACTAAAGCGTACACACCAAGACTTATTTGGACTTCTCTCCTGTATCTTCTACTATATAAACCTGACCTTGCCCCTTTCTCAGTCTTTAAGCTATTGGTATACCAGATTGACAAACACGAAAACGAAATAATACACAAAGCTACAAAAGCCCTTATGGTGTGCAGAAACATTGCTGGGAAAAATTGGGGCTGTAACCCAAAGACATTGCAATGGATGTACACAGCAATAGTGAGACCTATCATCACATATGGGGCAGTAGCTTGGGGCACGAGAGCTAATCTGATCACTACGAGGACAAACCTCTCAAAGATTCAGAGACTAGCGGGGCATGTATCACTGGAGCAATGAGAACATGTCCCACTGCTGCAATGGAAGTAATACTAAATCTCTCGCCACTGCATATTCAAGTAGAAAAGGCTAGGAAGAAAACAATATATAGAATGATCAAAGAAGGAATAATCAAGAAAAAACCTCGATCACTTCAACTTGATTAAACTTGGGAAATGCCCCAAGATGACATGCCAAAGAAATTTAACTTTGTAAGGAAATTTACCACTAAACTGGGAAGCAAATCTGAATGGGACGAAAACACCATATTGGGGCTAAGCCAAAACGCCATAAAATGGTACACGGACGGCTCCAAGACAGATAAAGGAACAGGAGCAGAACCAAATACTCAGAAAGCTTGGGTACATACCCAAGCATCTTTCAAGCGGAAATTCGTGCCATCGAAAGATGTATAGAATTTAACATTGAAAGGAACTATCGTAGACAGAAGATTGTAATCATGTCAGATAGTCAAGCAGCCATCAAAGCTCTGAACTCAGATACAATCAATTCAAAGATGGTCTGGGAATGCCTAGGCAAATTAAATGAACTAGGACAGAATAACACTGTTACCCTCCTATGGGTTCCAGGACACGTAGGAATAGAAGGAAATGAAACAGCAGACAAGCTGGCAAAAAAAGGAGCTGAAACCCCATACCTGGGACCAGAACCATCCTGTGGGATCAGCAGTAGTACAATCTTAGAAAAACTAAAGAAAAAGATGGATAGCGAAAAATCCAAGTACTGGAATGATCTAGAAGGACTAAGACAATCGAAGACGCTCCTGGGAAACTATAACCAGAAGAGATCTCACAGCTGTCTTAACCTGAGTAAGAAAAACCTCCGAATTATAACAGGAATACTAACCGGTCACTGTCGATTAAGAGGACATATGAAGAAACTAGGATTAGTAGATGAAGCAAACTGCAGATTCTGTGAGGTAGAGGATGAAACCTCAATACATATACTTTCAGAATGCATGGCATTAAGTAATTCTAGGGTCAAATACCTAGGGTCATACGAAATAGAAAGGAAAGAACTACCTAATTTAAAACCCAACGATATCCTTAACTTTCTAAGGAAGATAGGACTAGAAGAGCTGCTATAAGTCTGAGGAATCATCAGAAATATAGCAAGAAAAGGGGGACACAATAGATCTTATAGGTCGCAGGTGTATCTGTCACCCCTAACACCATACATACATACATACATACCAGATTGACTTCTGTTGAATTGGAGGCCGTTGTTCCATGAATGTTCATCCAATAAAAAATCGGTCCAATCGGTCTAGCCCTTTAGGAGGAGTTCAGTGACATATAAGGGCACAGAAGAATTGTATATAAAGCCGTGTGTACAACTTTAATAGTATTGAAATGTAGAAAAAAGTAGAAGTTGTCCATTATTTTACAACGATTATTTTTTTCACCTGTCAAAATATCACAATTTTGTGATTTCGTCCAATGAAAACGCTTAATCTTCAATGTTTTATGCTAAATCTAGCCAATCATTCCGGTTTATATTGATTATTTTTTTCACCTGTCAACATATCACAATTTTGTGATTTCGTCCAATGAAAACGCTTAATCTTCAATGTTTTATGCTAAATCTAGCCAATCATTCCGGTTTATATTGATAAAACCACTAGTGGTTTTACTACTATTGATAAAATTATAGAACTGTCAAAAATTCAATAACAATATTGAACAATCAATTTTCGTGTTTATAAGTACTTTACTATAAATCAACATTCATTTATATTATCTAAATATTCTGAAATATATTTTGTTATTATTATTATCACAATTCAATTCATCTAAACGATAATGAAAAATCAAATATGTAGGTACTTTAAAACTAACCTGCTTCCTGGTTCTGCATGCATTTAAAACTTTTATATGCCTACAGCCAAATGTGATCTTGTAGGTAAACTTTAAATAGATATACCTAATAATTTTTATTTTGGTAATTTTCTCTTTAATAATATAATTGTATAAATATGTATAAAAATAAATATTTATTCAAATTATAACCCTGTTTTCTCTACGCTCACGACAACTGACAACTGTCAATACTATCTATTTATAGTGTACAGGATAAGATAATAGGAAGGGTAATTTGTCAAATTTTTTATTAAAGTTATTGAAAGATCAGAAGATTATAAGTATTTTCTCTTAAAATAATAATATATTTATTAAATATTTTTCTGTGTAAACCCACTTCCTTTCTTTCTCTTTAGATCATAGGTAGACAACACAAAATACACGTATCCTAGTTTTTGTACAGAATGGTTCAAAAAATAATCTTCTCAAATACCACTCGTCCTGTAAAATTTTACTAGATAAATTTTTATTTTCCAGACTCAAACTTTTTTATTTTAGGCAAAACTACTCAAACAAACTGAATATGATAAAATCACTCGTCCTACGGACTCGTGATTTTATCACATTTCAGTTTGTTTTCGTATTTTTGCCAAATAAAAAAGTTTTCGTGGAAACTAAAAATTTATCGATAAAATTTTAAGGACTCGTGGTATTACCTTTGATAAAACCACTAGTGGTTTTACTAGTATTGATAAAATTATAGAACTGTCAAAAATTCAATAACAATATTGAACAATCAATTTTCTTGTTTATAAGTAGGTAGGTACCTTACTATAAATCAACATTCATTTATATTATCTAAATATTCTAAAATATATTTTTTGGTCCTCCGTCCAGAAACATTACTATTACTTACTTCAAAATCGTTCGGAAAATGAAATTTTCCAGCCTAGGCCGGCAAAGTAGCTTTTAGATTATCTAAAGAGATGGCGCTATGAGTCATCAAAAATACATAATGAATACTACAAATTTTAATTAAATTTATTTAAAAATAGCGTATAATATACTAAACTAATAAGTTTTTCTAAAGGTAAGCAGGATTCAAACTTACATTTAATTTCTCTCACAACTTTTATTTTAAATTTGACATTTATGTCAATTTACAACTACTTATCATTCGATTATGAAAATACATATCTCGATTTTATTATTGCTCATTGAGCTATAATAGTTCATTGCCTCTGCTATCTTTATATAAAATTATTAGATATTAATATTATCAATATAACAATTTTTACTGTGCTGCTTATTAGCAAGGTATTCGTATGTATAAAAATTAAGGATCGTGAAATCGATTATCAGAAAATCATTCCTTATTACTAATTCTTTTAAAATTGCAATAGATGTCAATAATGTCAATATACACCTAATCATGTATGTCACAAAATAAACAGTTTTTGAACTTTTGAAAATAATAAAAATTGGTCGGACCAAAAAATAGTGTGTGTTACACGTCCGTAAAATGTTTTGCAAGTGCTCGTATTGTTTCGCCTCGGTGCTACGCCCCTCGGCTACACAACTTTACTCGCTCTTGCAAAATGGCATTTTCCGTCCTTGTGTCACAAATAACTATTCTTATTATTATTATCACAATTCAATTCATCTAAACGATAATGAAAAATCAAATATGTAGGTACTTTAAAACTAACCTGCTTCCTGTTTCTGCATGCATTTAAAACTTTTATATGCCTACAGGCAAATGTGGTCTTGTAGGTAAACTTTAAATAGATATACCTAATATTTTTTATTTTGGTAATTTTCTCTTTAATAATATAATAATTGTATAAATAGGTATAAAAATAAATATTTATTCAAATTATAACCTTGTTTTCACGACAACTGACAACTGTCAATACTATCTAGTGTACAGGATAAGTTAATAGGACGGGTAACGGCATTTCGTTTGTGTTAATTATGAAATATAAGTTGTTCTAGGAAGTTTTTTAAATAAAGTAGTTTTTGTACAGAATGGTTCAAAACATAATCTTCTCAAATACCACTCGTCCTGTAATATTTTACTAGATAAATTTTTATTTTCCAGACTCAAACTTTTTTATTTTAGGCAAAACTACTCAAACAAACTGAAAATGATAAAATCACTTGTCCTACGGACTCGTGATTTTATCACATTTCAGTTTGTTTTCGTATTTTTGCCAAATAAAAAAGTTTTCTTGGAAACTAAAAATTTATCGATAAAATTTTGAGGATTCGTGGTATTACCTTTGAGAATATTTCTGTTGAAAAGAAGGGTAAAACATCTCACTGAAATAAAATCGTTCTGTACATTTGTTTCTTAATAACATCATCTTAAAATTCATATTTAAATCTTATCTGCTAAATGAAATCTTTGTAGATATGTTAGTTTCTTAAAAGCCATAATCCTCAAGATATAAAATTTTATTTTGCAATAAAACAGAATTTTTTTAGAATGATGCTAAGAAGGATATTGTTTTTAATATAAAGATAATTGGCAATTATTTTACGAGAGATAGTACGTATTCAAGATAACAATCAAAATATTTAAAAAAAGTTGTTTTAACTTTGGCAGAACAAAATTTTAATAAATAGGTACTAAAAGTCGACATTAGGTAATTTTTTTATAAATAACGCCAAATTACAACTTTTTTGATTTCTTAACATTATCGGGCGCTTTCCTGGTGAAAGATGATTTTTTTTCTTCTGTATTGATCTTTTTTGTTCAAGGTAATTCAGGTTCATTTTCACCATGATCTACTTGAAAAAGACGATAGAATTTGGCTTCTTTGTAGCTGAACTATTAGTGGCCTAATTTGGTGCTGAACTACTAGTTTCGACTGCAATTTCGTTTTGGGACTGTAATGATGGGCTCATGTCTTATTTATGATCGTAAATTATCCCACAAAATCGGTCAGATCTTTCTTGAATTGGCCAAAATATTGCTCTGGAAGTCGATTGCACATTTGATTTTGATCGGCATTCTTCTTGCAAAATGTTTTGCTCCTTTTTTTTTTTTCTATACACTGTAACGTTTGTATCATTGGTTTTCGAACATTCCATCCGGACTATAAATATTTTTATATTATCTATTCTTATCGCGTTGATACGAGAGGGGATTGCTAGTTGGGAAGGAGAAAATGGGTCTCGTCGAGAGATTTTGAGTCGATCATTTTATCGATGAATTTGAATAAATTCAGAGTTTTTCCCGACTATCTTCGCCCTTCTGTTCTGGTGAGTAGGTACCAATTTGCCTTGGTTTTAATTTAATTAGTTAAAAATAATCCAAAATGCGGTGAATATAATATCTTATGTATTTTCACTAACACTTAAATTTCCAAACACAATCGCTATTGTTCAAGGTCAGTTTTTGTGGTATTTTAATATTTTTACATGAAAGGTAATTAATTTTTTCTCGAAATTTGGAGAGACGTATAGCGATTGTGTTCGAAAAATATTATTTGAAAGTCGGAGTTTTGATTCCAATTTTATTAATAGGGTTATTGCCAACTATAAGAAGGGCCCTATTAAGGATCAACAAAATTCCTATCTGAAATTACGCAGTTAGACGTCATTCAGTTGAAGCCGACGCCATTTTGTAGTTCTGTCCCTCGTCGATTGAAAATCCGACAAGAAGTCCCTAGAGGGGTATTCCATTCCGTTTGCTGTTCCGTTTTCCCGACGTTAGAAAATACGACAAGAAGTCCTAGAGGGGTATTCCATTCGGTTTGCTGGTCCATTCCTCGTCGATTGAAAATCCGACCAGAAGTCCGTCCCTAGAGGGGTATTCCCTTTCGACTGCTGTTCCGTTCCACGTCGTTAGAAAATCCGACAAGTAGTCCCTTGAGGAGTATTCCAATTCCGATTGCTGTCCCATTCTAAGACGATTGAAAATCTGACAAGAAGTCCCTGGGAAGGAACCCCATCTTTCTTTCTGTTCAGTTCCAAAAGTTATCGAACTCCGTCTGAAGTCATCGGAACCAATCCAAAGAAAAGAGGAATAATTAATTTAATATTTGTACTAATCCATATTGAAGTAATAAACCATTTTAAACTGATCTTTCGAATTTTAATTGTGTGTCTATACTTGGCGCCCTTTAATTAATGTTTGGAGAGAACCTAATAAAACACAGAAGGAAGCCACGACCCTCCTAAGCTAGCCAAGGGTAAATTTTAGGTTACAACACACACATCCTCAACTATTTCACCTTTACTATTTTTCATCACTTTCAATGATTTTCAGTTTGATGCTGTTTTTTACGCTTATCCATAGCAGTGCATAGATCCACTTCTGTTGTTGAAGATCTATCCTTTACCACTGTGAAGCGCTGGTATAACGAGTTCAATATGAATTACTTTTAAATTGAAGCACTCCTATGCTCTAACTACAATAGCATACACAAACAAATTGTTCTTGTTGGATCTCATATAATTTGATAAAAGCTCAAAAAGTTTTTTGTGTCGATTGGTGCCTCAGATGGTCAAAAAATAGACTCACAGTGCTTCAAAAGACATATAAATATTGTAACATATGATGAATCATGGATATACCTATGAGCCGGAAAGGAAACAGCCTGATTCAAATCCAACACAACCAACACAACTTTATTCGGACTGAAAGCACTTCAAAACAAATGGTGCCCTGTTTTTTCGGAAAAACGTGTCGTGTGGCATCAGTATCTTTAAAAAACACTCAATTGTGACTGGTATACAATCATGTGTTTACTAGAAGTGAACTAAGATAACGCATCATCATGAGAATGCGAACTCTCACCCATCCCTTGGAACAACTTACTATTTTAGCACTCAATATATCCAATAACTCTTTTGGTTTCAGTGCTTTAAGAAAAAATTGCGACAACAACGATTTTTGTAGGCCGTTGTGGCTTTTGGAGATAGGTACCTCAAAAGAAATTATTAACAGTTTCTAGTTTCTCAGTTCCATAGTAAAACTAATGTTTTTTTGAATAATTTAATCCATCCCTATTAAAAATCATCACTTTTGTGGTGGAAGTATTTACACAAACGTAATTTTTTTCACAATTTTGTCTTACAATTACCAATTTTTTTTAGTAAATTGATTGGAGAATCCGGAATTAAAATTAAAGCATCGGCGTATAATAACGTAACTAACTCTATAGTATTATTTATGTAACGACTGAAAAAACTGTTAATAAAAAAAGAACCTTCACCTAATAACAATTTTATTTATTCTGTTATATCATTCTAACAATATCCATAATCATCATATATAATTTGTACTTTTGTATATTTTAATATCACTAATAAAACACTATTATATCCGGTCCATTCTTCTATAAATCATTTTGGAATAAATACGTATCTGATTCAACTTAGCTCAGAAGGATAGTTTAATACCGTTACCGTTATTGAGATTTATAAGCGAACATTATAATTTTTGTTGTTTTACCATTTTTTATATTAATCGATGATGGTACTTAATTCCAAAGAAATGTGTTCCAATTTAACGGTTCATTGAACTTTCAACTTACGTTTTTATATTTTTAGTAATATTGTATTATATATCTTATAATGTAAAGCGAGTAACTATCTGTATGTTTTGCCATAGGTTCTCGAAAACGGCACTAACGATTTGAAATTTAAAATATAGGTGCACATAGAGGTAAAAAATCGATCTAACTGGGTACCACGTTTGGAAAAATTCGTTTTTTCCATTTTTTTTCAGCCAAAATCAATTTCCCACATAAGATGGTTGTTGGGGTACGATAACCTGTGAAATACTGCATATCAGCTCGGGTAGCACAGTAGAAAAACTTAGAGAATCGTAAAAAAAACTATAAATGGAAGAATTTGTAAAAAATATTTATAGTCATAAAAATCGTATTAAAAAACAAAAATCTGGAGATGGGAGGTAAAGAGGTAAAGACTTAGAAACATAGAGAATCGTAATAAACGTTGGAAATCGTATAAAACCGTGAAAACCCGTAAAAAATAGTAAAAATATTGTTAAAACATTATTACAGAAAACTGTAACATTGTCGTATTGTTGTACTGACGAGGCCCAATACGCGGAAACCGATCTACAAGTTATGTTGTCTCTCCTAACTGCAAACCAGAATGGTTGGTTTAAATTATCTATTAGATATGCCAACCCCGTTTGACTTTGAAGTGTAATCCAATATCCGTTGGGGCATATAGCCCAGGAAGTAGTTGTTTCTTCTTAGTTGAACGGTCATTGTCTTTAAAAATGTTTTTCAAAACTTGTAAAGCGTAAGAATAATTTTATTATTTCTTTGATATTGTTAATGGTTTCCATTAATCGCTCGAAAGTTGCAGGTGCGTTACAGAGACCAAATGGCATTACTGTGAACTGCCACAATCCTGTCCCAATAGTAAAAGCTGTTTTCTCTTTGTCTTTGGGATCCAATTCCACCTGCCAATATCCACTCTTCAAATCCAGCGTGGAGAACCATTTCGAGCCAGAAAGCGTGTCCAACGTGTCGTCAATCCTTGGAATGGGGTAGCAATCCTTCTTGGTGACTTCGTTCAGACGACGATAGTCGACACAAAATCTGGTACTGCCATCTTTCTTCTTCACCAAAACCACAGGTGATGACCAAGGACTTTCAGATTGCTCTATTATTCCTTGTTCGTGCATGTCCTTGATTATATTTTCTGCTTCTTCTCTCTTTGCTATGGGAAGCCTTCGCGGTTGTTGGCGAATGGGATCTGAACTTCCGGTATTGATAGAATGCTTCACAACATTCGTCCTACCCATCTGAGTGTTGTCCATAGCAAAAACGTCACTGTATTCATAAATCAGTTTCTTCACCTCGCGAATGTGTTCTGGTGCAAGTTCTGTGCAGGAAGAAGCCAATGTCTCAAATAATTTTTCCGAACTCTTCTCGCTTCTTGGTAGCGGGTTCTTCACATCCTGAACGCTTCCTGTCACACAAAGCACAGAACAGCTTTCTCCCAGGATCGTACCTTTCTTCAAGATCACAGGGTACATGTTGGTGTTCCACATTCTCACAGGAACTTCGTTTCTGCCTCTCACCAAGGTTTTTCCGACTAGCAGTCCTTTCCCGAGGTTACTCTCACTGGCTGGTTCGATGAGTCTTATACAGCCATCTCGAAGGTCTCTATCTAAATACCCCTTCACTATGGTTTCCGCCTGTCCACGTAGGTGAACATCTTCGCTGAGTAAGACTCGAGTCGTGATATCTTCACATCTCAGGAATGGAATTTCCAGACTTCCGATCCTCAGAACATCGTTTCTCATATCCATCTGGAAGCCATAACCCTTAATGACATCCATTCCCAAGATGACTTCCTCCATGATATCTGCCACCAGCACCTCATGTTCGAGAGACCTGTCCCAAATGTTGATGACGATCCTCTTCTTTCCATGTGTTGGCACGTCTTCTCCAGTTGCAGTCCGTAAACGAACCATCGCTGGTAAGGTTTTTCCATTTCCTTTAACTACACTCGGCTTAACTATAGTTCGGGTTGCGCCAGTGTCGACTAACATTTTTACGGACCTCCCATTAATTTTTCCGTCGACATAAATACTTGAAGAGATGGCCTGAATTATAACCTCAGGGGCATTGTCGTGGCGGGTCGGTTTATGCCCCTTCTCGCCAACCTGCTTTAGTTTTTTCTATTCTTGGCGTTGTGGTTTAACCGGCTTCTTGCAATTACGCCGGATGTGTCCTCTTTCGCCGCAGTTCCAGCATCTTGGTCCACCATCACGTTTCTCCTGGAGAACTCGGCGAACTACTTCTTCAATTCTCTCGTCGCAGACTGGCGAATCATCAAGCTGTCTCACTTTGCTCTGTTCTCTGTGCGAAGCTTGTTTAGCAGCTTCAAATTCTAGTGCATGGGCCAGGGCGTCATCTAGGGTTTTGGGTCGGGCCAACCGCAACGTCTGCTGAGTCTCCGTGTCTCTCAACCCATCGACGAAGGTCTGGACAGCAAGTTTTTCTAGGAAGCTGTTTGGTGCTGAAGGATAGGCCAGCCTTACCAACCTTGCTATGTCTGCTTCGAATTCCTGCAAGGTTTCTGCGCTCTTCTGATGGCGACTCTTGATTTGTGCGTGATACACTTGTTGGAGATGTGCATCACTATATCTCATTTGCAGTCTACTTGTCAGAGTCTCATAATCACCTTGTTGACTTACAGGAATGGTCTGAAGGATATTCAGTGCATCTCCTCTTAATGCAACAATTAAGGCAGTTGCTTTCTCTTCATCGTCCCAGCAGTTGGGGTTGGCTGCTGCTTCAAATTGTTTCTGATAAGTGCTCCAGGGTGTTTTGCCATCAAAAGTTGGAGGTTTGATCTTTGTTCGCCCTGGCTCACCCCGTTCTCCCAGCTTAACAGAACAATATTTGCTGAAGTTCTTACTCAATCGCTCTTTCATGGTTTTCACCTGTTCTTCCACTTTTACTTGCATTTCTTCCTCCATATTAACCAATCTGCCTTCAATGTTTCCAACCCTGTCTTCAAATTTTCCAATTTTATCGCTCACGTTCCCCATCTCGTCTTTTACGTTTCCCATTTCGTCTTTTACGCTTCCAATTTCGTCTTTTACGCTTCCAATCTCATTTTCCAGTTTGGAGTAATTATTGTTCAACTCATTTTCAATGAATGTCAATTTATCTCCCAAAGTAACTTCCATTTTCTTAGTGTTTTCTTCCATTTTATTCTCCATTTTCTGGGTGTTTTCTTCCATTTTATTCTCCATTTTCTGGGTGTTTTCTTCCATTTTATTCTCCATTTTCTGGGTCATTTGTTCAAGGGCTTGCTTGAAAAATTCCATTGTCGCGTGATCCATTTTCTTCGTCTGTGATCTGTGGCATACAAAATATTCAATAATGAAGTCCACAATTTAAATTAACACAGCAGTTCAATTTATCCCACTTCTGACACCAATTGTTACGTTCAAGGGGTTCAAATAAAATCACTGCTGAACGAAAATGTCTAATTTATTTACACACACTACAAACTAAACGAATTATAACTAAATAACTAAACTAACTATAACACACTACACACTAATTTATGTTCAACAATTAACTCCGATTTATATTCACTTATTTATTTGCACTTCGCAGCTCGTAGATGGCTCAAATATTTAGACTGTCGCTGTAAACTTTAAACTTCCTCGTGGTTCGCAGCTCTCAGCTTATATACCTGTTCACCGCTTCCAGAACATCCTTCGGTAACACTTTCTAGAAAGTCTTGTCGGCGCGCGTATGATCGAAGGAAGTCTCTCGATTATTCCGTTTCGAGAATTAGTTGTTTACCTACAGTGCTGTCAGGGCGACAGGGGCGTACTAAGGGCGTCTCGCTCGTTACAATATCTAAAAATATTGTTATAATTTTTCCCTCGTGGGTTCGGGATAAATGACAAACAGCAGACAAACTTAACAATTTATTGATAAACACAAATACATGACAATTTCTTAAACTAATTTACACAATTTTACTACAGTCACAATTACTAAATAACGTCTATAAAATATCTATTACAATTAATTCCCCCGTCCGAAGCGATCCTTTTTATATAGAATCAAATCCTTCCAGAAACATCCCTGCAGTTATATCTCGAACAGAAAATTCTCGAACCATTTCGACGTTATAGCAGCCACTAGAAGTTTCGATTTCGGTTGGAAACAAACTAGACTCTTCGATAATTCAAAGAATTATAACAACACCTCACCTCCGTCTGGGCGACACGTCCGGATCAACTCGTAATAATATCATAGAATATTATACTCAAAATCTACATGTTCCACAATTCACTTTAACCAATTTACAGAGATAGTACCTCAGTGTGGAGTGTCCGGTGAGATTTTCTGTGATTACTCTGATATCAGGTTTCTGAAGCTCTAAGAGTAATTTAGAGTAGCGTCATGAATACCGTATTAACTTTTTTTTGTCCTTGGCCTGGATTGTTCGTTCTTTTTTTCTATTACGAATTTCATATGGAGGGTAGAGGTAAGGAGAACGATCTTAAATGGGAAATGATTAAAAATGTGTCCACTTTTTAGAGGTACATAACACTTCTCAAACTTGCCACTACAATGGCGCTAAAGTAGATGTAGGGTACAGAATGAATGTAGCAGTTTTTGACAAATTAATTGAAATGTCGTATGATTTCGTAATATAAGTCACAAATTATATAAGTGCTATAAAAAAACGTGGTCAGCGAATTCAGTTTAGTGTATTTTAAATTCGTTTTATACTTTATGATTATCTTATGATTATTTTAAAAATGGTGTCATAATAAAGCGGAAATGTGTCTTTCCTTGTTTATTTATCTATCCTACTCTAAGAAATTATGGCGCTTTTTTTAAAATTTACCCTACTACGATCGTAGCGCCACCCTTATTTACCACATTTTGACGGAGATATTCAATACACGGAGACAGTTCTACTTACCTCTACCCTCCATAGAATTTCATCGGGGCCGGTTAGTTGGACCACGATTACCTGCATTAATCCTTTTTTGAAAAAGGTTAAATTAAGCACACCCTTCAGTTCGACCAGGATAAAATTTTATTTTCTAATCGACTTAATGGGATTCTTTGAAAACAATTACAATATTATTAGAGTAGTAGCAGAGTAGTAATAGAGTTTGCGACACAATTTTTTATCAAATTTTAAAATATTTTTTTAAATCCAGCAACGTTCTAGTAAGCATCATTATCCTTTATAAGTATCTAGTTAATTTAGTTTGTTTAAGAAGTGTAACTTCACGAAAAATGGATTTGAGTCAATTTTCTTAAACAATTTTTTGAACTTCAATTTTTAGACCCTCATGAAGCAGGAAACTTTTTTTCTAAAGAAATTCATTCAATAATACCCAGTAATCCGAGTCTTTCAAAATTCTACGATTATATCGTGGAAACTTATATAGATGCAGAAAAATAATTTTCACTCAAGTATGTGAGCTTGTACTACAGATAGTATTTACAGGACCACAAACGCGTGTGAATCATTTCATTCTCATTGTAATTGTAATTCTAATTTTTATAGTTCTCACCCAAGTTTGTTTAATTTTGTAAATATTTTAATAAACTTTTAAGCAGAAACATATAGTAAAATATATATATATATATATATATATATATATATATATATATATATATATATATATATATATAAATCAGCTCTACAGGCCTAGTGGCCTTTGGCTTCGAGATCTTTCACTCTTCTTTTCCATTTTGCTCTATCTCTCGCTTCCATTTGCCAGTCCCGAACTCCCACACTTCTTAAATCTTCTTTAACTTCTGCTAGCCATTTCTTTCTGGGTCTTCCTCTTCTCCTTTTCCCTCCTTCTCCTTCCATTAATATTCTTTTAACCCATCTGTTATCCTGCATCCTAGCTATGTGTCCCAGCCATCTAGCTCTTTGTGCTTTTGCTACCTGAACAATATTAGGTTGGTTGTATAGTTCTTCCAAATTTTTATTTGTTCTTCTTCTATATTCTCCCTCCTCTGTTTTGATTCCTCCATATATTTTCCTTAATATCTTCCTTTCCCATATCTCTAGTTTGGTTATTAATTTTTTATTCATTGTCCACGTCTCACAAGCATAGGTCACTGTTGGTCTTATTATAGATTGGTAAGCTCTTATCTTTAGTCTTCGTGACATCGTTTTTGACCTTAGTATCTTGTTTAACATTCCAGCCGCTTTGCTTCCTTTTGACAACCTTTTGTCTATTTCCTTCTCTTCCTCTCCCTTGCATGTTACCGTTACCCCTAGATACTCCATTTCCTCCACCTTTTCTATAATGTATTGTCTGTTTCTTGAACAATTGATTGCCAGGGTGGGTGTTTTTTCCTTGTTATTGTCTTTCATTACCATATACTTTGTTTTCGTATCATTTATTGTTAACCCGTACTCACTTGCTTTACTTTCTAATAGTTTGAAAACATTCTTTATTTCCTTTTTGTTTCTTGCCATTATCACTATATCGTCCGCATATGCGAGACATTGGTGCCTGTTACCATATATTAACCCATTTGTTCTTATTCCACTTTCTCTCAAAATCACTTCTAGGACCAAGTTGAAGAGAACTGTAGACATTGGGTCACCTTGACGTAGACCCTTTTTTCCTTTGAATTCTTCTGAAACTCCTCCCTCTATTGTTATCTTATTTGCTGTTTGTTTCAATGTCATTTCTACTAGTTTTCTTAGTTTTTTCGGGATGTTTAATTTTTTCAGAGCTTTCATTAGTTTTTTCCTGTTGATCAAGTCATATGCTTGGCGGAAATCAATAAATACTAGGTGTAGACTTAGATTTTGTTCGTACGTATTTTGTTGTATCAATTTCGTTATGAAAATTTGGTCGATTGTTGATCTTCCTGCCCTGAATCCTGCTTGGTATTCACCTACCTGTATATTATGAAATTCGTCTAGTCGTTTCTTTATTAACTTTGCTAAAACTTTGTATGTAACATCCAAAAGTGCTATTCCTTTGTAGTTATTAACTTCTTCTTTGGGTTCCATTTTTATGTATAGGGATTATAAGTGCATTATTCCAATTTTTCGGCATTTTTTCTTCTTCCCAAATTTTCACTATCAATTTCCATAATCTTGTTTGAAGATCTTCTCCTCCCTGCTTTAGGATTTCAGCTGTCATGTCATTCTCTCCCGCACTCTTATTATTTTTTAGCTCAAGTATACAATCTTTTATTTCTTCTTTAGTTGGAACCTTTAATTCTATGTCCTCATCTACCCCTTCTTCTTCACTGCTACTGTATTCTTGTTCTCTCACTACTTCTTCTTTTTCATTCAATATATTATTAAAATACTGTGCGAAAGTGTTTAATTTCTCATTTATATCCCCCACCAGGAGTCCATCTTCACTTTTTACATATCGGGAGCCTTTCTGTTCTTTTCCTTGTGAACTTTTTATTCCTTGGTAGAAGTTCCTGATCTCCTTGTTCTTATAAGATTTTTCTATATTATAAAGTTCCTGTAAAATACATTTCGTAAAATGTTTCACCAAAAAACTAAAAAGTGCAACACAGAAAAAAAAATGGTTTTATTAAATCTAAGATATCAAAATATAGAAATGGCCTGTTATCACAAAAAGATTTTGTAAAAATTATGTCTTATTATAATTCACATTAATAATAAATAATATGTCAAGTCAATAGTGATTATTTTAATTCTTAGAATACAACGTTAATCCGCTCGAAGAGCGGTCGTGGTCCAACTAATCGGTGTACTTAAAACAGGTACCTAGCCCGTGGTCGAACTGTCCGACTCCGATTTCATCTATACTGCAAGATTTCAAAAGTCCCCTGAGAGATATCTCTAAATAATTGTTTACTAAAAGGAATACTTGTTTTTTTGGTTGCGAGACTATCAGCAATCTCGTTTCTGACCATTCCCTTATGCCCTGGTACCCACAGCAAAGTTAATTTGGTTTAGCCAGTTGCTAAGGACATAAGGTTTTTGAGGGCAATGAAATCAGGGACCTTCTGGCCAAGAAGGGAGCGGATATACGATTCAATGAACCAGAACCTGTACTGGGACTGCCTAGAGCCTGGGTAAGGACCAAAGTCAGGAACTGGGTCTGGGAAGAGTCGACCAAACACTGGAGTAATATTGTAGGGCTGAGGCACTCTAGGCTGACGCTCAAAGGCTACTCCAAAAAACTGACGTCTGACACACAGAATCTTGGCAGGAGTCAGATAAGAGTACTGGTGAGCCTGCGCAGTGGACATGGACCATTCAGACTACACCTTCGAAGAATCGGGATTGTGACACAGGAACTCACATTCTATTTGAGTGTGAGGTCTTGAACCATAAACGGTTCCTCATCTTCGGTGACACGAACCCTGAAACTTATCAACACCTTGAGGAACTAGTCACAGGACTCAGATCTCTTATAAAGGGACTCAAGGATAGTCATCCAAATCTTCAAGAACTTGGGACTTCTGGATTTATGCCTGCCTGAAGATCAGCGGTGGTGATGATGTTCAGCTGATCATACTAGAGTCCTGCACGCATGGGGTGCATGCAAGGACTCTTGGTGCCGAACCTGGTAACAATATTCCCATAGGAAGCGGTGTTTAAAACATGGAGCTCTACAGGAGAGACCATGCCAGGTTTATTTAGATTAGATTAAATTAGCCAGTTGCTTCAGAGACTTTTTGCAGTTCGAGGCTCTTTTGGATTCGAACTTGGAAAATTGCAGAGCCTTCAGACAGCTTGGCTATTGGAGGCTTGGAAGATCGTAGCGGTGTTTCTCAGAACTATTGAGAGAGAACGTTATGACCTGTAACCACTATACCTATTCTGTTTTAACTAACATTTAGTGTGATTTCGAAATCTTGTTTTGGACCTTTTACAACTTGATTATTGCCATTTGTTGTTTTGTATTGTCACACACTTATATTTTAGTTAATTTTTCCGAACACACGGTATACAACGTGAGGTTTTTAAATATTTAATACTTCAGTCCACGTCCGTTGTATAAACAAAAAACTAGAATAAATAGGCAACGAACGAGGACTGGGGATCCGACGGGTCGAAAGCGAGACTAGTAGAGGCTCGAGAGACCCTGCTTCGCGTATATTTGAGTTCAAGAAATTATTAAGAATATTTCGGTACGAAAGTGTGATGTGTGCCCGAGTGGTAATAAGGTAAGCCCTTTGTTTGATTAACTGTTTGTAACTATTTGTATTGTACTATTGTTTTATATATATTCCCCAGTTTATTTGTAGATTCGTTCCTACCTGTCCTATAACCAACTTAAATCCTTATCCAAGCCATACTAACTGCTCTTCCATACACCCTTAACCCACTAACCGATAAGTGTAGTAATTTTAGTTCTATTGTTTGTGAAGAGTCCTTCTGACTCTTCAACCCCCTTATATTGGAAGTCAATATATTTGTTATTTTGTTATTCTACTGTTTTTTCTGAGCTACCCCCTTACCCCCGACTCTTACACTCGACTTACCTGAAGGTAAGCGTGACAGTATTGTTTCAACACAAGCGCAACATAGATAATTAGTGGTCTGAAAACCGTTGGATATGACTTAATAGATTATATTAAGTCTTCATGTTTTCCCTCAAATCCTACGGCAGATCCACAGAGACCTTGTAGCTTTTGTAGGATATAATTGCGAGGTATGCATTCCAAGTAAGTTTCCTGTCGATGATAACTTCGGGTATTTTATCTCTTCTAAGAATGAAAATGCCATTCCATTCACAACAGGAGGTTGGATCATTGATTTCCGTTGGTTGGTAAATGAAATGAGTGTCGTTTTGTTAGGGTTGGCTAAAAGACCTTACTTTGAACACCAAGTAATTTTGAGGTATAAACATTTTGCATAATAAAATATTACCCCAATTTAAGACACTTCTATTAAATAAAATAATTACATGAAACAATAAAATCGACTTACTTGTATTTGAAGAGAAGGTACCACCGAGCAATCGGAAAGTAAAATGTACTCAAAATTCTGATCGCAGCGCGAAAATAGGACATTTATTTCTAAGGAAGTATCTCCCTGTTTATTAAATTAATGTTACTAATATCGTTTTTTCTGTTTTAGGTACGTATTCCACTATTTTTGGAATTTAGCTGTAATCAGTAAGTGACTTTAATTTTAATTCAATTAGGCAAAAAATAAATAAAAATTGAAAAAAACCTTTTTTTGAACTGGTATTTTTTAATTATATTTTTACGAGTTTTGTTCTGCTCTGCTCTTCCACAGTATGTAATTAGCCAACATTTTTTACCTATGCCAACATAGCTTCCTTTCTTTCATTATAGCTCCTGCCAGGTGATCGTGTATAAGAGGCATTTTATAGTCACAGCCGAAAATAATCTTGACTAAAAGTGATCGTTCTATCGTTAGATTATTTAACAAGAGAAACTACAAAACCGATAGAATCGACTTGGCGAGAGCAGCGAATTGAGAAAAAGTATCTGCGTACGTACGTACGTCCTCTCTCCCTTTCATGGCATACGCGACAGACTGATAGCATGGAAAATTTCGCTTTTATCGGAATTCCCCGAACTTTCACACTTTTTTGATTTATCTTGGGCTTCCGCATTTGTAAATAAAGCACATAAAGTCACTACTTTTGTGTTAATAGCTTTTTCAAGATCTTCTACGAGGTAATACAAGGTATTTATTGTAAAATTACCAGATTTATAGGCAAATTATTCCTCGTTAAATGGTATCTTTGATAGATATTCACTTCTTATCTATATATCAAGTATGCTTTCCATACTTTTTCGATTCATCGAATTTTATTTTGTAAATTCAATTAATCTTACATTAAATATTCGAATTTATATATTTCCAAATTACATAGCAATTAAAATACACAAAAACAAAATAACCTGATAAATTATTCTACACCTAATAAACTAAAAAAATAACAAATTAGACCACCCAAAAGTTATCACTACCTTTCCGTGTTTTTCTAATCCAGTTAAAAAAAATATCAAGAAAACCAATGACTTCCATCAGAAATGATTCAATAGTATATTTATTTGAAATACCTTTCGAACACCAATGTTTTAAAAAGCACTACTGGAAATATTTCAAGCATTTTCTAGACTTTATACGCACCTATTAGTGAGTCATTTGTCACCAAGTTTTTCTACAACGAAATGTCGTTTACATTTACCCTTCTTAATACAGAGGCGTGTTTTTATTAGATCAATTATCAAATTAAACACTAATTTTTATGATACAAAAAAAAACTAGAAATTGAACCAGTATTCAACACAATAGAACTTGTTTGTACAAATGAGAATATCTGATATAAGGAAAAAAAACAAAGAAAATACATAGAGTAAATCGCAAGAAACACACTTAATGGTTGGCTGGAATGTTTTGAAAGCGACACCTATTAACCTGTAGGGGAATCAAAATTTATGATATTTTAATTTTTAATATTTCAACTTTGTTTATAAGCCATTTTTGTTATAATGGTAAAAACTGAATATCATGTAATGATAATTTTTTTGATTGGGAAGGATTGTTAGCAACAGAAAGTCTTAAAGGAATCTTCTTCTTCATATCCAACTGTGCATCGATGGGTTCTAGAGCTTAAACGTCGAAGATGAACCACGTAGTGGACGTTCAAAATGTACAACTCCAGAAATCATTGAGCAACTTTATGATATTGTTTGTAAAGATCCAAGTTCGACAAGCGTGAAATGGCTGATACCACAGGCATCTCAGATGAACGAGTACTTCATATTTTACACGATAAATTACCTATGAAAAAGCTGTTCGGAAAAATAATGCCGCATTCGTAAACAATTCAACAAAAACTGAATAAAAAAAGTCTTTGCGTTATTTAAAGCGTTTTCAGCACAATAAAACCGATTCACTGAGTTATATTATAGCTAAGGATAAGACTTGGATCTACCATTATGATCCTTAATTGAAACAAGAACGTTTACAGGGGACTAAAGCTGGTTCTTCAGCTCCAAAACAGGTGAAGTCACAACGATCAACAAAAAAGGTTATGACATCCATTTTTTGGGATGCAAAAGGGCTTTTTTAGGTTGATTATCTTAAAAAAGATAAACAATTAACTATGAATATTGTTTTAACTTTTTTGACCAGTTGGATAAAGAAATTCGTGAACAAAGACCCGGTTTACAGAAGAAAACAATCATTTTTCATCAAAACAATGCAATTATTCACACAAGTTTGTTGGCGATGGCTACATTGACAGAATTACAATACGGATTGCTTGAACACCCACCGTATTCACCAGATTTGGCTCCCTCTGACTATTACCTCTTCAGAAGCTTGAAACAATTTCTTCGAGGAAAGTGTTTTTCATCGAATGAAGAAGCTATTGCTGCCATGGAATAATTTTTTGCAGAGCTGCCGGAAAATCATCACAGGGATGTAGGATCATTGGAATAAGTGTGTTCAAACTTAGGGATATTATATTGAATAAAAAAAAACAATTTCATTAAAAAATACACATTCAATCATTTCTGTTTTCAAAACCTTTTAACCAAGCTGTAAAATTAAGTACATTTGTGGAAATCATTGTTAATCGATTCTTTCTCTTTATCCTACACTAGTCAGCTGTCTACTTATAGAAAACTGAAATGGCCTCTACAAAAGTAACACCAAGTATGATATCCTTTATAACTTTTCCTAACTTTACTAAAAACAGTTGGTTTCCAAGTTTCAGAATGTCTCACTTGTCTTGGTTTTAATTTGATGGACATTTTCTTAAAGAGGGTTGGTTTTTCGCAAAACTTTTCTAGAAAATAGTTTTTATTGATTATCCAAAAGTTAGAGCCATAAAAGCTTCTTGTTTTTCCTTTTATCACTTTTATAAATGCTTTTGAGTATAACCCAAAGAGCGTTTTTGTGTCATGTTAAAGTGTTTATGATTATGTGTTTTTGTACAAAGTTAATAATTTTACTCTAAACCCGCTCACGGGACATTTTTGAACTACAACTATTAAACTGACTAATTCTCACCGTTATAGATACGGTAACAATAGTCTGGTGAAATTATTCTTAATACAAAACGATCATCTATCATCAAACTACCCGAAAACGAAAAAAGTTATATACAAAAATTTATATGCTTATTAATATCTATAGTTTAAATTTCATCACTTTTAATTGTAAACATGATGACGCAACAAAATCGTTCGAGAGAAACTCCAATTTCATACTTTTAGATGACACAACAAGAATATTCTGGACGTGTCACAAACCAAATTTCAACCCTCATCGAAATAATTTTCACGTTTCCTATCCCTTCAGCATTCCGTCATTTCGAATTCAATCCCTCAACAAATGTCGAGTAAGGGAATCTTCCATACAATTTGTGGAACATTGTTAACGTTCATTATTCTCGTAATTAGTGGGAAGCTTGAAAACAACCCATTCAAGGTACGATTAATTGTTTAAAAACACTTTTATATGTGTAGTTGAACCAATTAGGGTTATCTCTATTGAAATATTCAAGATAGCTGTCAAAAACTGTAATAGGCAACATTGTAAAATGTCAAATATCTATAACTTCCTGAGTATTGAGTGCGATGTTATAAATTATAAACTCATGTTTGTCTACAGTTTAAATCTACGCTAAAAAGAACTAAAATTCTAATACTCAAGCGTACCAGTGGAGATATTCCCTCTCACCAAGATCAAAAAAGCACACCAAATTCAATCAAATGTGAAGGTTTTGCTATAGTTTTCTGGAACTGCAAGGGCGTGGTGCATCATAAGTTCTTCTCACAGAGGACAAGGTCAATAAGGAATATTACCGGCAAGTTATGGGCAAATCAATCCCTAAGAGACGCCCGGATTTGTGGAAGAACAAAAATTGGCTTTCGCACCATAATACGCTCATACATCGTTTCTTGTGAGCGAATTTTTGGCTAAAATCAATACACTAATGATGCCACAGGCACCGTGTTTTCCAGACCTGTTTCTCTGTGACTTTTTCCAGTTTCTAAAACTGAAGAGGGCCATCAAAAGAACGGTGTTTCGCAGCGATTAAGGAGATAAAAAAAATGATTTTTTGAAATGCATAATACATCGATTTGCACAGTCTATAAGTTTTTTGAATAAGGATTTTAGCTCATTGACCAGGATGTTCTTAAAAATGGTCGTCGATGCCTTTTGGATGGCTTCTACGGTGGCATACCGTTGTCCTTTCAATGGCAAACGTAGTCTACCGAACAGAAAAATGTCGCACGGCCGTATCCGGAGAGTATGGATAAAATGCCATTTTTTTGTCATAAAAATCGGACACAGGTATCGATCAATGACGCTTGGTTTTGTGATCGTATTGAAAACACCATGTTTAGTCATTAGTCACAATATTGTACAAAAAGTTTGTATCTTTTTTGGTCATCTGTAAGCTTGTGAGGAACACACCTTTTTCATGCCCTAATTTACAGTCAAAATGAGAGAGATCGACACTTTGGAGATGTTTAATTCCATTCGCATGTATCTCAATGAAGATTTTTTTAATCATCAGATGCACTTATTCGACAGTTTCAGATATAATCACACATTTCGGCTTGCCAATATGTTCGTCGTCTTCCAGCGAGTCGCGACCCTCTTTGAAATGTGTAAACCACTCGTGTACTCGGCTACGAGATAAACAATCGTCACCATAAACTTATTTTAACAATCGATGCTTTTCGGTAAATGTTTAAAGTTTAAAACAGAACGTAATATTGGCTTTGTTCGATACTCATTTTTCGACCGATATTAAAAAGGTAACCGTCACTTTAAGTGCAATAATTTGGTGTGAAGTGGTTCGATTGTCATGAAATTTTGACAAAACATCAATGAAAGATGTACCTACAGAACACATCAGTAACAGATGGCGCTACTAGTATCGCATAATTTTTAAAATTCTTGTTTACTTTGCGACAGACAACGTATTGATGAATATAAAAATGAAAAGTCACTTTATTCTTTGATCACACCTCGTATAACTATTTATTTTATTGAAAATTTAGTTACAAATTTGTTTAAATAATATTATATAATTGTTAGTTATGTTGCTTATGGGATATAAGCAATAGCTTTAAATTATAAAAAGAAAGTTTATACATAAACTAATATTAAAAATCATACTTTTTAAAAATGGGTTTCTCCTGTAACCGCTGATTGCTACCATTAAATATTTGTTGGCATTTATAGTTTTGTATCAGGCTCTTAGAAAATCGGCTATATTTATTAATACTCTAAGAGATAATATAATTGAAAGCCTGTATAAAGATGTACTCATTAAAACAACACATCATTTCCGCAGCTATGTCTTATATATGAAACCAAGCAGCCAGCCCGAAGTTACGGTATTAATTTAATCCGGAAACGTCAGAAGATAAAGGCCATTTGTGAAGTACTATATAAAAAAAAACCTAAATAAAAAACTGTTGTGTTAGCTTTGGAATGGAACGCAGTCAAGTGTAACAAGATTTTTAAGCACACGTTTATTTAAAGAAAAAAGCGATAAGTGAACCGCAATACCATAACAAAAGAGACCCTGTGGGGATAATTGTGTTGAAAACAAATATTTCTAGGCATGTCTTAAAAGGTTTCGGTTTTTAGTCTATTTGCGTTTTTATTTACCGGTTACCTTAGTTGGTTTACTCAACGATGAACAGGCCCGTGTAAAGAGCCTCTGCAGGCGGTCTTTTTTTATATAAATTCTAATCACTTACGTTAAATAACTTTGCAGGTTATTAATAGCTCATTTTCAAGTAGTGATGTTTTAAATAAAAATCAATTACAACACTATTCACTTAAAGATACTGAATACCAATTAATCCAGATGGTATAAAAATCATAAAAGCAGTTTATGCGACTTACTGTTACTTACGTAGTGTATGACCCCTATTTTATTACCCAAACTACCTGTGCCTACCAGCATTTTTTGGATTAAACTTTTGGTTTGTATGTACGTATGAACAAGTTAGGAGTACCTAACAGATACACCTGTGACCAATAAGATTTATTGTGTCCCCCTTTTCTTGTTATATTTCTGATTATTTCTCAGACTTATAGCAGCTCTTCTATCTCCCTTAGAAAGTTTAGGATATCATTGGGTTTCAAGTTAGGTAGTTCTTCCTTTTCTATTTTGTATGACCTAGGTATTTGAATCTAGAATTGCTTAATGCGATGCATTCTGAGACTATGTGTATTGAGGTTTCATCCTCTACCTCGCGGAATCTGCAGTTTGCTTTATCTACCAATTCTATTTTCTCCATGTGTCCTCTTAGGCCGATCGCAAACTTACAAGACATATGTTTGCAACATGTCTGCGACTTGTCGCTTCAACACAGTTGAGCACCAATGTAGGAAACAAAACTCCGTAGTTCGCACATCAGTCTACATTATGTCGTCTGATGATGATGTGGCAATATTATCGGTTCTAATATTGCAAAGGCGAAAGAAGAAAAATACTCGAAAATATTGGGTTCATCTATATAGTAAAGCTAATCTTCATCGCAGTATATTTATTTGCAACGATTTGCACAAATTTTACATTAAATGTTGGATTATCTTCCATTATTGAACCATATACGTGCATTCGGAAGCAGCTGTCGGACACAAATGACGCTTGAAATTGGAGCAAGCAGTGTCGTATAAAAGTTGTTTTCGACAAGTCTCATCCTGTCCGCGGCGTTTCTGTTTGGTTTACGACCCGCCATAAGAACCGCTGTGTTGGCAATGAAACGACATGTCTGCGACATGTCGCAGACATGTAGCGAACACATGTCTTGTAAGTATGCGATCGGCCTAAATCGGCAGTGCCTTGTTAGTATTCCTGTTATAATTCGGAGGTTCTTCTTACTAAGGTTAAGATAGTTGTGAGATCTCTTCTGGTTATAGTTTCCCAGGAGCGTCTTCGATTGTCTTAGTCCTTCTAGATCATTCCATTACTTGGATTTTTCGCTATCCATTTTTTTCCTTTGTTTTTCGAAGATTGTACTACTGCTGATTCCTCAGGATGATTTTTGTCTCATGTATGGGGTTTCAGCTCCTTCGTTTGCCAGCTCGTCTGCTGTTTTGTTCCTTCTATTCCTATGTGTCCTGGAACTCACTGGAGCGTAACAGTGTTATTCTGTTCTAGTTCGTTTACTTTGCCTAGGCATAACTTTTTGTTGGTATTAGACGTATGGCCATCGGGGATTGCTAACATGTGACAGAGCGACTTATAATGTTCGAAAAACAGCTATACCTCGAGGCCCAATTGTCTGTCAGTGACGTCATTGTGACGTAAATGCAAGTGGTGCCAATGCAAGGATCGAATAGATGCTAGTAGAGACGACTGGTTGATTTTAAGCCCCTGGGTTTCTTTTTCTTCACGAAGAGAACCATTGGGGTTAATAGACAGCGATTGCTCTTTGCACCATGTATCTAAAGTCTTGAGGGTCACTTGCATTCTATCGCATAGAGTGCTGTCAAACTTTCCTGTTGGCAGAATAACAGTCATTTGCGTAGGCTACTGTATGGATTTTGTCATGTCTACACATATTTCACATTCACATACAATACTTTTTCTTTGATTTATTGAACTTAAAATTCGCTACATTGTAAATGAGACTTTGTTAGTTTGTCTCTATCCTATCCGACTCTTAAGAAACATCTGTTTTTTAAGATTAAAAATATACGCAATAAAAGTAATAAAAATATCATCGTCATATCCACATAACCAATCTCTGAAGTGTTAACTTAAATTAAAAGAGGAAGTGTCTAAAACAGTTATAGTAAACGACGTTTAATCTTAAACTTGAAAGACAAACTACGTGTACGTTTAAAAAAAGGTATTTTTTTAAAAAGTTTTAATAGTCCGTTTGGCAAGTTCGTTATCTCGCTAAGATGAAGCAGCTTGTCCGTACTGAAACCTGCCATCTGAAATATATTATCAATTTGTTCTAACGAGCAAAATGACGTTCCCCTTGTTTCAAGTTTGTTGAGGATCAAAAGAGCACGGGAACTCGACTTATGCATGGATTTGAATAAAATATCAACTTGGAGAAGTGAATATAAAACAACCTGAAAGAAGTAATAGCTTTGGTGTTTTGTATATAAAAAGGTGCACCCCGCATTTAATGTAATTAAATTGTAATTGCTTTTGAATGCAAATTTTTATACACTGATAAAGAGCTACCTGTAGATAATACATTTTTAAAATTCTAAAGAAATAACAAAACTTTGCTAAATAAATTATCACAATTACGAACTAAACAAACCTCATGGAATAAAATTCCAATCGTAAAGGCTTTCAACTCTCAATTCTCACCTTTAGAGATGCCGGTATGTCTGGAATTTCTAATTTGTATTCTTTTGAATATGTCGAACTTAAATGGCATTTAGACGAACAAAGAAAGAAGTACCTTTTACAACGTGTTTTTCAATACCGTCGTTTATATCCTCGTAACTTATATTAATTACCATTTGGCTATATAACTTGACACAGTACTTATTTCCTTTCACATTAAGATGATTCCTGGAAAAATCATTCATACCTACCTAGTTTTTTCTTTTTTTCGTATTCAGACCTCTTAGTTAACACCAGGAAATTAAATGAGCAATAAAATGATTCTAAAGGTAAAGCCAATTGTTTCTCCTCGAATTAATAAACACTATTGGTAAAAAAACGTACACTTGTATTTAGTATGTTTTTTGAAGTTATACTTCTGTTCATGCACTCGGCGGAAAAGATTTGTGTAGAGTTAAATAGATAGATAGATAGATAGATAGATAGATTTATTTGCTCATTTAACCATAATAGTACACTAATAATTTTAATAATAATAATTTTTAGTAATAATAGTACTAAGCAAGCAAGCAAGTAAACAATTAAGCCCATTTAAGACCTAAAAGGTTGCGCATGGGCGCGTTACTGTTTTTTTTTACTCCACGATTTAATCTAAGTACATTATAAAAGATATTTTTTTTTTAATTAGTAATAGTACAAATAAAAAACCTATAAATAACAACGCTATAACATATAATCAATTACTACAAAAAATAAACTTAAATTAGTGAGGCAATTATAATGTGCTATAAATCACAATATCACAACGTAGGTATATAGTATATTATATTTTGTAAAAAGAAAATAAAAAATGTTCTCTATTAATTAGTTTTTTTTTTTATTTTAATTTATAACAAGTTCGTGAATTTCCTTTCTGTCTGTAAGGTGTAAAAAATGTTTTATTTTAGTTTTAAAAAGGGTAAAAGAGTTAATTTTGTGAATATACGTTTTGTAAATATCAGGTAAGTAATTATAAATCTTTACAGCTTTATATAAATAAGATTGTTGGCCTATAGACTTTCTTGCAAAATAGTTTGCAGCTACGTGTTTTGTTTTACCACGGGTAAAATAGCCGTGTTCTATATCTCGTAGAATATTTTTGTTACTGTAGGTAAACATAATCAATTTATACACATACATCTGCCTGATATCAAAAAGTCTCGTTTCCTGAAATAGTTCATCGGAGGAGTAAGTTAATTTTTTGTCATATATATTTTTAATAATACGTTTTTGTAAAACAGATAATTTTTCAAGATAACCAGTTGCCGCACTTCCCCATATCAGTATTCCATGTTGTAACCTAGACTCGACTAGAGCATAATAAAGAGTTCTAAGGTGAGCTGTTCCTAATAACTTTTTTAGATATTTAAATTTATAAAGTAAGAGTCTTAATGTTTTTGTTACGTTATTTATATGGATGTCCCACCTCAGATGAGAATCCAAAGTTACGCCGAGGTATTTTATGCTATTTGTGATGTTAATACGAATGGAATCCCTTTGACTTTCCCTTTTAATTGTAAGTGAATCGAACTTAGGTAGTGTATTTGCATAGCTCGTGAAGGGAACAAAGAAGGTTTTATCATAATTTACAGTTAATTTTTTGTGTTGAAACCAGTTAAATATATTCGAAAGATCTGCTTCAGCTATTTTTTTAGTATTTTCCCATGTGTCCGACGTGTAAATTATGGCAGTATCGTCAGCGAAGCTAACGATTCTGCCTCTAGACTCCATTAATAGTAAATTGTTTATATATAATGAAAATAGTAATGGACCTAGAACCGTTCCTTGTGGCACCCCATACTGTACAGTTTTAAACGAGCTGAAACAGTTCAGCACTTTCACTTGTTGTTGTCTATCTTTTAAATAATCCCTAAAAAAGTCGAGAGATGGGAAAAATCATTACATATGTAATGATGTGAGTAAGAGAGAGAGACAGAAACACATATATGGTATGTTGGTCGGTAAAAACAAAGATGAAATATTTACTACATGTTATTAGTCATAACTATAAGTCCTTTGAATACATTCAGTACATTGAAAAGAGGTAGATATACAAAAAACAGTCTCAGCAAATGTTTTGAATATCATAGTGACGTATATAGTCCATTTCACCGTTTTTGGCCGATTAGATATTAGAAACCACTGAAATAAGATTAAACTGTCATCAAAGTTACCAATGGCGGAGAGTTTTTTTTGTCTAAATAAGGTCGTAAGTTTCTGAAACTATCAGTGTGGTTTGACATCTACAAAAATATGACATTAATAATTATTAAATTCAACCCTTCAACAACGAGCCGTACATGAAGGTTACTAGGAATGTGAATTAAGTCAAGACTTCCGTTTTGAATACTTTTTATCTACCGGTGAAACAAGATGCAGTTACGTACGTGTTGTATTAAAAAACAAACGTCCTCATTTAAATTTCTAACTTGCCTGTATCTGAGAGAGATGTAACTCTAAATTTACTTCGAGTCTGATTTCTGTCATCGGCCAAAAACGGTGAAATGGACTATAACATTGTGTTTGACAACTTATTTTCAGTAATGAGTAACTGTATTGTAGTCTATAGTACCTACCATCACATGGTTTCAGTATATCCAGCATCCAGCACTATGCTTTTGAGGTTTTTGGCTACATAAACAGAGTTTTTACGAATAGTGTAGGAAATAAAGCACTAAATCAGTAAAACCTCCGAAATTTGTAACGTAAGATGGATCGGAATGCGGTTTTTTGCATTGGATTTGTTAGAGTATCAGGAAATTTGTCGCTATTTTTCATAATGTAAAAATGGGAAATTACATTTTGCATTCGAAAAGCGAACAGATAATAGATAGAAAAATTACAACTCGGTAAGTATCGCTGAAAATGGGTTCCATTTATGTACTCGGGGTTTTTGGGGTCGCTGAACACGAATATCATGATGCCGAAACTCTCTGTGGCACTTGATGCCCAGGGTGCATGGTATTTAACTCTTCTGCTCCTTGGGTTTTATGCAAATTCTATACAAAATCAGTGCACACTTGGTACCCGGGGGTTTTTTGGGTCGCTGAATATGAATATAATGATGGCGATGGTCTCCGAGACACCTGGTGCAAATGCAAATTCGATACAAAATGAATGTGCACTCGGTACTAAGAGGTTTTTGAGGTCGCTGAAACGAATATGATATTCCTGTTTAGCGACCTCATAATGATTTTGCTAAATTCTAAGCATACAAATTCATGAATCCGTGAGCGTGCATGGAAGTATAACTTCTGCCGGCAGTCCCACTGACTGCCTCACCCGTTTTTTTTTTTTTTAATTCTGTATGTATGAAATGGTTTAAATGAGGAGTAAGTAAAAAATAATAGAAATCATTTTTGCTGAATCTGTTTTTGCGGTTTCTGTTCCCATTCTTCATTCAACGCTATTCACAGATCTTTAATCATTTCTGACAATCATTGCTCTTTTTAATCTTTTTCCCTTTAAGATGTCTCATAAATTTTCTACAAGCGAGCAACTCCAAAACGGGAATACCGATAGTATTTAGGTAGTCCATACCGATTCGCGCAGTATATATCCTGCATAAATTGTAACGATCTATCGGATCGTTTTATATAAAGATTAAATTCACCAGACTATTGTTTCCGTGCCTATATCGGTGATAAGTCTAATGGCTATAGTTTAAAATTTTGCCGCGAGTGGTGTTACAGTATCATTATCAACATATCAACTCTTCCTCGTTGCGATTAGTAACTCTCAGCGTATTTCAAATTGGTACGTCAAACCATCTGGTTTTCTTCGAAATAGAAATAAGACGATTTTAATATTGTTTCTTTTGGTTATTTTATTTAGTGTGAAAAAAGGGGTGATATGTTATTTATTCTAACCAGTTTTTTTTTATTATAATGTAAGTCAGGGCCGGTTTTTACATGTGCTTTAAGAATTGATTTACTCCAAAAAAATGAATAAAATCCGATTTGGCTATAAACTGATTCTACTTGATCTGAGTATTCATTTCATCATTAGGGGTTCATCCAAATTTGTTTGAAGAGGGTCCAGTCGAGATATTTTACTATAAACAATATTGATTAAAATTCACCCATTTTATGGAGAAAAAGAGAAAGAATATTAATCCCAAATTTCGTCTCGACTATTGGAAAATGAAAGAAAATTTATCTCTGTACAATCGACACTGATACTTCTGAGTCAATTCGGGGGTTTTCGAAGGTCACTGTGATAATATAATAATTCTTTAAATTAACCTTATTAATCTACGGGTGTTTGAGTATAATGTGTTCAGTTTTTACTTTGGCGACCTTTATTACATGTTTGGGAGAGACTGGTAAAACTCTTAAAAAAGTAACCCACGACTTAGTGAGCTTGCCACGTACTTTTAGTAAAAGTAAAATAAAATCAAATTTTGAAAATTTAAACTTATGGTTTAAATTGAAATCTCCAACTCCAGTTAAGATGGGTAAGTGGTTTCTCTACTGGCAAATTTGTGCCCAGCTCAGCCGTAGAGGGTAATTCAAAACAAAATAATGTGAGTCGCGCCACCGATTTTAACGGTTCAAATCGGAAACCCCTGATGTTCCAGGCACTGACCTATCTTACTGGAGATAAATAATGAATTTAAGAATCTTAATTAAAAAAAAAGAAAATTGATTGAGTAACAAATGTGGTGAGTGGGTGAAGATCTGAGTAAAACACAAAGTTAGATCTATCAATTATATTCACAAAAAAAAATAATTCCCCCCCCCCGCACAATAAACCCAACAGTTGAGTTATACAATATATAAAAATATATATAAATGAAATAAAGAAAATTAGCGATTATCAGAAAATTTGTTCCACAATAATGTCAAAACCCTGGCAGATTTAATTATGAGTGATCACCCAGCGCAATATGAAAGATTTAAAAATTAAAAATTACTATAAATAATCAATATTCGACCAACAACTTTTACAATGTCTTAATCTTAAATTAAATTTTTGGCTTATCTGTTATCTGCAGTGCTGGTAGTGAGGCTTTCGTTATTAGCCTGCTGCTTTGATGTTGGTAAGGCACAAGTTTAGCCTGATCCAGAAACATTCACCCGGTTCGAAAAGAAAACAATATTCGCCAGGTCCAAAAGCAAATGTTCAGCCAATACCAAAAATAATTTCAGCCAGAACCAAAAACAATTTTACTCGCCAGGTCCAAAAACAACAAATGTTCGCCAGGTCCAAAAAAAAACCCTAGTCGAAAAAGCGAATTAGCCAAAAATTCCAAAGTTAAATTATTTAAGAAAGAAACGTTAAATTTACAAATGTTGACTCTACTTATTACAAAAGATTAAAAGATTGAATTACACACTAAATTATTTAAGAAACAAAATATATTAAAGTTACAAGTACCGACTCTGCTTAATAAAAAGAAGGAAAAAAAAAGCAATTTTAAAGATTAAATTACTGATAACAAAAACTGAAGGTATACTATAATAATAAACAATAACAGAATTATTGATGAGATTAATATGTAAATTAATCAATTAAATCAGATGCACATGTGTCATTATACAATTTACAATTTAGAAATCCAATTTACAAATAAAAAAAAATATACGATATAAAAATAATGGAACACAATGAAATATATTTAAATTCAAAATTTATAGATTAAATTATAGTTAAAACAGGTTAAACATATCACAAAAAATAATCATTGCACCTGAATTCAAAATCATTTACAACAGTTTATATAAAAATTAATAATAACCATTAAAACTTAAAATTAGTAATTTAGTCGGGTTTATTTATGACTGATAAATTTAATTACACAAAATGAATTTAATCATAAAAGGAAACGATAGATCTAATATTAACAAAATACCATAATTTAACGTAATATTTAGGTATGTACGTGTAGCTATTATATGGGTGATAATTTACGATTTTATTGAATAAACACAGGTAAACACTTACCCTTTTATATTAGGAATAGGGGTTAAGCAGCCAAACTGCGATGTTAATTCGCTAACACCCGGTGGTAAATTTTGTGATCTTAAATCGGATGTCCACGCTTCTTCGAAACGAACCCTCTTAGCAATCACACTATAAACGAATGACGGTGTCAAGAAAAGGCATTATATAATTTTGCATGAGGTATAACTTACCGAAGGAAGCACCATTTAATCAAATCCCAAAAATATGGATTTATCTATACGCCTACTCAAAAATACCACAAAGGAATAACCAAAAATGAGGCTTAGATAAAATAAATTGAAGTGAAGTTCAAAAACCCATACGGATGGCTTGAATATTGCCAAAAGAACCTTCAACTTCACAAAATGGCGTCACTTAATTCGATAATAGCACTGAAATTGTTCGTTCAACTGTTCAAATCGAAAAGAAAGGTATAGGATCCGGAAATTTACGCATATGTCTCTCGCAATGACATTTGGGGAATAAGAAGGGGAACTGGTGTGTTCTGTTGTGCCAAAAATGACTTTGCTAAATGTTAAATTGATTTACAAAATGATGTTAAAATTAAATCGAATTCATTAAACTAAATGTATTATTAATATCAAAAGGAATCGATGCACTTATTTACTTAATTTAAAATTTTAGCTATTAGTGTGTTAGTTTAAACAGTAAAAACCCGATATGTTTTCGACCTGACAATCAAATTCTCTACTCTCCCCACGGGTCAGGTCAATAAGATTCCCACACACGGATCGGAACCCGTTTAGAGGCTAACAATCGAACCGAACATTAACTTAACTTGTAAATATATTGCTGCCGATTTCTGCACGTGACAAGCTAGCTAAGCAAACAACGCCTTTTAGGAACTTTTCACGTTACAAAATAAGAAGTTATCTTCAAAGAAAATGGCGTAGGGGATAACATGATTCTCCATACACTGTTATATGAATCTACCAGCTGTTAAAGTTTCATCTGCGATGAAAATTAATCCGGTGTGTCCGTTGATGAAGAAGGAAGGTTGAAGAATATAGAGATTGGTGGGTAAAAGGAGATAATTTTATAGAAGTATGATAGGTAAGAGGACCCTGCTGTAGGACTTATGTTACAAACCTTCCCTTTTGCATTTCCTATTTGCAGCAGATTGGATTGCTTTTGAGTCTTCTCTCTATCCATGGTACTTGAACGTACCTAAACAGTCTTTTTCCTTTGGTGTATGTGTAGGTGTTGTGTTGTAGTGTGACCCACGTGGTACAATGTGGGTTTGGGAGATTGACGCTGTGGCGTGCCTCCTCTAACGTGGAGCCCTTCCATTTGGCAAGAATGAAGGGAACCAAAGAAACCTTCGCCAAGGGCTCATTTTTTTTGTATCCAGTGGTGGAGTGGTGGGCACTCTGTATCTTCTTTAGAGTCCTCCATTCCGCTGTGTATGGAGGGTGCTCTGGGCTACGATGTTAGTTCCCTGCAGAGTCCGGACGACATATCAATGTTGAAGCGTCTAAAAACGAGAAGGGAGAGGCAGTATGTGTCCGTTGAAAGAAATACCCACCTATACCAAAACACCTCCGCCACGTAACGGCGTTCTGGATAAAATACAGCAAGGTGCAAAACGTTCTCCGTACACGTTCGCGCTGTCTGGAAGTCATAAGCATAAACTCTTTAGAAAACACTACAACACTCTATTGCTGAACAGTTCATTCTTTACGGAGGACCCTTCTTACAGTTCGTACAGAAATACAAGTTCTTGGAGCTGTTAGCAAACAACCAGCGAGAACAATTGACGTTAAGGAGTGGTTCCGTAATGTGGAAATCTTTAAAAAAGTTCAATACGCTGATCTATGTCCCTTTTTCTGTATTCTAGAATCTGAGAATTCTTCGTAAGAGCATCATGGTCGGTATATCATCTGCGAAAGACCTCTACAAAGCCAATTCATGCACCACGCGCCTCTGTTAGATTATCTACATTATCTAAACCTGGTTGATCGGTAGTATCTTGCGATTGACAATTGAGCTATCTTAAAAGCAATACGTGGTTGCTTTTGTTAATTGTAATCAAAATGTTTTCTTTTAAAGTAGCCTGGTAAAACCGTAAACATAATTAACATTTCAAGTACCTTTGGAAAAAAAAAATAAATCAGTGTATTTAAAATTCCCCAAAGAAGGAATATTTTTACTTCCTATACTTTAAGGCGTGTTTACATGATGCCAGTGACTGGCGCCAGTCTCACTGGCATGCCAGCGCTGGCATGGTACTGGCATCATGTAAACACTTTCTTGTGCCAGTCCAGCGCTGTCTGCCAGCGCTGTCTCGAATAGAAAATTGGTCTATTTTTCATGCCAGTGGCCCTCGTCCGCGTGCCCTCCAACCCCGCGCCAGTGGTTGTAGACACGTGTAAACACAGCGTTCCAGTGACTGACGTACATGTGAAGGGTAAACTTCACCAAGCAGGAACTAGGGTGCCAGTGAGACTGTCGCCAGCTACTGGATACGTGTAAACGTACCAGTCCTAATCAAGCACTGGCATGCCAGTAAGACTGGCGCCAGTTACTTGCATCATGTAAACACGCCATAAATGATATTGACAGTTTTAATATATAATATTGTCAATTTGTTTTATGATTGCAAGAAATTTGTGAAATTTCCTAACATAAATTAACGAATAAAAACTGACGAGCAATATTTCATTTCAAGTAATTGACGTTATTATAATATATTTTTCTTTGATGGAATAACAGATGGCATATAATGATCTAAGACTGTTAGTGTTAACCTGATTTTTATTGAATTACGGCTTTATTAAAAAAATAAAAGAAATCCGTTTGATATTTTCAGTTATTTAGTTATTTTGTAGTTAACACCAAACAAGTATTACGGCACACAAACGTTTGTTTACATTCAATACAACACAGATGTTTAGGTGTTATAAATGTGTTTGCAGAAAGAATTCCGAATCAGTTATATCTGCATATATTTTAAAATCGTTCCTTTCGAAGAAAAATTCTATATCAAATGTTGGGTTTAAAAATATGTATAGAAAATGTGCCCTAGTGGTTTGGAATGAAGGGTAGCTGTACTACCCAGATCGTGGTTATCTAATCACCTGGTAGGTCTCCTGCTGAAGACTGAAACCTAACCAAGTGGAAGATGAAATAAACAACAATAAAGAAACAAATAATATATTAACCAATAAATTAGAAATAATATGCAATGTGAATATGGAATAACTAATTACAATAATTTTAACTAATCTAATGAATGAAACTATATGGTGGCACACTTACTCACGAAAAATATATCTAGAGTCACAACGGCCCAGACTCAAGGTTCTATTTTAGAGACACCCCAAAGGATAACTCTTACAGACAACCTTAGACTTAGGAGTGCGACCTCAACAACTATTTAAGCTCGTCTTGAGATCTAACGTACTGATTTTAGCCTGGATGATTACAAAATAATATAGTGAAATATAAAACTATTAAATTAACATGTTGGGTTAAGCTAACTTATAATCAAATGAGCCATGCTCCTCTTCCTTTAAAGCCAGCCCCCGGCTTTTCTCCGCTCTGGCTTACAGGGGTGTATGTAAAAAATCCACGCATTCACTGTGGTTCATCCCTACATAAATATGAAGTGGAAACATCTACTTTCGACAAACGTATGTAGAGAGGGAAGTCTAGTTTTTGATCAGGGTATGAAAAATTAGTGTATACCAAAAAAGCAAACATCAATCATTGCTCCTTGCGGGTAGATTGCTCTCCGAAGAAAAGGATTATCAACTTTTATAAGTCGTGATGTAAACTATCTTTCTTCTATTTAGTCGAAAAGTTATTAATAAATATACCAAATTTAAAATTTGTCACTGCCTACTACCTCAGCTGGTTGGTAGATTATTCTTAGTCAAGAATGATGATTTAACCAATGTCTTTTTAAACTCTAATATATCTTAATCTGTGCAACAAATACAAAAAAATTGCCTTCCGCCTCACACAGAATTATCGTTCGCCTTTGAAATCCGTTAAATATTACATCAAACCTCCGTAAAACTTTTTTTCTTTTCATATTTTCTAAGAGCACTGTCTTTAAACTTTTGTTGACAAATTAATCAAGATAGCGGAATGTAGTGAGCAAAGTGTGGGAAAATTGGAATCGTATTTAAAATTGTTAGTGCTGTGTCCTGATTTTCCCTCAATACTCTCTCTCTGCAGCTTCAAAACCCTTCGTGGCTCCTCGCTGCATTCACGACCTGCCTCCATTTGTTTCGGTTTCTCATATCATTTCTCCAATCCTGTACTCCCAATAGGTACATCCAAATCACTCCATCTTAGTCTAGGCCTGCCTAAGGGTCTCTTGCCGGTCGGGTTCTCTTCCCATATTAGTTTAATAATACGTTCATCTTGGGCTCTCTAAAAGTGTCCTGCCCACTTAAGTCTTTGGGCTTTTATTTTGTGAATTGTGAAGAGAACAGGCCCTAGGACTGTTTCTTGTGGTACACCTATATTTTTGTCATATTAATAATCTTCTTTGGCACGCCTACGCGCTCCATAGCTAACCATACGCTATCTCTTAAGATATTGGAATACTACTACTCTAGTCAACATCTTCAAAAACGTGAAAAATTAAAATAAAGGTCCTAAAAATATAAGCGAAAGCTCATTGGATTCGGAATCACCTGTAGAAAAATGTTTTTGAAGGAAAAGTGTGCAGGCAAAAAATTGCAATTGTTATTAACAAAATAAGATGAAAAAAAACAGATGTTTATGTTTTTGTTAATAACTCGAAAAATATTAATATTTTAGCAATTTTGAAAAAAGCTCGTTAAAGAGGAGGAAATTTCCGAAAAATAAGTCCTTCCTCCCGGAACTCTATCTCCATTATTTATAATTTTAATTTGACGTTGAAAATGGGGCTTTGAGCGGCTTTTACGGCATGCGCGCGCTACCGCTAAACGGTGTTTATCAGATTAAATATTTTTTTTATGACATAAAATGTTATTTTAAAAATTTGAAAAAATTCCAGTATTTTCCTAATACTTCAAAGAATCTAAATCAGTTGGAAAAAACATTTTATCACTGCTTTTCAAAAAGTTATTCAATTGTTAACTAACAAATTTTTTCCTAATCTCTGTTGACATAAACAATGGGATAAAAGGTATAAATAATTGGCCTAAAAATTTGAAACTTTGTGAAGCTCTTTTCATATGTATACTTTACAAGATCCTGCGATAAATCTTTATAAAAGTTTATTAATTTGTTAATAATACTTTCTAATATCATACGTCACGTTAACTGTAGCGCCAAATAACTTGCCAATTAAAAAAATGATATATCTTTTAAACTATTGGAGATATGATAAAGGATATTCAGGAGTTTTTTATAGAAAATAAGTTTCTCTTTCAAATAATTCTAAGACCAAATTCGTATTTATTGTTTATTAGATACTACATGCATTTATTTGGAAAAACTCTATATTTTTCTTTACTTTTTCGCAATATTTTGCAATAGTTATGAAAAATCATAATTAACAAATTAATAAACTTTTATAAACATTCATCACAGAATCTTGTAAAGTATACATATGAAAAGGGCTCCACAAAGTTTCAAATTTTTAGCCCAATTATGTATACCTTTTATCCCATTGTTTATGTCAACAGATATTAAGAAAAAATTTGTTAGTTAACAATTGAATAACTTTTTGAAAAACAGTGATAAAATGTTTTTTCCAACTGATTTAGATTCTTTCAAGTGTTAGGAAAATACTGGAATTTTTTAAAATTTTTAAAATAACATTTTATGTCATAAAAAAAATATTTTATCTGATAAACACCGTTTAGCGGTAGCGCGCGTATGCCGTAAAAGCCGCTCAAAGCCCCATTTTCAACGTCAAATTAAAGTTATAAATAATGGAGATAAAGTTCCGGGAGGACGGACTTTTTTTTCGGAAATTTCCTCCTCTTTAACGAGCTTTTTCCAAAATTGCTTAAATATTAATATTTTTCGAGTTATTAACAGAAACATAAACATCTGTTTTTTTCATCTTATTTTGTTAATAACAATTGCAATTTTATGCCTGCACACTTTTCCTTCAAAAAAATTTTTCTAGAAGTGATTCCGAATCCAATGGGCTATCGCTCATATTTTTAGGACCTTTATTTTAATTTTTCACGTTTTTGAAGATGTTGACTAGAGTATACCCTATACAGTATTATACCTACTAAAGATTATTGACAAAGTATTTTTATAAACATACATGAAAAATATGTTAATATCCATTAATGTAATCGTTATGGACACGAATCTCTCATTATGTAATTTCTTATTACATTACGTAACTCCCAGTTATTGATTATCAATAAATAATAATATTAGAAAGCAATATATCTATCTAGTTTTTTTGTAGGTTTGGCAATATAGGTATATGAACAATATATCAATAAAATGATTACATGTAATCGTTCTTTCTATTCAAATTATCTGCTTGTTCATGCATAGAATATCGTTAATACTTATATAAGTATAAACCCCTTCAGATTTTTTTCACAGTTTTTTATAATTTAATTTCAATTAAATTTAACACCATTTTGTCAATTTCAGATAAATTTTCGACTCTGTTAATAAGTCAAACTTATTTTTTCTTTATTCAACCCTTGAAAATATAAATGATGTGTTTTTGAATTTCCGGTTTCCAACCCCTTCTGTTCATGTTTTGCAACAGGGGTTAGAAGTTCCAAATAACGATGCGCATAGTACCTATACGTTTTCGCAAACAAATTTAGTGTTTTTAGTGCTCTATAAACATTGTTCAAAAATAGAAATCCAACGTATCTTTGAAGCGATTCAAGCTAATGTATTCGTCGATTTTCCTGGAAAGCACATTTATCATTTGTACATAGTATCTTGTAAACGACTTGCAAAATGTTTCGTGGGAAATGTCTTACTTAATGTGTGTGTCTTTAATAATGTAGACAGCTCCAAGAAGTGTCTGTCGGCTTTGAAATGGCGAAGTTAAACATCACTTTTAAAAACACGATTCCTCCGCTAAATTTATATTATTATTAGCATGTCACCGAACTGCTACGCCTTACGAATAAATGGTTTTTCTGATGGCACAAGAAACAGATTTGAAGCTGTATTTTAATGAAAAACAGAATACTTATACTTTGGAATTCCAATGTTTTCATTTAATTATTATAATTTAACAAATTTATTGAATTAACCTCAGAAAGTTGTAAGTACAATACCAGTAATTTAAATATTGTAGCTCCCTACTAGACCCTACTTACTATAGCTTCTATGAATTCAGTTTTGTTGCTTTGAATCTCAAAGAAATATAAGATGACTATTCAAAATGTAAAATAACAAAATCCTAATTGGATTGGGCAATGTAGTCAGAGGGTGGCGATAAAAGAAAACTTCTTTTTAGTTTAGTCGAACTTTCGCTGTTTACTTTAGCTTCATCAGGACAACTAAGTGAAGATGGTAATGAAACCATATGCTCAAAGAAAATCATATGTTAGGATGACAATGCAACCAAAACATTAAAACTAATAGAAAACAGCACAGACATTACTAAAAACTTTTCCACACTTTATGACTTTTAGTGGTGCCTAAAGCCGAAAACAGCTAGGTCACGAGACTCATATATATATATATATATATATATATATATATATATATATATATATATATATATATATATATATATATATATATATATATATATATAATAAAAAATGATACAAACGTATCTCGTGCCATGCTGTCAGCGTAATCTATATATATAAAAAAGGATGTGTTTTTATGTACGAAATCGATGAACTCAAAAACTACTGGACCGATTATTATGAAAATTGGTATATATATGTATTTTTCCACGGAGAAGGTTTATATGATATGCTGATTGATGCCACTCGCCACTAGGTGGCGCTGCAAAGTAGCAAGTTCTGCCCCGTTCAACCGATTGTCATGAAAATTGGTAGGTATATGTATTTTTTCACGGAGAAAACGAATATGCTATGCACATTGATGTAGCTTGCCACCAGGTGGCGCTGCAGAGTGATAACTTTTGCCACGTTCAACCGATTGTCATGAAAATTGGTATCCATATGTATTTTTCCATGAAGAAGGTTTGTATGATATGCTCATTGATGCCACTCGCCACCAGGTGGCGCTGCAGAGTAACAACTTCTACCCTTTTCAACCGATTTTCATAAAAATCAGTAGGATGCTGTATTTTTAATGCTTAATATGAATGTGATATTCGTATTAATGGAAGTTACCACCAGATGGCGCTTCCATTAAACTAGCAACCACTACTTATTTGATTAGGTACTTCATATCACGCCACCGTAAGGTGGCGCAGTTAATATCACATATATTTAAACGAGCAATCCTTCTCTATCTATATATATATAAAAAAGGATGTTTGCATGTATGAAATCGATAGACTCAGAAACTATTTGACCGATCATTATTAAAATGGGTATGTACATGTATTTTTCCACGGAGAAGCTTTATATGCTATGCCCATTGATGTAACTCGCTACCAGGCGGCGCTGTAAAATTTCAATTTCCGCCCCGTTCAACCGATTGTCATGAAAATCAGTATGATGATGTATTTTTAATGGGTAAGATGAATATGATATTTGTATTATTGGAAGTTACTACCAGATGGCGCTTCCATTAAACGAGCAACCACTACTTATTTGATTACTTTATACCACGCCACCGTAAGGTGGCGCAGTTAATATCACATATATTTAAACGAGCAATCCTTACTTAAGTATTGTGACGCCACCGGAAGGTGGCGCAGTTAATATCACTTATTTTTAAACGAAAAATTCTTACTAAATTAAGTATTGTGATGCATCTAATATATTTTATCGATAAACTACAAAATATAACGAAAAAAAAAGTATAAACCTGATAAGTAACGAGAAAATATGATGAAAACGATAAAATCAAAATAAATTGGAAAAACGAAAAATGGAAGAATGACATAAATGATTTGCGGTACGAAGTCCGCCGGGTCAGCTAGTCCATATATAAAACCAGGATTTGTGCGTGAGTTAGAAGTCATAACCCTAAGCACAGATTGATGCGACATTATTTATTTAATAAATTTTTTTAACCAAAAAATATAGTTAATAAAATATATTTTTTCGGCAAACTCCTCTGTTCCTCACGCCTTTTTTAAATTTATATCTCTGCCATACTTATGAAACAAGATATGAATATTAAAATCTCAGATGAAATTATCATCTATTTTCGTTGTTTAATTGCTAATTTCTATTATGAAAATTTATCACGTTCTTGTAAAGGTTCATTTCGGATAAAACAATGAATCTGTTGTATTTTCCACAAATAGACTGTGATTTTACATACACACAATACGTTTTGCATACACAATGTTTTCACTTTGCTGATTCTCTATGTTAACAAAGCTCCAGTTATCCAGTACATACATAGTTAATCAATGTGAAACAGGAATTATTTACGGAAGAATTCACAGAGGTAGGTATGTAGGAAGATTTAATAAATAAATTAAATTTTTTTAAATAAGTAGTTAAGATTACATTTTCAAATATGTTATATCATTTTCCATACCACGCATTCAATTTTTGAACATTGTCACGGGTTTAAATTCACAATAGTTATAACTAATTACTTACCTTATGAATTCTCCGTTATTAAGGATTAAATCGTGACAGGTTCAGGTTGATTTTAGTTCGGTTATAGTTAATCATCAACTTATAAATATGTTCTGGCCACAAATTATTACTAATATTGTTTTGGAAGTCTATTTATTAAATTCAGAACAATATTGTGGGGTTAAGGTGATTGATTTGAACTACTGTCATACAACGAGGCGAATTCTTCTTTTCTTTTTTTCTTTTGTCGTAAAACTTAGAATGTTGTCGTCTGCAGTTCGTTATTTTAGCATCCGACATCTAAAGATTGTATATGAACGAGAAATTGAGTAATACTGGGATTTTTGGTGTTATCTTGTTAAGTAATAAGATCTGTTGTTATTAAACGATTACTGTTTGCTCGTAAGTTGGTAGCTGTTGATCCTACGTTTATTGTCTCTTATTTCGACGTGTGTCAAACTCTGGTGCATGTGATACGAGAGAACGAGGTCTTTTTCGTTTACCAGCCTTTGTTGTAAGAACGTGGCATCCAGAAGATTTTTGGTTTAAGTTTTAAATCGCGGTGAATCCGTAACAATTAATTTTGGATTTTTGAAACTAAACCTTATTTTCCATTTTGAATCGCTGTGGAGTTAGTTCCTGTTGGTATTTTTGGACAGATTCTTTGGAAAAAAAACCGCGTGGTTGGCATTTTTGTGTAATCTTCTGTGGTAAGTAAAACGCCTTTTATTCATGTGGTTTGTTCAATCCTTATGGTTTTCTCAATGAATAATACAACATTTAGATGTCGGATGCTAAAATAAAGAACTGCAGACGACAACATTCTAAGTTTTACGACGAAAGAAAAAAAGAAAAGAAGAATTCGCCTCGTTGTATGACAGTAGTTCAAATCAATCACCTTAACCCCACAATATTGTTCTGAATTTAATAAATAGACTTCCAAAACAATATTAGTAATAATTTGTGGCCAGAACATATTTATAAGTTGATGATTAACTATAACCGAACTAAAATCAACCTGAACCTGTCACGATTTAATCCTTAATAACGGAGAATTCATAAGGTAAGTAATTAGTTATAACTATTGTGAATTTAAAGCCGTGACAACATAGATTATGTTTTGTGAAATAATAAATTAGTCACCGTATATAGACAAGAAAAGTAGAATCACTTTGCCAGTCGCTTTTGAAGTTCTTTGTACCTCATTTTGTTCCGATTTGCCGACGTTCTTTGTGCAGTTTTGTGAGAACTGGTGAGCAGCTTCATCTGTGAAATATTCATAGAGATATTATAACAGAGTGGAGGAGCCAAGGTTCAAGCTGTCCCTCGGTTAAAAAGAAAGAGAAGATCGCTGTACCCACTCTATTTCTCTCTATTAGACTGTGTGCATACCCAAAATCTTTCAAGCAGAATTCCCTATCATCGCAAGATGTAATAGAATTTATCGTAGACAAAAGATTGTAATCATTTTAGATAGTCAAGCATTCATCTAAGCTCTGAACTCACACGTAATCAGTTCAAAGACGGTCTGGGAATCCCTAGGCAAATTAAATGAACTCTAGGACAAAATAACACTGTTACCCTCCTATGGGTTCAGTTCAAAGTTCAAACCTTTAGAAGGAATTCAGTCACATATAAATGCACAGATGATTTTTATATATAAAGATTTTGCTCGAGGAATTATAGAATCGGCGATGACTTTAAACTTATTATATACACGTTAAATAGTAAACACCTGTCAAGTTGCCTTTCATTCTTTCATACATAAATTTTGAAATTGAATTACGATTACACATATGTATGCAGATCCTTGCAAATCCCGAACAGAAATCATTGGAGTCATTCATCATTTAAGAGTAGAAACGACAACAGCCAACTTAAGGATATTAGTTAACAGCTTCTTATTTCCTTCAGTGAGTAATTGAAAATACATCTACGCTATATGTCAAGAAGATACATTACGGTATTAAATACATACTATCTTTGAATAGTTAAAAAGAAAAATAAAACTAAAGGCCAGTACAGGCTTGAATATATAGGAAGTTAATTACTTATACCAGAATTTATCAATGTTAACCCGCATCTTATGTAATGATAGAATCTTGAACATTATTTTATTTAAAACCTTCATTTATGCCATTTTTGAATTAAAATTGCCATTTCTATGACCCAAATCTCATTGTTAATGATTTGTTTAAGGTCTTGAATTCTTGATGGTTTATTATCCTAAACTTTGCTTTTCAAAAAAAGCCTAAACGAACCAGCGGGCCTATCCACATTCCATGTATTGAAAATTAAGCAATTATTGAATTTCAACTGCAACAACTGCGTAACATCGGCAAATAGATGATATCTGCAGAACTTCAAACAAGTATATATGGTATACAGCAAGGGACCCAAAATAGATCCCTGTGGCACACCAGCAGACGAAGGCAAAGGATCGGAAAGCTCACCAGATATTGTAACTCGCTGCGGCCTACTCTGGAGATAATTAGTAAAGAATGAAAAAGGAATCTCTGTTAGACCAAAATAACGAAGAATACTCAGTAAAAACTCATGATTGATAGAGGCAAAAGCTTTTGAAAAATCTATGAGGATCAGAGCAGTATTCTACTGAGCATCAAGGGATGCAAAAATATCATCTGTTAAACAACATAGAGTAGTTGAACAACCATATACTGGTTTAAAACCAAACTGTGTTCCAGGGAGCACTTCGAAAGTGTCCAGATGTTCCCCAATTGTTGTTCAACAATCTTTTGCCAAATTTTCAAAATTGATGATATGATGATAGTTAGTTGACGATATATATTATTTATTTATAGCAATTATATCATCATAATCAAGTTCTTGGACTAGTTGAGCTTCAATAGACAGGAATGCAAAATGATTATCTCTATCTTGGCCCATACTGGCACGTAAATAGTTTTTTACTATTTTCAAAGTAGAAAAAAGATCTTTCTTCTAAATAATATGTTGCGGGAATACTCAAAAAAATGCGTAAAGCATGTCCACATTTGGTTAAACATCTCGAAGATTCCGTGAATGTATGTTTTACATTGCATATATTTTATGTACCTACTTCTTCCGTATTTGCTGAAGAATCTTCAAGTTTATAATGTAAATGAATACATTTGTTTTCTAATATATCTTATAAATCGTCAGGATACTTATTTACTAGTTTATTGACAAGATTTTTTTAAATCTTTCATGTACCTGTTAACTCATCTGGCTGAACTTAAGTTTTATTGCGAAGAATATCAAAAAGATAAAAATCTTGGACTTCATATAGTGTTTGAGCTTTTTCTTCATATTCAGAAAATTGTCTGTTTCTTATTTCCTTAACGAATAGAGCCAGAGAACTATATATCTGCACAACGGATAAGAAATCAACTTAAGATTCTTAAAGCGTCTTATTAGTAGCATATAATCGATCTTAAATTACATTCCAAACAAAGACTTTCGCTACAATCCCGTACTTTTAGTTTGTGTAATTGGTTTCTCATCTCTGCTTTTAGCAGTAAATTCCAGTGCATCAATTATTGCAGATTGTTCTTTCCTTTTTTTTGTCTCTAACAATTTGGTAGTTAAAACATATTATGCCATCCCTCAAATATGCCGACTCACGGGAGTAAATCCGTGACTGTATGTAAAAGTTAATTTTAATCTTCAACAGTAACGAATTACATTATCTTTATAAAATTGTACGTAATTATACGTCTTTTAGAAATCGGCTACAGTTTAAATTTTAGCAAAAAAATCGGAATGAATGGTTATTACAGTACCTTTCTCTCTTACAATAATCATTATACTTTAAATTTATAATATTCCGCTAAGAACACAGGAGGTAGGAATATCCTTCGCTCCGGGACAGGAAGTAAGAAGTAGTAGTATCGGGTAGATATGTTAGTATACATTAAACTTAATAAAATATCACAGAAAATAGTTACAATAAAAAAACGAAAGTGGCAGTCAGTGGGACTGCCGTTAGAAGTTATACTTCTACGCACGCGCCCGGATTTGCTAATTTTAGTACTTTATTTCCTCGACTATTCTTAAAAACTGTGCTTATGTAGCCAACAACCTCTAAAGCATAGTGCAGGATATACTGCAACTATGTGACGGTACTTTAGACTACAATACAATACTCATTGCTGAATATTATTATTAATATTATTAATATAAAAAACTAAACTTTATATGTATACTTACGTGACAGATTTATAAAATAATCTATCAAACACAATGTGATACGTCACTATGATATTAATACATTAGCTCAGACTGTTTTTTGTATATCCATCTCTTTTCAATGTACTGATTGTTTAAACGGTATTCAAAGGACTTATAGTTATGACTACTAACATAAGGTAAATATTTCATCTTTGTTTTTACTAACCAATATACCTTATATATTTTTTGTCTCTCTCTTACTCACACCATTACATATGTAAGGATTTTGTCGATATAATCCCATACAAATTTTCTCCGCCGGTTCCACGAATAGAAGTATAACTTCAAAAATGAACTTCTCATAACTCCCGCCTGTTAACAGAATTTAATGTAAATATACCAGATTTTAAAAAAATCACATCCAGCAAATAAGTGTCAATATATAACAGCAAACCGGTGCTGATGGTATTTTGCTCATTAGAAGCGGTCTTTGGTATGTCTCTGTCGCCAATTAAATCTTCTGATTTATCCAAGTTTCTAGTGTTTACCGAAATGATAATCCAATAAGTGCTCCTTGTCTGTAATTTTATTACGTGCCTCTTCACAGAATTGCATATTTACTTGCATTTCTCGATAGTAACCGCAGGAAATTTCTGTCTGGTTAGGGTTTCTATATCGTTAACCCGAAATGTTACAATTTTCTTAGAAAGACAATATTGTAAACCTCTTTTCAAAGAATTTTGTATTCTTTCTCTCCTTTTTTTGCATATTATTAAGTCGTGTGCATTTGTATTTGTATTTTTTTGAACACAATAATGATATTTATAGATGTAATACCCGACAGGATGGTGAGCTTCACGTATCTTTCTTATGTATGAGAAACTTTAGTTGTCATTAGAGAAGTGGCTGAAAAACTACACCAAATATTAGTTGGTAACAATCAATCTTTAAAAATGTATGTCCCAAATATGCAATCACAAAATCCAATAATACCATAATGATTTAATCTTATTAACATTAAGACATCTATGAAACAGTCGTCAATTTCTTCAGTTACTGGGAATGGTATACTGAACAAATTTTTCTCGAGTTTTAACGAGACTAACGAATAGCAACTTCTTTTTATTTATATAAATTAACTGTGCCACCTTCCGGGAGCGTCATGGTACTTAAATAAGAATTGCTCGTTTAAATTTATGTGATATTAACTGCGCCATCTCATGGTACTTAATTAAGTAGGAATCGTTCGTTTAATTTTATAAGATATTAACTGCGCTACCTTAAAGTGGCGTTATTTTACTTAATTTAGAAAGGTATTTTCTTGGCTTTCTTTTTTCCGTATTTTTTATTACTATTTTCCATTTAATTTAGTTAGGAATTCGTAGAACTAAACAACAAATGTCACACATATACATACAAATAAGTGGACCAAATAGTAAATCTAAACCATTCTCGAATCCATTACAGAAAATTTCTTGAAATTCGGTCTAGCCGTTGAGTAGGAGTTCACTGACATACACACACACATACATATATATTGATATGGATTTTTCTTCATGGTGCATGTTCTTTCAATGGAATATTGGAACGTGATCCATTATTTGTAAATTGGTTGTCTAGATTAAGTATTTTTGTATTTTGATTGTTTTTGTTTAGATTATAAGTTGTTTTTGTGTTTGTTATTATTATTGAATAAATTGTCATTAAGGAATTTTAAAAAAATGTCAAAGAATAAATTGAATTAGATAAAAGAATTTGAATTTAAATTAAAATAAAAAGAAATTAATAACCAAATAAAAAAAAAGGTAGTCATCAAAAGATCTAATTACATAAAATAGAAAGAAACCAGAACTTGGAAGGTACAGAAAAGCAGAGAGTTGGAAATTTTAAGAGAGCAGAAAGGCAATAGATAAATAGAAAGCCAGCAGCAAGAAGGAGTTTGAAAATAGTAGGAAGAGGAAGGTATAGAGAAAGACTTGAGCAACAGAAAAGAAGTGGAATAGGAAGAAGAGGAAGAAAATATTTTTTTTATGTTTATAATTTTTTTAGGATAATCAATTTAGAAATATTGGAATCCACGACCAATGATTACATTGAAGAAGGGTGTTCCAGAAGGAAGATCCATTTCAATATATAATATATATATATATATATATATATATATATATATTATAACATATATGACTTGCCAAGTATTTATTTTATATATATATATATGCTATAATTTAAAATTTTTTCTTTTGAATTAAATTTAAACTTTTAATATGATATTTTCATTAATGTAAATGACTCTATATATGATTCTAAATATATATATTTTATATTGCCCTTGCTACTCTTACCTTCAGAGCAGAATTCAAAATTTAGAAAAATTAATTATTGAAATTTAACTCTTAATTTTATGATAAACAGAATTTTAATTTAATTTTAATATCTTATTTGGAACGCCAATGGTAACAACTGACAAGTAGTTGCGTCAAATATCGATTTTTTACTGAAATTAACCTTAAATATTCTAAATTAATATTTTGTAACTGTGAATGTGCAAAGTAATTGTTTTAATCAAATTATTAAAGTGAAAATAAGAAATTCTAAATGTTCTTAAATCTAGTGAAGTGCAAAATTATTTTTTTAAATGAAATTGAAAATGAATATAGTTTATACAACCAGAAATTAAACACACAATTATTTATTTTTGGATTAAAATACCGTGTAACTGAAGCTAATCTACTTCTTCAAATCTTCTACCATATAAATACTGCTCAAACCATATAAATGACGAATTTTCTTTAATTCTTGAGAAAAACTGCTTTAATTAAACTGGTAAGTACTTATTTCAATACTTCTCTTCTTAAACTGACGATTTAATCTTCTTAACAATGATAAATATTCTTTATAATACAATATCTCTTCTCTTCGACTTTTTCAATCTTTTAAAATAACTTTAAATAATCTTTCTTCTTACCAAACTCGTACAAAATCCTTCTATTCAACTTTAGTACCAATATTATATCATTCAAATCTCTTTAAACTTATTTTTTAATGAAAAAACTCAATTTTAATACTCCAGAACATTTATTACAACCATTCGCTTCGACAGACCAAGGGAAAGAGAAACAAATTCACAAATCAACAAACTAACAAAAACCTATCGCTAACAATCTAAATCATATCAATTTTTTCAAAACAAACTTGATTCTATACAAATCAAACAAATCAGCCACCTAGATAACTTATCTTAATTATTCAACGATTTCTACCACCATACATACTAGATTTATAACATTATTTCGCAAATCTGCATTATAACCCTACATAATAGATTTCTAACAAAAATTTTATTTTCTTCTGTATTTTAATATAAATTTAATTTTTTTTAGAATTTCTCATTTCTTATTAACTTTATCAATGACAAATATGAATATTATGAAAATAATAAATATGGAAATTATAGGAATGAAAATATATTCAATTATTTATTTGATTAATTAAATTATTTTAAACCAACGCATGTATTTTAATATTTAAGTTTTTATTCATCTTTCTTATTTTATTTTTCCTTTCCTTTTTTAGGAATGAAGAGAATAATTTTTAATAAACTGGAAAATGGAACTAAATTATACAAATATCAAAACTTTGAACTCTATCCTGGGATCAAGAATATTATTTTATATTTAATTTTACATATTATATATATCATAGAATCATATTTCATCTCTCTCTCTCTCTATATATATATATATATATATATATATATATATATATATATATATATATATATATATATATATATATATATATATTGAGATGATATAAGTTACTATGCTATATCCAATAAGTACATATAAAGAAAATTAAGAAAAATAGAGAAAAGGAAAACATATTCTCATTCCAAGGCAGAGTGCAAATGCAGTAAATTTGGTATAATTTATAATCGTCTTCTTCACAATACCTAAAAAAGAAAAATAAAACAAAATAAGAAATTAAAATATACAAGTACATCTAAGAGATATTTATTTCAAAGAGTCAAAATAATTTAATTTATAATATATAAAATTTTAATGATCATGTATTAAATAGATAATAAGAGTAAATATTGAAAAAGTTTATAAATTTTACGATACATTGGTAATTAAAACCGATTTTAAATAAATTAAGATAAAATGAAATAAGAAAATTAAATGTTAGAACATAAATGTAAAACTTTACATAAATTTTATTATAAAATATTAGAAATCATAGAAGAAATATATATAAATTTTACTTACTTTCAAAATATACAATGTTTGTTTTCAAGCCATATTGTGATTTGTTATTAGTTTAATTTACAAATGAAAATTTCTGAAAATAGAAAGATATTAGATTATATTGTAGATAAGATATTATAAAGTTAACAATTCATTAAAAGTATAGCAAATTTTAAAAGAATGATTATTGTATTAAATGTAAATAAGGAATTAAGTATTAGATTTTTAGTAATTTTATTTGATCAATAATTTAGTAGGCGAATAGAGCATAATAATGTATAGTGTAAGTTTGTTTGGAGATTCAGTTGTTAAATTGTTGATTTCTGAATCTCTCTCTTGTTTTCGACCTTTTGAGGGGTTAAGATGTAATAAATTTTGCTCCGTTAAAATTTCGATTTTTTTTTAAAATACTTATAAAAGAAAGTATTAAAGTAGTTAAAGTGTTAACAAAACCGCAAGACAACTCCTGATAGTATCTGGTAAGAATTAAAGTTCATATTTATGGAGAAATGAATGTTTGAAATTGTATGCTGAGCAGTTCGTTTATATAAATGCTTCCTGAGTTAATTCAACGAAAGTAAAACTAGTTTCTAATAAGAAAGAAAGTATTAGTTTACTTACCATTTGATGCAAGAGTGGATTATTTCCTGATTAGAAGCAATTTTATTCGTCAAAATCTCTAAAGTGTCCGTATATCATTGATGTCCTGGGAAATGGTGGATTCCAATTGAAAAAGGTAGCCTGTGCTTTAGTTGTCCAGAGAGAATACAAAAGCTTCAGAACACGGTATCAATTTCCAATTTTTTTTAAAATAAAGAACATTCCTGTGTTTGATTTTTATGTATTTGATGAACATTTAATTTCACTTGTACACTGTTTCACTGTTTAAATAAGTTATTTTTCATTCTTAATTAAGTTTAATTTGATTTATTGGTTACAAAATTCAGAATTTTTCATAACACTTGATTTAACGATGTTTGATTTTTGAAAGTAATGTGCGCAAACAATAAGAAAAAGTAAGGTTAAGGTCAAAATAGAATTATCGTTCAGAAAACATAATTTGGTATATGATTGTTGAATTTTATTATCGTTTTTGTTGAAATTTTCAATATTAGTTAAATTTGAATCCATTTATTATTTGAGATTTTTGAACTCTGACCCTAAGAAAGAGAATAGATAGGAGCATATGTTAAAGTAATAATCGTTAAAATAAAAGAAATTAATTTGAATCTTACCTTCTTCACATCTATATTAAAATAAAAAAATTTCAAGGTAAGAAGTACTTTATAACATGATAACTTATAGAATACTATAATAATATAATAATAATTAGAAAGAGTTATCATATGTTATAATATATATATATATATATATATATATTGAGATGATATATGTTACTATGCTATTTCAAATTAAGTAAATATAAAGAAAATTATAAAAATCGAGAAAAGGAAATTATATTCTCATTCCAAGGCAGAGTGCAAATGAGTTAATTTGGGATAATTTTATAATCGTCGTCTTCTTCTCAATACCTAAAAAAGGAAAAAATAAGATAAAATTAAAAATTAAAATACACAAGTACATATAAAAAAAAAATTCAAAGAACAAAATTAATATAATTTATCAATAATATATAAAATTCTAATAATCATGTATCAAATAGATAAGGAGAATAGCTATTGAAAAAGTGTATAAATTTTATGATACCTTGGTAATCAAAACTGATTTAAAAAAAAAACTAAGACAAAATGAAATAAAAAAGAACCCAGTGTTAAGACATCAATGTAAAGTTTTACATAAATCTTAGTATAAAATATTAGAACTCATATAAGAAAATAAAAGAAAAGGAGTGTACTTACTTTTAGAATAGACAATGTTTGTTCTCAAGACATATTATGATTTATTATTAGTATCATTTCCAAATGAAAAATTCTGAAAATAGAAAGATATTAGATTATATTGTAGATAAGATATTATAAAAATTAACAATTCATTTAAAGTACAGCAGATTTTAAAAGAATAAGTATTGTATTAAATGTAAATAATTAGTTGAGTATTAGATTTTTTGTTAGTAATTTGATTTGATAAAGAATTTGTAGGAGAAAGATTTTATGAAATTAATAACTCATTAAAAGTTTAGTAAATGGTAAAAAAGAATTTCTATTATATTTAAATGTAAATAAGGAATTAGGTATAAGATGTTTGTAATTTTATTTGATTAATAATTTAGTAGGCGAATGTCGCATGTTAATGGATAGTGTAAGATTGTTTGTGGATTCAGTTGTTAAATTGTTGATTCGCTGAATCTCTCTCTTGTTTTTTGGCTTTTGAAGCGACAGCATGTAATAAAATTTGCTCTATTAAAATTTCGATTTTTTTACTTAAATACTTATAAAAGAACGTCTAAAAGTAGTAAAAAGTGTTTATAAAGCCACAAGACCACTGCTGATAACTACTGGTAAGAATTAAAGTCCATATAAATGGGAAAATAAATGTTAGTTATGGAGTGCGGAGCAGATTAGTCGTATGAATGCTTCCTGAGTAATATAATTCAAGTAAAACTGGTTTATGATAAGAAAGAAAGCAATAATTTACTCACCATTTGATGCAAGATCAAGTTATTTCCGGAGGAAAAGCAAATTTAGTCGTCTACATCTATAAAGTGTCCGTATATCATTGATGTTCCTGGGAAATGGTTGGATTCCAATAGGAAGTGATATCCTGTGCTTTCAGCTGACCAGAGAGAATACCAAACTTCAAAACACGGTATCTATTTCCAAATTTTTTTAAAAATAAAGAACATTTCTGTGTTTCATTCTTCTGTAGATTATGAACTTTTGATATCACTTGTACACTGTTTCACTATTTATATAAGTTGTTTGCACATCTTTTGATAAGTGTAATTTGATTTATTGTTTACAAAATTCAGAATTTTTCATAACCCTCAATTTAACGAGGTTTTAATTTGAAGGTAATGTGTCTTTGCGCACAAAACAATAAGAAAAAGTGAGGTTAAGATCAAATCGAAATTGTAGTACAAAATTGCAATTTGGTATAAGATTGTTGAATTTTATTATATTTGTTTTTGAAATTTTCAATATTAGTTAAATTTGAATCTATTTATTAGTGGAGATTTTTTTTGAACTCGCACCTTGAGAGAGAGAATAGCTAAGAATTTATATTAAAATAACAATCATTAAATAAAAGAAATTAAGTTGAAATATACCTTATCCACATCTACATCAATAAATAAAATAAATATTTTCAAGGTATATTATAATATATATATATATATATATATATATATATATATATATATATATATATATATATATATATATAAGCTGAAGATAATTTTTTTGGAACTAGTTCTGACGACTAAATAAAATATTTTATAACATAAAAATATTAATATGAATACGGATTTTATTACCAAAAAAAGATATAAAATTCATCGATTCATTAAAATTAATAGTAAATCAAACACCTTCCTGCTTGAAGTGGGTTAATTATATCAAAATCATTTAGTGTGATAAGTAATATGTAAGTTATTATTAAAGCCGCCTTTGATCTTCATTAAAGATAAATATTGTTTTATGATCAGTTTTATCAAGCATATCTAATCGTATATTAATGGTGAGTTTATATGTTACTTTTATTTTTAATCCAAAAGTAGATAGTTAAATTAAAATTATTTTACAAATAACAAAAGAAAACATGATTTTAATTATAAAAAGTAATAGAAGGTTTAATAGAAAATGTTAAATTATTTTATAATGATTAAACTTTGGATACCATAAGTGAACACAGCAACTTTTTTGTTTACAGAATATTTAAAAACAATAAAACTAAGTTCTATAAGTAGGTGATTATTGCCATAATATATGATATTATTGACAATTGACATTCTACTCTTGTCAAAATTGCCTACTCGTAGGGTTTCGATATGTATTTTGTAACGTTTGTAACGTTGGTTTTCGAGCATTCCACCCGGACTATATATATTTTTATATTATCTATTGTTATCGCTCCGATTCGAGAGGGGATTGCCAGTTGGTAGGAGAGAATTTGTCTTTTCGAGAGTTTTTGATTTAAATTCGTTCATTTTATCGGTGAATTTGATTAAATTCAGAGTTATTTTCGACTACCTTCGCTCTTCTGTTCTGGGTTATTGCCAACTATAAGAAGGGCCCTATTAAGGACCAGCTAAAAACATATTAGAAATTACGCAGTCAGTCGACAATCAGTTGAAGCCGACGCCATTTTGCAGTTCCTTTTCAGCATTAACGAAAATTCGACAAGAAGTCCCTTGAAGGGAAATTACAATCCAATTGCAGTTTCGTTCCACACCAAAAGAAAATCTGACAGGAAATTCCCTGGAAGGAATTCCATCCATCTTACAGTTCCGTTCCACAAGTTATCGTAACTCCGTCAGAAGCCATCGAAAATTCCCAAAGATAAGAGAAATAATTAATTCATTTTATTAATTTTTTTACTAAATCCTAAATTAAAGTAATAAACCATTTTAAGACTGATTTTTCGAATTTTATTTGTGTGTCTGTACTTGGCGCCCTTTAATACTTGTTTGGGGGGAATTAAGCAAAAACACAGAAGGAAGCCACGACCCTCAGGAGCTAGCCTAAGATTACAATTTTACACCAGTCAATGTTTTGTTTTTTAAATACTATATAATCAATTTACGAGGGTTTTTTTAATTTTTCCTACAGCCATAAAGAAGTAATAATAAGAAAGGCAAAGAAGACAAAGCTAGACAATAAAAATAATAGCTTACGTAGATGACCTGGCCATCATTTCAAACACAAGGACCGCACTAATAAATGCAATTGAAAAACTAGACAAAGAGGCAAAACAAATGGGTTTAGCGATAAATGAAAATGAAACAAAATACATTAAGATAGGTAAGGAAGAGATAACTCCACAGGAAAAATTGATCACACTAAACTATAGGATGGAAGCGGAAGGAATCACATTAAGAAAGACTGGGAAGGAGAGAATGAAAGAAAGAATCTTAAAAGGCAATCAGGCATTCGGTTTGAACAGAAACCTTCTGAGAAGTAAAGTTTGACCAAAAAAAAACGAAAATGAATCTGTACAAGACCCTAATACGACCAGTAGTTACATACGCATTGAAGACAACAACACTAAATAAAAAGGAGGAAGACAGTCTACTGAAATTCAAAAAAAAAAAGAATAATAATAATAATGAGAACAATACTAGGCACCGACACAATAAGCGAAGGAGAAAGAATACTTAAAACAAACATTACAATAGACAAAGAACAAAATGGTGAAAACATAGTTAGATATACTAAATCACGCCGTCTAGAATAGATTGGACATATACTCAGAAAGACACACAAAGAAATGCTTCAAAGAATAACGAACTGGACACCGTTATGGCCCAGATGCAGAGGAAGACCAAGAAAAAGATGGTTAGAAGATGTGGAAGAGGACGCAAAAGCCATGAACGTTACAGATTGGAAAGCTCAATGCAGGGATCGGAAACAATGGAAGAAAATCACAACAGCAGCAAAAACACACAACAAATTATGATAAATTAAAACAAAGACAGAGGAATAATCCCCCTCTAAAAAAATAGGATTGTTGAACGCCCAGGCGTTAGCCATAATTTTAGAGATTGTAAGGCTATGATGATGATGATGATGATGATAACCCTAAAGACTTAAAGTACTTTATTGCTTGTATCACAATGAAACTCTGGATTTATGTCAACAAAAGATTAAAGTCTAAAGGTTCTATTGGTGGCGCCTTCTAAGCGGCTATATGCAAAACTATAAAGACAAACCAAACAAACAAACAGAATACAGCATAATCTCTTTCAATCAGTTATTCTTTATTCCCAAACTGTAATTATCCTGGCACACATTACAATATCACTGAGATATAATGTTATTATTTATCACTAATATAAAATGTTATTATTTATCACTTTATAACTGTCATTATATACGGCATACAATTTTTTTCTGCCTTCACCACTGTAATTACCGTTTACAGACTTGTGTTAATGGTCTTTGTAAATAAGTATATTTACAAACAAAAATTAAAATCTCATTAAATTTACACTTAAACAGTTCAAAAGTTATTTACTTTATTTTATTATAAAGTTCCATTAAACTTTTTTTTAAAACTAATTTAAAACTGTAATTATTTTAAAACATTATATATCACAATGCGCTATCTTAAGAAGAGGTTATAAGTTTTTTATATGTTTGTTTGCGGGTAACTTTTAAAAAATATAGTTGTTTATAGTGTATGTTTTATATATAAAAAAAAGGGTGTGGCAGTCAGTGGGACTGCCAGCAGAAGTTATACTTCTATGCACGCGCCCAGATTCATAAATTTTTATGCGAATGATTTAGCAAAATCATTATATGATATTCGTGTTCAGCGACCTCAAAAACCTCCTAGTACCGAGTACACACTGATTTTGTATCATATTTGCATAACATTTCCTGGAGACGAGGTCCGTCTTAAGTACCAGGTGTTTCGTCCTTCAACTGATAAGTTTTCGATCATTTTTAAAGGATTTACCTCCATACCATGTTTTGCCAAAATCATAGCTCCACCACGTTTATTCTGTACACGACAAAAATAAGAGCTCGGGTCATAACCAAAGACACTTAGATGCTGAACCTCTTCTGTTAAAAGAAAGTGCTCGATCAAACAAATAACACTGTATTTTATATTATGACGCATGGTCGCCATCATTTTCAGTTTCAGCACATGATGGACAGATGATTAAATTTTGACCAACCACTTTTGCGCCTCTTAGACGAACTAGGCAAGCAGGATGATACTGTTTTTCACATTTGGTACATTGTAATTCGCCTTTTAGAGATCGTTTACAACTCGCGCATGTAATTTTCACATTTATATCATCATCACTCGGCACCATCAAATATATATCAATGGCATCACTGTTAACTAATAAAACTTAATAACTACAAACACAGGCAAGTAGAAATATATATTTTTAAAATAACTGCATTCAATTAAATAAATACTTAGAAAAATAAGACCAGTTGATGTGTGTCCTTACTTCAAACACGAAAACTAAACAGTAAAACGATCAATGTACAAAAAAAGTGTTTACAAAACCCCATAGTGCAAAATATAATGCAACCATGTGACGGTAGTATGGACTACAATAAAATACTCATTACTGAATATTATGATTAATATTATTAATATAAAATACTAAACTTTATATGTTTACTTACGTGACAGAATTATAAAGTAATCTGTCAAACACAATGTAATACGTCACTATGATATTCCAAAACATTAGCTCAGATTGTTTTTTGTATATCTATCTCTTTTCAATGTACTGATACCTTATATGTGTTTCTGTCTCTCTTACTCACACCATTACATATGTAATGATTTTTGCCATTTAACCCCACACAAATCCAGTGCATAAATAGAAGTATAACTTCAAAATCAGTAAACGAAATTCTGCCTATTTAAGTACATATCTGGGTTTTTTGTAGATATTAATTTTGAGTTTTCTGTAGGTTTTTCCACTAATGAATATGGTGGTCTAAAAATGTTTACTCTTTTTTATAGATTTCCAAATCAAGATGAGGGTTTTTAAAGGGAAATCATGAATGTTTCGTTGGCTCAAACATACAATATCGCAAAATTTATATGGCTAACTACACATTCAACCTGTATTTATGTATGTAATCAAGAGTGACAGGTACACCAGAGATCTATTGTGTCCCCCTTTTCTTGCTATAATCCTGATGAATCATAGCAACTCTTTTAGTCTTACATTCCTTAGAAAGTATAGAATATCGTTAGGCTTTAAGTTAGTTAGATCCTCCTTTTCATTTCGTATGTATCTGACCCTAGAGTTACGTAAGAAAATGCAATCTGAGAGTATGTGTTTTGAGTTTTCGTCATCTTCATCAATGAATCTGCACTTTGCGTCATTTAGTTTGTTAATATTCCCGTTAAAAGATCTCTTCTAGTTACAGTTTCTTATAGTCTAAGTCCCTTTAGATTGTTCCAGTGCTTGGATTTTTCTCTATCCACTTATTGGCTTAGTTGTTCTAAGACTTTGCTACTGCTGATTCTACAAATGGTTCTGGTCCCAAATATAAATTTTCAGCTATTTTTTTGTGAGCTTAATCAAAAAAGTTGAACAGCCTTCTAACAGAAAACTGCACTAAAAGCAAAAAATAAAATCTTTCTACTAAAAAAAAATTTGGGAGACAAGTGTAACGTTCGTTGTGGGACTAGCTCCTCGACTATTGAATTTTAATATTATCAGGTTACCTGCGTCGACTCGACTACCTTATCTGATTTGGGTAGGAGTAATTTTTGGCTTCGTCGTGAGATTTAATGCTATATTATTTTATTTCATTTGGTAATTTGTTAAGTATTAGTTGTCTATCTTATTCTCTGCTCCCTTCGTTTTTTTTTGGGCTTTTGCCATCTTAAGAAGGGTCCTAGAGAAGGACGAGAATCTCGACTTAATCAACATTTTGGAATCACCGATATCTCCAGTTCAGGGTTATTCGAACCAATCATCCAGTGGCCACCGTATTTGTAAGAATACATAAGTTCCTGCTCATCGCACCTATTGTTCCAGTGGACTCAATTTTTTTAAGAATACTTCAGTTCTCTTGTCCTGGAGTCTTCAAATTGGTTCTTCAGATAGCACACTCGCTACCGCTAGCTCCGACAGAAGACTTCATATCAAACAAAGTTAAGAAAATTGATTAATTACTAACTATTGATTACTATCAAATAGAATTTTTTTCATTAAACCATTAAAAACTGATTTCACTCTTTTATTTGTATGTCTGTACTTGGCGCCCATTAAAAATTGTTTGGAGGGAATTAATAATAAACTCAGAAGGAATCCACGAACCAAAAGCTAGCTAAGGGTAAATTAAGGGCTACACAAGGCAACTGACTTCGACGGCGCCCATGGGAAACTATTTGCCAGCTTAATCTCAGCCACTAAATCTAGATTTTGAATACCAAGTAAAATAAATCAAAGTCTCGGTCTCAGCAAAATATTTATATTAATTCTTATTGTGACGCGTTTCGCTCATACGAGCATCATCAGACTTCTAAAATATAACAAGAATAATTGCTGGAGTACAATAAATAAAATTAATAAACTTACATTCACATATTACACATCTCACTGACAAATGTAATTTTTAGGTTGAATTAATAAAAACAATTGAAATTAAAATAAAAATAAAAATTAAAATTAAGGTCTTTACACAATTCCAAAATTAAATTTCCCAAAAATAACGGTGTACTAACTTTTGATCTATAGAATCGTTATTTTTAAAAAAATTATTAACAAAATAATTTGAATGTTCCAAATCAAAACAAATATAAACAAAGATTCATTGAAATGAAGTAGCAAGTTAACAACTGAAATATTCATTCTAATAAATTATTAAAAATTAATGATGGTTCAAAATTGAACACATCATTCACACACAATAAAACAGGGCTCTTTTTGGCTTTTGTGATTTCCATCTTTTCCAAGAGGTCCAGTTTATTACCTTTTGTGCAATGATGTAACAACTCAACGTTTTCTAAAATATCAAAATTATGTTTTGTATTTAATAAGTGGTTGGCAAATGCTGAATTTGTTTCTACTATTTCGCTGTTTTTGTATTTGTTAAATAAAGTTAAGTGTTCTTTTACTCTCGTTGAGATTTTCCGACCACTTTGTCCAACATAGATTGCCTCACAAGTTCCACATTTTAGAGCATAAACACCTGAATTTGAAAATTTGTCTATTTTGTCTTTAATATGAACTAAGTGTTTTTTTAATGTATTGTTTGTTCTGAATGCTATTGAAATTGAATGTTTTTTAAAAAATTTGGCTAATTGTAATGAAATCTGACCGAAAAAAGACAAAGTTTTAAAAGATTTAATACTGTTGTTATTCGAGTGAATTATATTAAATGAAAATTTGTATTTATTTATATATTTGTAAAATAGTTTGTTTATGGAGTAAAGTGGGAAATCGTTGTTAATTGCTATCTGTCTTATAGTGTTAAGTTCTTTTTGAAATGCTTCTCTAGAGAGAGGTACTTTACACAGTCGATAGAAAAAAGAATTGAAGGCTGCAAATTTATGGGAATAAGGAGAATTAGAGGTAAATTGAATAACATTATCAGTCGAGGTAGGTTTTCTATAGATTTCAAATTCTAATGAATTTCCATTTCTATTTATTAAAAGATCTAAGAAAGGAATTCTACCTTCTACTTCTTTTTCAATAGTAAAAGTTATCTTGCGGTGTAAAGTGTTTACAAATTGTAAAAATTGATCAAGTTCTTCATCTTCACCTCTCCAGACTATAAAAATATCATCTACATAACGCCTGTAAAACATTATGTTGGGGATGAAGTTACTATTCATTATTTTCTTTTCTAAGTTGTGCATGAAAACTTCACTCAAAAATGGCGACAAGCAAGAGCCCATTGCTAAACCTTCTTTTTGAACATAATATCTGTTATTAAATTTAAAAAAGTTTTGTTCAAGAACCAACGTTAAAAGAGAAATAAGATTTTCAGTAACGAATCTTGGTACAGAAGAACCTAAAAGTAATTTTCTGACTAATTCAATACAATCTATGGGAGGAATGCTAGGAAACAAATTCTTAACATCTAAAGAAATAAGTTTAGAATTAAATGTTATTTGGATGTCTTTTAAAGAATTTGAAAGATCAATGGAATTCTTAGTCGTATAAGAATTTACAAAACCAGTCTCTTCTCTGAGAATATCATTAAGCCATGATGAAAGTCTATACACAGGAGAATCGATAAATGCAACAACAGGTCTTACTGGAACACTCTCTTTATGAACTTTTGGGAGGCCATATAGAAGTGGTGTTTTTGGATTCATTGGGTATAATCTGTTTTTTTGGGTGTTATAATATTCAAGAGTTACTTGTGATAAATCAAGAACATGTTTAAGTTTAGTAAAAAATTGATTTGTTGGGTCCCTATTAATTGTTTGGAAATCATCTGAGCTCAATAAATCATCAATTTTCTGAATGTAATCTGATCTTTTCATAATTACTAAACAAGAACCTTTATCTGCTTTGGTTATAATAAGGTCATTAAGTCTTATTTTTTCTTTTAGAGATTTTAAATAAAAATTATTGTAATTAGGACGATAATGGTGTGAAACATTACTGTTTAAAAAATTAATAATTTTAGCTCTTAAGATATTTTTATTGCTAATGTCTGTGGTGTGAATGATGTTTTCAACCTCGATTGCCAATGTTTCTTTGGCTTTAAAGTCAATATTTTGAGAAAAGTTATATTTAAAGTTTAAACTAAGAATTTTCTCTTCATAGGGGGTAAAGGTTATATCTGTAAGATTAAGAAAACGGGTGTGAAAATCAGTGTTAGACTGGCTCATCTGGAATCTATTTTCATTGTTTCTCAGTTGGTCTCTCTTAAGAGTTTGAAGTTTTTTACATAACCTGTTAAAAGTTTCATGTGCAACTAATTCTACTTCATCTCTAAATGAGTTATCTAATATAGAGAATTGAATAAAAGATAAAACGTTAGTTAATTTAAAGTACAAAAATTTAAGTTTTGAATTAACACTATTAAGGGATTTGTAATGTTGTTTGATTTCTTCTTTTAACCAAATTTTCTGTGCATTTGTTACTGCTATCTTCGAAGCTCTGGTGTAAGAATTACATTTGATTGTTACAAACCTGGGAGTGAGATGAAAATGCAAACATTGTTGGATAAACCAAATTTTTAACAGCAGACTTCTCCTTGCAATTAAGTTCTTTTTGTATAGCTGAACGAGTCTTGCCTGACTGGCATTATGAAATTCAAAAAATTCGTCCATAATTCTCAAAGAGACCGGAATATGTAAATACCAAGTAAAATAAATCAAAGTCTCGGTCTCAGCAAAATATTTATATTAATTCTTATTGTGACGCGTTTCGCTCATACGAGCATCATCAGACTTCTAAAATATAACAAGAATAATTGCTGGAGTACAATAAATAAAATTAATAAACTTATATTTTAGAAGTCTGATGATGCTCGTATGAGCGAAACGCGTCACAATAAGAATTAATATAAATATTTTGCTGAGACCGAGACTTTGATTTATTTTACTTGGTATTTACATATTCCGGTCTCTTTGAGAATTATGGACGAATTTTTTGAATTTCATAATGCCAGTCAGGCAAGACTCGTTCAGCTATACAAAAAGAACTTAATTGCAAGGAGAAGTCTGCTGTTAAAAATTTGGTTTATCCAACAATGTTTGCATTTTCATCTCACTCCCAGGTTTGTAACAATCAAATGTAATTCTTACACCAGAGCTTCGAAGATAGCAGTAACAAATGCACAGAAAATTTGGTTAAAAGAAGAAATCAAACAACATTACAAATCCCTTAATAGTGTTAATTCAAAACTTAAATTTTTGTACTTTAAATTAACTAACGTTTTATCTTTTATTCAATTCTCTATATTAGATAACTCATTTAGAGATGAAGTAGAATTAGTTGCACATGAAACTTTTAACAGGTTATGTAAAAAACTTCAAACTCTTAAGAGAGACCAACTGAGAAACAATGAAAATAGATTCCAGATGAGCCAGTCTAACACTGATTTTCACACCCGTTTTCTTAATCTTACAGATATAACCTTTACCCCCTATGAAGAGAAAATTCTTAGTTTAAACTTTAAATATAACTTTTCTCAAAATATTGACTTTAAAGCCAAAGAAACATTGGCAATCGAGGTTGAAAACATCATTCACACCACAGACATTAGCAATAAAAATATCTTAAGAGCTAAAATTATTAATTTTTTAAACAGTAATGTTTCACACCATTATCGTCCTAATTACAATAATTTTTATTTAAAATCTCTAAAAGAAAAAATAAGACTTAATGACCTTATTATAACCAAAGCAGATAAAGGTTCTTGTTTAGTAATTATGAAAAGATCAGATTACATTCAGAAAATTGATGATTTATTGAGCTCAGATGATTTCCAGAGACTCAGAAACTCAGGCCTCTACTGTGCAATTCGAGACTCGATATCGTATGGTTATACGGGATCGAGGTATGGACACTTAAAGTAACACCCTTAAGACGACTGGAGGCATTTGAAATGTGGATTTTCCGGCGAATGCTCAGAATCTCTTGGACATCCTAAACTACCAATGAGCACGTTTTGAACCGGATGAATAAAGACCTTAAACTGCTTATATGCATAAAAAAGCGCAAAGCAGCTTATCTGGGACATATACTAAGGACTGCTCCAGCTCATTATTAAAGGCAAAATTGAGGGAAAGCGTGGACCACGCAGAAGATATCATGGATGAGGAATATACGGGAATGGACAGGTATAGACTTACAAACTTTGATACGAACAGCTGAAGACAGAAACTCATAAGATAGTTATCGCTAACCTCTAATGAAAGGAGCTGCACTCGAAGAAGAAGAAGAAGATCATGTTTTTAATATTGCTATTTTCTTCTTTCAAAGAGTTTGTACTTTTCTTTTCAAATTATACTTTTTTTATTGAATTAGCTTTATTTTATATGATTATTTAAACAAATATACTTTTATAACTTATAATCTACTCATCTAAAATGTGTTTTTTTCTAAGAAAGTGATGGTATAAATGTTGTAATACCAAAAATCTTTTCTGTAAATGTGCATTTCCCTGTGGATTCGCGACAAATTGTCGCCGAAATGTTCTTTAAATTCGGTAATAAAAAGATAAACCCGAGGGATGAAAAACATTTTCAGTTGAACGGAAATGGATTGAAGAAGTATTTTCATCACTTACTTTTCCCTTCAAAACAGGGTGTGTCTGAAAATATATATATTTTTTTGTCAAAATTTTTATTAATAATAAGAAATATCATGCCGGATGTGTATCAAAGTACCATTTTTTCGAATTTTCGTCTCTATACTAACTTCTTTCTATTCTGATTTTACTAACGACCAAATCCGATCCTTTTTGTGATTTCTTTGATTAAAAAAAATGGTTTCGGGTTTTAGATCTTTAATTACGAATTAATATTTTTTTTGCGCATAAAACTTGTTTGAGTACACTATAAAAATAGTTACTCACACAGAAAATCAATCAGCTACTTACTTACCCCTCCCAGTAGCAAACACCTATCGATTTAACCATACCTCCAATTCAATTATCAACCATAATTAAATTTATAGAGATTCCAGAGATATATTTAATACCAATCAATTAAAAATTGCATTACATCCCCATAACCAGCGACAAAATCGTTTTCTTTTCAGTTCAGACTGCGGTCTGATGATGGAGAAAACATTTAATAAAAACTTGTTTTGGAGACTTGTCCATACGTGACATCGAGATACTATCATTAAATTCTCGCAAGCTTTGGAACTTTAAAATAAAAGAAAATTTCCATTGGCGTTCCTATCGAGCTTTCATTAAATTATAGATATTAGTCGAGTAGAAAGTACCAGAAATAATTCTTGTTAGGAGAAAATAGTGTCACTGATTGACTGCAAAGACTTTCAGAATCCTTCTAACCTGCCAGAAGTGACTAAAAAAAAGATACCTAAATAAAACCAGTGTCCCAAAGTTTAGTCCTTTCTTTTCTTTAAAATAGATATACATATACAATAGGTTGTGGTCCTATTCTGTTGTTTGTGAAGCTTTCCAATGATGCCAGTGTGATTGAGGGGATAGAATCATAATCCTATCGATAGAAAACTCTTATTATTGAATTCTTATTGTGTGTAGTAAAATACTTCTTTTATATACTAATAAACAATTAAACACAATAGGAAGACCCATCTAAAACTAATTAATAATAAGGAAAACAAAGGCTCTTATCCAAACAGAACACTTGAACACCTTCTTAGAGCATATACTTCTAGAGGTAGCGTGCGATATGCGTAAATCATTGGATATACTAGAAAGAGAGAGCAATAACGGGAGCAACCTCCATCTCACCCGTAAACTCACCGTTTACGTACGTGAGTGCACAGGTGAGTTGGTAGTTGCTCTCTATATTGCCCTCTTCTTTTATAGCATATACTTCCAGGAGTTAACTGCGATGCGCATAAATCGTGATATATACTAGCAAAAGAAAGAAATAAAAAAGTAACTGCCATCTCACTTGTACATTATGTACGTGAGTGCACGAGTGAGTTAGTAGTTGCTCTCTTCTGTTTAGAGCATATACTTCTAAGGGTAGCCTGTAAGTGGTGACATTCTAGAAAGAGAAAGCAATAAAAAAGCAACTGCCCTCTCACTTGTACACTCACGTAATTGGCTGCTGTTTCTCTCCACCATTCACGTACGTGAGTGTATGAGTGAATTGACAGTTGATCTCTACATTGTCCTCTACTTTTTAGAGCATATACTTCTAGAGGTATCAGAGAATCGAGAGATATATTAGAAAAAAATAGCAGTAAAAAAGCAACTGCCATCTCTTTTGTACATTACATAATTGGTTACAGCTTCCTTTCACCAATTACGTACGTAAGTGTACGAGTGAGTTGGCAGTTGATCTCTACATTGCTCTCTCCTTTTTAGAGCATTTACGTTTTGAGATAGCCTATGATGTGAATAAATGTTGACGTAAAAGAAAGAGATAGCAATAAAAAAAAGCGACTGCCATCTCACTCGTACACTCACGTAATTAGCTGCTGTTTGCTTCCACCAATTACGTAGTGAGTGTACAAGTTGACAGTTGCTACCTTCAGTGCTCTCTCTTTTTAGTTTATGTCACTATTTACGCTCATCGCACACTACCTCTAGAAGTATATGCTCTAACTTCAACTAAGTCCAGTTTTATTGTCATTCTTCTTTTTCCTTATGTCATTTTATCTTATTTTCTGCAAGTTATAATAAAATTCCAAATCATATTTTATTTATGCTATACTGCAGAGATCATCCAGTAACTACTGCAACAAATTTTAGCTCTGCAATACATATTATTTGTAAAATTTTTCATTGTAAAAGCTACATTTAAATTCCGCCTTTAGAAAATTTAGGATATGTGCATTCTCCTTGAGAAGCGGAACTAGTTAAATTATTTTCTTCGGGTAAAGTCCGCAAGGGATTTACTTCAAGGTTCGTTGAACGAAAACGTACTTAGTAGACAAAATAAATTAGTGTTCAGCTTAAATTTATTAAGTTAATGTAAACTTGTATAGACAGTATGATAGGATAGAAAGTTCTCAATGCATAAAGTATACTAATATAAAAGAGTTGGAACTAATGTGTGGAAAACGTTGAGATGCAAGAATGGGTAGGAGGTGTTGGACTACTAGAGATAGATAGACCAGAGGAAGTTTCGTTACTCATTTATGCAACGATTTATCTGTCGCAACACATCTTCTGGATCTAATACTACAGGTTTGATTAATAAAGATATAATTTTTGTATCGTTTACTTTTTACATTAAATATAACTTCTTGCAAACAAATACTTTTAATAAATGCATTTCTTTAAAAGTAATATTTTTGTAATGGTAGGTTTATACGCTTGGCTAGTTTCCGCAAGCATCCACAAGCTCCATTCCTGCGTGTGCTCTTATGTCTTAAGCAAGTTTCCTTTGATCTGTGTTCGAAAACCGACACGGGCCTGGCTCTTCCCATCTCACGCAAGCCAAGTCAAACTATCTCTTTACACACTTGTGTTTGTGGAAGCTTGCCGAGCATGTAACCATACCATAACATAAATTTGCTGGGAAGCTACAATAAAATAAAGTATATCTGTTAATAGTCAGAAAAAACGCATGTGTGTGTATACAACCTGAAATTCTACAAACCTACTTAAAGTCATATATAACAACTACTTTTATCAGTTATAAACACTGTACAATAAATGGAGAAAGAGTCTTTCACGTCACCCCTTACCTGAGCCCAGTGGGAGGCCAATAAAAGACCAACAAAAGAGCCTTTTACTTTTGTTGTATCTATTCAGCGGCGAAACTGTCCGTTAGAGTAAAATTTTCATAAAAAATAGATAAATATAAAGTTAAAATTACAGTATCACAAACGCAAAAAACAACTAAAATGTTGATTTGCTCATTTAAAGATGTCGGTTTTTTTGTCACGGAGTGCTCTTGGTTTTTCGTTACGGTGTGGGCGCGCATCGTAATAATTTACCACTTATCATTTTTTCCTATAAAAGAAGTTACAATATCATCTTTTAATTACTGAATAAAGCTGTTGCAAGTTTGTTATATCTACTACTCATTTGTATTAATTAACATATCATAATTATATATTAATTAATAGATAATTAAAATGATGAATTGGCATATCAAGTTTTTACTTACATAACACTATCGCGGTTATAAAGTTAAGAGGCCAGTGTCTTTCGGCTTTCGGGTATTTGATTTATAGAAAGTTGAAGCTAGAAGACTAGATTTAAAGCGAAAACATACTTTCAAAACGTGACACGACGCCACGCCACCCGACGCATGTCAGTACTTATCAATTCCATATATTTAATAGTCAGAAGCACATAGACAACACGCTATGTGACCACACGCCGCGACATAAATATATGGAATTGATAGGTACTGACATGCGTCGGGTGGCGTGGCGTCGTGTCACGTTTTAAAAGTATGTTTTCGCCTTAATACGTTTTATATCAAAATAAATAAGGTTTTACTTCATTTTTTTTTCTGAAATGGCAAGAAATTAACACTTGGCAGTTAAAGATATTGGAGTTAAAATGGCGAATGACAATACTTACTCATGGTTTTTAAGTGCCTTAATTATATATTTCTTTGTACGCTCATGTAAAGTTTAAAATAAAATTACCGACTTGGGTATATAGCTTACAACAACCGATGTAAAGATATCTTGTTTCTGCTCTTATTACAACAGCAAATTATTTTGTATTCTGCCACGATCACTATTATCCTTCTCATTGACGGTAATTTGTGGCACTTTCCAGATTTCGCGCATGAATTGTTTCTTGAATAAAATTATAATTAAAACTCGAATTTACTTTTATTGAAATCGAATTTAATAGGTAGCTAATTATGCGAGATCGGATGTGAAATTTAATCGAATGCAAAAAACAAATTAATAAAGAACAACCGGTTGCTAATTTCAAATTGGTACATTATTCAATACAACCAATGAAATATTTGACATTTTTAAACAATTAATGATTATTTTGATGATGCCAAGTTTAAACTGTTTCTTTAGATATTTAAAAGAAATTGACTTCAGAATGTTATCTTCAAAGAACTCTAGCTCCCTTAGGAAGAATTTTCGTATTGGGATAATTTGAGTTAAATCAACATATAATTAGTATATGGGTTCCTTTTTGGCAGAAGAGTTCGTAGACACCCTGTATAGTATATAGCTTGTGGGGTTTCGCCGCTTTCGCTTTCTAGATCCATTTTACGGGGTGGATCAGTCCCTATCATCATTGTATTTGTTCTCTTATATGTCTCCATTTGATCCGGTCTTTTGTCTTCTCTTTCCATTTTGTAATTCTTGCCCTGCTTAGGTCCTCCTCTATTTCAGTTAACCATTTCGATCTGGGTCGAGCACGTCTCCTTTTTCCTCCTGGTTACCAAAATTTCTTTATTCGTTCTCCATCTATAATCCTGTTCTTCGATTCTCACTAGACCCAGTATTGTTCTTACTATCTTTCGTTCATTTATCCTTAATTTCTCTTCTTCTCTTTTTGTCATAGTCATCGTTTCTGCTGCATACATTGTTATTGGTCTTATTATTGTTTTATAAATATTCATTTTTGTCTGTTTGGTCAAGTTCTTAAAAATTTTAAATTACTCTTGTTGAGATGCAAGGAAGTTACACATTTCTTTAAATTTTTTATTACAATTCATAAAATATTGCTGTACATATCCTATGTCATATTTATCTGAAAGATGTCTGTCAAAAAAACCGCAAATCATAATCAATCCATATAAATGCACCCTATGCTGTCATTTCCTTTACTCATTACCTTCGGAAATGACAACTCAATTGAGAAATTATCACGCTGGTATTTCCCCCTGACCGAGTAAATTATTTCGCGGGTTTAGAGATTAAATTCTAAAAGGACTTTAATTTGATTTGTGAATCTGGGATATACAGAAAGGAAATATTTTTGCTTGTTTTACATGTTTTTTACTTTTCAAATTATTTCTATTTCTGTTTCGATCAAAAAGGAAGTCCACAATAATGTTTAATTAAAATATTTATTTAAAAGAATATAAATTGTGTTCACATAATAGATATTTACAGTATTCTGTTGCTAACTTTTATAAGACATAAAGACATGACTTTTTCTCTTCTCTTTTATGATTGTTAGATCTCTATCACAATTGGCCAGTGAAGACATGAGTGGCGCACCTTTTTGATTCCACTATCATTGATTGTCAATCGTTAATCTTGTCTCTTTTGTCAGTAAATTAATCTTGACGTGTGAAAATAGTATTTGCTTAGTCCCAAAGAGGTATTATAGGCTAAATTGAATGTTAACGAGTAACTGTTCTGGTAAAGCTAGACAGTATTTCTTCAGTTATGAAGGTTTTCTTATTAGTTTTGCACATAGCCGCTTAGAAGGCGTCGCCAATAGAACCTTCAGGCACAAATCTAACCTTAATTCATCGTTTGATTGCAATACAACAAGTCTTGTAGGTAAAGTAAATTTTTGAAATTAGAAAGTTGGTCGAAATTGTATTTGAGCCGAGAACATTTTCGCGCAATAATATTTTGCAATTTTCGGTGAGGATATTTCAACAGCAATAGTTTCTGTGTTTGGGCATGAAGCACTGCACTAGACAACTATTTCAACGTGGTCGCTCCAGTCTCAGCGACGAATTCAGGCTGGGTTCACCAAAAACAGCAGTCACACAGCAAAACATTGATGTAGTCCATCAGCTAATTAAGGATGACCGCTGTGTACCATACCGGAAGATAGAGGCATCTTTGGGATTTCAAAGACCACGATCCAAAACATCCTACATGAAGTACTGGGTGATATAAAGTTGGTTTCCCGTTGGATCCCTTATTTGCTCATAGAAGAGCAGAAAGCGGTTCACGTCAATTGGTGTCGAAAAACTTTGAAACGATTCAACAAAGGAAGCTGAAAAAACGTTTATAGTATGATGATGAATCTTGAATTTACTCCTACGAACCGGAAAAATCTACACCAACCCGCCGTGTGGGTGTTTCACGATGAGGAAAAGCCAACAAAAGTGATCGTTCTTAAAGTGTGTCAAAGAAAATGGTCACAACTTTTGTGTCAAAATCTGGTTGCTTCAGAAAATCAAAGAACGGTTACTTCCGATTGGTATATAAACGTTTGTTTACCAGAAGTTATTGCGAAACTCCTACAAAGCAACACACAATGGCGAATCATCCTAGACAAGGACAATGGAAGTGCTCACAGTGCCCAAAAGACAATCGAGTTTTTGTAGTTTCAGCACATCGGATTGTTAGTCCCGACTCCCGACCTAAGTCCCAACGACATCACTTTCGCAAAGATCAAGAATTCAATGTGTGGGTAGCGATTCCAGTCGACATAAGAAGCGATTGATGACTTTAAAACAGCGATTTTGAAGGTGTCAACTGAAGACTGGAATTACTGTTTACCAATTGGTTTGTACGTATACAAAAGTGAATCGATCTAGGCGGGAGATATTTTGAAACGCAATAAAGTACTTTAAGTCTTTATATTTTTGTCTTTATGACTATATGCAAAACTAAAAAAAAACTCTTATACGTTGGTTAAGAAAATCGGAGCTAATTTTATTTATCTTCCACTGTTACCATTTATTTTTAGAAAGTAACATTTCAACGTTCTAGGTTTACGATTGAGTTATTTAATAAAAAGTGAATATTTTTTGTTTCAACTGCATTTTAACTTTGATGTATACCATTAAGAAATGTAGGTGTTCCAGAAAACACAATAATAAATTTTCGTATCCTCTTCCGTTAGATGTTCCAGTATTAATTTATAAGAAACAAACGCATTAAGGAGACGTTTAAAAAAACTCACAATTAATTTGAATAAAAATGTTGAATTGATTCCATGCTTCAGTAGCCTCTCGCTTAGCGAGATTTTTACAATGCACAGCTTGAAATAGTGTCAACTTCTTATATTACGATTTAAATTCTGGTTTCGCTTCGCGTTTTTGCCCGTTTACGTTAACAAATAGATATTTATTCTACGGAGGCTTTAGAAAGTGATATAATTTTATTTGTATACGAATGTTTTATAAATGCATTTAATTTTATAGCGTTAAGGCTAAAACGATTAATAGGCAATAAAAATAAACGGCCTACATGACATATTTAAGACTTGTCAGTATAATATCTAAAAGATTTAAAATGTTTATGATATTGCTTTCTATTCAAATTTATGGTTACAAATAGATATTATATACAAGTAGATATTTTACAAACAATGATGATTACCTTGAATTTGATGGAAATATGCAACAAATTCGAATATTGTATGTAATAAAATTTATTTATGAATATTATTTTTTTATACTAAATAAAAGTCATCGCCAAAGAATGCACTTAAATACTATGATAATTTCTTCAATATTCGAAGCGATGTCAAATGTCAATTCGGTACGATGTTGACCACAAACTAATCAGATTATGTTAAACCAAAGATTTCTTGCAAATATTATTAATATGAACATATAAAATGAGAAATTAGTATTTTATAATAATTCGCAATAATTTTATATAAATAAAAAGGTTTCCTACAAAGTGAACAGTTTTATTAAGTTTTAATAAAACTTTGAATTAGTTTTTAAGATATATATATATTTTTTATAGTTTAAGACAAAAGTTTTAATAAAACTATAAAAATAACATACACACGTTATTTTTAGTTCACACTAAATGTTTTCGCCCATCTCTTAACAATTAATTTTCGTCATAAGCACGGTACGGTTCCTAGGAGCAGTTAGAGGTGGGCACTATTTTTTATACGGTATTTTTTAAATTAAAATCATAAAAATTAATTTGTCTGGTCAATGCCTTAAATTTTTGCTGATTCCTCGCCAGGATGAGGTAATAACTCTCTGGCCAGTCTACAGTTCGTAGTTTCATCCCAGCACTGTATGAATTTTTTTGTGAGAGTGCTGTTTGATAAGGTCCACGACTGCGGACAATGTTAGCTTGGTAGATGGGCGGGGGCTAACATATTTGTAGCCCGCAGCCCTCCTTGCTAAATTGTTCGCAATGCGGTTGCCTTTAGAGTTCCCATGTCCTTTGATCCAGCTGAGAGTGACCACGTTATTCTGGCTGGCCTCAGTTAGAGATTGGTGACATTCTAGTACTAAACTTGAAGTGAAACGTAGTCTATTCAAGGTCAGTAGTGCTTGTTGGCAGTCTGTGTATATATTTATATTCCTACGTGTGATGTTCCTATTGATTAATTCTTTTGCAGCTATGGTTATGCCTGTGAGTTCTGACTGAACCACACTTGACAAGCCATCCATAGCCCATTTTATTTTTAGGTTTAAGGATCTAGAGTAAATTCCACATCCTACACCTTGCTTTGTTTTTGATCCATCCGTATATACGCTCAGAGCGTTCACTACGTTGGGGTCTGCTGTTCTGTTTGTTAATATTTTGTAGGGTTTGTCAAAGACAAATCTTGGTGCGACGGCATGCGTGTCTGCCTGTAAGAGTGGTATCACTTTTATCGATTCCCTCCACAGACTATCCCTATAGATGCCAGTCCCTACAGTGGGTTCGATACCAACCGTGCGAAAGCGTACCATGGTCATCAATGCGACCTCCTTAACAAATATATCAAGGGGGGTGAGACCGAGTATGACTTCCATTGCGCTGGTCGGTGTGCTTCGCATGGCTCCTGTTACGAGAAGGCATGCTGATCTTTGAATTTGGTTTAATTTTTTGATAGCTGTCGTTTGTTTCACTTTAGGCCACCACACGACAGCACCATATGTTAGCATAGGTCTTATGATTGCCGTGTAGATCCACATGGTGACCTTGGGGGATAATCCCCAGGTCTGTCCTATGGTTCGGCGGCATTGCTCATAAGATAAAAATGCTTTTTTAACTCTGCTTTCTATGTGTGAGTTCCACGTCAGCTTGCTGTCAAGGATAACACTTAAGTATTTCACTTTTGTAGCAAAGCTTAATTTAACGTTGAAAAGACTGGGTGCGTTTAAGCCCCTAGGTTTCTTTTTCTTCGTGAAGAGAACCATTTCTGTCTTTTTGGGGTTAATAGACAGCGATTGCTCTTTACACCATGTCTCTAAAGTTCTGAAAGCACTTGCATTCTGTCGCAAAGGGTGCTTTCGAACTCTCCTGTTGGCAGAATTACAATGTCGTCTGCGGTCGATAGTGTATATGTACCTACTGGAACTGGATTCGATGCGGACTGTAACTCTCCATTCATTATTCAGACTGAAATTCTCCCTATGAAGCTGTTCACCCAGTACTATTGGTGGTCTGGACTTCGGTCTCTGCATACCAGCAATCGGTATTTTCGCATGTACTGGAAGCAGAGAGTTTGACACTATCTTGTTATACTCTTTAACCAGGCTTTCCTGCCTGAGAAGATGGGGAGGCGCAATATGACTTAGGACATGCAACCAGGGCAGAGGAGTACTTCTCAAGCATGCGGTAATTATTCTCATGGTCTCACATGAGTGCACATTATTCAGCAGCGGAGTAGACTAGGCTTAGGGATGAAGTGTTGAGGGTAGATGCGGCTGCGCCCTAGGTACTGCTACAAGGTTTACGGATGATATTATTTCCAGTATTTATTTTCTAGATGCTTTTTAAATGATAGTGTCCTATCCATTTTTATTTCGGATGGGGGCTGTATCGTAGCAAGTTGTTATCGATATATAGAAGGCCATCGCTCCAGACAGTGTCATAAGCCGCCGTTAAATCTACAAACACCACGCGATTTTTGAGGCGTTTCTGGAATCCAGCCTCAATGTGTGTTGTCAGACTGAGCACTTGAGCCACACAACTACGATGGGGTCTAAATCAGCATCAAAGGGCCACAATCGGTTTAAAAGCATTCTTTCCAGAATTTTGTACCATGAACTTAATAGGGCTGTAGCTCTTCGGTAGTTTTTTATGCTTGTTTGGTTTCAGGACTACGATAATTTTTGACATTTTAGACCCACTGGGATGTGCTTCGTTAGCAGGAGCCACGTTCTTGTGTGTTTGCCACAGTTTTTTAGAAATTCTGGATGAATTCCATCAAATCCAGGCGCTTTTCCGGACTTGGTTTCTTGAGTGCTTTGTTCACGTCATCTTCTGAAAATAGTACATTAACTGAAAATGTGTTTTTGTTTCATAAATAATAGTGCAAAGGTCATTGGTGATTTGTTTCTGTATATAATTCTCCTTTTATTAAAAACTATACTAAATTACTATTTTTGTTTCAGGTAAGTCTTGTTGATTTTGCAGTAAAAGTAGTAAGTATACTTATATAAAAAGGTATAGATTCTTTTCTTTACGAACATTTTTATAAGTGGCTCTTTTTTCGTTTTGATCAGTGTATAACAACAGAAATATATCAATGCTCGTTAGTTAAATTAAAACGAAATACCTATTCGAAAAAAAACTAGTAAACCCGTTTATCTCACAACAACTACTTAAACAACACCATAAATCCGAATCTACTTTGTTTTTTAAATAAACTACACATACTTAATTCCCTAATTTAAAGTCAACATTAGATGTAATATATAATGAAAATACCGCAATATTTTGAATACATCCTAAAGAAGTGTGAAGAAACTGAACAAGTTAATTAGGAGATTAAAAACAGACAGAATTCTTGTATGTACAGTTATTTTATATTACCAAGCTTACAAATGCATCCAATTAATCTGAAATTCAAATTCGTATGTTATTAACTCAATAAATAATTCCGAAAAATGACCAAATTAATTCCTGATCATGTGAATTTGAACAAGAGCACCAAATCAGCAGAGAATTAAGATAACAAATTACAAGAATTTCTTGTATCGGTTGTGTTGAGAGGTCTTTTTGTCGGCTGAAACCGCTGATGATTTTATAATTACTGATAGGAAAAAAATTCCTGTTATTTCAATCCGGTAGTTGCGTAGAATGGATTGAGCCATTTGCTAGATAATTTTAGATATAAATATTATACCACCGATATTTACATCAGAAATTAAATTACTTTTAAGGTTTGAAACCGGATTTGAAATAGATAATTAGGGTTATTCCGCTTTATAAGGAATAAAAAAATAATATTAATGAAAATGGAAACAAAACTATTCAAAATCAAATATATATAATTATAATGAAGTAGTAATTTTCGTTCAACTTGAAATGTCATTGAACCTACCTTAGTAAATCCGATAGCCTCATTGAGTTACGATATCTGGGAATTAAGCTCCTAACTTATTGCAATAACATCTTTATTTCGCAATTATTTCAATTTTTCATTTGTCACCTCCAATACCAATTTTTATGAGGTCTACCAATTTTTATGAAACCCTATTCTGTAATTTTTGCGGATGACACGTCTTACATTTGCTCTGATAAAAATTCCTCAAATCTTACAAAGATATCTGATGATATTGACTCTAAGTCCCAATTGTGGTTTGCAGCCAACAAACTTAAACTAAATACTGACAAAACACAGAGTCTTTACATTTCTAATACTGTTACTAGAGAGAACTCAAACAGTGTTAAATTGCTTGGTATATATGTAGATAGTAACCTATCTTGGCGTGATCATGTGGATCATCTAAGAAATAAATTGGCTAGCTCCCTTTTTATCATTCGTCAATTAAAAAATATTACGAGTTTCCAAACTCTAAAAAGTACATATTTCGGACTGATACACTCTCATATTGGTTATGGAATTATCCTATGGGGCCACTCTGCTGGCGCAGATGATATTTTTAAATTGCAAAAAAGAGCAATAAGGCTATTAGCTAACGTTGGTTTTCGAGAACCATGTCAACCTTTGTTTAAGAAGCTTCGTATAATGCCTTTGCCAACATTATATTTTTTTGCTGTTCTTACTGAAATTCACAGATAGAGTAACAGTTTAATAAGACAAGCCGATTTGCATAATTATGATACCAGACAAGCAGACAATATTCGAATTACCCGTTTCCGTTTAACTAAATCAAAGAAAAATTCGCTTGACTATAGCCTTTACAATTTATTACCCTCAGAACTCAAAAAGCTTAGTATTAATCAATTTAAAAAGAAATTAAAAGCATTTCTATTAAGTTATTGCTTCTACTCTGTCACCGAATACATGATTCACTTACCTCTTCCATGAGGTACCCATAGTTTTCTTTTTAAATAGTGAGAATTACTCATTGAAGACCTACAGCTTTATATACTTGTTTTTATTCAGTTTATGTTTTTATTGTCTTCCTTATATGTATGTTTACTATTTATACGAATGTTTTTTGTGTATTTTATATATATATATATTATTTTTACCATTGTAATTTTTTACTTTTAGACTTGCTACAAACATTGTAAATGAATGTAAGGTAGTCAAATAAAAATCTATCTATCTATCTATCTATCTATCTATCTACACTCTCCATCTGCCACTGTGCGAAGCAGTGCTGCAGGTCATCTTCTGACAGCTTGTTGAGTAGCTGTGCCAAAATAAATACCGCAGCGAACACAAAAGTAGGGAAGAAGAAAAGAATCAAGAAGAACAAAGATTGGTACGATCAAGAGTGTGAGACAGAAAGAGAAGCAAAAAATCCGCCAGAAAAATATGGTTAAAAAAACCCTCCAAAACAAAACAAAAAAAAGTATGAAATAGCGAGAAATAAAGCCAACGCAATAAGTAATAAAAAGAAAAACAAATGGATAGATAAAAATTTGGAAGATATTGAGAAAGATAGACAAAACTACAAAACAAGACAATTCTACAAGAAAGTATAGGTGACTAAAAGCAAGCCACGCACAAAAACAAGAGGGCTAAAAAAATCTAAATGGAGAAACCGAGTTTGAGCCCGAACAAATCAATACAATATGGAAGAAATATTATGAGAAGGAATTATTTAACAATGAAGAAGAAATTAAAGAAAAGGAAGAATGACCCAAAATCCATTAAAGAGTTGAAACCGAAGGACCTCCAGAAGAGGAAATACCAAAAGAAATCGAAAAACTCGCAATGGCAAGGCGCCGGAGGAAAGCGACCTAGTAGCAGAATTATTAAAATATGGAGGAGCACAATTATGTAAAGAAATATTCTTACTAATAAAAGAAATCTGGACGCAGGATAGGATACCAGACGAATGGAATAGGGAATTATAGTGCCAATTCATAAAAAGGAGATCGGAAAGAATGTAAAAACTACAGAACAATATCCCTGTTAAGCATTACATATAAGATACTAGCCAATACAATAAACTCCAGACTGAAGACACAAGCAGAAGGAATCGTGGATGTAGGCTTTAGGCCAGGCAGATCGACAATTAACGCCATACACATACTAGAACAAATAGCACAAAAAGCAAGGGAATACAATAGAGAACTACACGTAGTTTTCATAGACTTCAAAAGCGCATTCGACACAGTAAAAGACAAACACAAAAATTGGTGGAAGAGCTAGAGAAACTTGGGATCCCAACAAAAATAAGGAAGATGATAGCACTGACTCTTAAGAATACCTCTCCATGCGAATCTTCAACTGTGCTGGAGGTCATCTTCTGACAGCTTGTTGAGTAGCTGTGCCAATTTTTGTTTTACGTTCTCAATAGACCACTGGCGGGTTCCTTTAAACAGGATTTGATTTTTGGAAATGGGTCGCGAAGTCTAGCATATAGGTCGCGTGTTCCAAGACGTCACCTGATTTTTGGCCTCGACATTCAACGCGTAATGATAACGGTAAAGAAAACAAGCAACATCGACTTGAATTTGGACTTTTTGGCCCTTGAACAGTTTGTAGATTAACTCTTGGTTTACGAAGCATTTTTTCTTTCGCCGTAAGTAGTCTGAGCACAAGCTTAGCGCACACTTTCCTTAAGTTAATAAGCAATATTTGTCTCACAGTTTCTTAGTTAATGTTCAAATCTTCAGCGATAGCCCTGATACTTAATCGACGATCTTTTCTAACCATTACGGTCACTTTTTAAACGTTCAAATCACTCTATAAAGTCACATGCCGCCGCGCTCTTCATGTTCAATAGCTTCCTTTCCCTTCTTAAAAAGTTTTTACGACTGAAAAACCCAGGCAATCATCCCCATCAACCCTTTCCATCTTTACTCAATTTTTTTATTCATCGTTTTTTTCGGGGCGAGTGATTTTTGCAATCTTATTATTTGGCAATCAGTACGATCTGTTACAGGTTACAGCTGCCTAGAGTTTTTACCCAAAGCATAAGGATATATTTAGAACAAAACTATATATGCTCCTTTCATTGCTTTTCTCTCATGTTTTGGTGGAAAATGAAATGTTTACTTTCAAACTGCAGCGATTGCGATGAAAAATTTCGTACTTAATTGATAAACACAGTAGTTTAACTATTTTATAACAGTTATTTTTATCAGTAAACTCAGTTTATATATTTGATATATAAATCCTTAAAAAATAATTTATTACCTATCTACGTTTCAAAAGACGATAGTACAAATACTGCGACAGCTTGGTAAGTGCAATCATATTTCAATTCAAGATTTATATACGTTGACGAGATAGTTAATGAACTGTGGGATTTCAAGTTGCAAAGGAAATGAATGTCTTATCTTGATCTAATTTTTGCTAATGTATCGACAACCAGAAGAATACACATTGATGACTTTGAGATATTAAATGAAAGTTAGACTACAGATGAGCATAAAGATTGTATAGGTTTCAATAAAATACGACGATTTTATGACAACGCTATTTAGATAATGTCTTTTTATGTCATTTCTACTTTGTTGTGTATGAGCTATACAGGGTGTACCATTCAGAATTTAAAACTTGAGATAAAATATTGATAAAATCTGAAAAATATGGCAATAGTTTTTCTTTTTTGTAATCTTTTCCTATTGTGATAATAGATCTCAACATATATGTATTGTTATATTTTTCCCTTCGTTGGTACGGGATAAGTGATACACAGCAGACAAACTTAAAAATTTATTGATAAAGACAAATAAATAACAATTAAATAATCTACTTTGATACAATTACTGAATAACGTCTTTCTAAAATACCTCGTTAAACAATTTGCACTTATTTCACAATTACTGTCTATCGTATTACCATTACTATTACTCTCCGTCCACAGCGGTCCTTTATATATGAAATTAAGTCCTTCTAGAAGCATCTCCAAAATTACAACAAAAACAACGTTTTAGAATGTTTCGAACGTTCCAAAAGTCGCTCGAACATTCGCAGATTCTTAGAACGTCTTATCTCGCTCTACTTTGTGGGCGACACTTCCGGAGCGGCTCGTAACAGAATATTTATTTAAGTAAATGTTTCTAACGAATTTTAAGATTAAATTGTAACGCATTTAGCAGATTTTTTGAATGTTTTTGTGCATAAATAACTAAAATCAAATAAAAAATAATGGGATGTACAAAAAAAATCACGAAGGTTGCGGCGATTCGCGATGAAGGCCATGCTGTTGACCAAGGGTGAAACATCGTGGATCTTCGGGGTGTAGTCAAATCAGTCCACGTCTTTGTTGACTTCTCTGGCTGTCACACCCAAAGAGTAGCTCTGCTAATGTTCAGGATTGATGATCTCTTCGTGGAAGGTCTGCTGTTAGTGGTAACAGATACTATTCACTTAGCAGGCTTTCTGAGTGTCCGTGGAACAAGTCTCGGTGCAGGAATCCTTCTAAAGAATTGACTGAGGATTATTCTCTTTGACTTTTGGGTTATAGGAGCTTGTAATTTGAGTAGATGGATCGATCAATATCTCCCGAGGTTAAGAAGATTACTAGTGTGTACTGTACTGCACAATGTCTACAGTTTAGTTTTGCCCTGGTCTAGACTTATCAATATTTATATCTACGTCATAGCATCCTGTGTTCTAGAGTTAGGAATTCTAATCAGGCACAAATCCAGGTAATTTATCTGGAATATACTGACAGCATAGCACGAGATACATTTGTATAATTTTTTTCATCATTCTTGGTATAAGACTGTCAAAAAACGCTCTGTTTCGTTTTATTTATTTACCTTGCCTAAGGTTCTATTTGCAAAGCGACCCTAAGAGAGCCGTTTTTGGAGTAGAGATGGCGCTACTTGCGACTGTGTTATACTTTCGCAAACATTTACATCAAATATTGACCAGTCTATACCGGTGATGTCTCTTCATTAGTGACTGAAGAGACAAACCTGTACTGTACTGATGAGCTCTATCTAGTGCGAAACACAGTGTCTACAGTTTGGTTTTGCGCTTGTTTAGACTGATCAACATTTATATCTACGTCATAGCATCCCGTGTCCTGGAGTTAGGAATTTTAATCAGGCACAAATCCAGGTAATTTATCTGGATTATACTGAAAGCATGGCACGAGATACGTTTGTATCATCTCTTTCATCATTCTATGTATAAGACTGTCAAAAAACGCTTTGTTTCGTTTTATTTATTTACCTTGCATAAGGTTCTATTTGATATGCAAGGCGACCACAAGAGAGCCATTTTTGGAGTAGAGATGGTGCTACTTGCGACTGTGTTATACTTTCGCAAACGTTTACATCAAATATTGACCAGTCTATACCGGTGATGTCTCTTCATTAGTGACTGAAGAGACAAACCTGTACTGTACTGATGAGCTCTATCTAGTGCGAAACACAGTGTCTACAGTTTGGTTTTGCGCTTGTTTAGACTGATCAACATTTATATCTACGTCATAGCATCCCGTGTCCTGGAGTTAGGAATTTTAATCAGGCACAAATCCAGGTAATTTATCTGGATTATACTGAAAGCATGGCACGAGATACGTTTGTATCATCTCTTTCATCATTCTATGTATAAGACTGTCAAAAAACGCTTTGTTTCGTTTTATTTATTTACCTTGCATAAGGTTCTATTTGATATGCAAGGCGACCACAAGAGAGCCATTTTTGGAGTAGAGATGGTGCTACTTGCGACTGTGTTATACTTTCGCAAACGTTTACATCAAATATTGACCAGTCTATACCGGGGATGTCTCTTCATTAGTCACTGAAGAGACAAATCTGTACTGTACTGATGAGCTCTAACTAGAGCGAAACACAGTGTCTACAGTTTGGTTTTGCGCTTGTTTAGACTGATCAACATTTATATCTACGTCATAGCATCCCGTGTCCTGGAGTTAGGAATTTTAATCAGGCACAAATCCAGGTAATTTATCTGGAATATACTGACAGCATGGCACGAGATACGTTTGTATCATCTCTTTCATCATTCTATGTATAAGACTGTCAACAAACGCTCTGTTTCGTTTTATTCATTTACCTTGCCTAAGGTTCTATTTGATATGCAAAGCGACCAGAAGAGAGCCATTTTTGGAGTAGAGATGGCGCTACTTGTGACTGTGTTATACTTTCGCAAACGATTACATCAAATATTGACCAGTCTATACTGGGGATGTCTCTTCATTAGTGACTGAAGAGACAAATCTGTACTGAACTGATGAGCTCTAACTAGAGCAAAACACAGTGTCTACAGTTTGGTTTTGCGCTTGTTTAGACTGATCAACATTTATATCTACGTCATAGCATCCCGTGTCCTGGAGTTAGGACTTTTAATCAGGCACAAATCCAGGTAATTTATCTGGAATATACTGACAGCATGGCACGAGATACGTTTGTATCATCTCTTTCATCATTCTTTGTATAAGACTGTCAAAAAACGCTCTGTTTCCTTTTATTTATTTACCTTGCCTAAGGTTCTATTTGATATGCAAAGCGACCACAAGAGAGCCATTTTTGGAGTAGAGATGGCGCTACTTGCGACTGTGTTATACTTTCGCAAACGATTACATCAAATATTGACCAGTCTATACTGGGAATGTCTCTTCATTAGTGACTGAAGAGACAAATCTGTACTGTACTGATGAGTTCTAACTAGCGAAACACAGTATCTACAGTTTGGTTTTGCGCTTGTCTAGACTGATCAATATTTATATCTACGTCATAGCATCCTTTGTCCCGGAGTTAGGAATTTTAATCAGGCACAAATCCAGGTAATTTATCTTAAATATACTGACAGCATGGCACGACATACGTTTGTATCATTTTTTTCCATCATTCTAAACAAATAAACCCATTTGATTAAAGTTTTCTTAATCGATATGGTCAAGATCATTTTTATATTTCCTAGAGTGATTTTTGAATCGTGGGCGTTCTAAAATTTTTAATTTGATATTACCATATGCAAAATAGAAGCAAAGCTTGTTTCGCTCAGCCCATCGAATACCAATTTTTTTTTATTACTGCCTAAACCTATTATTTTCTTAGTTGTCTCGTTTCGAAATACTAATTAATTACACATAGCTTAACCAATATTTAACACTGAAATATTATTTGTATAAATAATTTAACAGTATACTTTTTTTATTTAACCGCTACGTCAAAATAAATCATTTCATCCGTTAAATCCGATCTATCTAAGCAATTAATTAATGCTAATTCTATTACTTTCGAAATATTTCTTTTATTTACAGTGTTACATATGGTACTAATATTTGTCAAATAACTGGTTGTCCTTTATTTAACATAAGAGAAGCCGATAGTTTGCATACCGTGATAAATTATATCCTCTTCTCGAACTTCAACTTGGATCATTGACCTTTAGGCTACAAAACCAAGAAGTAAGTACAATATGTTATTGTTCCGCAATAACATGGTCCCTCTGCCTACTCAAAATACATGTAATGAATACATTAGAATGTGTCATACTAGCGGTCTGTTGAATATGGAACCAGTAATCGTTTTTTCGATATTTGCATAAAAAGAATCTACAATACTTCAATTAGGAAATTGCCTAAAACTTTTGTTTAGTAATGATCTAGATTCGGTATATGATTTCTTTTAAAGGTCACGATTAAGGAATTGGCAGAGATAATTCGAGTAAACATCAGTCCAAAAAAAGCCCCATGGTTCGACCTTATTACTGGTGAAATACTGAAGACACTTCCAAGAAAAGCTATTGTTAAAATTACCTATATTATAAACGCAGCATTTAGGTTAAAATATGTTCTGATGTCTGGAAGATGACGGAAGTAATTGTAATTCCTAAACCAGGAAAACCTCCATATCACTACTGCCAATAATGTCCAAACTTTTTGAGAAACTGCTTCTAAAAAGACTAAAGCCATTAATATAAAGAAAAAATCTTATTCCATCACATCAGTTTGGTTTCAGAAATAACCACTCTACTATAGACCAGATCCATCGGATAACTGATTTTATCGAGAGAGCATATGAAGAAAAACTGACTTGCTCAGCAATATTTCTTGATGTATCTCAGGCGTTCGATAAGGTGTGGCATGTCGGCTTAATCAATAAAATAAGAAAAATACTCCCGAAACAGTACGTTGACCTTATCCAGTCTTATCTAATGGAAAGAAAGTTTAGAGTAAAACAGGAAGATGCATATTCAGATATGAAGGAAATTAAAGCTGGAGTCCCACAGGGCTGTGTGCTAGGACCCGTACTCTACCTGTTATATACATGTGACATTCCTCGGCAGTCTGATGTGAAAGTAGCCACTTTCGCTGACGATACAGCTAGTTTAGTAGTTGATACAAATAATACAGAAGCTACAGAAAAACTCCAAACATTTTGTAATAAAATAAACATATGGACCAAAAAGTGAAAGATAAAAATAAATGAATCTAAGTCGGTTCATGTAGACTTCACTTACCTTCAAAACCAACGTGCACAAATAATCCTAAATGATAATATTATACCATATCACAATTCAGCCAAATATCTAGGAATGAATCTAGATGTGCGACTCAGATGGAAAGAACACATCAAGAAGAAACGAGCAGAGCTGGATATTAAATTCAAAAAAATGTATTGGTTGCTTGGAAGAAAATCTAACCTATCAATGTACAATAAGCTCATGATTACAAGCAGATCCTGAAACCAGTATGGATATATGGCATTCAGCTCTGGGGGTGTGCAGCAAAAAGTAACATAGATGTAATCCAGAGATTTCAAAACAAAGATGCATTGTTGATGCTCCATGGTTCTTCCGTAACGACGATTTCCACCGAGATCTACAGACGCCGACAATCCAGGAAGAGATCAAGAGGTTCGCAGAGAAACACGAGGGTAAACTCCACTTCCACGTTAATGACGAATCCCTGAGCTCCTTGACAATTCAAATATACATAGAAGGCTGAAGAGAAAGAAGCCATTCGAGCTTGTGTGAAACTGCAAGTGCTAGTTTTAAAACGGATTTAGTGATTATATTTGATTTGAAGAAAGAAAATAAGATAAACTACTGATGACATTTTAGATAAGTACCTAGATTTAAGATTTACAGATAAAAATTCTAGGTTAATCATTATTGATTGATAACAATAATCTTTCACAAAAAAAAGTATGTAGGTTGTATCCAGTAACGACGGCTTTTTACTCTATTCAACTTATCTATTCTCAGTTTTGAAGATATGCTTCATAAGCAACGTTATATGGGATATTCCCAATTTCGCGGTAAGCCCACTCGCAAACGACAGTTCATCTCATGATTCTAGATGGTTTATTATGGTCTATATGCAGGACATGTACCCATGTATAAATCTACATAAATAAAAATATAAAAAATATGTTTGTTTAAAACTAATAATCTCAGAGAGTTCTATATCGATTGCTTTCAAATCATGACACAAAATGCAGTTACAATACGAGCACTTTTTTATATAAAATAAACACAATAGAACCTCGATTATCTGGCATTCGTTATTCACTATTTGTCACGCATTGGACAAATTTGAAATTCCACACGGAATAAGGTAGTTATCTATTGAAGGGTAGAATATGTTAACAAGCTACTTCGACAGGAAAGTAAAAAGTTTGGATTATACAAAGAAATCAAGTTTACTGCAATGAAACTGGCTTAAATTGGAAGGCATTTCCTCGAACGACATTAGTTTCCTCTTTTGACACATCAACACCTGGACATATTTTTTTATTATTATTATTAAGGATGTCCTCGTATTACATCAAGAACTCTGAGCCTTGATGGAGCCGCCGATCCCCATACATGCTTGCATTATTCAAGATTAGGTCGTGTGCTTTGTAAAGAGTAGCTAAGTTGCATAAAGAAAAATATTTTAGGGCTCTAAACAGAAACCCTAACTTCTTTCCTACTGCAGTTGCAATGGATCCAATATTTTCGTTCCAGAGTAAGTCCTGAGAGATCGTTATATCAACCAGCGTAATGGAGTCGCTTGCTACTAGTGTCTGATCGTTAATTGTGATGGTTGAGTCGTATGTTTGCCTTTTGTTGGATAGGCGACATGTCTTTGTCTTGGAAGCGTTGAAATTATTCTTTCTTCTCCACTGGTCTACAATGGATCTTCTGTATTTAAGGTGACTGGTTACTAGGTCCGATTGTACTAGCAATCCGATTAAAGGGAGCTGATTATTTAAACTTTTTATAAAAGGTAATCTTTAAGACTATATTCGTTCCCTACAAAAAAGATCAAATATGGATTCAGCACGATGGTGCTCGGGTTTTTTTTTCTGATAAATATGATGATGTGGCGGACCTGTACCATGATCGCTAATTTAAATCCTTTTAACTTTTTCTTATACGCCACCCCTCTAAATCACAACAAGGAGCTGTAGCAATGAGTAGTACAGGGATGTGATCGAATTCTAGTCATTGAGGGTGTTTTGGAAAGACTTTGCATTCCTTGCGCTGGAGATGTCGTAGCTGCATTTAAATGGAGTGAGGGCACTTTGGACAGCTTATTTGACTCTATGCTTCTCTTTTTTGTTAAAAAATACTGTTTGGTTTTAGCAATAAAAAATTGTTTTAAACCGTTAATTTGCGAGCATACTTTTATTAAGACTATCCACCATTTAATTTTCTGAAACTTACCAGAAATATGTACATCTGGTAACCCTTCATTGTGTTCGTACAATAAAAGTGTTTACCTTAAAAAATGCTTTCTCCTTACACTTATCTTATTATCTACTCATATATTTTACATATACACACAAATAAGAAGAAACACCAGTCGATCTTTGGATACAGTACAAATAAACAACTCGAAAGGCAGATTTACTAAGACTGTCATTTGATAAAGAATGTTTTAATCCTATCTTGACACTCTTTACGACACATAATACCAAAGTATCTTGTAATTTCGTAGGCGACCGGGTGACATTGCTGTTTATTTTACTTTCACGCCATAGGCGTCGGTCTGGAACAGAATTTCAAAGAAACTTGTTGAGTTACTTTTTCTTCGTCATTCAGAGTGAGTTTTTAAATTTGTGCTAGATTCTAATAAAATTAATTGCAATTAATCAACAGGATAAAATAAATAATTTACTAATTTTATGCTCTTTAATGTTGCACTGATTTTTTAATTAATCACAATAAATCGTGGCAATTAATTGCAATAAAAACGGTTTTTATTATTTTAAACATTAAAATTTGGTCTTGATCATTATGAAATTATTGCCTATGAGTATGATGGTTATGATAACGCACAGGTGAAAATAAAAAACGTGATAGTAGTCCAATGAATGGAGTAAAAACATGGTCCCAAACCCCTGTTTTGCTGCAAAATTACTTAATCCTATCTACTAATCAGATTCTAATTTGAAATATTAAATATCATTAGAAAAATCCTAAATTTATTACAAATTTAAACTGTACATCAACATTTGATATTTAAGTTAGGTAAGAGGAAGAGATAAAGACCAAAGTTGGGATGGATGGATAGAATAAATAAGGACCTAAAAGAAAAAAATGGAGAAGAGAGAATGCTTTAAACAAAGATAAATGGAAACAAATGCTACAAAAGGCTAATGCCGATCCCTACTAGGATTGGGATAAAGTGGAGGGAAAGAAGAAAAAGATGCAATTGCACACAAGACATTGTCGATAGATGGCGTAGTACACCGGTGCGAATAAGGAGCCAGTTATTGTATGGAATGTAATTTTAAAAAATTGAAGTCTTCCATAGAAATTAAACCCCCCTGATTGAGATGATCATGGAAAACGAGATCAAATAATGCGGAAACTTACTCTACCTTGCTGTTTTATTCCTTACTCCTCTCCCCTGAATATATCGTAAAATATAACATAACCAATTATAAATATAAGCAATTAGAACTAATTCTTCATCTTCATCCAGCCTGTTCCACCCATCGTCGAGTGAAGGCCTCGCTTAACTTCTGCCATTCTTCTCTGTTACTGGTTTTTCTTATCCAGTCGTGTCCTGCCAGTCTTTTTATGTCATCAGACCATCTCGTTTGCGGTCTACCTCTACTTCTTTTGTTTTCCCATGGTCTCCATTCTATTATCCTTCGTGTCCATCTGTTGTCTGTCATTCTCCCAATATGTCCCGCCCAGTTCCACTTTAGTGCACATATTTTTTCTATAACATCTTTAACTTTTGTTCTTCTTCTTATTTCTGTGTTGGTAATGCGGTCTTGTAGGTTGATGTTTAAGATTCGTCTTTCCATGTCTCGTTGTGTTACTTGTAATCTGTTTATAATAGTCTTGTTTAGTGCCCAGGTCTCTGTTCCATACGTGAGAACCGGTAGGACATATTGGTCAAAACTCTAGCTTTTATAGTATTTGGTACGTTGGATTTAAAGACATCTTGCATTCTCCCAAATGCTGACCATGCCAAGGATATTCGGCGTGATAAATCTGCAGTTAGATTGTTTTTTGTTAACTCTATCTTTTGACCCGAGTATATATATGATTCTACTTTTTCAACTGGCCGGTTATTTATGGTTATAATATGTTGATTCTGATGTATATCATTGGTTAGGTATTTAGTTTTGTCAGTGTTGATTCTTAGGCCTATTTGCTCTGATTTCTCGTTTAGTTCTTCAATCATACTCTGTAGTTCATCTTGGTCACGTGCTATCAATGTGATGTCATCTGCAAATCTAATTTGACTGAGCTTTTCTCTGTTTATGAGGATACCCTTGTTCTGCCAGTTTAGCTCTCTGAGCATGCCCTCCATAGCCAATGTGAATAGTTTGGGGGATATCGAATCTCCTTGTCTTACTCCTCGTTTTATTTTTATTTTATTTGTTTTTTCCTGTGTTGTCATTATTTGCGATGTAGCGTTTTCATATATATGTTTGATGATATTTGTATATCTATAATCGATTCTCGCATTACTTAGAGCAGTGTTTTTCAATCTTTTTGATTTCGCGACCCCTTTACAAGTTGAAAAATTCTGACGCCCCTTGTGTAAAGTATAGAAAGACAAAGATATTAAAATTTAATTAAAACACTACGTTAATTATTTTTTTCTATTTTGGTACATTTATCTATTATTACGACTCATTGCGAAATTAAAATCGATAATGCCAAACATATCCTGGACACACTGTTTTCTTCATCGACAGGCTCTAGCTGCTAAGGTAGTACCTTCTGATTAAAATGACGTGCTCAAGGAGCTAATAAAAATTGTGAATTCTATAAAAGGCAAAGCCTTGCGAACCCGGCTATTCAGAATCGTTTGTGAAGATATGGGCTCGCTTCATCAAAATCTTCTTTATCACATAGAGGTCAGGGGGCTATCCAAAGAAAAGGTATTAACAAGAGTTCTAGAACTGAGAGCTGAACTGTTAATGTTCTTACAAGATGCAAAATCTGAATATGCTAATCGCTTTTGTGACCCTATTTGGCTCTTTAAATTAGCATTTTTGGCAGATCTTTTTAGCCACCTTAATAATTTAAACAAGAAACTCCAAGGTCGAGAAGAAAATATTTTAACAGCTAAAGATAAAGTCAAAGCATTTCACGCAAAACTTCGTTTATACAATTTATTAGTGTCTTTGCCATGTGTACAGAAGATTGTTGAAGATAACGCATCAGACCAAAGTCTTATAGTAAAAGCTCACATTCCTTGCATGATACAGAGCTTGCATAATTAACAAGAGAAACTTTTGACATACTTTCCAGAGTTGCATTATGAAGCTGACAATGGGCGTAGATGGATTTTAAACCCTTTCTTGGACAAGTCAATAGATCTGGCTGATGTCAACATAAATATCTTCTAGATTTAGTTGCTGATGGCATGCATAAAATGGAATTTTATTCGCAAAGTATTGACGTATTTTGGATGAAAAGAAAACACGAATTTCCAGAGCTGGCAAGGGAAGCTCTAAAATTTTTAGTGCCATTCACCACTTCATACTTGTACGAACTGACATTTTCTTCAATGGTAGACATTAAAACCAAAAAGAGAAATAGACTACAAGTAGAAAACGATTTGATTATTAATGTTTCAAAAATAGCACCACGACTTGATAAACTTTTGAAAAATAAACAAGCCCATTTTTTTCACTAAAATTTTGTTTTTAATGTAGTGTTAGAACCTTGCTTTTTCTTTAAGTCGGCGACCCCCCGAATAAGGCTTCGCGACCCCCCTAGGGGTCGCGAACCACAGATTGAAAAACACTGACTTAGAGCATTCAATACTGCCCATATCTCTATTGAGTCGAAGGCTTTTTCGTAGTCTATCATTGCTACCCATAGTGTTATGTTGTACTCATTTACCTTTTCCCTTAATGTTTTCATTACCTGTAAATGGTCCATAGTACTATAGCCTCTTCTAAAACCCGCTTGTTCACTCGGTTGGTATGTATCTAATTTATTGGTGAGTCTTTGTGTAATAATCCTCGTGAACAACTACAACAACATGAGAACTACAACAGCATTAAACCAATCATTTGGTATTTTCGATTCATCCAAGCAATAATTAAACAATCTTTGGATATGGGTTATTATAGATTTTTCTCCGTTTTTATCATCTCTACCATAATACCATCGTCCCCTGGAGCTTTGTTGTTGTGCATGTGTTTGAGGACGTTTTCGATCTCGAATGTCGTTATTTCGGGGATATCCTCTGATCCTATATTTCTAACCATGACCCTGTTCTTTTCTTCTCTTCCTGGTGGGGGTGTTTTCTTATCCTCATATAGTGTTCTGTAGTGGTTTTCCACGGTTTTTGTTAGAACTAATTATATACTCTTATTATATACTCTTAAATAAAGTTACATTTTTGATGTAAAAATAGACCTAATTTCTATTACTACTTTCTATATAAAATGAAGTATTACAATGGCCCAGATTTATCATTATAAGGCGTTTCATTACCGCCTGTATCTTCTGATTATGGTATTTAATTCATTCTTCTCTTGACTTCATATAAATTCTTTCTAGTCCTATTAGCTTTCAATAGTAAATACAACTCTCCAAAGAATTGTCTGTTTAAATTACTTTTAAGTGTTTTTAGAGATTGCCTTATCTAGTAGGTTGCCATCGCGATAATTTCCTGACTTCTCCGAATGTATATGTCATTGTTTTATTGATCGGGTAAGTTTTTTCCTGGGAAACTTGATTATTCCAACTTACTTTAATTAAGGTCCGTACTAATTCTCACGTATTCATCACCTTTCTTACTAAAAAGAATCTGCTTTGCAGTAGGTATACGTGTTCAAGTATTTGGTATTAATTATCGATAATTAGAATTGTAACAACAAAATCGTTACTGACGCCTACTTCAAGGAAATCGAAGTCAGACACCAAGTTGACTACAATTTTTTTTTTAAATAAAGATTTTATATTTGAAAGCGATTTTATTATTTAACAATTGGGATCAAATTCAATATTGGAAATTTTAAAGAAGAAAATCTTGAATTTGTCGTTGAATTTAAACATTTAAAATGGCTTGGTAATCAAAAATGTTTTCAATCGATTACCTACAAGATTACATCGATTTATAAAATTGCTCTGGGAAATTTATTCCTGTCGCATACGGGACTTTCACTCTTTTATTGAACTGTATAATGACCTTGCCATGCAAGAGCAATTTGTTATTCTGGGATTTCCACGCTTTTTACCCTTTATCCATTATTGATTGCTTGCGATGTGTAGGTGAAGTTTTACAATTTTTAGAATCGAGTCCATGGGATTTAGGGATTTTTTACGTGTCATTTAACTTATTCGTATTGATTTTAGCTTTTTATCATTTTATTTTCGGTAACGTTATTCAATTTGTATTAAATTTGACTTTGATTATTTATTTTTTAGATATTTTACTTTCTGGTAGATCTGTTATTTGAGGTTATCATCTATTAACTTTTTTTAATTATGAACAAAATGACTCACCTACAATCAGTTTAAAGATGGTCTGGGAATGCCTAGGCAAATTAAATGAACTAGGACAGAATAACACTGTTACCCTCCTATGGGTTTCAGGACTCATAGGAATAGAAGGAAACGAAACAGCAGACAAGCTGGCAAAAGAAGGAGCTGAAATCCTACACCTGGGACCAGAACCATCCTGTACAATCAGCAGTAGTACAATCTTTAAAAAACAAAGGAAAAAAATGTATAGCGAAAAATCCGAGTACTGGAATGATCTAGAAGGACTAAAACAATCGAAGACACTCCTGGGAAACTATAACCAGAAGAGATCTCTCAGCTGCCTCAACCTTAGTAAAAAGAACCTCCGTATTATAACAGGAATACTAATCGGGCACTGCCAATTAAGAGAACACATGAAAAAACTAGAATTGGTAGATGAAGCAAAGTGCAGATTCAGTATGGTAGAGTAACTTAAAACCCAACGATATCCTAAACTTTCTAAAGAAGATAGGACTAGAAGAGCTCAGGACCGTTCTCTGCAAGTGGCGATTGACGGGTTTCTCTCGGACACCTTTACCATCAATGCTGGTGTTCCTCAAGGGTCCATATTATCCCCAACCCTCTTCTTACTATACATTAACGACCTTCTAGCGAAGACAGAAAATCCAATTTATAGCTTTGCTTGCGACAGCACACTTATCTCATCGTTTACTTTGAACTCTCGAACATCGGCTGCTGACGCACATCTTCGCAGACAGCATGAAGTATCTCGACTCAATAAAGACCTGGAAGAAATTTTGTCTTCGGGTGACAGTAACCAAGTCGAATTTAACGCTAAAAAAACCCAGGCAGAAGTTTTCTCTAAGAAGGTTAACATTGCAGAACCAGATATAGTCATGGCAGGACATGCAATTCCACTGGCTTCGTCTATTAACTTACTGGGTGTTAATCTGGGAGGAAATACGTCTTGGCATAATCACGTTGTAACAATCGCCAAGACAGCTTCTCAGAAACTCGGTGTACTTTTCCGTACCAAAAAGCTGTATACACCACAACAACTTTTGACACTCTACAAAGCCCAGATTCGACCATCACTGGAATACTGCTCTCATGTCTGGAGTTCTGCACCGAAGCATACCCTTCGGTTGTTGGATTCCATCCAAAGGAGAGCCATTCGTCTGATCGGTGACCACGAGCTAACCAAGAACCTCGACAGCTTAGAACATCGAAGACAGGTTGGTGATTTGACCCTCTTTTACAAATATTTCCATGGCAAGTGTTCTACTGACATTGCCCGCTTGATTCCACCTAGAGCAATTCATAGCAGAAATACACGACGAACCACTTCCGCCCATCCCTATGTGGTTCAACTTAATACTCCTCGATCATCATTGTTTAAGAACTCTTTCTTCTGGAGGACATCCTCTCTGTGGAACGGTCTTTCTGAGGCCGTATTTCCCACCGAATAAAACCTCCAACGATTCAAGACCAACATGAATCGCTTTCTTCGCACACGCACCGCTCCCAGAGCGCCTTAAAGGATTTTTCCTGCAGTGCTTGTGCTTGACCATAAAAAAAAAGAGCTGCTGAGAAAACCATCACAAATATAGCAAGAAAAGGGGGACACAATAGATCTTATAGGTCGCAGGTGTATCTGTTACCCCTAAATTGCTCATACATACATACATACATAGGTACATACATACAATACTAATATAATATTTCAACATTTTCCTCTCTTTCCTCATCCTCTTCCGGTACCCAACCTTGGATTTAAAGTAATCTAAGTTAACTAATAATTCATATCTACAACCTAATTTTTTAATCATTTCACACAACCAAACAATATTAGTTCAATTTAAGTCTTATATTCGTTACAGTTCTAAGAATACAAAACCGCCACTTAGACCACATCTAATATTTATTATTCTTAGTTAATTAGAAAACAAGATTCTAGACTAAGATAGTACCAACACCTGTGACCCGTTATTTTCACTCGCATAATAAAGATTTATTCCGAACTCGTTGGCTTTTCCGGCGTCGGTGTCCTCATCTCAGTTTGTTTGACTTACGGCAAAAAGTTTAGTTCTATCTTCGATGTGTCGGAATTCTAGACACGCCCGATGGCAAGCACGAACCACCACAAAAGCAAAGGCGTAAATAAAGGGTGAATGTGGTAGATTTTCCCTTACTATTGATTAGAGAGCGTCAATTAATACTTGATGAAAATAATATAAAGACAGCCAAATTATTTCATTAGCTTTATTAGTTTGGATTGTGATATTAATAACCACACACTGACAATTTTTCAGTATCGATTAATCACCGCTTTTGCAAGCGTCCATTGGAAATTCAATAGTAGCTTATAATCAGTTTTTAAAATTGATTTCGTGAAAACTAAGTGCGTTTAGGCTCTTGTTTTTAAGAAAGTACAAAGAATTTTGCGTCCATCCACTGATAGAAGGCTCATAGATGAATAATTTTTATTCGTGATGAAGGCGATAATGTCCGTGAAGGATCAAATGTCGTGGATCTTCGAGGTGTGGTCCAATCAAGTCCACGTCTTTGGTAGGACTTTCCAGAGTGTAGCTCTGATAATGGACTGTATAGATTATGTCAGAAGTCTTCGTAGTAGGTCTGGTATTAGTGTAACAGACACTATACACTTAGCAGCAGACTTCCTTGAAAGTGGTGTCTCGGTAAAGGAATCCTTCTGAGTAATTGGCTGAGGATTGTACTCTTTGACGTTCGTGTTATAAAAGCTTGTCTAATACCCTGCTTAATATCTCTCGACGATAAGAAGGCTACTAGTTTTAACTGCAGTAGACATATCAGTGTAAACGTTCATGTCTGGTGTGTGTTAACCACTGTTAGTTGATCTCGAATGGTACGCGGTCTATCGATGCCCTCTCGTGCGTAAAATTGATATCATGCTAGCGATGGCTTCTTGTGTTTTGATTTGGAATCGTGTTGCCACACTAGAATACAAACCTACGAATGGCTGTATCATCTAAAGAGACAAAAAATTATTTCCGAGTCCGTTTTGTAATAGCAAGTCTCTTTTTGGGTGTTTGAAGGGAAATATCTGTAGTTCTCTGAACTAACTAAAGCTGTTTTCTTATTAGAGATTTGAGGAAATGCTAATCTCTATTCGTATGGCAGTATCGTAATGCAATGTGTTGACAAAATTAGAGCACTTAGGCGCACTTTGGTAAATTTTTGGAAGCAGTAATTAAAAAAAAATATTCATCTTGATCAATGTCTCTATCTTCATCTGCTTTTTATATTATTTGGAGTAGAGATTCTTCGTATGTTGTTTTCGGGATTGTAAAAGTCTTCCTGCGCATATTTGACTTTGCTGAAGGATTCAATGGTTTTCTACGAGCATTTCTTGTGATTTTTCTAATTTATTGCATACTTTCCATCTAATTCTTAATTTTCTAGTACTGCTAGTTGTAGCTAACTTTTTATTTGGTACCATTTTTAAGAAAAAAAAAAGTGATAAAATGCTATTTCTAATATGAAATGAATGTGTTAAATAAAACTAACCTTGGCCTATTTTGGTTCATAACTTTTTTAACGATGTTTATCTGCATACTCTTTCATTTTAGTATTAAATGACACAGCTTGTTTTGTAATTTCTTTAATAAATAATTCTATATTCAGCGGCAACTTGACCCTGGTACGAAGAAATAATGTATGTATATGGATAGGGAACGTCATTCAAAGACTGCTTTTTAATCACCCATGTGCGAAGACGTGTCTAAACAAGTGTGGTCTATTTGAACTGGCAACTATTAAATCACCCAGAAAATCGAACGAGTTGGAATTTTTTAGTTGCGACAACTAAATATCGTCAATATACCCCTTATCATAAGGAATATGGAGTATGTAGACTTTAAAGTTGTATTATAGTGTTACTCATCCTGTTAGAGATATGTTACAAATTTTCACAAAGATCTTATTAGACCACGAAAAGTTTACTTTTGCAAATTACAAAGAAAGAGTGAATTAAAGATTAATAAAAATTGTCTGCAAGAAATTTCATTATGTTTTAAATGTTATTCTTCGATAAGTTTTTAAAAATTAAGTCGTGTATTGAGTGTGGGCAGAAAACTTTGCTAGGGGATTAATTGGAATTAAGGAAAAGTGATATTTTGTCTTTATATTTACTACAGGAAAGGAAGATGTGTTGAAGATCTTGGGTTTGATCGCATTCGCATTTATCATCCAATGCAATATTGATTTTCTTAAGGTAAGACTCAGTAAGGGCATAATTAGACCTCATCCTTGAGATTATTTATTGTTATTTCTTTCCTACTTAGATTAGGAAAACCTCGGAACCATTCCTTCTTATGACACCTTTATATTATGTGAATAAAGTTTTGAATGCCTCAGTCCAACTTCTCCAGTAAAAACAGTACGCGGAACCAGTCTGCCTAATTTTGCAAAAGCTTCTGCTTTTTCATTTCCTTTTATGCCTTGATGTCCCGGAATCCAATTCAGCCTTGTGTCCTTATTTTGAAGTTTAAGTTTGCAGTGTAGGTCCAGTAAATGTCCGTTAGCGCATTTTTTATATCTTTGTGATCCGTAAAAGGCAAAACCGTACGCGGAACCAGTCTGCCTAATTTTGCAAAAGCATTTGCTTTTTATTTCCTTTTATGCCTTGATGTCCCGGAATCCAGCCCAGCCTTGTGTCCTTATTTTAAAGTTTAAGTTTGCAGTGTAGGTCCTTGATTTTTACAAAGAAGTCACTAGAAGAGGCCGAATATGATCTATGCATAACGACGCTTTTAGAATTTGAGAAAATTAAGACCTATTTTAAATTCAGTTCGGCGATCTTCTCCAGAGCAAAAAAGATGGTATTTGTACGTCTCAACTAAGAAAATTTTAAAGGACTTTGGTAGTTTGTCGCACGTATGAATGTTAATTGATGTAACTCTATAAACGTTTGTTATCTAGGTTGGATACCTAGTAGATGGCACTGTGTTTTTCAACATTTAGGTTGTGAGAAAACCCAGTAGATAGTGTTGTATTTCGATTTATAAATAAACAGATAAACGAGAAACTAAAATAAAATGGAAAATGGTAAAAACAAAACAAAAAAAATTGCGAAAAACAGAAAGCCAAGAAAATACTTTCTATTATAAAGACAGCGTAAGATGTCTCAGTTAATATCTCACATATTTAAACGAGTAGTTCTTACTTAAGTTCTATGATGCCACCGTAAGGTGGCGTAGTTAATATATTATATATTATAACGAGCAATTCGTACTTAAGTACTATGACGCCACCGTAAGTTGGTGCAGCTTATATCTCATATATTTAAGCGAGGAATTCTTTCTAAGTTAGGTACTATGGCACTATCGTAAGGTGGCGCAGTTGATATTTAATATATTATTTAATCAATAAATTACACAATACAACGAAAAAAATAGTAAAAACCATGAAACTAACGAGAAAATTTGATGAAAAAGACAAAATAAAAAAAAAATCATTAAAGACAAGACAAAATCGAAAAAAATTTAAAAAAAAAGGGGAGAAAAAGATATCAGTGGGTTAGCTAGTGTTGTTAATAGATTAAAAAATAAATTTGGACATTCTTCCATTTAAATAGAATTCATACGAGTCAACACAGAAATCTTACTGACATGTAATTTTATTTATTTATTTAAATGATATTATTTAATAAAATAATAAAGCAAACAGATAAAAAATAATTGTTGTCTTAATTGAGATCTTTCCATAAAAACTATTGATGAAAATAGCTCCCGGCTCTTAAGTACTTTCATTAATGTAATTTTTCTATATAACCTTACAAATACCGGTCAATAATTTATCATATTAAATAATGATTAACGTTCAAATTAAATGCAGAATAGTTGTTGGCAATTATTTATAACTTAATTCACTTAATTGAATGTAACTCACACGTAATATTTACGGTTGGTAGCCTCGGAGAGCTGACTCTATCAATTACATATTTTTTTGCGTTAGTTAAGAATATCTACACCAAATATTTAATAATATTTGTATGAGTTGATTATTTATACACCTGTTATCAGAAAATGGTTCATTTTGTAGCTAAAACTTATATTATATTTTTAGTCTAGTTAACAAGTTGAAAAAACTTTAAAAATAGAGATGAAGTTCGTTTCCATTCTATCCAGTCCTGTGCTAAGTATTTGAAACCACTTTCTTCCTACACTCTCTCTTATGTCATCTACACTTCTTTTGGTTTCTCTGGGTCTCCATTGCACAATTCATTTTTTCCATCTTTCGTTTCCCTATCTTGCCACATGTCCCATCCAATTCCATTTCTGACGAGCAATATATTCAATGACATCATCCACTTTCGTCTTCTTTCTGATGTCGTCATTTTTAATATGTTCTATTTTGTTTACTCCCAATATACTTCTCTCATTTGTCCTTTGAGTTATTCCTAATTTGTTGGCACTGTTAACGATCATGGTCATGGTTTCCATACCATCAGTCATAACTGGAAGAATGCATGCATTGAAGACTCTCTTCTTTAGGTTTTTTGAGCGTATTGTTTAACTTTCCTACGGCTGCCCATGTAAGTCGGATTCGTCTTGTTATTTTGGTTGTTTGATTTTCTTTACCTTTTGTTATGGTGTGGCCTAGGTATATATATTCATTGACTTCTTCTACTTGTTGTCCATCTAAAACTATACTGCCTGGTTCCGGAGTCATAATTTTGGTTTTGCCGATTTTTATTTCTAGCCCAATTTTTCCGACTCCCTTTCCAATTCTGTTAGCATTTCTAGAAGTTGTTCTTTTGTATGATTAGAATTATGTCATCAGCAAACCATAAGTTGTTCAAATATACTCCATCCAAATACAAACCTTTCTGCTCCCAATTCAGTCTTCTGAAGGGCAAGGGTAAATAACTTTGGCGGCGAAACTGTGCCGCCTTATCGGACTCCCTTGTTAACCTGTATTCTGTCGGCTCCAATGGCAAATTACCCTCTTAATTTTAATCTTAGCTATTCAATCTAGATTTCGAATGTTAGTACATAACTCAAATCTTTTACAAAAATGACTATTTTCTCTAATTTTATCTAATACAAGACAAGGACTAATAAACTGTTTCCTAGGTTCTTACAGTCTCTAAAATGTGTAATTTGGATCTTCAAAGAGGTACCCAACACGAAAATCGCGCTGAAGTGGGGAGGTAGAGTGGGAGAAGTCATTGTATGACCGACCATATGTCAGGGTCACACTACCTGAGACACTATGAGCAGCTATGTCGGTATGATTGGATTGTTTCGTCCGTGAGAATTGATTCAGTTAAACAATTTTTTTCATTTCGTCGAAAAACGTGATGGCGGATCCACAAGAGCAACGCACTGCTGTGAAATTTTGTTTCCTGCTAGAGATATCAGATTTGGAGATTTTTTAATGCTGAAAACTGCTTATGGAGAAGCTACCCTAAGTAAAAAAGGAGTTTACGAGTGATTTACTCATTTTAAAAGAGGAGAAGTGTCAATTAAAGATCGTTTACGACAGCCTTTGACATCAAGACCGTCGCAGAACCATTGATCAACTTTGTGAGATGTCTGGAGTGACATTGAGTTCAATTCAGATGGTTTTATCAAGTTTTCACATGAATAGGGATGCAGCCAAATTCGTCCTTCACCATCTCACAAATGAGCAAAATGAGCATCGATTTTAGGCATGTTTAGAACTTCAAAATCAGCTCAAAGAGGACCCAGAATGTTTTTCCAAAGTGATTACTGGTGATGAATCATGGTGCTATGAATACAATCCTGAAACAAAGCAGCAATCAAGCCAGCGTGGAAGATAGTTGAGTCTGCTCGTCCGAACAAAGCTAGTCAAATGAATTCGAACATCAAGACAATGCTTCTTGGTTTTTCCGATTGCAAAGGTATAACACCGATTGTTTATCCTCTCTACTTACCAGATCTAGACCATCGCAGAAACATTGATCAACTTTGTGAGATGTCTGGAGTGACATTGAGTTCAATTCAGATGGTTTTATCAAGTTTACACATGAATAGGGTTGCAGCCAAATTCGTCCTTCACCATCTCACAAATGAGCAAATTGAGCATCGATTTCAGGCATGTTTAAAACTGCAAAATCAGCTCAAAGAGGACCCAGAATGTTTTTCCAAGGTGATTACTGGTGATGAATCATAGTGCTATGGATACAATCCTGAAACAAAGCAGAAATCAAGCCAGTGGAACACAGTTGAGTCTCCTCGTCCGAACAAAGCTAGTCAAATGAAATCGAAAAATAAGATAATGCTGATTTGTTTTTTCGATTGCAAATGTATCGCGCACTCGGAGTTTGTCAACCAGAACCTCTATTTGGAGGTTTTGAAGAGATTGAGGGAAAGTAACTGAAGAAAATATTAGATCTTTGGTGCCCTAGCGAGTGGTTCTTCCACCACAACAACGCGTTGGCTCACACTTTCCTCTCCGTGTGGCATCCTCTCTACTTACCGGATTAAGCTCTGTGTGACTTCTTTTTGTTCCCCAGACTCAAAAGGGACATGAAAGGAAAATTTTTCGCTATCATGGAGGAGGTAAAACCCATATAGCTGGAAGGCTTGAAGAACATTCCTATAATTGAATTTACGAAATGTTTCGAACAATGGAAACATCGTTTGGAGATGTGAATTGTAGTCAATGGTGAATACTTTAAAGTTGATCAAAATTTGATATAAAAATATTAATAAATAAAGGAATTCCCTTTTTTTGGAAGTTAAGAGGTTAATGATTTTGATTAAAAAAAAACAATAAATAAATTAGTTGTTAAAATATCTCGAAAAATTTTTGTTGTTTAAACAGCAATAAAAAGAAGATACCTCTTAGAACTTTAAATTTGGTGTTTTTATATTTAAAACACTGACCACCTTTAACACAATTATAAACAACTAAAAATATAAATTGGACAGTACGCTTTATAAAATCGTTACTTACATTATTTCAGTGTTAAAAATATAACACTAAGGTATCATTAATTTGATATAAAATCCAATTTTATTTGTACCGTAATTACTTCAAATATTTTACTACTCCCAATCTAATTCTAACTTGATACTAGTATCTACTTATAAGGAAAATTAAATATCGTTAAGATTGGAATTTATTGTTTCGTTAAAACCGCTCCTGCTTGTTAATCGGTCGAATGAGCAGTTCACGTTTCAGAAGATTGTCAACGACGCTCCAACTACTATTGTGATTAAAATTCTATATTTTAACATTATAATTACTGCAGCTATATATTAAAATTAATGAAAACGATGTTGTTAAGACCACATTCGCGAATCTTATTACATGAATGAGTTTAATAACGAGTTTCATATCTTGTTGATGATAAATGTTTTCGATGGCAGTTTTTTACGTTTTATCTTGTGTAACGTCAGATAAATAATTTTTCATATCACATGCATCGAAACAGCTAGTTTGATCCCTGATTTGCCAATCAAAATAAGCTAATTTCAGACCAATGCAACTGTCAATCAGAAACTGACAGTTGTTTCTGCCCTAGGGGTGAAACAACGTTATTTCTCCCCTAGGGTAGAAACAAATGTCATTATTTCAAGTCTGTCAGAATGTTTCTGACTGACAGTTGCATTGGTCTGAAATAGTCTTACTTCGACTGGCTACAGAGATCAAAACTCGCTATTTCAATGCATGTGATATGAAAAATATAGTGTGTGGCAAGGGGTGAAACAAGACGATTACTGACTAGGGCAAGAGTTGACTGCCCGAACGAAGTGAGTGCTGTCATCTCCCGGTCAGAAATCGTCTTTGTTTCATCCCTTGCCACACAATATACTATTAATTTTGGGTAAAATAAACAAGTTTGAAAGTAATTCATTCCTTTTTTGATTGGGAGGAGAAACGATTAAGATATATTGTAAAATTTGTTGATCCCACATATATTGCTCTTAAATTTTTCCAAAACACGTTTGAAAGTAATTTCATCCTTTTTTTGGTTTGGTGGAGAATCGATTGGGATATATTGTAAAATTTCTTGACCCCAGTTACATATATTATATTGCTTTTAAATTTTTCCAGAATCTCTCACGTAGAAATTTTACAGTTCTTAAAAGGCTATTTCGATGTAAAGTAGCCAGCTTGGAGCAAAAATCATTTAGAGCAACATTTAAAGGATCCTAAAAGATCCTTTACGTTAAAGGTGATCAAAAACATCAAAATAGTCGAGAAAATAAAGCACTAAATTCGGCCAAACCTCTAAAATATTTGGATTAAGATGGATCCCTATAATCGACTCTTCAAACTTTGTGATCTAATAGGATCGGTGCATTTTGAAATGCATTAATAAAAAAATTATTACTCTGTAAATGTTGATGGAAATGAGTTCAATTTTGTTACTCGGGGATTTTTGGGATCGCTGAATGCGAATATGATGTCGATTACCAACTCCGAGGTTCCTGGTGCCAAGGATACACAAGGCATCCACCTCGTCCCCTGAAGTTTTGTAGTAGATTGCATCAAAATTGGTTAAAACACGATACTTGGCGGTTTTTGGGGTCGCAGAACACGAACATCACGATGGCAATGGTCTCCGAGGTACCTGGTGCCCAGGGTGACTCTCGTCTCCTGGAGCTTTATAGAATTTGCTTCAAAATTAGACGGAAGGGGTTTTTGAGGTCGTTGGACATGGATACCACGATCGGAATTGTCTTCGAGGTACCTGGTGCCCAGGTTAGACCTCCTCTTCTGCAGTTTTGTAAAAATCATTGTTTTGTATGGAGACGCATATGGAAGTATTTTTTTTAATACTAGTAACCCTTACCCTATTATCGTAAATAAAAATATACTACAACAAGTTAGTCAATATAAATTCTTGGACTATTGGATAAACAGTTATTTAAATCCTGAACAGAATTGCACAAGCCAGAAACACCTTTGTGACACTTCGAGGACTGCTCTGTGACCCACATCGCTATACAAATATTCGATTAAGATTAACTAAATGCTTTATATAGTCAGTTTTACTCTACAGATTGAAAATTTGGACCTTAAAAACATCGAGCATGAAAAAATTAGAAGCCTTTGAGATGTGGTTACATCGGTGTATTCAAAAAATACCTTGAAAAGTATGGAACAAGGAAGTTTTAAACAGAATAAACATGAAGAGAGAACTCCTTCAAACGATTAAGAGGAGGAAGACAGCCGATCTGGGTCATTAAATGTGTAATCAAAAATATTACATTCCTCAGCTAATTATAAAAGGTAGAAGGTAGAATACAAGGGAAGGGAGGACTAGGAAGAAAGAAACATTAGATGCTGGACGGGATTGCCTTTCGTAGAATTAATAAGAAAGGCAGAAGACAGAGAAGAGAATGCCGTGTAATCGCTAGCCTCCAGTAAGAAGAAGAAGAAGTCACAGATCTTTCAATGGAACTTATTTGAAACGCAAAAGAATCCTCCAAACTTGTCGCAAGCTCCTTCAATAGAGGATTTTTGGGCTTTACGGTGTAGGATGGTTTATCAACAAGGATAGAAAGCCCAAGATAAAGAACAATTAAGACGGAATATTTACCAAAAAGCTGAGAGGAATTGATCTAAACTCTATCCAGGACCTCATGAGAGATATTCGAAGAAAGCAACAACATAATAAAAGCAGTTGTTGACTATTGCTAATTGCAAAATGTTTACTAATATTATAAATTTTCTTTACAAAATCTGCTTTTAATAACAATACAAATATGAGCTTAAAGAACAAAGTTGATTTTAAAAATAGTAAATTTTAAACTATATATAGTAAAATAGTTTAATGGCAGTTCTGCAATTAAATCTAATTAAAGCTATTACAGTAAAATTAATTTAGTTTATTCTACTGAATCCACAAGAAAATATATTAGTGCAGATGTGATAAGAAATTTCTTATTATGACTCGCATCTCTTGAAGTATGACGAAGCGCCTCAGTAATAAATCTTGCAAAGTATTAAACATATTAACAGCCGATATAATGATGATCTCTTCGGGATGCTTTAAATTCTCTTTAATTTTATAATGTCACAATGATTGGCGAATATTTATTTAATGGCAACGAATAAGAAAGCGAATGGAAACAAAACCAGTTCTGCCAATACAGTCAATAACTTAGAGTGTAGCTAAGAAAACGTCCGTGTGCGCGACGTAATCAATGAAAACTTACTATGTCATTTATTTTTAAAATAACATTTACCAGAAGGCTCATTTCTATAGACGACCCGAGAAGGTTAAAAAAACGAGAGTAGATAAATGACAGATAAATAGACACTCCACTGGAATGTTTCTGGGAAACGCTAACATATAACGTGAGTAAAGTCAATATAAGGAACTTGATATATTCAAATTAATAGTACTTCATAATATGTGCATGTAAGCGTGGCACACACAAGAGTTACATATCAAGTGTATTAAATACATTGCAGGTAGATAAATAACGCAAAAAAAACTATTTAAACCCGCTTTTTGTCAGATATTTTGGTTTGTTTGGTCTGGGATGCCAAAATTCAAAAAGCGAATAAATGTCTTAAATATAGTAGATCCTCGTCGAGTTAATTCTGAAGCTCTTCTGGAAGAATATCCTTTTGCTTAGAATAACTAAAACTGATAAAGCGGAAGTTTCATTCGAGGCTTCCTGTGAAGGCCGTTTCGTTGCCTGTTCCAGTGGGTTCGTAGGATTTCCCGGACCACGGTGTTAAGGCCTTGCAATGTCCTGTTTGCTTCTTTCGTTGGAGATCATGTAACCGAAGAAGCAAGGGTGTAGTGTTTATGTATATATATTTGTGCTGGTAGTCAAGATATTGGTATTTTCGGAGGATTCTTCGCTCAGTCCGGGCTATGCGGTTTATCTGTTGACGGTTAAGAGTACAGAAGGAGACAGACTTGTAATCGACTTTTGGTCGAATTTAGATTTTATATGTATCGAGTAAAGTTCTTGGGTGGCCTCTATCGATACATCCTTATAACGCACTGAGGAGAGGACCGCGTTTCCTCATTTTTGTTGAGGATGTGTTGGACTTTTGATTGTCAGTCGAGAGTGCACATGAAACGCACTTCGAATTAGTCAATCCCTTCCTTTACCACCCATTAAATTGGCATCGTCGAAAGATTGATTTGGTCCACAGGTATCTACAGGTTTAGGGAAGATTGTTGTTAGCGTTTTTATTTGGGATAAATTTATAGATACCTGAACTGATCGAGTAAACTTTGGGTAGCTGTAGTTTTGTCGGATCTGTATAGATGAGAGTATAAAATGAGTATAGATGAGATATAAAAGGGGACCTAGAATTGAATCTTGGAGTACTCCTGCTTGTGTTTTGAGTGAACAGCAATCCTTTAGAGTTACATAAATCCAAAAATTATGAGGTAAAAACAGTTGACAATATTTGGCGGGTAACTGAACATGTTCTAGTACCGTTGAACTTTTTTTTAATCGTTTTATGAAAACTTCTGATAAAGTAGAAATTTTGCTTCTTTATTAAAAACAACGTAGTGTGAAAAATTGTTATTATAAAGAGCTTATACAGAATTTTTAAAATCGCTGCATTTTTCAAAAATTATACTAATTTTGTATTTTTTGTTTTCAGGTATGTACTGCATAGCTCATAGTAGATGTAAGTAGACACTTTCTGTTGCGTAAGTGCTTCAAGTCTCCCAATGTATTTTTAATAGTGCGGAAAAGTCTTCAAATACCAAAAGCAGTTTCTGAAGTCTCTTTAAGACTCCCAGAGTCGTTTTTTTTTGTTAGCGTAAGTGCTTCAAGTCTCCCAATGTGCTTTCAATAGTGCGGGAATGTCTTTAAATACCAAAAGCAGTTTCTGAAGTCTCTTTAAGACTCCAAGGGTCGTTTTTTTTGCTTAAACCCCGTTTTAACCTGATTAGTCTAAAAACGAACGTATGTAGGTTATACCAGGCTTAAATGGGTTAAAATAGATGGGAAATGCATTCAAACTAATCCTTGTTTCTCCCTACATGTTTATTTTTGATTTAAACGGAGTTTACACAAAAAACAAACAAAATATCGACTTGCGATACCTGCCATTACTTTACTATTGTTAATTTTGTAAGTACCTACATCCATTTAAATGGTTAATACCTTAAAATTGACCGATAATCTATCCTTACAGATATCGTAATATGACCTAAGAATAACCTTTGTAGTGATTTTAGTACATATTTAAAAGTAAAATTTGATGCTGATAAGAAGTCTAACAGTATCAGATCGCAGCTTCGAGACATCGCCAAGATTATCGAACTTGGTGATCATATAATCGGTTGTTTGATATTCTTTTATTCATGACATCTAATTCTATTGAAAGCACAGTTCGTCTAGGTTCAAGTTTTTAGTTGTTAGCCATACAAAGTCATTTATCATGTCTATAGCGCACTCTGTTGACCAAATGGGCATTTCCAACCTCATTTTTGAAGAAAAAATGGCCTAATGATGTCACTTCACAATTCGCACCAAATTGTCACTCTCAGGGGCGGTTTCTCCAAACTAGTTTAAACTACCGGGATTGTTTAACCGAAAGTTTAACTTCAAAATCTTCAACCGAAAACGTTAGTTTAACTGCTGGGGATGATTAAACTACCGCTCCACCTGGTTTAAACTCTCTATTGTGGGTTAAGCTACTCCTGCCGGCTATCACAGTAAACAGACGTAACATAACCTACAATATTGCTTCGTTTTGCCGTGTTGGGTTAAGTAAATGAAGTGTGGAAGATGAAGAATTGGAAATACGAGCCCCCATTAGACGTGGTCTTAGAAGAATCCGTGACAGGGTTGATCATTTTCAAATATGGGATGGCTTGGAATTTTTTAATAGGTTTAAGATGACCAAGAACATCGCTAGCATGGTTTTAGAACTTATTCGAGGTAACATACAGTCAAGAACAACGAAGAACCAAGCTGTTACTCCTGAGGTTAAGTTTTTCACTACCCTTCGATACCTTGCCTCCTTTGGCAGTTTTTTAATTAATGTTGGAGATCATAGTGGTATGTGGTATTAACATTTCTACAACAAGTAAGGTAGTAAAGAAAGTGTGCAACAACATTGCTAGGCTCCTTCCACAGTTCATAAAAATGCCCTCCACTAAAGTTGAAAGGAATCAGCTTAATCATGGATTTGACCAAAAAGCATAATTTCATAATTGCATCCGTGCTCTAGACTTTACTCATGTTAAAATAGAGTCTGGGGAAGGGGAAACTGCAGAAATTTATTGCAATCGTAAAGGTTTGTTTTCTATGAATGTACAGGCAATTTGTTACAGTTCTCTATTATTTAGTAATGTTGTTGTACGATGGCATGGATCTACGCATGACTGTCACATAATTCATCAAGAGTTAGATTTTGGAAATGGTGCATACAGGAACAGTGTATTAGTGGTTATGGCTGCAAAAACTACGCCATTCCACCACTAGATGAAGTAGTGTTGCTGGAGGAACATCTTTTTCAAGAGGCTCGAGTGCGTACTCGCAATCCAATTAAAAGATGTTTTGGTGTTTGGCTTTTAACGTTTTATAAATGGTTTTTTCATTAAAAATAACTTTCACATCATCCTTCTCTCGTTGCAAAATATGATCGGTCTTTTTACATTCGATGATTTCCTTAAAATCGTGAACTAAATCCAACAAAATATCAACTTCTGTTTGTTTAAAGTTTTTGTTTCTCTTAAATACATTTTTTTCTACTTGTTCTGTCTTCATTATGCCAGAAAACTAAGTTTAATTCAATCAAAAACTATAATCACAATGAAACAAACCTCTAATAGCAAAACAAAAACAGGGCAGCCAACCGAGACTTTTGAAGGTAAAAACTAAACCATCGGACAAATTTTGTGGAGAAATCGTAAGCAGTTTAAACGTTCGTTTAAAGAAATTCTCAGTTTAAGTTAAACCACATTTGGAGAAACTGCCACTTCATAATAATTATTTAATTAATACTCTAACTAATCCTATTGATCCGCCACTGAATGAAAGTATTTGAAAGGTTTTATATTTTTATCCAGTAATTAAAATTTCCTTCATTAAAGATAAAGACGTAATCCATAGTGGTGCTTAAAAAAATTACGTTACGGTTATAAGACTTCTGCATGTCTCATTCTTCATTATGGCTTTTTAAATTAAAGCAACCTCACGTTTTTCATGAATCCTATAAATTAAACCAACCTTTCAAATCTTGATTACTATCTTATCTCGTCTATAATTCAAGTGATCAGATAATGAACTGAAAAGATAGATGATATTCCTTCTTAATGTATTTGAGAGAAACTTGTTATTAATTAAAGTATTCTACTATTATTCTTTAAGTATATTTAATATTTTATTAGGTCTAAAATTGTCCACAGTCAACTTATTCGTACCCTCACTAGAGTTCCCAACCGCACTATAAAATATAGTACGAGATTTGTTCAGAAAGGAACGAGAATTGTACATTCGATTCTCGAAATTTGTTTTTCTTATGTTGGTGAAAATATCTCTAATATATGTTAACAATGTTAGCCATTTTGGATTGTTAGTTTGTGTTTGACGGACAGAAAGGTTAGACATGTTTTGGTATACCTACTCTTCGACTACTATCGTTCAAAATGGATCAAGGATCTGCATTAAATTTTGCGTTAAAAATGAAATAAAGTGTGCCAATGCATTTAAAATATTGACTGTGGCATTTGGTGAATCTACTATGAGTATATGAATGGTATAAACACTTCAAAGAAGATTAAGAAGACATTGATGACGATGACCGCTTTGAACGCCCGAGCACTTCAACAACTGGTGAAAACGTCGATTCAGCGAATCAAATGGTTTTGGAAAATCGTCAAATTACTATTATAGAAGTTGTTGGCATATCAACTGGATCATGTCATGCGATTGTATCGGATGTTTTGGGCATGAAACTGGTGATTGCGAAGATGGTTCCAAAATTGCTCAATTTTGACCAAAAACGTATGAATATCAATCAGGAGCTGTTTTGTACCGCCAACGACGATCCACATTTCCTCAAAAGGATCATAACTGGTGAAAAAAAAACATGGATATATGGTTATGACATCGAGACCAAAGCTCAATCATCCCAATGGAAGCAGCCAGAGGAGCCAACACCGAAAACATCACCAACAACACCCAATTCGGTCAAATGTGAAGGTTTTGCTGAATGTTTTCTTTGATTACAATGGCGTAGTGCATCATGAGTTAACTGAAAGATTTCACGACTTTTCACAACGTTCAGAATGTAGAATCGACCCAGTAATCTTCGCTAGAACGTTCGAGGATCACCCCCAATGCTTAGAAAGTGGATTGGGCCTAAGAATCTTAATTGAAAGATTCCACGACCTTTTGCAACGTTCAGAAAATAGAATAGATCCAGGAATTCTCGCTGAAATGTTCAAGGACCTCCTCTACCGCTTACAGTGTGATTTGGATCCACAAATCTCAACTCAAAGATTCCACGGCCTTTCACAACGGTCACAATGTAGAATAGACCTAGAAATCTTCGCAGGAACGTTCGAATATCTTTCCCACTAGGACCTCTTCCACCGCTTACAGGGTGATTTGGAGTCACAAATCTCAACTGATAGATTCCAGGACCTCTCAGAACGGTCATAATGTAAAATAGACCTAGAAATCTTTGCAGAAACGTTCAAATATCTTCCCCACTAGGACCTCCTCCACCGCTTACATGGGGATTTGGATCAACAACCCTCAATTGAAAGATTCCACGACCTTTCACAACGGTCACAATGTAGAGTAGACCTAGAAATCTTCGCAGGAACGTTCAAATATCTTCCCCAATGCTTAGAAATAATTAAATTAAATATTAAATTTAGAAATTCTAATATAAATGGTATGCTCTAGATTAAATGACGAATTGTTTGTTGAGGTATCCTTTTCCATTATTCAAGCAAAACATCCGTTAGTTGTTGTAGGTTATTTGACATTTCTCTCTGTTTTATTTGTCTTTCTAACTCTTCCCAAAGATGTTTAATGGGATTTAAATCCAGACATTGGATGGCCAATTCATATGTAATTTGGTTTTCTTGGAAAAATTCTCGCACTTGTGTGGTAACATGAGGATGGGTATTATTCTGTTGGAAAATTTTCTGGCATTGGATTGTGAAATATCTAAAAAGTATCAAATTGCTTTCAAAGTACTCCCTGAATACAAATTCAGTTTTTTCATTAGAATTTATGCTTTCACACTTACCCTCCTTCAGAATGACAATATTTTTTTACCATATAGTCTTAGAATTTTTCACCCAATCTGTTATCTGTTATTTGAAAATGCCCATTAGGTCCACAAAATTGAAAACGAGACTCGTCTGAGAATAAAATTCGTTGCTACCCACGTTCAATCCAGTTTTCATGATCATAATAAACTAAAATTAAATTGAAAAACACAAATTACTGGGTATGTTTTTACATTGTTCTTAACCCTCCTGCATATATCCGTTCCCATTATTTATTAATTTGACTAATAAGACATAATGTTTGCTGTTTTATAGTAGGTTAAAATTAAGTTATACTGGGTATTACATCTAAAATTTTATCGTGAAGAAGTTTGACCAATAAATTCATGAAGTTCATCAATTTATTCAAAGTTATTATTTCACATGCAATTAAAAAAGTACTAAAAAGGTACTTTAAATTACGAAAATCCTTAAAAATTGGTCGATCTGCTTTCTGCTTTCCATCAAACAATTTGGTCAACTTTGATACAAAAGTTAAACGAAGACTATCATAAAGAGATCCTGAATAAATTCATGAATTTGTCGGTCAAATTTATTCACAATAAAATTATATACCGGTATTAAAAATTACATTAATAAAACAGTGTCTAATTTTGCTCCTGGCTTAATACATTTATAGCATTAGATTATAGTTATTAATATAGCTAGTGAACATTTTTTTCAGTGGCAGTCGTCTCATTTAAAAAAAAACTTTACTTTGGTTACACATATCCGGAAAGTGTTTAAAAAATTACTGTGTTGATTAACTGTTAAATAGGTACTTATCTATTTTAAAAATTAAAGCTAGTTTTGCAGATGTATGTAATTTTCTGGCAATGTTAAAAATATTCTAACAACTTAATAATATATGTAGTTTCCGCACTAATATATTTATTAGTTATATACATACGTTTTTTAAATGTGCATCTCCTATTACCTATTTTAATAAAAAGTAAATAATTACTTATAAAATAGTTATTTGTGACACAAGGACGGAAAATGCCATTTTGCAAGAGCGAGTAAAGTTGTGTAGCCGAGGGGCGTAGCACCGAGGCGAAACAATACGAGCACTTGCAAAACATTTTGCGGACGTGTAACACACACTATTTTTTGATCCGACCAATTTTTAATATTTTCAAAAGTTCAAAAACTGTTTACTTTGTGACATACAAGATTAGGTGTATATTGACATTATTGACATCTTTTTTTTTTAACTTCCCGCTAAAAAAAAATTAAATTTTTTTTAAAATCGGGAAGTTATTGGTTTCACCCCGTTTTTCGAAAATCGAGTTTTCATCGGATCTCAACGTTTTGAGGTCTTAGGAACCTCCCCTGACTATTTTTACGAGGGTGTCTGTATGTCTGTATGTACGTGTGGATGTGTGTGTGTGTGTGTGTGGATGTATGTAAACCTCTTATAACTTTTGAACGGCTTGACCGATCGGAATGAAATAAAAAGCATTCCAAAGAGTTCCATCTAACTTAGATTCCCTGTAAGTTTGAACCGATTCGAGCTGGTAGATTTCGAGAAATTTCAAAATAACCGAAAAAAACAATTGGTAAAAATGATGTTTTTTGGGCATATCTTTTTGGCTATTGCATTGATCAATTTCATAACCTAATCAGCTCTTAAGCTTAAAAAGCCACGTCGAATGCCGTTTTGCAAATTAAAATCGGTTGATTCGTTCGTGAGATATCGTTGTCGAAAAATTTCAAAAAAAGTGTTTTTTTTTTTCAATAACCTTGAGATTTTTTGACTAACCGATTTTGCACTCCCGGTAACGTTTTTAGGTCTTAAAAAACTGCGTCGAATGCCATCTTGAACATCATATCGAATAAGGCGTTAAAAAGTTATGGCGTTTTAAAGATTTCAAAAAAAGTCAAAAACGTCAAAATACGTCACGTTACTATAGCTTTGCGGTTAAAACTAGCGGGAAGTTGCAAGGATGGTCTTTAAGGTCAACCTCTTTTCGAATTTTTTTTTATTAAGGATGTCCTCGTAGGTACAGACCTAAATACAAATGTACCGAGAACATCTATTGGGGCAGAAGAGGTAATTTATTAATTTGGGATTTAAAGGCCTGTAAGTTAGGACGAGTGGGGAAGACGTGGGGAGGTAAGGAGTTCCACAATCTGGAGACCCTGGGGATGAAGGAACGATCGAATCGATCCGTTCTCGATGTCGGGCATTGAACAGTATAAGGGTGCATGGAGTTGGCACGTCGCGTTGCTCTGGCTGGTCTGGCAAGTGGAGGCATTATCGAGCGGAGTTCTTCTGAGCAAAATCCGTTTATGTATCGGTAAAACAAGGAAAGATCAGCCACTGCTCTTCGGTGGGATAATGGGGCTAGGTTTTTGGTGTCGTGTATTAGTCGAACTACCTTTCTCTGTATGGCATCCCGAACTCCGAGCCTTGACGGAGCCGCCGAACCCCATACATGCGAGCAGTATTCAAGATTAGGCCGTATTTGGGCTTTGTAAAGAGTAGCCAAGTTGGATAGAGAAAAATATTTCCGTGCTCTAAACAGAAAGCCTAATTTCTTTCCTGCTGCAGTTGCTATGGATGCAATATGCTCGTTCCAGAGTAAGTCCTGGGAGATCGTTATACCAACCAGCGTAATGGAGTCGCCCGCTACTAGTGTCTGATCGTTGATTGTAATGGATGAGTCGCATGTTTGCCTCTTGTTGGATAGGCAACATGTCTTTGTCTTGGAAGCGTTGAAATTAACAAGATTCTTTCTTCCCCACTCGTCTACAATTCTCAAATCTTGATTGATAGAAGCCGTTGAGGATCATCTGTCCTCTTCCAGAATATCTAGAGGTATGGGACGGTTGTGCGCTTTGCTACAGTGTAGGTTGCTGTCATCTGCAAAACCATGTATCGGGTTATTAGTGGCTTCTAGTAGATCATTAATATGTAATAAGAATAAAGTAGGAGCTAGAGCCGATCCTTGGGGAACTCCAGCGTTGATCTTGTAAAGGTTGGAAGAATGTCCATCTACAGCAACTTGGATGTGCCTGTTGGAGAGAAAGTTGGATATCCATCTGCAAAGGTTTTGCGAGAGTCCGTATGAAGGCAATTTGTTCAAAAGAGCTGCATGCCACACTTGATCAAATGCTTTTGAGATGTCCAGTGATACTATTTGAGTCTCTCCATAGCGGTGGATGGCATCACTCCAAACATGAGTTACATATGCTAGTAGATCGGCTGTTGACCTTTGTTGGCGAAAACCATATTGCCTGTCACTTAAAAGGTTGTTTGTCTTAAGGTAGCTCAGGATCTCGTGATTGACGTATTTCTCCATAGTTTTGCTAATAACAGATAGGAGAGCTATGGGTCTGTAATTAGAAGGCTGGGTTTTAGAGCCTTTCTTGGGGACTGGTTGTACTCGAGCAGTTTTCCAGGATTCTGGAAATATACTAGTATCATATGATAGTTGAAATAGCTTAGTGAAAACTGGCGCTAGTTCGGGAGCACAACATCTATTGCACGATTAAAAGAATTAGTAATAAGGAATGATTTTCTGATAATCGATTTCACGATCCTTAATTTTTATACATACGAATACTGTGCTAAGAAGCAGCACAGCAAAAAATTGTTATATTGATAACATTAATATTAATATCTAATAATTTTATATAAAAATAGCAGAGACAATGAACTATTATAGTTCAATGAGTAATAATAAAATCGAGATATGTATTTTCATAATCGAATGGTAAGTAGTTGTAAATTGACATAAATGTCAAATTTAAAATAAAAGTTGTGAGAGCAATTAAATGTAAGTTTGAATCCTGCTTACCTTTAGAAAAAGTTATTAGTTTAGTATATTATACACTGTTGTAAATAAATTTAATTAAAATTTGTAGTATTCATTATGTATTTTTGATGACTCATAGCGCCATCTCTTTAGATAATCTAAAAGCTACTTTGCCGGCCTAGGCCGGAAAAGGTCATTTTCCGGACGATTTTGAAGTAATTAATAGTATTGTTTCTGAACGGAGGACCAAAAAATATTTTTTTCTTCAAGCGTATAATAATAACTATATTACTTTTTGCAACACAGACCGTAGAAATATCCCATTATTTTACTAGTACAAAAATGAATTTTCATTATTGTACTAATAAAATAATGGGGCGTTGTAATCAAGTAGGTAGGAACTGTCATTTTTAAACTTATTTAATTTGACGTTTGTCTGTTTTGAAAATTTTGTGAAAAATGTCTCAAGAATTGCAATGTACGCCTCCGGAATTAGTTGAAATAGCTAATTCCAGTATTGAAACTCTAATTCCAACGAAGTCGCGTAAACTGTATGATTTTGCATACGAAAAATTTCTAAAATGGTGCAATGAATATAATGTACAGCAATACACGGAAAACGTTATGCTTGCATACTTCACGAATTTGTCCAGAAAGTTTAAAAGTTCTACTCTATGGGCACAGTATTCAATGATTAAAAGTCAATTAAACATTAAACATAATGTTAAAATAGAAAAATATAGCAAATTAATTGCATTTATAAAGCGCCAAGGGGAAAATTATACACCGAAAAAATCAAAAGTATTAACACAAGATCAATTTGATAAATTTCTCAAGGATGCACCAAATAATGTTTATTTAGCAACAAAGGTACCTAGGTACTTTCTTATTTCTTTTTAATCATTATTACGTTTATTAAACCGTTGACAGTGATATCTACTAGCAGATCAATATTTAACTTGACAGCAAATATTACCTCATTTCCTACTTATAACATTTAATGACGGTAGCTCAGTGGCAGAGCTTTTGTCTTCGGTCGCAAAGGTCAGCGGTTCTAATCCCGGTGCTACCAGCTTTTTTTTTTATTTATTTCAACGTTTGTTTTAGGTTATATTAATATTTGGAGTCACAGGAGCCCTTAGATGCAATGAACTTGTTAATTTAAAGTCTAGCGAAATCCAAGATTTGGGAAATTTAATTTTGGTTAAAATCATAAACACAAAAAACAAAAAACAACGGTCGTTTACTATAATTGGCGATTTTTATTTGAATTTGGTAAGACAGTATACGGCTCTTCGTCCGGATGATATTGGCCTGCAGCGATTTTTTATTAAATACCAGAATGGTAAATGTCACCGTGTGGTAATGGGTATCCACAAAATATCAAACGTACCAAAAGACGTTGCTACGTTTTTGAAATTAACAAATCCTCATGAATATACAGGACATTGCCTTCGGAGGACTTCCGCAACTATTTTAGTTGACAACGGAGGTGATATTACCGCTTTAAAGCGGCATGGTGGATGGAAATCCACCAGTGTTGCTGAAGGGTACTTAGAGGATTCCATTTCCAGTAAAACACAAACTGCACAAAAAATACTTAATTGGCAAGAACAACCAAGTAATAGTTCTGGAATCGCTGACATAATAATCGACAATCAACTTACTAATAATATGATGTATACCAATGACAAAATTGTAAATGTCGAAGCTGAAAGCGGTGGCAGTGGCTTAAATTTAAACAACTGCAGTATACAAAACTGCACATTTAATATTACTGTTAATAAATAGGTAACACTTTATGTAATTTTTCGTTTGTATTAATTAAATAGTTGAGATATAAACAAAGCCTTCTATATTTTTTATAAAATGCATATTATTATTACGCTTGAAGAAAAAATAGTATATGTTACTCGGAGCAGAAGGCCCATTATATGTTTCGCCCAGTTTGCACAGCCTCGGCTAGCGCCTCGGCAGTGCAAGAATCTGGGCTCAACAATAATGTTGGCCTTCTACTCCTAGTAACATAATATACTATTTTGAAGCTAAGTAAAAAAAACTTGGCGCTGTGCAGGAACTTCTTTTCTGAAAATTTTTTTATAACGCAAAAAATGCAATCTCAAAAGCAAAAATGAACTTTATAAAGCTATATTTCTGCTTATTTCAGTATTCATGTTTTAACAGCTCTTTTACATATGTAGCAGTTTTTAAAAAAAATTGCGTTCACATAATAACAGAACATCTGTTAAATAATTTATGCAGATGTCTCTTTTTGGTTATTGCACAGTTGTTTTGTTACCTGTTAGCTATGTAGTATTTATTTTTAAAGACAGTCATTATTTACTAGCCCCAGGTAGATATACGAGGTATGTTCAGAAAAAAACGAGAATTTTTGAATAACTCATAAAATCTTTATTAATTCATCAATATCTGTTGTGTCCCCTTCAAAGTAATCCCCCTCAGATATAACACAGTTGTGCCAGCGCTTCTTCCAATCTTCAAAGCACTTCTGGAACTCGATTTTGGATATGGCCATCAGCTCTTTCTTTGACGCGGCCTTCATCTCCTGAATTGTGACAAATCGTCGTCCTTTCATCGGTCTCTTTAGATTTGGGAATAGGAAAAAGTCGCAGCCAGCCAAGTCAAGTGAATACGGAGGTTGAGGCATGATAAAGGTGTTCTTGGCCAAAAAATCACGAACAAGCAGTGATGAAAGTGCCAGTGTATTATCATGGTGGAAAATCCCACAAATTCTTGCGTTTAAGTCATATTGCTTCATGCAAACGCGTCATATCTTCCAGGTAATATTCCTTGTTGACCGTAGAACCTTGTGGCAAGAACTTATGATGCACTACGCCATTGTAAGAAAACAGTGAGCAAAACCTTCACATTCGACCCACTACTAAGTCTCTAAAATCCGGAGATCTTACAAGATATCTTGGGATTCTAAATGTTGGAACAACCTAATCTAGAAAGATGCCTACAGATGCCTGATTTCAAAATCTCATTTAATGTTAGCATTAATAAGTGTAAGTAAAGCAAAACGAAATCATTGAATTTACAAAAGGATTCCTCACGTTTTATAATGATGGGTGGTCTAAAAACTCAAAGGAGTAGGTGTAGGTGGTACAGGTTTTTACATTAAGCTCTCAGTAGCCATGAGAAATCACTCCAACAATCTTCCAAGAGTAGCTTTTGGTAATAGACTTCAGTGTATTAAAAAGCGCCTCAAGTCAGTCAGAATATTTTTTATTTCATCCTGTCCAGTAAATAAACTTCCCTATAATCAATTCGGCGCCGGTAAGTAAAACATTACGGTATCATGTACTGTAATGTGATGTGTTGCCTAGCAACTCTGCTCTGATTGCTTTAGGGAAGACAATTACGTTTAATTTTTGACATTTAAAAACACTATAAAAACTATAAAATAAAAATTTGACACTAACTGACACTTAAGGTAATTTGACGTAACTAGTCAAGTTACGAGCTATTAAATTTTTTATGAATTTATTTATTTATCTATATATATAAAAATGAATGTTTGTCTGTATGTCTGTATGTACTCAATGGACTCAAAAACTACTGGACCGATTATTATGAAAATTGGTATATATATATATGTATTTTTCCACGGAGAAGGTTTGTATGATATGCTCATTGATGCCACTCGCCACCAGGTGGCGCTGCAGAGTAGCAACTTCTGTCCCGTTCAACCGATTGTCATGAAAATTGGTATGTATATGTATTTTTCCACGAAGAAGGTTTGTATGGTATGCTCATTGATGCCACTCGCCACCAAGTGACGCTGCAGAGTAACAACTTATGTCCCATTCAACTGATTGTCATGAAAATTGGTATGTGTATGTATTTTTTCACAGAGAAGTTTTGTATGATATGCTCATTGATGCCACTCGCCACCAGGTGGCGCTGCAGAGTAGCAACTTCTGTCCCGTTCGACCGATTGTCATGACAATTGGTATGTATATGTATTTTTCCACAGAGAAGTTTTGTATGATATGCTCATTGATGCCACTCGCCACCAGGTGGCGCTGCAGAGTAGCAACTTCTGTCCCGTTCAACTGATTGTCATAAAAATTGGTATGTATATGTATTTTTCCACGGAGAAGGTTTGTATGATATGCTCATTGATGCCACCCGCCACCAGGTGGCGCTGCAGAGTAGCAACTTCTGTCCCATTCAACCGATTGTCATGAAAATTGGTGTGTATATGTATTTTTTCACAGAGAAGTTTTGTATGATATGCTCATTGATGGCACTCACCATCAGGTGGCGCTGCAGAGTAGCAACTTCTGTCCCGTTTAACCGATTGTCATAAAAATTGGTATGTATATGTATTTTTCCACGAAAAAGGTTTGTATGATATGCTTATTGATGCCGCTCGCCACCAGGTGGCGCTAAAGAGTAGCAACTTCTGCCCCGTTTAACCGATTGTCATGAAAATATCAGTATGATGATGTTTTTTAAATAGGTAAGATGAATATGATATTCGCATTAATGAAAGTTACCACCAGATGGCGCTTCCATGTATCAAATTCAATACTGATTAATAGATATCTATACGAATTCGTATAAATATAAGTTTGAAAAGTATATTTTTGGTGCGATAAGTATAACAAAACTATAAACTTTCTTTCCTTCTCTATCTCTTCTTCTCTTTTATTTTTCTTAAATTTATTTTAGTTGTTGGTGTAGCAACGCGCGTCGGGTACAGCTGGTTAATTTATAAAAACAGGATGAAATAAAATATAATACGATACATGGTCGTTAGGTGTTATTACAGTACTCGTTTTTATTTCCAGTCTCGGCTCCTACGTCGCCTTGTCCGTAAACTAACTCGTACTGGAATAAGTCACCTACCGACCTTGTAACGTATAATACTATTACCCTCGATAGTCAAGCTGCTTTAAAGGCTCTACAATTCTACAATCTGCCAAGTTCGAGTCCGAAATAGGCTGGAACTGCAAACTCAAGCAACTGACTAAACACAACAAACTAACTTTGCTGTGGGAACCAAGGCCTAAATGGATCGCTGATTGTCTCGCGAAAGAAGGAGTACCCATTTTATCGGAACAGAACCTTTCTGTGTCATCTCAAAATGCCCATAATCAGAAAAAGGAACTCAATGCAACTTTCTGGAAAAACACTTCAGACCAAAAACAAGCAAAATGGTTAATACGGCCTTCACTGCGCTACTCTAAATTCTCTTAGAGCCTCAGAAACCTAAACTCAGAGTAATCGCAGGAACTCTCACAGGACTTCACTGAGGTAGCTTCTCTGTATAATGGGCAAACAGTGGAATACGCAGATTCTGGGAGTAAATGTCCAATAGTGACAGAAATGTTCTGGAGAGCTCGTCTTCTTAGAGGGTGAACAGAGAAAGGTACATCCTAAGTGGATAATAGACTTTCTTAAAAATCTAGACCTTGTGTTTCCAGACTGGAAGATTTGGTGCTCTGAAAATTTGGAATTTATTATCAAGCTTGCAATTGAAAGCGAAAAGAAATAAGAAATAGATGAATCAGTTATCAAGTTGTGTCTATTAAGGGTTCTCAAATAACATCATACTTTACTTACATTTTTTTGAGTTGATATTGAATATTATTTAAATCTCGAATGACATCAAAGTTAACAAACTCCTGAGTAGTAATTAAATTGTTATTCAATTATTTCTTATTTAATTTATAAAGAATATATAACTTGGTAACCAATCATTAACGTATGGGAAATATAAAAAATATTTCACCACTAAATTAACATTGTAAACAAAATATAAATCTTGTATGAAATTGTCCAATTAATAACTAGAACCGTATATTTAATTACCAGTTTTGCCAGTTGACTAGAGGATGCTCTTAAAAAAACTAGTATTAAACGATGCAAATTACGTCTTCAAATTTGTTTTTAGTATGGATAATTCAATACTATTATACCTAAACGTGTTTCAGTTTTTGCAGTAAATATTCTAAACGTTTTATTAAAAAATTTACCGACTTCAAGTACAGTAGTAGGTAATATTCCCATCATTTGTAATTACTAATGTGACGCTAAATTTTTAAAAGAGGAAATTACAGAAATAAATCCAAAATGTTAACATTTGGAAATAATTATAATGGTTAAAAAATAAATGAATAAATTGTTAAAGGAAATCAAGCTTAAATCCTAAAAACATGCCATAAAAAATACCCTTTTTTTCTTTGTTCTCTTAACTAGATACTATTAGAACTTCCGCTAGAGTTGTATAAAAATAAAGGTGTTATCTATCATCCGCTATTTTCAATCCCGAGTAGAAAAATAGCATACGAGGGCTGCTGTTTTAATTTCGGTATAGAAGAAAATAATATTTCCTTAAGGCACGCCCCTGGCTTTGTTCGGATCTGGCTTACAGGGTTCTATGTTTAGAACTGAGTTTTCAAAATTAATAATCGGCCACACTTTTGTCAGAATCAGCTCATCTCGGAGGATGTCTTGTCGTGCCTTCTTCTAGAAACCGCCAGGTCCACCGCTGGCCAGGCGGTATGTTTGTCTGTCTTTAACTCCATCAACAACCATCGTCCATTTCTAAGGTCCACCATAGCTCTATTCTTCGAGGTCCATGGCCAACATCAGACGGTACTCCATCAGATAATCCACCTTAATACATTGTTAGATTCATACATTTACGGTCTTCCCATCTTTGACTCTCATCCATTGGGAAGATCTGCTTTTATTGGGGTAGGAGTATCAAAGCTGGCCATTTTCATGCCTCGACGGAGACCTTCCTTATTTCCTCTCGAAGTTTGTTTGTCTTCCAACGGCTTTCTTCTTCTGTGCCTTGCGCTTAGCCGAGCATTGAGCATTGGCATTTGTCTGTACTCTTCAGATCATGTGCAGACTGCAGAGGGCGATTTTCGGCTCTTCGAAATATGATGGCTACGTCTCTGATGTTACACTACTAGTGTAGTATTTCTCAGCCAGGAATTCTGCTTTCTTCTTGGATTGCGACGTCCTTCTATTTTCCCTTGCAAAATAAGTTTGGGAATGTGATATTTACTTCGTCTAAGAATAGGGCTAAGGTAGGAAATTTTTCTTTCTTTAACGATGTTCAGTAGTTCTCGTTCGCAGCCTGCAGTTATCAAAACTTCTTCCTTAGTGGTATGTGTGGTCCATGGCACGCGCAAAGAATAAGAAGAAGAATAGAATAGATATAGAGGAGGAGTGTGATGTTGGTGGGAGTGTTGGATTTAAGGAACTTGTTCTAGGACTTATGTCCTTTTCAGGAAGTGAATGGGAAGGTTTGGATAATGTTAGCATCGGTCGCCGGCTCCACACTCACAAACTCTCCCACTTGTAATTGATGTTGTTTCTTCTGTAGCTCCTGTGATTTCTTCTGGTTCCAAAGTTCCTCGAACGTGCCTAAACTTTCATTCCTTTTTTTGGAGTCAGTATAGATGTGTGTGGACGTGTAACCCACGTGGTGCAATGTGGGGTTGAGATATTGACGTGTCTCCTCCGTCGTGAGGCCTCTCATTTGGCGAGGACGAAGGGAACCAAAAAAACTTTGGACTTTTAGGAAGGTTTCTGTCTACTGTTTGGAGGAGTCTCAGGTTGAGAAGGGGAATCTTGTTTTTCGGGACTCTAGATCTTGTTTGGAGTCCTCCATTTCAGTGGGTATGGAGGATCCTCTGGCCTATGGTGTAAGTTCCCTGGCACGCGTAAAAGTCTGCTAAGAATCCACATCTCAAATGCTTTGATGGTGTTCCAACCTTGAAAGACCATGTCTCAACGCCGTAAAGTAAAATGGGCCAAATGTAGCACTTAATAAGGCGCAATCTAAGTGTAAGAGGAAGGCTGCGATCCCGTTAGAAATTTTGAAAAGTTTGAAAAATGTTGTTTTGGCATAATTGACTTTAAGTTTAACTTCTTCATTGCAATCCCATCTTTCGTTTATCGTGGCACCCAGATATTTGAAACTTGATACACGCTCTATGATACCTATTACCATAAGTTTTGTGTTTAAACAATTAAGTATGATTTTATGATAATATTAGATTTTGACGATTTATATTTCATATTTATAAATTATCACGGCAAACAGTGTTGTATATGATACGTTAGTCTATTTCATGCCTATAACTCATAACTAACCTATACTTAGTTTCACTAATAACAAAAAAATACTAGCCTGTAAAAAGAAAAATTAATTATTTCTTATCTAAAAAAATCTACATTCATATCTTTCACAAAATATAGTAGCCTATATTTTAGGTGCATTATAGTTGCTGTGGTTACTGTATCTGCTTTTATCGTGTCTTAAAGTCGTCTATCAAAGTTTTCCACCTGTTGGGTTCAGTTGTGCGTGTTTAAACACCGACAAAACACGATCAATAATCTTCAAATCGTCGTACATTCTTTTGTTTATACAAATACAGGATATGAATATAAATTAGCTTATTTTACAAAACGTTGTAAGAGGTAGGTCTGTATGTTAATATTTCTTAACGAAACCTAAATATTTGTTGGTACGAAGACCTTTTTTCATATTTTTTAGAAAATAACCAATTCAGTTTGCTAGTGGAAAGCGAATAATGGTTCGTGAATAAAGGTAAAAATCATTTAATACTATAAATTATTGTAAAATATATAAACATGAGTATAACTTTAACTTTTTATGTAATGTACCTAATCACTAAAAATTGACTTCTTTAAATACAGTGTTGTATAGCTTCGGCAGCCTTCATAAAGTTCCGACTAAGCTCATTGCACCTTTTGGCTGTTTCCTCGATTAAAAATGCCTCTTAAAGGACACCGAGTCGACAACAAGAAGACCAATGCGACAAATGTACTAAAGGCGATTCCGATAACTGACTTTCAAGACTGCTTTGGGAGGTGGAAGCATCGGGTTCTTTACCCGTGCGTCACTAATACCTGGCGAGATAAAACACATACTTTTAATCTAGCGTCATTGTCTTCCACGCATGAAACTAAAGACAAAACAGCTACCGCATGTTATTACTTTGCAATTTCCGACTTATTTCGTATGCTTTAAATGATGACGCACGGGTAAAGAACCACGGACTCAACTGTAGTGCTGGGATGAAACAACGAACTGTAGACTGGCCAGAGAGTTATTACCTCATTCTGGCAAGGAAACAGCAAAAAAATTTAAGGCATTGACCAGACATAATTCTGAACAGCTGTGAGAATCTTAACAGGTCACTGCCAATTGCTCTCTTTAGGATAAAATTAGCAGAATCACCGCTATGCAGATGCTGCGAACAAGAAGACGAAACAGTAGAACATATAAAGTATGACTGCTCTCCTTTTTCTGAAATCAGAAGATCTGTGCTGAGCAAGTACTGGCTTACACCAGCCGATGTCAGGGAGATCCCCCTCGGGAGCCTCATCACCTATTTTGAATCTCTAGGTGTGGATATCACTACACAACGACGGGATGCACAATGTGGACTCAGTGCTGGCATAGCACTTGCTCGTCCCTCCCCAAATTTCCAGATACAGATCGATAGTTATAAGCGTGTTGTTTAATCAAATGGGGACTACTTCGAAGGATGCCACCAACCATATGACGAAGATTAAGGCAAGCGCCGAAAAATAGGGGCAGGTCGTATACTTTTGGGACAGACCTCGTATATTTGCCATATACAGACAGCGATCAGTTAGTTTTATTATATGTATATATTAAGGTTACGTTGTTATTATGTGTTTTCTTAATATATTTGTTGTCCGTTTTCTATCTTATCTTCCATTTAGTAAAGTTATTGTATTAAGTTCTGAACTCATAAATGTAGGTACCTATCAAAATATATCCATCTCATATAGTTGAATCGTGACGATCTCTCATCTTAGTTTCACAATAACAACAGCAACCCATCAATTCATAACATTTATAATTAGAATGAGTATGTTTCATATTATCATTTCTTCTATAAGCAATTATTTGACACACCCTGTGTACGTGCAATAGCAATTAAACCATTCGTTCCCGTGGCAATTCTTCGGGGCAAAACCATGAACATAACCTCTGGCCTGAGTAGTCACGACATTTTCTTAATATTTCCACCGTTGCATTATCATCGAGATTTTCTTGTTGTTTCAGAACGCTGAGATTAATGTGATGTTTAATACTATTAAACATAGTAGATAATTTCGCGTAATGGTAATTTAGACCTTTAATATTCGATTTGATTATACCTAAAATTTTTCTACAGAAGGGTTTTTGTAGCAATAATAGTTTTCACGAACCAGTTAAAACACTAATGGTTATGCTACAACGGGCTTTCTGATATCTTAATCGATTTAATTTTAACATTTTCTTTCACTATTATTACTGTCATTACATACCCTACATAACTGAATATTTAGAAAAATATTAAAAGAGTATCGGATATAGACGAGTTATCAGAACCCTTTCTTCTTATTAAATTTACTGAAATTAATTAATTAATTTATTTAAATTTTTGAAATTAACCCTACAATGCGCAATTTTTTTATTGTAAGTAGGCGCAGTGTATATCCTATAAATTCAAATCAGCAATTCTTACTTAATAAAGTACTATGACGCCATCGTAAGGTGGCGCAGTTATTATCCAACGAATATAACAAGCAGTTTTTAAACCAGGTATTTCATCAAGGCCGGTTGCTTTGTTGTTTCTTGGTATTTAGAGTAGCAAGGACTCTCTGCACATGCTTAACCCTAAATATGATATCTTTCATTGTATGGTGTCCGGTGGGTTAAGTGTCGAGTTCGAATAGAATATTTTGGCAAAGAGTTCTGCGTTTTTGTGTAGGACGTAACTGTAACTATTGAGCCGTCATTTGCTGTGAGTGGAGGGAACGAACTATTTGTAAAAGTATTATTGATATGTTTGGCGAGAGTCCAAAAGGACCGGCTTCCATTAGGGTTTGACAATACCTTCTCTCTCATTCGAGCGTCAAAGAGACTTTTAGAATAGGAAATAGTGGTGTTGTATCTGTTTCTAGAGTTTATATCATCCTGTTTTGTTACTTCTGATGGTTTTGTACAAATAATTTATGGGACTTGATCTTAGCTTTCCGAGCTACATCGCAATCTTTATTAAACCATGGCTTCTGTTTGGCTTTCAAGCGTTTGGTAAAGTGAGGAATGTAAGCTTCCATGACTTTTAGTGTTAATTTTAGCGACTATATTTGGATCCTCCTCCAAAGCATAATAGTTGGTCTCTTTAGCAAGTCTTGACAAGAGATCTTGGCCAACAAAATATTGGAAAAATGACATGAAGATCACTTATGGTATGTGGTATTACCTCTGAATTTCAAGGCATCGTTTATTTATGAACGTCTGGACCTAGTTCTTGAATTTCATCATTTTCTACATTGTCATCTCCCACTACTTGTCTATCATCATTTATGATATCATTTGTCTCTATTTAATGAATACTCCCTTCTCTATTTCTTCTTTTTCAGTTCCTCAATAATTTGATCCATTCACCTCGTTTTCGGTCATCCTTTGTTCATCCTACTCCCTATCTTATATTTATTTACATAATTTCCCGCTGTTCCACTTTCACTGTACCTCATTTTATACTCTAGCTCTCCTCGTGAATATCCACACTGGTTTTGTACAGTCTACCTTTTATTTTTACACTCACATTCATGTCATACAAGATTCTACTCATTCTTCTCCAGTTCATTCATTCACACTTAATTCTATGATTCATCTCACTCTTTAACCCTCCATTCTTTTCTATCATCATCATCATCACTGCCGTTCAATCCCAGTGGATTATGGCAATGCCGAGGCATATCGTAATCCGATTTTCCAGGTGTATTATTCCTGTTTAGTCTATTTCTTTATAGGTCTGCATATATTTTTGTGGCGTTGGTTATCTTTTTCCAATTTGTTCTGTTTCTGCATTTCACCTTCCAGTCTTTTATTTTCATTACTTTTACGTCTTCCTTTATTTGGTTCAGCCATCTTAATCTGGGTCTTCCTCTTCTTTTTGGTCCTAGTTCGTAATTCTTTTTATCAATTCTGTAGGTATTCTTCTCATTATGTGGCCAGTCCATTCTAGTCGCCTTGCTTTGTTCTCCCCTCCCATTTCTTATTCAACTTCTTTGTTCGTCTTCATTCTTATTTCCCCATCACTTGTTATCTTTTCTATCACAGACTCTAAATATTTGAAATTTTGTTCTTCACTTGACACACCCTGTATCTGAATAGAATATAAATGAATAAAACTTATGTCACCAAGTAATGTGTAATGAATAAATGTTTATAAACTTATACATAACTGTAATATATCTACATTTATGAAACCACTCCTATACAAATAAAAATCACAATCAACTGACGTTTATTTAATGTAATTGTTTATTAGTCTTGTGGATAATTTTTTTGATTCCATTTATTACTTAGATAGGATGAAGAATTAACTAACTCGTCTTTGTAAAAAGTAACTATCTTCAACTAACCAAGTAATTATTATTGTATCTTTTAAATACCTTCGCGTAATGATTGTACAAGACCATCTCAACTGAGAATTTTTAATGGCTTTGTTTTCTCAACTTTATACTAAGACTAAAGATAAGAAATAAAAGTTTTCCGTGATTTATATCCTATCCAAACACGATTCTCATGCTATCCTTATACAGTCAGTGTGTATTTAAAATAAGATCTAAATTTATTTTTATCTCAAACAGCACTTAAAACCATATTTTTGTTTTGGATTAATGCGACCGGTAGTTCAATATGTTAAAAGAATGAAATAATATAACGAATAAAGCTTCACATAACAATAAAAACAATGACCCACACAAATATGAAAACATTTTTCCTCAGACAATTTGCTATGTTTAAGTGTGTGTAAAAGAGAGAATGAGACATGGCAAACCGAGCTTCACATATTTACACGAAAATCAATGATAACGCACCCATTTTTGACGACTATGGAATAAAACGACTACTTAATTATGCTAATTTTTCGGTTTCTTTATGTCTAAGGAGACTTAAAATAAGTCGAGACGCTACCTTAATTAAGTTTTACTTCATAGGGCGGATACTACTGCTTCATTTGCGCTGCTTCGCAGTCGATATAATTTGCAATATTTCGGACGCTTCTCCCCTCAAGGCTAGCATAAGAGCTGTTGCTTTCTTCTCATTGCTCCAGCCGTTCCTTTCTGCAGCCGCTTCAAACTGCCTTCTGTAGATGTTCCAGGGGGTTTCACTATGAAACGTAGGGGGCTTATTTATACCTTGGTGAGATGGAGTCACAATCGTAGATGGAGCAGATTTTCTTACATTCTGTCCCTCGAGTCGAAGAATAACTTGTTTAGTTTCTTGGATTTGCTGTAGAAGCTCTTCCTTGATTTCCTTAACTTGCTCTTGATGCTCTTCCTTGGTTTTCTTAACGTGCTCTTGAAGCTCTTCCTTGGTTCCATTAACGTGCTCTTGAAGCTCTTAGAACTACTGTTTATTTACTTTATTTTATTTCAGATCATTAAATACCTTCATGAACATTTCTCGTTCTTCTTTTCTGTGCTGTTCTTCAGCCTCACGTTCTTCCTTTCTGCGTTGTTCTTCAGCCTCGCGTTCTTTCTTTCTGCGCTGTTCTAGATGCAGTTCCATACCTTCACGTTCTCCCTTTCTACGTTGTTCTTCAGCTTCTCTTTCTTTCTTTCTTTCTTTCTGCTTTGTTCATCAGCCTCACGTTCTTCCTTTCTGCTCTAAACTCACATACAATAAGTACAAAATGGACAGGGAATGCCTAGGCAAATTAAATGAACTATGACAAAATAACACTGTTACCCTCCTATGGGTTTCAGGACACATAGGAATAAATGGAAACGAAACAGCAGACAAGCTGGCAAAAGAAGGAGCTGAAACTCCATATCTGGGACAGGAACCATCCTGTGGAATCAACAGTAGTACAATCTTAGAAAAACTAAGGAAAGCGAAAAATCTAGAAGGACTAAGACAATCGAAGATGCTTCTGGGAAACTACAACCAGAAGAGATCTCTCAGCTGTCTTAACCTTAGTAAGAAGAACAGGAATACTAACCGGGCACTGCCAATTAAGAGGACACATGAAGAAACTAGAATTGGTAGATGAAGCAAACTGCAGATTCTGTGAGGAAATGGAAAATGAAGATCTACTTAACTTAAAACACAACGATATCCTAAACTTTCTAAGGAAGATAGCACTAGAAGAGCTGCTATAAATACGAGTAAATGATCAGAAATATAGCAAGAAAAGGGGGACACAATAGATTTTATAGGTTACAGGTGTATCTGTTACCTCTAACTTGCTCATACATACATACAAAAATGTGTAATTTGAAGTTCTGATAGACACTAATTTTAAAACATGTAATTTTCAAGTTTCTTCTCGTAAACCAGTTTTTTTTTGTAACATTTTAATTATTATTTATATCAAGACAATTTTAATATCCATTGTAAAGTTGTAGTAATAAATTTCAGAATTATATAAATTATTTAGAAAATTTTCTGGTCTAACTAACGCGTGACAATATCTACATAAATAATCCTTAAGAGAGAGAAAAGAGATTATTAATAGGTTTTCAGACAGAAATCTTAGATATTGTATACATCGCATTGTATGTCATGGACAACCGTTATAAGGAAGAAATATCTGAATATTATAAATTTACACTTATTACTGTTGAAGTACCTACTCGTTAGTATTTATGATTATTTTTGTTGTAATCTAGGTTAGACCCATTCAGAAATAAATTGCTTTTAATTGTTCTACAACAAGTGGCCAAGAATGGAAATTCCTCAATCTATAATTGAAGATAGTAAGATACAAGCTATTGTAGTAAAGAAAAAATTATATGTATGTTTATACTAACGACTAGCTTAAGGAAATCGGTAATCACAATCTAGAATAAAGTCTATATTGATTATAATATTAGATTTTCTCATTTCTGAACTTTGCTTTTATTGGATAATTGCATAAATAGAACTTTCTTCATATTCTTTAATAACAGGTTAAAACGGAATCTAAAGTTACAAAATTTGTGTAGGTAGGAGATGGGTTTATTCGGTTTGGGTACATATTCTAAATATACTAAAACCCTAATTATGCTGCATCTTAAAATTTTATATCCGTAAAAAGTCTAAGATATTGCGATTATCGAAATATCTGACGAGCTATAAAGTTCTTTCATCAGCAAGCTGGTATTTCCTAAGATTTTCCGGAGGTTCATGACCAGCAAAAAAATCGGGACACTTGTGAATCTTTTTGTGAGATTAAATAAAACGCCATATAGTTGGATGGTTCATCATTAATTCATTTTGAAGACTTCTGTTGGCTGCTTCAGCATGATTGTCGGTCGACTCCATCGAGAACTCTTTAATGAACATTCCATATAGTAACTGGAAATATGGCAGGCGTCGTGCATTAAGTCGTTTTCCGAGCCTACCGACATAATTGTCTTCGAAATAATTTAGTAGATCTTGTAACTCGTTTGAAAGATCTGCAGAGAGTTGTTCAATTGCCTTATCTAGGTGCAGAATTGGGACTTACGATAAAATCATTTTTGAATATAATGCAAAGTCGGTTTCGTTGTGTTGCCTTCCTCTAAGCCCCAATTAAGAAATATGTTTCTGCAGATTTTGGGCTGTGTAAAAAAACATCCGCATATTTTTGTCTCTCGAAATTGCTGTTGGAAAGCACCAAATGCGGCTATTTTAAAGTCACACATAATTCTTGTTGGACGCATGCTTGGAGTAATTTCAGTGATCAGTCTTGAAAACGAGTCATTTGTCTATTTTTATTTGCAAGCAAAGCATACAAAACGGAAATGGCAGCTCCATAAACTTCTGTTAACACAATATAAATTTGAGAAAATAAGAGTGGGCAGACTTGAAAGTACCATTTACATATATTTCTTTCTTGTCCTTTGTTATTTATTATTTGATAGTTACTCTGGAAAGACTAGGTCGACCAAAGACGCTGGAGCAGGTTCCGCAGCATTCACTTTATTTTCTTATTTCACTAATTCACTAATTTTCTTAATGCTGTGTTTCTTGGCATATACGCTAGGTCCACCTGGCTCAAATTATTAATTAAACACTTATTAATTAATAATTGTACAGTTTGTTACTTGTGCTCTTCTTTTTAACTGGGTTTTGATAGCATCTACTTCAACTTTTGCTGGTGTTGATTCGTGGGAATGTTCATTTAATATTTTTATAATTTCTTCTTGACCAACATGAATTCTGGATTCCTACCGATCTTTCTGTTCACATCTATAGAACACAGTCTGCTGGTCGCTGTAAATAAGACAAGACAAGACAATGGGTTCATAGGTAGATGAGAGAAAGTTTATAGGAGTGTTGGATTTGAGGACCCTGTTGTACGAACTTGTGTCCTTTTCAGGGAGTGGATGGGAAGGTTGGGATACTGTTAGCATCGATCGCCGGCCCCGCTCTCACAAATCTCCCCACTTGCAGCAGGTTGGATTGCTTCGACTATTGCTCCTTTGTCTTCTTGTCATCCACGGTACTTGAACGCGCCCAAAGAGTCTTTTCTTTTGGGTGTGAGTGTAAGTGTGTGTGTGGAAGTGTAACCCACGTGGTGCAATGGAGGGGGTTGGGAGATTGACGCTGTGGCGTGTCTCCTCCGTCATGATGCCCTCCCATTTGTCAAGGACGAAAGCACCACAGAAACCTTCCCATGTGGGCACCATCTACTTGTAACAAAGTGGGGATTTATCTTGGAGGGTTTCCAGGACTTCAGGAAGGTCCCTGTCTATCATTTGGAGGAGTCTCAGGTTGGGAAGAGGAATTTTGTTTTTCGGGACTCTGGATCTTCTTCGGAGTCCTTCATTCCAATCGATATGGAGAGTCCTCTGGGTTATGGTGTTTGTTCTCTGAAGAGTCCGAGTGACGTATCGTTGTTGTAACGTCTGAAAACGAGAAGGAAGTGGCAGTATGTTTGTGTTATTGTAGGCTTGGGTAGAGAAAGTGTAGGTTTTTCATTTTACGTATGATCGCTCACTCTGTGGCATAAATAGAATGAAGAATTCTCTGAGGGAGGGCAGAGTATGTCACGGCCTTATAATCGACCAGCCAGCGGTCTGATAAAGGTTTTGTAAGTATAGAGTAGGGTCTCTACCGCCCAGTGCACCTAGGAGGGACGCTCGTCTTCTCAGTTTGTTGATAGTGAGTTCAACATCGGCGCCCTCCTAAACGTTCGTGTAGGTCACCTGATCCTGAGGGACGAGCTGTTCCCCCGATAGTGACAGGTTGATATGGTCGAAAGAGAGATTTTCTCGTCGAGTGATGTTTGGATGCCTAAAGATGATGGTTTGGGTTTTGTTGGGATTGAAATATTCTCTATCTGTCAAAAGAGCACTTCATACTTCAGTTATTTGGATTTGTACTCTACGCCAAATCGGCTGCACCGAATGGGTCGCACTGAATAGTCTGCGCTGAAATGGCCTAGCCCTAGACTCGTGTAGGCATTCTATTTTAATAGATAAAATGGAAATTTAAGCATCTACAGGATACAAATTGTGCCATTTTTTTATTATAGTTAATGAAATTTATTAAAAATAATTAAACACAACAATATACAATATACTTAGGTACATAATATTATAGTAAAGTTATAAAAAAAATATGAGTATAATGTTTTTGATGTTTTATATTATGTTTGTGCACAATATAAATTCTTGTGGCAATTTGTGGAGCCCTGAGAGAATCAACAAAAGCAAATATGTCGACATTGAAGTATATCCTCCTTTAACGAATATCAGTTTGATCCTTTTATAGATGTGTTGTAAATAAAACAAATGAACACGTACGTTCAAGAATGCCACCATTAACCTGAGGAAATAACAAAGATGTCTGGTTTCTTCTGTTCTGTTCCATTGTTTTCTCGTGTTTATTTAATTGGAACTCGTGTCACATACGTTAGCTATTCAAAAATGTTTTCATTGCTTAAGAAAAATATAGGTACATCGGTACTTAAACTGCACCCAATTAGCATTTAACTACAGTAAATTAATACAGGTTTTCTGTATACTCTTATCGAACTTAAAAAAATATTCATTTTAAGAATCAATGAATATTCTTTTACATAAATACAAACATCTAATATAACTTAAACTTAAAGAATTTTCCAACAAGTATTCTAGTGCAAGAGATGTATGTGGAAACAAAAACCGAAATAAAAAGCAGTGTTGGGGTTACGGAAAGGTTTATGGTACATGTGGAGCTCCACCAGGGGTCGGTGCTGAGCTCCAATCTGTTTAATATGGTGATGAATGTTGTAACCAAAGAGGTGAAACCCCATGGAATATAATGTATTCGAAATGCAGATGATATAGTGATTGTGAGCTTATGAAAGAGAAACTGATAGAAAAACTGAAGAAATTGAGAAAAGCGCTTGAAGGATTGAGGGTTGAGATTAAGAAAACAAAAGACTGAATATATGATAACAGACGAGACGAATGGATTTAAAATCAATCTGCTGGACAAACTTTCTAAATACCTATTTAGAGTCTGTGTTAGAAAAAAATGGAGGGTTAAAGAGTGAGAGTGTGGATGGATGAACTAGAAAAGAATGAGTTTTGTGTGATAAAAATGTAACTACAAAAATGAAAGTTAGACTATACAAGAGAGTTGTAAGGCCTGAGTTGATGTAAAACTAAGAAACCTGGGCAATAACGTAAGTGCAAGAAAGAAAGTTAGAAGTGGTGGAGATGAAGATGTTGCGTTAATTGTGTGGATCAACGAGGAGAAATAAAGTAAGAAATGAGAGAGTCATAGGTACGGTGAAAGTGGGACAGTTCAGCAAGAAAATCCAGGAAAATACGTTGATATGGTTTGGTCCTGCAGAGAGGAGTGATGAGAATTATGTGAGTAAATGAGTAGATAAATGTGAGATTGAAGATAAGAGAAAGAGAGGAAGAGCGAAAATGTGATGGATGGATAGAGTAAATGAGGACCTGAAAGAGAAAAGTAAGGAAGAGAGAATTCAAAAATAAAAGTTACACTGTATAAGAGAATTGTAAGACCAGCGTTAATGCATATCTCAGAAAGGTGGTCAATAACCAAAGAACAAGAGAGAAAATTAGAAATTGAAGAAGTTGCGTTGGATGTGTGATAGAGTAAGAAATGAGAGAGTAAGAAGTACAGGGAAAGTGAGACAGCAAGATAATAGATTAAAATAGGTTGATCGTATAGAGAGGAGGGATGAGAATTATGTGAGTAAAAGAGTAGATGAATATGAGATTAGGGTAAAAGGAAGAGAAAATGACCGAAATTGAGGTGGATGGATAAAATAAATGAGGACCTGAAAGAGAAGAGACGATACAATTGGAAACAACGCTAAAGGCGACCCCATTTAGGATTAGAATAAGGTTAAGCGAAAGAAGAAAAAGAAAAAGAAGAAACTTCCAACAAGTATTCCTTTATGAAATCTTAAATTAACTCCGTTTTGTGATCAGTAAACACAAGATGCTTTTGATGGTTGCCTATTGATAAACTACAATGTAAAGATTTGTTATTTTGATTTATTTAACTATGAAACTACTCTCACATCAACTGACACTGTTTAATTTTAAAATCTTGTTCTATAGGATCCATTTTATTTGAAAAGTCATAAAATTTTGGGAATAGATTGTAAAATTTTGAATACATACAACCACATGCCGGATCGAGAGTCTAGGGTCGAAAAAGGATCTCATTTATAGACCGCCCGCTATTCTCAGGTGTGACTTCAAAGACTCTTTAACCACTATTTTCTATGTATTCTTATTTATTATCCATCTCAACTTTAACTACAAATTACTTACCCAGTTTAAATAAACTCTTTTTTACTAACTTTCATCTACAGATTGATTTTTCTTACATTTTTATTTTTTATTTTTCAGGTGACATCCTAAGCGGAGTTTGCTACGTTGGAATATGGAACATCGACTCAATGCGAATGTTTGTCCTCATTCCTTTAATCATTTACTTGGTTATCGGTACGATTTTTCTCGCTTCTGGCTTCGTCTCACTTTTCCGTATCCGGAAAGTTATGAAACATGATGGCACAAAAACCGACAAACTTGAAAAGCTTATGATAAGGATAGGAGTATTTTCAGTTCTTTATACTTTACCAGCTCTTATTGTCATATCATGCCTGATCTACGAGCATACTTATTTCGATGATTGGATGATGACGTGGAATCAGGATATGTGTGAAATTTCAAAGTATGCTATACCGTGTCCAAGAGATCTTAAAGAAAAGGTTTGTAATTTTATAATCCATAATATTTTGTTATGTTAGTTAATTGAATATCTAGAAACTGTACAAGAACAAAGTTCAAGAAAAATAAAGAGAAAAAATAGACCTGTTTTATAAACAGATGTCCTTCCCGCGGAACTACCAAGATACTTAGTAATTCAGTTGTTAAACTCTCAATCACAATACCTTCTACAAGTCATATACTTATTCCATGTTTAACTTAAGTAGTAGGTTAAGTATCAATTAATCGGAGTAGGTACGTTAATTGACTGTTTCCTTGTGTAATGATTTACTTGCCGTACTAAGTTGGTAAATTATTCAACCATTTCAGCTAAAAACTCACATTCATGATTTATGTGGGCAAAAACTGGCCCTTGGATCGGATCCGGCCCGCTGTATGATTTGATCCGGGCCGCGAGACATTTTGAAAAATCTAGTTTAAAAAATAATATTACACTACTCACAGAATCAGGTCAGCAAGCAAGCCGAGTGGCGGCAATCATCAAAGAGTAAGGGGGCAATTTCTACGAGGTGTGGCAATTAATTTCACAGATTTCCCGGTATTTCCTCCAGTGCATTTTCAATTGCCGAGTCTGCTACCTTTAGCTTCGTAGAATCTAGCTTTCTTTCTGGGTATCCAGATTCTAGTACTGCCACCCTTACCGTTGTCAAGGCCTCTTTAAAAGACTTTCCCTCGATATTCCTCTTTTTGAGGTGTACCTCGGGAGGTGTGCTTTTGTCTAACCTTCGCCGCTTTTTAGAGGAGCTGACCTCTCTGTTTAGGAGTTATCTGTGCTATAGGCTTTGATTTCTCCTTTTTCACCCCCTTGTTTTCGGTCTGGCCCTTTTCTAGAGACTTCATGAAGTTGTCTCTGATCACTTGGCGTTCTGTCTCAGTGAACTCGAGACTTCCTTCACGAGTCTCCGTACCTTGTTCTTCGAGATACTTGATTAGGTCAATATCATCCTCGAAATTGACCTTAAAACTGCCCTTTCCCGCTTGCCTTTCGCTTGTGGTTTCTGGGCCTCTGCCTTTGCCACCTGCATTACAGCTTCTGGTTTTGGCATACTTGCCTATTCAGCTTGCCTTTCGGCTTTAGGTACCCGGCGTTTTCCTTGCGCCACCTGTCATTCGGCTTCTGGCTTCCTTTCCTTATTTTCCTTGACTTCCATATCCATATGACTCCCAAGAGTACCTAGGGAAGGGATGGTCTACCTGATCAGAGCCCCGCATAATCAGGTAAGGCTTATTACAAGGGGGTTTCACACGATGCCCCCAGGGGACCGTTCGCGACCAACTTAACCTGTTGGCCATTCAGTACATCGGCACGGTACCTCACACGTTCACTTGGGTTTGTTGTGTAATTATTAGCCGTAAGATGAGGGGGGGATCTGGAAGCCTAGCAGCGGTCAGCCACTCAAGCTCTCGCATTCATCCCCTCTTTACTGCACTTCCCCACCTCCCCTATGAAAGCTATGGACTTTTGGAAAAAGTTTTCAGAGATGCTTGCCTACCTACCCCGTGTCTAATTTTTTTAGTGGTACCAACGTATTAAGGATGAGAGAGAGGATATTGAAGATGACGAACGCATCAGGTGCCTGTGACTTGAAAAAGCAACTTGAACTGTCAAAAAAGAAAAGATTGTCGATTAAGGATCAGGGCTCTCGCTAAAGATTTGAAAATACACAAAGCGAGACAATTTTGCATGAGGATTTTAACATCAGGAAAGTATGGGCTAAGCTAGTTCCCAGATTCCTAACGACGGAATAGAAGATGTATGGTAAAAACGTTTGTTCTGACACCCTAGAATGCATCGAAAGGACGACTTGTGAAGGGTCATAACTTGTTTTTTCAATATGACCCTGAACCCAAGAGCCAACCAACTTTCAAACTCTTCGAGAGCCAAAAAAGCGAGAAAGTCTAAATTCAAAACGATGTTGATTGTGTTCTTTGATACACGTGGGTGTAGTTCACATGGAATGGGTACCCCAAGTCAGTCAATACTACTCTATAGATGTTTTAAGAAGACTCCGAGAAAAAAATCGCAAAAAAGGAAAAAAATGTGGAAAGAAAACTGCTAAGCGGTGAGAAAAATCACCAAGCAAGCAAGAAGCCAAAGTGTTCATAAAAGCAAACTCGCTAAGCTGACATCACAAAGACGAAACGAGGTCAGAATGATTGTCAGTCTCCTGACAGGACATTGTCAGTTTAGAAAACACCTGAGACAGCTAAACTTGGCAGATATCTTTCGATACTGCCAAGAGCAGTTCTCTGCCAATGTGAAGGCCTTACAAATACACGGTGTCTAGTATTGGAAGAGGAGAGAGAGAACCCATCATGGTATTTTCTGAAAAAGATAAGAGTTTAAGATAAAGAAGGGAATTGGAGGGAAACGAAAAGATGAGAAGAGAAGGGAAAGAACCGACTTATAACTTAAATTGGGAAACATGTTTAGACCATTTCACCCCATCTTAACGAGTTGCAAAGCGGTACCTCCTCGGGCGATGGAAAGTTCTACCTACCACCTAGAAAACACCTGAGCTGAGACAGCTAAACTTGGCCGATGAAGACATCTATCGATACTATACCAAGAGGAGTTCTATGCCAATGTGAATGCCTTACAAGGTCTCATTAGGAGAGCAGGGCTAGACAAGGTGCTCTAATCCTATCCAAGAGATGTTTGGTGTTCACAATAGATCACTAAAGGTCGCAGTGATACAAACCAACAGGTTAAATATCAGCAATACCTATATTGATTTCTATATAATTATTAATTAAATTCATATCTGAACTGAACCAACATTGTTTTTTTTTAATTATCCAAATAAAGTATACGTAGAAATACAATGTTTTGATTTCAGGTCCATCCAAGATTTGAGGTATTTATGATAAAATACCTGATGACGATGATAGTTGGAATAACTTCAAGTGTGTGGATATGGTCGGGAAAAACTGTACATAGTTGGAAAGTGTTCTTCAATAAACTGCAAGGAAGACACGTTGAAGCTTATGTATGAATAAATAAATAATTTACGTTACCTGTTTAAAAGTTATGAACTTGTAAGTATTGCTAGAATTGAAGATAGATTTTATAAATTTAAATAAGTGTGATAATTGTTTTTATGTTATTTAAAACGTAATTTTATTTTTTCTTGTATTATATAATTATAGACGTCCTTTATATATACTTATACGTAAACTAGTACGAATTGACAAAGAACAGTTTTGTTTGCATTTTTAGGAGTCTGATCCAAAAATGTTTCACTAAAAATCCATTTGAGAGAGTAGTTTTAAATAAAAGATAAGTTCCATATAAACCCTTTTTATGGATTATTTTAGAAGCGCTCCTCTCACTAGTTGTGCACGCATCTAGTTGGTGAATAAGTTCATGAATTTATTCAAGGTCACTATTATGTATCCAAATTTGTGTTTTTGTCAAAACTTTTTCGATAAATCGTCAGATTTGTACTTAATTATCAAAGAGATTTTTTACTTGTCCATTCTGAAGGCCTAAAATTAACCTGATCATGGTCAATATTACAATACATAAAGTTACAAATTTCTGTTCTAAACTAAAATTTGCTCATTTATTAACCGAAAGAAAGTTTTTATCTAGAGAAAATCTATCTTCAAACTACTAAAATGTAAAAGTTGTAATAAGGTCGAAACTGCAGTAGTATTAAAAATATATTGTATTATGTAATATTTGTATGTTAAATTGCTTGCTAAGTCAAAAAAATACGTAAAAACTTAAATAGGTAATTTGTATATACAGAAGAATTAATGGCAATGATATATAGTAGGCTTAGTCAGTCTAAAATTATCAGTCTTCTTCTTTTTGAACCTTATCCCAGGCTTTATTGAAGTTGGTGTTAGCATTCCGTATCATTTGTTTTCACCTATCTCTATATAATGCATCCTCTCTTTTCCCTTTTTTCTCTTTTATGTCCTCATTCGTTTTATCCATCTACCTCAACTTTGGTCTTCCTTTGTCAATCTCACATTCATCTACTCTTTTAATCATACCATTCTCATCATTCTTTTACTATACTTCCATCCCGTTTATCGAACTGTTTCATACTTTAGTTTGATTTGGTAAATTTCCAGTTTAAAGCCCCGAGCTATAACTTGATTACTTATATAACCGTGTGCACTCAAGGCATGCGAGAAGTTCAAATTTTTGTCATATTAATTTCCTCTGCTCTTCTCTTTCTTTCTCTCGATCTTCTCCCAAGACTAGTTGTGTCCAACATTAGTCTCCATCTATTTCTATTTAATGCATCTTTTGTGTTCTTATTTATTTTATTCATCCACCTTAAATTCAGTCTTTCTCTCTTTCTCTTACATATATCTACTCTTTTACTCACATAGTTCTCATCCCTCCTCTCTAACCTAACCAAACCATCTCAACTTATTTTTTTGCTTACTATTTCAGTTTCACTGTACCTCTTACTATCTCATTTCTCACTCCTCTTGAATTCACACATTAAACGTAAGATCTTCATCTCAGTCACTTCTAACTTTCTCTCTTGCTCTATCGTTATTGATCAGGTTTCTGACTTATAAATCAACGCTGGTCTTCCAACTCGTTTATAAGTCTGCATTCACACTCCTATCAAACAAAACTCATTTTTTTCCAGTTCATCCATCCACACTTAATTCTATGACTTATCTCACTCTATAACACTCCATTTTTTCTAGCACAGACCTCAAATATGTAAAGTCTTGGACAGTTGAAAAAACTCGGTCCTGCAAATTGATTTTAAGTCCATTCCTCTCTACTGTTGTCGTATACTTAATCTTCATCATACTCAAGCAGTTTTCTCCATTTCTCCAGTTTTCATTCGTAATATTCTTCTTATTTATAAAGTCCTCATTTATTTTATCGATCCAACTCAACTTTGGTCTCCTTCTCTTTCTCTTATCACCAGTCTTACATTTATCTACTCTTTTACTCATATCATTCTCATCCCTCCTGAAGAAGTGAACTGTACCTCTCATTTCTTACTCTATCTCTCCTCGTTAATCCAAACATCGAACACAACATCTTCATCTCTTGCTTTTTCGTTATTGACCAGGTTTCTAAGTTTTAGATCAATGTTGGTCTTACAACTCTCTTTCATTTTTTCGTGTCACATAAAACTTCACTCATTCCTCTCCATCCACACTTAATTTTATGATTCCCCTCATTCTTTAACCCACAATTCTTTTCTAGTACGGACCTTAAGTTAAAAAAAATAAAGCCTGCTGTTTTTAATAATTCTTTTGTATATATAAAATACTTTTTTAATAAACTACCACTGCCGTCTCTTAGGCGAGACAATGAAGTCGCAAAAGGGCCAAAACTTACAATTTTTTTCTAAATGGATGGATTCACATGATTCTTTTGGCTTTCGATTCATAAGAATGCGAACGTAAGAAAATTTTGTTAACAAAAATGGTGATGTCTAATTTGAAAATGCATTTTCCTTATGGAAAAATGCATTTTCCAAACTGCATTTAGTATACCAAGTAAAGAGATTAAACTGATTTAGTATCGAATTTCCATAAAACTCCAGAAGACAAGCTCAACCCTGGACACCAGGTGCCTCGGTGATCATCGCCGTCGTAATATTCGTCTTCAATATCCTCCGAGTAACGTGTTTGGGCTGATTTTGTATTGAAATTCCATAAAACTCCAGAAGACGAGGGCAACCGTGGGCACCAGGTGCCTCGGTGATCATCGCCGTCGTAATATTCGTCTTCAGCGACCTCAAAATCTCACGAATAACGCGTTTGGGCTAATTTTGTATTGAACTTCCATAAAACTCCACAAGACGAGTACAACCACAGGCACCAAGTGCTTCGGTGATCATCGCCGTCGTAATATTCGTCTTCAGCGACCCCAGTATCGCGTTTGGGCTGATTTTATATTGAAATTCCATAAAACTCCAGAAGACGAGGGCAACCGCGGGCACCAGATGCCTCGGTGATCTTCGCCGTCGTAATATTCATCTTCAGCAACTCCAAAATCTCGCGAGTAACGCGTTTGGACTGATTTTGTATTGAAATTCCATAAAACTCCAGAAGATGAGCTCAACCCTGGGCACCAGGTACCTCGGTGATCATCGCCGCCGTAAAATATTCGTGTTCAGCCACCCCAAAATCCTCCGAATAACGCGTTTGTGCTGATTTAGTATTGAAATTCAAAAAACTCCAGAATACGATAGCAACACTGGGCACCAGATGCCTCGGTAATTATCGCTATCGTAATATTCGTCTTCAGCGACTCCAAAATCCCCCAAGTAACGCATTTTGGCTGATTTTATGTTGAAGTTCCATAAAATTCCAGAAGACGAGGCAATCGCGGGTACCAGGTGCTTCGGTGATCATCGCCGTCGTAATATTCGTCTTCAGCGCCCCGAAATCTCGCGAGTAAAGCGTTTGGGCTGATTTTGAATTGAAATTCCATGAAACTGCAGAAGACGAGGTCAAACCTCGGCATCAGGTGCCTCGGAGTCCATCTTCGTCGTGATATTCGTTACTTCGAAGACCCCGAGTGTAAAATTAAACTGATTTCCATCAATTTTTTTCTGAATTACTTAAGGAAAATGCATTTTCAAATCAGACATCACCATTATCTGACGCTCTTAAGAATCCAATGCATCAAGAATCATGTTGGCTGCAAAAAATCTGTAGGTTTTCTGCTTCGTTGCCTCGCCTATATGTAAATAAATTTCGGTTTTACTACTCCATATAATCCAGTAATAGAAATAAAATAACATATTTTTAAACTTTTACATTTATAGATTCCAAAGATTAAAGTAGTAGAAAAATCGAATTTTTTTTGTGAAATAAAAATATTTGTCTACCTCTGTAAATTCTAAAATATGTCATATTATTAACTACTATTTTTTGATAATTTTGGCAAACAACTATATATTTTTAATAAAAAAAAATTGAGACTGACATATTTTTAGAAATTCTCGTACGCTCATCCAATTAGCAGTCAATTAAAATCAGATTGTTGTTAAGATTCCAAATATTAACAACACAAGAAGTTAGTGAAAAATGGAAATTAGAATGCTCATTTATAATTCGACGACATTAGTTCTTCCTTGAGACCAAATTTTTTCCTCAAGTTTTTAGTTGATCGAAGCCGAGATTTGTTGGTAAAATCAATTGTAAAGTCTTCTTCTTTTATTTTGATAATCCACCAAAATTATTGAATCAGGCAGCTCTTATTGTTCTTCCATACACTTACAACAAATGATGGTAAAAAAGAATAGTGCCATATTTTAGTTCAATTTTATTTATGGAAAATACCAACTGCTTTCCATCCAAATATCTTCACAATATAAATACGCAAAACAACAAGAAATAGTTACTCATTATCAAAACTTTTGTGGTGGATTCGAAAATTCCACTGAACTGCACAAATACATTATTTTTTATGGAAAATTTCGGTAACAGAGTCTTTGAAATCGCCCCTTACCTGGGAACAGCGGCCGTCCATAAATCCGAACATTTTCTCGACCCCCTCATACGATTGCATATCACCGCTTACTGTGAGGGTCGAGAAAAGGTTCGTATTTATAGACAGCCTGCTGTTTCCACGTAAGGGGTGACTTGAAAGAATCTTTAACCAAAAATTTCTTGATGACGTATAACTATTTTTTCGTATTTATTGAATATATTATGCAATAATTTTGTATATATGCTGTAAGTAAATAGATTTAACTATAATTCAAATGTGTGTGCCTTTTTAACTTATTTTGAGCAAAATTGTAAAGGAACACAAATCTGTTTATATTATATATTATTTTTTGTAAAATTATAGTAATAATAATTTAGCTTCCAAAGATAATTTGCACAAATATCAAAAAAAAATAATATTTTTAATATTTTCGAATCTTTATAATTTTTTAATAATTTTTTTGTATAGTGTAAATAATACTCATATTTTTAAGTTTTGACTGACTTTTTTTAAGGACTAGAATGGATGTAGAATTTTAAATATTGTAGTATAAATGTGAATGATTTTTAAAAATTGTCAAAGAAATGTGTAATTTTTAAAAATAAATAGTGTTTTAAAACAATTACAATTTATTTAGTTCTCCTGTGTTTCACCCTTTATTTGATTTGGGGAAATTTCACTGATATTATCGTATGCAACCAAGGCACATTTAAATTGTTGTAAGATCTGTCGATCAGCAAAAGAGCTTAGATAATCCTTTCTAACCAAAGAGAGCGCTTTAGTAAAAGCTTCCGAGCAGCAATAGAGCTTAGAGAATACAAGAATTGTGATAATTCTAAGCAGCGAGAGAGCTGAGATAATACTTTCTAAACTGCGAGAGTGCTGTGTGAATACTCCCGAGCAGCAAGAGAGCTTAGAGAATATTACGTAGTGAGAGAGCTGTGAGAATACTAAGCAGCGAGAGAGCTGAGAAATTACCGAGAAGCGAGAGATATTAGAGAATACTGTCGAGCAGCAAAAGAGCTTAAATAATACTTTCCAAGCAGCGAGAGTCCTGTGTGAATACTATTGAGTAGCAAGAGAGCTTAAAGAATACAGTAGTGAGAGAGCTGTAATAATACTAAGCAGCTAGAGAGAGAGCTAAAAAAGTACCGAGGAGCGAGAGATATTAGAGAATACTGTCGAGCAGCAAGAGAGCTTAGATGAAGTTTATAAGTAGCGAGAGCTTAGATAATACATTCTAAGCAGCGAGAGTGCTGTTTGAATACTCCCGAGCAGCAAGAGGGCTTAAAGAATACTACGCAGTAAGAAAGCTGTGATAATACTAAGCAGCGAGAGAGCTGAGAGACTACCAAGTAGCGGGAGATATTGGAGAATACTGTCGAGCAGCAATAATAAGTACTTTCTAAGCAGCGAGAGTCCTGTGTGAATACTCCCGAGCAGCAAGAGAGTTTAGAGAATACTACGCCGCAGTAAGAGAGCTGTGATAATACTAAGCAGCGAGAGAGCTGAGAGACTACCGAGGATCGAGAGAGCTGAGAGACTACCGAGGATCGAGAGATATTAGAGAATACTGTCGAGCTGTAAATGAGCTTAGATAATATTTTCTAAGCAGTATGTGCTGTGTGAATACTACTGAGTAGCAAGAGAGCTTACAGAATACTACGCAGTGAGAGAGCTGTGATAATACTAAGCAGCAAGAGAGAGCTAAAAAAGTACCGAGGAGCGAGAGATATTAGAGAATACTGTCGAGCAGCAAGAGAGCTTAGATGAAGTTTATAAGTAGCGAGAGCTTAGATAATACATTCCAAGCAGTGAGAGTGCTGTTTGAATACTCCCGAGCAGCAAGAGAGCTTAGAGAATATTACATAGTAAGAGAGCTGTGAGAATACTAAGCAGCGAGAGAGCTGAGAAATTACCGAGAAGCGAGAGATATTAGAGAATACTGTCGAGCAGCAATAATAAGTACTTTCTAAGCAGCGAGAGTCCTGTGTGAATACACCCGAGCAGCAAGAGAGCATAAAGAATACTACGCAGTAAGAGAGCTGTGATAATACTAAGCAGCGAGAGAGCTGAGAGACTACCGAGGATCGAGAGATATTAGAGAATACTGTCGAGCAGTAAATGAGCTTAGATAATACTTTCTAAGCATTGAGAGTGCTGTGTGAATACTCACGAGCAGCAAGAGAGCTTAGAGAATACTACGCAGTGAAAGAGCTGTGATAATACTTAGCAGCGAGAGAGCTGATTGACTACCGAGGAGCGAGAGACGTTAAAGAATACTGTCGAGCAGCAAGAAGGCTGTGAGAATACTCAGTAGCTAGAGAGCTGTGTCAATATTACAGCAGCAAGAGAGTTTGGAGAATACTACGCGGCGAGAGAGCTGTGAGAATACTGAGCGTTGAGAAAGCTGTGTAAATACTACTGATGAATCCTACTTCATCTACGCCAACTTTTTCGCTTTTACTACTTTCTGTACTCATTCCACCACCGTGCCTCTTTATTTTATTTTCTCAACAGTTCTGCTATCTTCCTAACATTACTTTTGCTAGTACCCCATCCCTCTACATTATCTTGTATTTTAGATTTTTCAGAATTATTTTTTTCTTATTAATCTCTTTTTTCTCTTATACGTGTGTAAAACTACGTGTGTAAAATTAAACATTCTTTATTCTTAAGTTTTCGGATGGCAGTTATCTCTTTCGAAGCTTTATCTTTTTCTTTAGCTAATTGTTCTTATTACTTCTCAAAGACTTTTTTCTTTGCCATTCCTTTCATTTTTTCTGTGCTAACTCATTTTCTTTCTTAATCACTCCCTGATGAATCCTACTTCCTCTGCGCCAACTTTTTCGCTTTCATTACTTTCTGTACTTCCTCATTCCACCACCGTGCCAATTTATTTTCTTTTCCCTACACTTCTGCTATCTACTTAACAACATTACTTTTGCTAGTCCACCATTTCCTCCACATCATCTTGTTTTTTAGATTTTTTAGAGTTTAATTTTAATATTCTTTTCGTTTTTTTCTTATTTATCTCGTTTTTTCAATTTCTTTCGGTTTTTATCTAATTTTTTCATTCTTTTTCATATATTCTTTATTTTTTCAGGTTTTCTGCAGATTATTTTATTCTAATTATATAAAATATATTTTTAATTTTTTTTAATGACCTTTATTTCCCCTTAAGCCTGTAAGTTTATACCAGAAGAAGTTTTAACTTCTGAAAATACATAGTTTTAAAATTTTAGCTTATATTCAAATATAAAGTTTATATTATGTTGGGAGATTCCGGTCATTTTTAAATTGAGAAGCTTCGTACTTCTATCACTGTGGCACTGTCATCGCAATAAAGGTTGTTGCCAACTTTGAATTATCTGTGGAAAGGTGGCAACCTTAATCTGTGGTGGCAAGTGGCAATACTGGCAATATTGTCAGCATGATGATAAACAATCGTGGAGATTATGGAAGACCTATAGTTCAAATGGATATAAAAACAATTAGGAATATTATCAGAAGTACAGATTACTCTACTTTATTAGAAGCAATTAATAATGGCAAGGTCAACAATGTGCATTAACATTCTTAGTAATTTAAGTAAGTAAATATCGTTTAAATAAAGTAGTTGTGTTATAAACGTTGGTTAATGTGTTGTAGGAAATTATAGGTATTATAATAAATTATACTGCCAAAACAGTTACCGTATTATATCGTCTCCTGTGATACCAAATAATTCATTTAAATCTAATTATATACATACACAGCCCTACCGATTTCAGCAACACCAAAGCGCTAACGTTAAGGATTCGAAATCAAATAAAGATGAAATTAAGAAAGTTTCACCTGAAGAAGTGGTTAACCCAGGAACCGTGACAATGAAAGAAAAACTTAAAAAAGCCGTCAAAGAATATGGTTCTACTGTACTTGTTTTTCATATAGGAATTTCCTTAATATCTTTAGGAGGGTGTTACCTAGTAGTTTCTACGTAAGTTTTTTTGTTTTTTAATTTCGTAATATATATTTTATATGTTTTCATTCGCAGGGGTATAGATGTATCATCACTTTTAGAGACAGTTGGTGTTGAAAAATTTGTTACAAAAGAGGTAGCTTCAAGTGCGGGCACTTTTGCTATTGCTTACGCAATACATAAAGTTTTTGCACCCGTGAGAATTACCATAACTCTTGCTTCTGTACCATTTATAGTTAGATATCTGAGAAGAATAGGATTTTTAAAAAAGTGATTAAGAACAAATACGTACATATTAAGGTAAGATTATTTTGGAATATTCTCATTTTCATGCATTACTGAGTCTTCAGTATCTACTATCTCTTCTATATAAGTAAAATATTCCTTTTTCTCACGTCAGATTTTAACAGAACTGATATAAAATCGATGTCATTGCAAGCTTTAGATAATGAAATATTAAGCGTGATTAATTTTTATTAGGAAAAACTTTAATGTTAGTCTTAAGGGCCCCATTCACGTTAACATCAGATATCAGAAGTGCTATACCCTTAAAAAAAATTATGGTTTATTAACTCTTGTAGCAAGGGAACTCTTCCTAGTCTCGTTTAATTATCATCTAAAAAAATTATCTTATTCTACTTTTTAATCTAGTAACTATTTACTTTTAGGTAGAAATCAATGGAATGGTTTAGTAGAATTCTCTTACAACAAACTTATTTTTTTAATATGGAATGAATGGGTTTGAAGTGGAAAATGGTGAATTTACAAACTGTGGTGGATAAGTCATAACAAAAAAAAATACACAAAGACTGTTCATTTTTTATTTGTAAATTAGTAATCAAATTTAAAACAAATTCATAAACTTTTTTTTGCGCATTTATAGTAATATAAACAAAATATTTTGTTAACAAACAAGTATAAACAGATTAAAGTTTATAACAGTTAATAGTTTTAATACTGGTTTATTTCTCATTTTCTAAAATGGATTTAAAATCACATGTACACTTTTCAAAAGTAATATTATATAAAAAAAAAAAACTATCTCAGAAAGCCAATTTTTACCAAGATGGCTAAAAAATATAACAATGTTGAAATTTTATTCGTAAAATTGTCCATACTTTTTACTTGCTGGGACACTCAACAAATTAAAATAAATTTCTTGTTTCTTTAAAAACATATATAAAAAAACATTACTCATAACGGTATAATGTGAAAAATGTAATTTATAGTAAACACTGTTGTTTAAAACTATTGAGTAGACAAACTTTGGTTAAGAATAAAAAAAATGTTTTTAAAATCTGGTTTTGTATACATATAGTTTCTTTTACACCGGTTTCGTTATTAATTATTAAGATTATAGAAAAATAGTCTGAGCATTAAACTATCAATACTAAAAACAGGATATAGAATTTTGTAAATTTTGATACAAGAATGTTGCAACACATACTCTCATTCTTGATATGACTTATAATTAAGTTCAGTACTTATTTTGATAATGAAAATGTTATTGGATATTTATAAACATAGATGTTGTGGATGTGAAGTGTTTTACTAGAAAAATAGAGTTTAAATTTATATATTAAAGTAGTATTTTACTATAATATAGATCGCGACCCTAACGTTAATATTTACAATAGTTCGATATACTAATCGAGCTTTATTAACTTTGGTTAAACAATGCATTCACTACATCTATGCAGTACACAATCGATATAACTCTACGTATGTAAACTTTAGAAATTTATACTCGAGTTTTTGATATTCCAATATCCGAATTTTCTACTCTAAGCTATATGAGTGGAGCACAAACAAACTTATATGGACTATCAAGAACAATTTTGCTGTTTTACTTACAAGTCGCATCAAGTCTATAATTTATTTTTATCAAAAATTCCATACCTTGGGATATCGGAAGACTGGAGACGTAGCATTATTGCTCTGGTATTACAGGACATGTCGCAAAGGCAGATAGTAAGAACGATCGTGGTTACACAAGGGGTTATTTCAAAAACCTATTCAAGATTTCTGGAATTGTCATTTTTAAGAACAGATCGAGAAGTTGTGAAAGACCGAAGACAAAATCGTCTTTTAGCTCAAACAGGGCTTTAAAAGCAACTTTTGCAAGTTAACAGTTTTAATTGGTGTTTGGACTGACTATTGAAGATTGGAAAAATGACTTATTTTGGGATAAAACCAGAATCGGCCTACAACTTTATGCTGGCAAACTTATCCGAAAATAGAAAGGGGATACTGTCATATTTTGAGATTATGGTTGATTAATTTTCATTCGACAAACCTTAAAACGACAAAGGTGAGTGGTAGTTTTGGAATTTTTTTATTTATTTAAGATAATGCCCCTTCACTTACCAGCAGAGTTGCAAAATGTTTCTTAAAAGCGGAAGCTGTTGCAGTTTTCGAATGGCCTTGTTCACCGGATTTTAATCCTATAGAGCACTTTTGGGATAAGATGAAAAGAAAGATTAGAGCTAGTCAAAATGGTCCTTATAACACTCAGTAACACAAGCTGTTTTAGAGGACTAGACAAATGTTCCCCAAGAACACATTGACGATTTGAAAATATGTTTTATAGAAATCTACACTTTTTTTATTGTGAAAATTGTCATTGGGCGTTTTCCCCCATAATTTTTACAAGCAACACCGATTTCGATTTAATTTTTATCCCTAAAAAATAATAAGCGACCCTCGGATCTGCAAATTTGGGAAAAGGCGAGCTAATGCTCTGCCAGCACCGAGGCCACTGGGTCAACTTTGAAGTAAAGGGTAGGTAGAACTTATAACCAAATTTTGATATAAATCGGTGCTGCTTGGGAAAATTACAGTTTCGTTCTATTTTCTCTACAGTGACTGGTATACCTTTAATCCTCAATGATTGTTTTTTAAACTAAAGTCTATTTTTCGAAACTACTGAGTAATTCCATATAAGTTTGGTTAAAAGAATAAACGGATAATTGTTGTTTTGTTGCTGAAACTCATGCTAAAAAATTTTAATATCTACCAGATATCAGAGACATCAGCAACTTCTACTTCTTCAATATTCACAACGCCGATTATTTATCATTGAAGAGCGATTAGAGAGCAGACAATTGTGTGTAAATTTTTCAAAAAAAAAAACACGGCAACATTTCCTTTCAGTACTTTTGCCATATTGTCTGTTTAGTTGAATTGAGATTTTCGATGGATCTGAATTCTTTTATTGCATTTAGACAAAAATTTTGATTTAAATACTGCGTTTCAGGATGATACCTAATAAAAATATTAAAACGAATTCACAATGTCGCGTATTACACTGGAAGGTCGAAAAGATCATAAAATTTGAAATACAAGGTATAGATGCATTAACAGAAAAGATGAGTTTCTATAAGTAATGTCACAATAAAATCTAACAGATTAAAAATATGAATCTATCATGTAAAACGTAATATATTAGAAAATCATAAATAATAAACGTAGAAAATGGATTCACTTAGCGGATACTTCTTATCTTACAAGATATTCCTAACTCTACAAAAAATCGTTTTATATGAATTCTGGGTTAGGCATTGGGATACACCTTACTAAATTAATCAATGCGATAACATCAGTTCTCTAGAGTGTTACTCTACAATAAACATAGTTATCTTTAAATTGCATTTTTAGACATAATTCTAAACTTTGATCAATAAAACACTTTACTAATTAAAATAAACTACTTCAAAAATAGGAGAAAATTCTATTAAATAACTTCTAGTTTGCGCAGACGTCTCATTGGATCGTTCCTAAACATGTGATCTTTCGAAGCAAGTTATTTATCTGATAATAAATGGTAGTTGTAAAAACACATCGATTTTACAAATCGATATAAAACTAATAGTCACCCAAAAAAAAAAGGTTAGTCAAACTACGCTAATTAGTCACATAGCTCTCTGCATCACAGCCTATGTTAAATTCTGGAAATTACTTAATAAGTAACACTGGCTTTTCTATACTCTTTCGACCTATTCAACCACACGGCAAAACCAATACAAATAAAAATAACCGCTATTACAATATGAAAACACCCGTATACAAAATATTGATCTCTAGGCTCTAACGCAAATCCTACGTCTTTGTTAACAACAATAGCGGTTAGAATTGTTTGGAAAATCAGAGCCACAAATGTATTTACACCAAAAACTAATCCAAAACTGTCGTCTTTAATGCATTTTGCAACTTCACTACATGTTACTGTGATCATAAAATGATAAAGAGCACCAAAGACTACGTAACAAATATAACTCCAAATAATATAATGTGTTCTTGAAGAATACAGCAGAACAAAACCTTGTAATAAGGAGCATATGGTCAGCGACAGTTCACCTAAAAAATAATTTTTAAGTATATTTTGAAAAAATTGTATATTTCTCAAAAAAGATCAAAGTGGTAACCGTATATAGACAAGAATAGTAGGATCACTCTGTGCGCCACTTTTAATGTTCTTTGATACATATTTTGCTTCGGTTTGCCGACGTTTTTTGTGTTGTTTGGTGAGAACTGGTAAGCAGTGATACCAACTCTTCTTCTAAATGGCTGGACCGAATTTCATTTTTTTTTTTTTGTATATATTACAGTTGACATAAACAAACTCTAAAAATGAGATTTAATTGACTGGTTAACATTAAATTTGACGTTTAAATAACAGTTGACGTTAACAAACTTAAAAAATGATATTTAACTGATAGATTAACAATAAACTTGACATTTAAATGACAGTTGACATAAAAAACTTCAAAAATGACATTTAATTGACAGTTCAACTATAAATTTTACATTTAAAAGACAGTTGACGTAAATAAACTTTAAAAATGACATTGAACTGACAGATTAACACTAAATTTAACATTTAAATAAGAGTTGACGTAAACGAACTTTAAAAATCACATTTAATTGACAGTTCAACAATATATTTGACATTTTAATGTTAGTTGACGTGACATTTAATTGACAGTTCGGCAATAAATTTGACAGTTAAAAAAACTTCAAAAATGACATTTAATTGACAGTTCAACAATAAAATTGACATTTAAGTGACTGTTGATGTAAAAAACTTCAAAAATGATATTTAATTGACGGATTAACACTATTAAATGACAGTTGACGTAAACAAACGTCACAAAAGACATTTAATTAATAGATAAACATTAAATTTGACGTTTAAATAACACTTTACGTTACCAAACTTCAAAAATGACATTTAAGTGATAGATTAACATTAAATTTGACGTTTAAATAACAGTTGACGTTAACAAACTTAAAAAAATGATATTTAACTGACAGATAAACACCGAATTTAAATGACAGTTGATGTAAACAAACTTCAAAAACTATATTTAACTGATAGATTAACTTTTTTTCCATTTTTTCATTCCCATCAACAATTTTTAACGTTTTTTTACGATTTCCAACAATCTTTCTAAATTTTCAAATTTTTGTCAATTTTTCAGGATGTTTAAACTTTTCAATATTATCAACAATTTTTACGTTTTAAATTCGAGAATGGTTTAGATTTACTATTTGGTCCACTGTAAAATGTTTTTTAATTATTTTTTTACTTGAGTATTTCGACGGTTAAGTGACAATATCCCCTACCCTAAAGCTTTGGTTTCCTTGGATAGCGGTGCCGCAATAAAGCGGCCGTAATTTGACGGCCGTTTTTTATCAGCGTTCAAGACGGCCGCTATCGGTGAGCACAGATGTAAAGTAACGTTATTGACCACCTAAATCCATTTTTGTATTTGCTTTAGTTTAGTGTGTTTATATTTTGTTTTATATCTTGTGTTTAGTTTTATTATTTGACAATAATTACAGTGTTTCTGTATTAAAAGCAAAAAATGGATGATTTGGACTTGGCAATGATAATATTTTTGAAAGAAGAGCTTTATTGCGTCACCGGTATAATAGGAAACCAAAGCTTTACACTTTATATTATACAAAAGTTAATGACTTTTCACAAAATCAATTAATACTTCATCTTCCTCCAATGTCCAGACTACATTTCTGTTAATATTTGACATATTTTTAATGTTCCCAATTCCCAATTGAATAAAAATAAACAAACTCAACACCGCACCGAAGATAAAAAACGTTGAACGCACTGTCGTCCACCGTTATGACGGCCGTCACCAAAATGACGGTGCCGCTTTATTGTGTGGCGATGTTGCCCACCGTTTCCTTAAAAACCACGCTCGGTAAAAATAAGAACAACGTTTTATAGCGTTCGTTATATTACGGCACCGCTTTCCTAGGAAACCATAGCTTAAGTGACATTTATTGTTTAGTTCTACGAATTCCTAATAGATGACAGTTTAAGTTAATTAAAGTAGGTAACTCTAAAGGTTAGATAGACACCCGGTGGATGGCAGTGTATTTTCATTTCTAGATTATTGAATATTTAGGTTATGAGAAAACCAAATAGATAGTGTTGAATTTCGATTTATAAATAAATAAACGAAAAACTAAAAGAAAATGGAAAATACTAAAAAAACAGAAAAAATAAAGCCAAAAAATACCTTAATAAATTAAATAATATAACGCCACCGTAAGGTGGCGTAGTTAATTTCTCAAATATTTAAACGAGAAATTCTGACTAAATTAAGTACTATAAAGCCACCGTAAGGTGGCGCAGTGGATATCTAATATATTTATTTAATCGATAAATCATAAAATACAACGAAAACATTGTATAAACATGATAACGAGAAAATATGATAAAATAAAAAAAGCATTGAAAACAAAATGGTAAAAATTCGAAAAAACGAAAAATGGAAAAAAATCACGACAGTGTTATGCGGTACGAGGTCCGCCGGGACAGCTAGTCATTCTTCCAAAATTAATTGTATTTTTTAAATAAACACTTTTTTATTATTTGCCGCCATTTTTTAAATCTACTGATTTCTTCTTATTTTTGCAAAAAATCTACCGAGTTTTAGATTGGCCACGCTACTGGTGAGCGACAAAGATACAGACCGAGAGCTTCAGTGGCATGGAACCAGTTTCAACGAGAGTGGTCCTACTATTCTTGTCTGTTTGTATTAAAATATTATATAAAATTTACATTTAAATAATCTCTAAACTTTAAGGAGTACCTATACTATGTAACTACTGTTAATAATAATTATTAAAAAAATATAATACCTGTTATTTTCCAATTTGTTTTGAGAACACCTGCGAGCATGGCTCCTAAAAATCCAAATACTGTTAATACTGCTTCGACTGCGCCATTATAGATGGGCTGATTTGGATCATTCACAATAACAGACCATAATGGTTGCATATAAGTTTGAACCTGTATAAAACCACATGTGGCTAAGGCATACCATAAAGACCATTTCAGAACGTAAGGATTTGTGAAAGATGTAACAAAATGTGAGGTCATCAAGTTAAAAGCACCAGTAACTTTAGTTGTGATTGGCTGAAATTGAGTCTCTTCAGGATGGAAATAAATACTTTTTTTGACAGATGGAAGAAAAATGCTCCATATAGTTGCTGCTATCATTGCTGAAAATATAACAACATATTTAAAATTTAAAGAAATGACATTAAAGAAAAATTTAAAACGCCAGGTATTATGACATCCTAAATGATTTTGAAAGGGCACATGCTGTATAGCCAGAAGGGTGGCGTTTTTAGCAAGATAATGGAAGATGCCATACTTCGGCCTATACTTAAGCTTTGAATACCGTTTAAACATTCAGTACATTGTTAAGAGATAGGTATACAAAAAACAGTCTGAGCTAATGTATTAATATCATAGTGACGTATCACATTGTGTTTGACAGATTATTTTATAATTCTGCCACGTAAGTATACTATAAAGTTTAGTATTTTATATTAATAATAATATTCAGTAATAAGTATTGTATAGCAGTCTAAAGTACCGTCATATGGTTGCAGTATATCATGCACTATGCTTTTGAGGTTGTTGGCATCAGAAACAGAGTTTTTAAGAATAGTCGTGGAAATAAAGCACTAAAATCAGCAAAACCTCCGAAATTTGTAAAGTAAGATGGATCGAAATACGGTTTTTTGCATTCTATTCGTTAGTGCATCAGGAAGTTTGTCATAATGTAAAAATGGGAAATTGCATTTCTACATTCAAAAATTGCATTTTAAAAGTGCACTTCGAACAGATAATAGATAGAAAAATTACAGCTCGGAAATGGGTTCAATTTTTGTACTCGGGGTTTTTTGGGTCGCTGAATACGAATATCACGATGGCGATGATCTCCGAGACACCTGGTGCTTAGGACGGACCTCGTTTCCAGGAATTTTATGCAAATTCGATACAAAATAAGTGTACTCGGTACTAGCAGGTTTTTGGAGTCGCTAAACACGAATATTTTATAATGATTTTGCTAAATCATTTCCATACAAATTTAGGAATACAGGCGCGTGCATAGAAGTATAACTTCTATTGGCAGTCCCACTGACTGCCACACCCGTTTTTTTTTTTTATAAATTTATTCAATTATCTGCTCGATTTGATTAGAACACCTGGAAACTATATTTTTTTAAATAAACCGATTCAATGGTATAGGTCTCCCAACGAAAGTTTGTGACAGCCACGTGTTAGTCGGCGCAGGTAGGCGGAGTCTTTCTATCAGTGGCGGACGGAAATAAAAATATATTATACATCTTAAATTAATTTTTAATGTATGATGCCAACATAATTAAGAAGAATTTATTTTATATAAATTTGTTACTGCCCACTTTAAACTAAAAAAATACATACATTTAAAAAACAACTCAGAAACTCTCTCAGCATATTCGTAGCTAAATACAGTTTACAAAACCATTCTAGCTACCACACTGACAAGCTTTCAGAACGGTCGTTGTTATCGTAACGCTCGTACAAAAACCACTGCGCATTGAACGAGAGGCCACGTGGCTGTCCCAAACTTTCGTTGGGCGATCTATATCTATAAATAATGCACAAAACAATCAATGATTTCCTAAATCAATTTTAAAAATGTATATATTGAGCTATACGATACCTACGTAAAATTTTTTTTCTAAAATTTTTATTATCTCTGCATACATCACAGGAATGTATAGCTAAATAATCATAAGGCTTACAAAATATAAAGTATGTCATTTGAAAGTTAAATTACTTCCTAATTATTTTTATTTTTTGCATATCTATCAATTCTATTGTTTTATAAATATTAATTGCCTTTTCAGATTCCATCTTTAATGGCACCTTCATTAGTGTACTTAGTGATTTAACTTCTATTTTTATAGGCTAGTGAATAATACTAAAGTTTTAAGAAAATTTATCAGTAAATATTTGAATTATAATTTAATTCCTCTTAAATTTATAAACAATTTAATTTTAATATTTTGTGATGAAAAAATAGTTAAAACTGAACATAGAACAAAATGAGGTTCAAAATTGAAAACAGAATTCATCACTGTTGGTTTGTGAGTGTTTGGTCAAAAACAACACCGTTATGAAGCCTCAACCACCGCCTTTGATGATCTTTGATCCATATTTAGCTTCTGTTTGCCAACGTTTTTTGTGGAGCTTGGTGAGAACTGGTGAGCAGCGATGCCAACTCTGCCGAGTTTTCGGTAGATCTACTGATTCAGGAAATGATCTACCGATATTCCGTTATTATTTTATTTCAAAATTATTAAATTTTTTTGTGCCTTAATTTAAATTTACTTTAATTTAACCTTTTTGTAATATTATAATTAAATTAATCAATTATTTAATCGCTCTTTAAATGCCGCTATTGATATATAAATATATCAAAAATAAAAAATTATCTCAATTTACTTACTCCATTAAATTTATACGTTATTATCGTATTACAATAATGATAATTTAATTTTAAATTTCACGTAATTTTTTGAATTATTACCGAGAAATTTTCTGACCAACATGCATCTTCGTGTGCAATTTATTTTGTTTATAATAGAGAATTAAAAAAAGATTCTTATCATCGGTCTGTGGGACTTATTTGGCTGCTAGGAATGATAAGGATAATAAGTGACACTTGAAAGATTCAATTTCGACTTCCTGACTTATTTGTTTACTATATGAAATTTATACATACCTGCAAATGTAATATAATTAAGTTCTCGATAATCCATCAAATCAAAAGAGATCAATAATTGAGCTAATATTCCTGATATGGCACGACCTGCCAAAATAGCACCTCGTGTATGAGATGTAACTTGTTGGAAATAATCGGTACTAACTTTGGCATAGATATAACTGTAGTAGGCAACTTCTGCACTGGAAAAAGTACCATATATTACCTAAAAAAGAAGATATTTATATTAACTTAAAATTTAATATTTGTGCGCCATTTTGGTTCCGGTGTCATTCAATCGACGCATATTTGTCGTGCAACGTCTCTGAAGTTAGAATATTTGCTAGATACATTTTTGAGAATTTTCAACCATATCTATCAGAAAATTGTTGATTTTAACATAAAAGTCAAACGCAAAACTACAATCGCCCTTGGTAGATATAGACAAGTACCTGGCAAGAACTGAAATCTGGACCCCAAAGTGATTCCGCTCAACTTACCACTTTCGAGTAGAATTACTGGAAAAGGATTAATGGAACAATGGGCCCTCAATTCAAGGGGAGTCATTCTGGTATACCAATGGCTCAAAGAGTGAGAAAGGCTCAGGGTCGGGTATATATAGTACAAGATACAAATCCAATTAAGTCTTGTTGCGTACGCTACATTGTTTCAGGCTGAAGTAATGGCCATACAACACTATGAAACGGATATCATAAGTCAGACCAGCAGCTCTAAAGGTGATAGTTTTGGCACAAATAAGCTTACAGCTAGTGTGGGACTGCATTAGGGCACTGACAAATGCCGCAAGTCGGTTCCAGGACACTCAGGGTTTCGAGGCAATAAGAAGACTAATGAATTGGCCCGAGCGGGTGCTAATATCCCAATACTGACTCAGTGTCTTCTATAAGAGCACTATAGATGTTCAAGTGTTTTAAGAATCGACTCTCCCTAGATGTCCACACATCTTTCATTTGGGTACCATCACACACATGAGCATCCCTGGTAATGAAAGAGCTGACTGTATTGCAAAACAGGCAATAACCAACCAAAACCAAAACATTTTAAAGAGAGGATAATTTTAAAAACTATCTTCTACAACCGTTTGCGAATCCTGATTTGGAATAGATCTTTTGCGAAATCCACCAAATACTGTCAACACTGTTCCAGTCCAGTTCGTGAAGGTAATCTTTGAGACAGAATTATTATTAAAAGATCGAGATTAGAACAAATCCGTTTAATCCCACATACTACGGCAGAAGTGAATCCACCAACCTGTAAATCTTGGAAGTATCCTCTAACTGCTGCGAAACATCTTAATAACTGAATGTGCATCCTATGAGGCTCAACGTTAACATCACAAATTGAAGGGCATTACAAGAAGATTCTACGCTCACATGATCAGTAAGTTAAAATTTGTCTAGAGGTACTTAAATTATTGTATGAAGAGTCAATGAGCTTTGTAGTTAAGACATTTTTCTAAATAAAAAATAAACTTTGTTTTGAAAACATAAAAAAAAGAGTATTATAGAAATCTCACCATGATTTACGTTTTCTTTTTCTTAGAAGAGTGACAAACCATAGTAAAACATACAATGTTTGTTATCATAATAAACACGGAATTTCCAATTATATTGAAAACAATAAAACTTCTTATATTTTATATACTTCTTTTGCAATTTTCTACTAAAGATAAACAATTACAGATTTTTATATTACGCAAGGAATTTAAGGAATTTCCTAAAGATGTTTGTGGTAAATAAACTTATAATCATTCCGTAAGATATGGTAGGTATTTCCCAGCATTATAAAAAGTAAATTGTGAAAAATTATATTAAAATGTATTGATTAAAATAATGTTTGTTGATTTACTGTAGAATCTATATTTTAAAAACAAATCATATCAATGAATGGTTTATTTCTATTAGATATCTTGAAATTTATTAACCAAATCATAAACAAATATTTTCAAGTTATTTTAGTTCAAAACAAATAAGATTATTTGATTTTGTTTTATAATTTTTTTAATTTCCTGTTTGTTAAAGAGCTTTTATATTTTTGACTGTGGTATTATATCCAGGTTGAAATCAAAGCTTTTTTATTACAAAATAATCACAATTTATAAGAAGAAGTTTTTATAGTAGAAAGTTTTTTTTTACTGATTTATAGGTCATATTACTATTAATAAAAAAAAACAGAAAAAAAATCTTCTCTCTCCCGTGATCGATCCCATTACGATAACCCAACAGAACTGTCACAATTAGACGCTTATCCAATTCAGCTACCATCAACTTATATAAAAACTTGTAAAATTGATAATATTTATACACAACATAAATCATATTTAAATTAATACAAATTTCGAAATCTATGTATATGCCCAAACCAGCGTTGCCATACGTCCCGATTTTTAAGTCAAAATTAAATGTCCCGCGCGGGACCGGCTTAATCCCGCTTTCGGGGATAACTTAACCGTTTGTGCAGCTTTAAGGCTACGGCCACATTAGCGTGAATTCACGCTGCTTTTTGACGTGAAAACACGCCAAAAAAATAGGCTATACTGTTTTCAGTTGGGCCGGCCAAACACGGCGTGAATTCCCGCCCGAAAGACGCGTTTTCAAGGTCTCCCGCTCACGAATAGGACTGGTTCCATTTTCGAGCGTCTTTTCACTCTGTCTTGGGTTGACACACTGGCTGGATTTCACGCGGCATTTTGTAGATTGTTTTTTTTGTATTAAAAGTTTATTTATTGAATAAATATATTATATTTTGTATAAATATATATATTTATTAAAATTGTCATGGAGCTTGACAGCGAAATAATTATCATGGAGGTGCAGAAATTCCCCTTTATTTACGATATACACCATAGTGAATATAAAAACCGGGAGTTGAAGAGGGAATCCTGGATAGCTATTTCAACAGCAGTACCTATCTAAAAAAAATTATGAGTACAGTAATGTAGCCACAATACTTTATAAATCTATTGCAACTTGCTTTTATTTTAGAATGTCAACATAATTATTTTGCCATGGTAGTGACACTTCAGGAGAACAAAAGTATTTCTTAAATGTATCTCGTACAGTTTTCCCATTATTACTTCCTCTTATTCCATATGAGGAAATGTTATCTAAGGGACACGACAGTGTATCTTCAAAATTATACCCGTCATGCTTTCTAACAAAATTGTGTAAAACGCAACAAGCTTGAATAATAGTGACAGCAAACTCCACATGGACATCTATGGGGCGATGCAAAATTCGCCACTTATTCGTTAAAATCCCAAATGCACATTCCACATAACGTCGAGCCCTTGACAATCAGTAATTAAATGTTTTTTTTTAAGTCAGGTTCTTAAAGGGATATGGTCTAAGCACATTTTCACTCACTGCAAATGCCTCATCGGCCACAAACACGTACGGCATAATTTTTGTATTTTGTTTGGATATGTCACCACTAATTTTTGAGAGAAGCAGTTCAAAAGAAGGAATGGACATCCGGTAGTATTCAAAAAACTTGTCCGGATTTTCTTTTAATATGTTATGTAGAAGTACGTGTTTTCTTTTTGATAATCGATCTGGATGAATCCAGTATTTTTTATGCCGACGATTAAGACGACGACGATGACGCTGAATGGCAACCATGGCACAAAGTGCATTAACTGCATTTTTATTAAGAGTAATTTTGTTCATTTTTTAATCGCTCTGAATCCCGACACGCGGAGAACTAAAAACCAACGTGTGCAACAAGGGATGAGTCGCTTTTCAAGCGCGTGAAAAACTGCTGGTGTGGCTTATTAGGCGGGAATTCACGCTGCGTGAACGAAACGCAGCTTGAATTCACGCTAATGTGGCCGTAGCCTAAGAAAGTGCGTCCGGATGGCACAGATGGATGTGGACTAGGACTGGCCGTCAGCCCGAGCCCGGCGCTTAAAGACTGGTGTACTGGCTAGAGATGAGAGAGGGGTGTGGTCAAGGAATCTTTCACTCTGTTTTTACCCTGATTACTTAGTACAATTTTCTATTTCGTCGAAACGCACGATTACGTACCAAGGATTAACAGATCCCTATTGTATTTGTTTTAGTGCTTGCTTGGATACATGGTATAGATAATAGTTGTGTTGTGGTAGTGTTATTTTAATTACATTAAACAAACAAAATTAAAGTTTTTCTTAACTGAACTGAATTCTAACGACTGGAGTTTAAAAATGAATAAAGGCGATAGTGATGATTCGGACTGCTCGGTACCGGAAAACATTATACCCAAGAAGAAAGTCAAACTAGGAAAACATCGCTGGACGAAATACAGTACAAATTGGCAGAATGAATATCATTGGTTGTGTGTTGTGCCGTCGGATGAGTATAAAGCTTACTGTAAACTGTGTAAAAAAGAGTTTACTATATCTCATGGTGGATTAAACGATGTATAGCGAAGCATTCAAAAACAACTAGTCACTCGAAGATCTCGAGTTCCCGTGCTGCAAGAAACATAACTAGCTATTTCCAGCTACCAGGTACTTCCACATCTGATCGTGATCTCGATGATATTTTGTACAAAACGTCAGCTGCAGAAATTGCTTCTATATATCACACCGTTAAACATTCGTTAAGCTACAATAGTATGGATTGTTTTCAAAAGTTATTGCCTCTTATGTACGCCGATTCTAAGATAGCTAAAAATGTGAAATGTGGTAGGACAAAAAGTGAAGCAATAGTTTGTGAAGTACTGGCAAAAGAAGCTTTGAAGGAAGCAATTCAAAATTTAAAAAAAGATTTTTTTTTTTAAATTCTACCGATGCAAGCAATAAAGGAAACCGGAGAATGTTTCCGATATGTGTGCGATTTTTTAGTTTGGACAAAGGAATACAAAACAAATTAATAGATTTTGTGGAGAGTAATGACGAAACTGCCGACCAAATAACAAAGGTACTTTGTGATACATTGGATAAAAATAACTTGAAATTATCGCAAATAACATCATATGGTGCTGACAATGCAAATGTTAACTTTGGGACTAATCATTCTGTTTTCACAAATCTCGTTGCCAAAAACGAAAAAATATTAAAAGCTAATTGTTCAGTTCATATCTTGCATAATATGAGCAAATTTGCATGTGATAGATTAGATATCGATGTAGAAGCTATCGTTTTAAAAATATACGGCCATTTCTCACATTCAGCTAAACGTCGTGCAGAATTGATGAAGATTTTTGAAACTACGGAAACGGAGTGGGTTGAATTATTACATCACGTAGACACAAGATTTCTGTCGTTATGTCCTGCTGTTGAGAGAGTAATCAAGGTTTGGCCTGCTTTGAAAAGTTACTTTGTTAAGCAAGAATCATGTGCTAAAGCCATCGAAAAGATTTTTTACTCTGAAGCAGAGGAGACAAAAACTCTATCATATTTGCATTTTGTTTATAATGTAATGAGTGCTTTTGGTGCGGTGGTGAAAGAGTCACAGGGAAATGATATTGTCATAACAGAAATGCATGAGTCATTATGCATCTTTCGCACAAGGTTGACTCAAAGATTAAAGGATGGGTTTTTCGACTTCCAGACAAAACAGATGTTAAATAAATTAGTTGAATCTGAACGGACCAAAGTCATTGAAGACTTCAACGATTTTTACAAAAATTGCCAACAATATTTGGACAAACGTTACAATTTTTCAGACGAAAATATTTTTTCTAAACTTAAATTTATAAACCTGAAACATGAAGTTAGTTTTGACATAATTGAAAATGCTGTTTCGTTAATAAAATTGACAAGCGATATTTTGATGGATAACTTATATGAGGAATTCAACTTGTTAAAACCTTCTTTGGACGTATTAGTGGGAAATTGTAAAGTCTCCACTGCCACCACCGCACAGAAATGGCACCAGCTATTTCAACAATTTTAAAAAAAATATACCAAGAATATGTTTAAACTTGTGTCTTTCATATTAAGTATCCCAACATCAAACTGCTTTCCTGAACGCGTTTTTTCCCAGATAAATTTAAAATGGTCGGATGCTAGAAATAAATGCTCTATAAATTTAATGAAAGCAGAATTACTTATTCAGTTTAATCTAGAGCTATCATGTCAAGAGTTCTTTATCTTTATTAAAGACAAAAAGGAAACTCTAAAAGAAGTTAAATCTTCACAGAAATATCATAAATAATCCTTATAAATAATTGACAACAATTTTCTTTTATTGTAAGTTACAATTTGAAACACCAAATTTTTCTTATGAATAAAACTTTTTTGACTTTAATTTTTGTTTTTTAATTCTAAAACCACACAGACGGACTTAAAATTTCATTCTTTTATTAAAATCCATTTTTATGACTATTTTTGCCATCTTATTGTCAAGTAATCGTATTTTAAAATCAAGTAAATATTTAAATTCGTCTAATTATATACATATTTTACTATGTCCCGCTTTCGATGAAAGAATCCCGCTTTTTTCACCCAAAACTTTCAAAATCCCGACATGGCAAGAAAAAAATCTGGCAACGCTGGCCCAAACACACTTGAGTTCTTAGCTATCCTGAAAATTTCAGAGCTCTAGGTAGTCGGGAAATAGGTTTAAATCCGATTACAAAATTCCACGGAATGACAAAGAGAAGGACAAAGACAAAGAACACGACGAAAATAAAAAAACTTTCTAAAATAGCTGACCCGTCAAACTTAGTACCGCCAATGATTTCCTTTTAGGACTTTTCGTTTATTTTTTTGTTTTTGTTGAATTTATTATTTCCTCTTTTTTTTCCAAGTATTCACTATTTTTTTTTTTTCGTTGTATTTTGTAATTTTTTCAGTTGTTTTTTTTTCAGATGTTTTCGATTTCCCACATTTTTCGTTTATTTCCATTTTTTTCTGATACATTTTTTGATTTTTTCCTATCGTTTTTTGTTTTTTTTATTATTATTTTCTTTTTACTTTAGTTTCTTGTTTGTAACCAGCATTTTACCGATTTTTTACTATTTTTCTTTAATAATAATTTATTTTATCCATAAGACAATACAATTGTATGGGAATCGTCAAAATTGTACATTTAAGTACATTTACATTTACAATCACATATTAAAAAAAAAATTTTAAAAGTTTAAAAATTCTGACATATTATAAAAACACCTATCTAAAAGAAACTCTTTTAATTTTCTTCTAAATAGTTTTATGCTATTAATAGTTTTTATATCAGAAGGTAGTTTATTAAAAAGTTTAGGTCCCATGTAGTTAGGAGCCTTGTATCCAAGAACCAATCGTGCGAAATGTACGTGAAGCTCACTAGCCTGTCGTGTATTGTGTTCATGAATATCATTATTGCGGTCAAATACACACCGATGTTGAAATACATATGCACACAGTTCAAAAATATGTAAACAAGGGAGAGGAAGGATACCAAATTGTTTGAAAAGAGGTTTACACGATTGTCTTTCTGAAATTTTCGCCATACAGCGCAGTACTCTCTTTTGTGCAATAAAAACATTTGCTGCATCAACTGAATTACCCCATAAACACACTCCATATCTGAGCCGAGAATCAATTTGTGCAAAGTAGAGACCGACAAGCTGACTCACCTCCAGCACCTCTCGCAAATTAATGAAAAGGTATCTCAGCGAATTGATTTTCTGACCAAGCGCCTTACAGTGGCTTTTCCAGTTAAGAGACTCATCAATATGAATGCCAAGGAAGCGCACACTTTCGTGCGTACTTTTAAGAAAAGTTTGATCAATAGCAACCCTTAACTGATTTACCTCTTTCTGCCAATTATGAAATCTCACTAATTGTGTTTTATCCACATTAAAAAACAAATCCAAACTATTAAAGTAACTGTTAATTCCTTGAAGGACACTCGAAGCTTTTTCTTTTATTAAGTCATCATTGTTTGCTGAAACAAGTATGGAAAAATCATCTGCATAAGCTACATAGTTGTTTCTACCAATTACTGTGTCTGCCCCATTAACATAAAGAATAAATAGTATGGGTCCCAAGACAGACCCCTGTGGCACACCCATGCTTTGGTTTAACAGACAAGATTCATATGTTTGCAATGTTTTCTTGTTCTCAAAATTGATTGTAACATATTGATTTCGATTTTTAAGGAACGTTGAGACCCATTCCAAAGCAACTTCTCTTATACCGTACGTCTCAAGAACAGTCAGCAAAGATTCATGGTTGACACAATCAAATGCCCTGCTTAGATCGCATAGAATCGCAACAGGACACTCGCCAGCCTCAAGGTAATCGATTATTTGATTATAAAATGAAAGCATAGCTGTTGCAGTAGATTTTTCCATACTAAAACCGTGCTGCTTTTCTGTAATGATTTTATGTTTATCACAGAACAGTAAAAGACGATCCAAGAAAGCGTATTCAAAAACTTTCGAGAGACTACAAGGAATGGTCACAGGTCTATAGTTTTCCACCAACATTGGATCTTTCTTTTTAAACAGCGGCAAAACTTTACCAGTCAATAATTGAGGGGGAAAATGCCTTTTTATAATTTTGACAAGTAAAGTGACATTTTTCAAAACTGCTGTCAGTTTTGAAAGTCATTACTTTTCATAACTAGTTTTGAAAAGTAAAACTTTACGTAACTAGTTTTGAAAAGTTCATTTCAAAACAAGTTACGAAAAATATAAAGCAAATATAAGTAAACAACTAAGAAATATTTTATACTAACTTTATTAAAGAAATATTTAAAAGCAGACATTTTTAAACAAAAAATTAAATAAGTAGGTATACTTAATATTTAGGTAAATCAGAAACTTACCTTTTAATTATATCTGTATTAAATAGAATTGTCATTAGAAAGGTGTCAATGCAAAATAAACACGAGAACTAGATGTATTGTTTTTAATTATTATTAGATAATTATGATTTTCTTTAATTATGGAATTTCGTCAAAATTATAAAAAATCTTGTACGGAACTCGTTATAAAACGCCATTTTGTTTAACTCGTGTTCATTTGCAGCACTCGCTACGCTCTTGCTGCAACATCACACTCGTTAAACAAAATTGGACTTTTCATAACTCGTTACGTAAATAACTATTTTCAAATGACATATTTACAAGGTATGTTAGTGGAACTATAATATCCTCTAAACATTTTTTTAAAACAAAGTTAGGTATTTCATCTGCACCAGATGACCTTTTATTTTTAAGTTTCCTATTTAATAAGTTTAATAGCTCAGCTTCAGTAAAAGGTGCCAAAAATATCGAATTCGTCATTGATACCTGATTGTTATTAATTTTATTACCTAATCTATCTATATTGTTAACCAATTCGATTGGTGCCTTAATAAAAAATTCATTAATATAATTAGCTATCTCAAAGGGCTCTTTCAAAATGTCTTCACCCTTTTTAATAGTAATATATTTAGTAATCTTGGGTTTGTTGGTTAATTCTGATACTACTTTCCATGAAGCTTTAGCAACATTGTCCGGATTGATAATACAATTTTGGTAGTATTGCTTCTTTTTAAAATTTAAAAGATTTGAATGTGTAATCTTAGCTTCCTTATAGAAGACTTTAAAATTTGGATTTGTTCTTTGTAACGCAAATAGATCATTTAACTTTGCACTTGATACACGCACATCATTATCTACCCACTTTTTTTTTAACATAAAATCTTCGTTTGGGAAAGCATGCATTAAAATAATATAATAGTTCGGTATAAAATATACTAAAAACTTCATTAAAATTACTATTATCATATATGCGTGACCAGTTTCCATAAGCAAGTGAAGATTTAAAAGAAGTTATGTTTTCTTCGCTGAAACACCTTTTTTCACATATTTCTTGCAAACTGCTACCGTACCCCATTAAACCTAATTCTAAAAATACAGAACGGTGATCAGAAATCTCATTGTCAAGAACACAGCACGTATAATCGTTCCCAGTCGAACTTAAAAATATTTGATCTATTGTGGTACAGGTGTTAATGGTAACACGAGTAGGCCATTTTACAATATGTATAAGATTATAACTTGACAAAAGAGTGCACAACTCTTCAAAATGACAATTTGTATTCCTATCAAAATTGAAATCACCATTCAGAATGAAATTAATGTTGGGTTTATATAATTCATCAAAAACTTCTGTAATGCGATTAAAAAATAAATTTTTATCGCCACATGGTGCCCGATAGCAGTTTACAATTAAATTGGTTTGTCTATTAAAAATAAAACTGACAGCACAAATTTCAAAATGTTGTTCAACACAATATTTTTCCAACTCAATTACTTTAACATTATTAAAATTTCTTATCCAAATACTTACCCCCTCACATTTTAAAGTAGGACGACAATAAAAAGTTATTAGTTTAAAATTATTAATGTATAATAAAGTGAGCAGATCCTCCCTCACTCCCAATTCACAAATGCACAATATATTTAAGTTCTGAAATAAACTTATGTCACTTTCTAGAAAGTTAATTTTGGTTTGACTAATGGTATTAATATTTAATAATAGCAGTTCCGGATTGTACCTTAAATTCTCACCTGAGTGTCCACCGTTCGTTTGAATAAAAAACGGCTCACGCAAGCTCCATATGGCTAAATGTCTGCATTCATTGCGGTCTTGAAACTATTGGCAAAGATGCACACTTTAAATGAACTATATACATTTGGAAGTTTTGAATTCAGCTGTTCACATTTGATCTCCGGCAGAAGAGGGTTTATTAACTCGATCAACTGCTCGCTCGTAGTTTTAGGATTCAACCGAAAAACATGTAAGTACATTACCTCCAGGACACCAGTAACCTCTGAAGACTCTTTATTGTTCCCAACAAGCAGTTGGCGTTTACGAGAGTTTCTCTTCGTAACTGTGATCCATTCTTCCTTTTTGGATGTTTGAGCATTGTTGGTTGGAGAATCCTGTGCGGCCCTTCCTTTATCCGCATTCCCTTCTACTTGCTTGGATGTCTGGTGGGCATTATTGTTAGGAGGATTAATATATTTGTTTAGTTGGACCTTAGTCTGCACCTCAGTTATAGCTAAAGATACCTCATTTTCCGAAACTGTATTGCCAACCTGTACTGTAGAACTTGGTGTAATTTTGTTTTGAGAAGGTTGTTTTTTCTTATCCACATTCTTGCCATTATTAACTACATGAATATGCTTATCATCTGCCTTCACATTATTACTTGAAAAGATCTGATGATTTAGCAAATTAATTTTTTCTTGAAGTTCACTAATTATCATATCTTTTTGTTTAATAATATAATTGAAAATGCTTATGTCAATTTTCTTCTCACTACCAGCTATTTCGTATATAGTATCGAAAAAAGCAGCATCAATGTCCGTCATCTTGTTTTTCCCGATTTTTTCAAAGGTAATACCACGAGTCCTTAAAATTTTATCGATAAATTTTTAGTTTCCACGAAAACTTTTTTATTTGGCAAAAATACGAAAACAAACTGAAATGTGATAAAATCACGAGTCCGTAGGACGAGTGATTTTATCATATTCAGTTTGTTTGAGTAGTTTTGCCTAAAATAAAAAAGTTTGAGTCTGGAAAATAAAAATTTATCTAGTAAAATTTTACAGGACGAGTGGTATTTGAAAAGATTATTTTTTGAACCATTCTGAAGAAAAACTAGGATACGTGTATTTTGTGTTGCCTACCTATGATCTAATTTATTAAAACATTAATAATCAAGAGAAAGAAAGGAAGTGGGTTTACACAGAATAATATTTAATAAATATATTATTATTTTAAGAGAAAATACTTATAATCTTTTGATCTTTCAATAACTTTAATAAAAAATTCGACAAACTACCCTTCCTATTATCTTATCCTGTTGGTACACTATTGACAGTTGTCAGTTGTCGTGAGCGTCGTGAAAACAGGGTTATAATTTGAATAAATATTTATTTTTATACCTATTTATACAATTATATTATTAAAGAGAAAATTACCAAAATAAAAATTATTAGGTATATCTATTTAAAGTTTACCTACAAGACCACATTTGGCTGTAGGCATATAAAAGTTTTAAATGCATGCAGAACCAGGAAGCAGGTTAGTTTTAAAGTACCTACATATTTGATTTTTCATTATCGTTTAGAATTGTGATAATAATAATAACAAAATATATTTCAGAATATTTAGATAATATAAATGAATGTTGATTTATAGTAAAGTACTTATAAACACGAAAATTGATTGTTCAATATTGTTATTGAATTTTTGACAGTTCTATAATTTTATCAATAGTAGTAAAACCACTAGTGGTTTTATCAATATAAACCGGAATGATTGGCTAGATTTAGCATAAAACATTGAAGATTAAGCGTTTTCATTGGACGAAATCACAAAATTGTGATATTTTGACAGGTGAAAAAAATAATCTCTAAAAAATACAATTTTTTGTTTTGTCCAAGTTTTCCGTCTATTCATTTTTCCTATATCTTTGTTTTTCATTTTTTTTGTTTTTCTTCTATTTCTATGTTTTTCCCCAGTTTTGCTGGTTTTTCCTTTTTTTTTCGAATTTTTTGATGCAATTTTCGCAATTAAGTTTTTTTTTATTTATTATTCGTTTTCATCGTGTTTTTCTCATTTTTTGCCTTTTTCACAATTTATGCGATTTTTTTTATTTTTCGATTCTATTTTGATGTTATGCTGTTTTTTGGTTCCATCTTATTTTTTTGTATATTCATTTTTTTTATCGATTTTTCACATTATGGTATTTTTTATAATCGATTGATTTTTTTTTTCTGTTTTTGTTAGTTTTATCATATTTTCTTGTTAAAGTAAAACTTCTTTAGGCGCGACTAGAGGGTAACTCAGATTTTTTCTGACGGAAGTAACGGTGTGACGTCAGCTATGGGAGGAGCTTAAAAACCTTTCCAAACAAAACAAATTTACATTGACATTTTAGTGGAATTGCGGTTATGGTTTGTTTAGAAGTTTATAAATTTTATTATGGTAATCTTGTAATTAATTATATATTCTTTAACTATTAGATACTATTCTGTTCGAGTAAAAATGGAGTTGTATTAAAATCTTCTTTCGGTTTCAAATACATTAAAGGTATTTAGAGAGTAAAATCTATGTTTCACATTTTAGTTATCATAAACCTATTATTTCATATATAAAAAAATAATGATAACTTTCAAATTCCTATTTCTAATCTATACTAATATTATAAAGCTGAAGAGTTTGTTTGTTTGTTTGTTTGTTTGTTTGAACGCGCTAATCTCAGGAACTACTGGTTCGAATGGAAAAATTCTTTTTGTGTTGAATAGACCATTTATCGAGGAAGGCTTTAGGCTATAAAACATCACGACGCAACTATTAGGAGCGAAGAAGTAATGGAAAATGTGAAAAAAACGGGGGAAATTATTGATCCTTGGGGGCTTATATTGCGTGCGCTGCAAAAACGGATCAAGATACCAAAAATATATTTATGAAAGAATTATTCCTTTTGAAATGATCTAAAAAAATGTCCGGGACAGTATATGTCTATCTTTTAAGATTAACTCACTAGAACCGTTTTTATGGTAATCAAATTTGGTCGAAATTAATGCGTTATTTGTTAAGAGTTGTATCAACGTAATAATATTAATCTTTATCCAAATAAATGTGTTGTTGATTAAGAGTATTTAATTTTGAACAAAATTGTCTTTAACATCACTTAATTTCAACGAACATCTTAGAAGATATTACAAGATTAAAATAACTAGCACGCCACCGTAAGGTGGCGCAGTTATTATCTCATAGGTATATTTAAACGAGAATTTCTTACTAAATTAAGTACTATAAAGCCACCGTACGGTGGTGCAGTGGATATCTTATATAAAATATCTAATATAAAAAAATCATTGAAAACAAAAAAAGCAAAATGGTAAAAATTTGAAAAAATGAAAAATGGAAAAAAAGTGTTATGCGGTACAAAGTCCGCCGGAACAGCTAGTGAATAATATAAATATAAAATTATATCATTTTTTGTAAAGTATATTAGACAACTAGCAGCCCGCCCCGGCTTTGCACGGGGATTAAAGAAAAATAACAAAAGCCATTAAATTTATTGGGTCAACGCTTCCCTGTAAACAATATTACATCTTGTTTTATTTTCTGGCAGCAAAATAAATTGATTTTCAGGTGCCCCGCCTTAGGCGGTTGGCCATGAGGAAAACCGATCCCTACTAATTGGAAGGTTTGACCTTGAGACTTATTATTAGTAAAAGCGAAAGATGTTTTGATAGGAAATTGAAGCGGTTTAAATGAATTTGGTAGATCAGTTGGGATCATCGGTATCCTCAGTGTATGAGCTAGTTGACCAACTGGTGGTTCAGTTATAATGGTTGCTACAACTTAATTGTCCTTTAATTCCTTTATAAGTATATAGCCTCGTCCCATTGCACATGCTAAATTTGTGATATCTGTCGTGATTATGAAATAAGTTATTTTGATAAGGATTAATACCAAGATAAAAACTTTCAAAAAAAATAAAAAATAGTTATTGTGACGTAACTATAACAGTTAGACATATGCTGTCGCGGCATTTTTTGTAGATATTTATATATTCTTCAAAATCGTAATACATTATTTTATTCTATAATCAATAGTATTTTCAGCGCACGCGATGTAAGAATTTTAAGGTCATTTTTGGTTACATTAATGGCATTTTAGTAAGGATCCCTATTTTTTTTGAAAATGAAACATAGCCTATGTCACTCGGGAATAGTGTAGCTTGCCAACAGTGAAAAAATTTTTGAAATCGGTCCAGTAATTTCAAACAAACAAACAAAAAATCAAACCTTTCCTCTTTATAATATTAGTGTAGATAAATATAATTGAATTGTAAATTTAATATTTATTTTGCGATACGTACGTCAAATAAATTTTACTTCAATCACGCGTAAAGGTTTCACGCACACTCTTTTTTTTCCAAGTTTCCACAATTTTTTTTCGTATTTTTTTTTTCAGGATTTGTCACTTTTTTCAGTTGTTTTTTGATTTCTCACATTTTCTTTTTTTTTATTTTTTCTACTATTTTTCATTTTACTTTAGTTCCTCGTTTGTAACCAGTTTTTTACCCGTAAGTAAATATTTATCCTTGTTTTTTCGGTTTCTCTTTTTTGATTTCCACATTTTTTTTCCTATAGTTTTTTTCTTGTTTATCCATCTTTACTGTTTTCTCTTTTATTTGTCTATTTTCTTTTTATTTTTTCAAAAGCTTTCATTTCGTTCTAACAATTTTTGTTTATTTCCATTTTTTTTCAAAATTTTTTAAGAAAGTAAGTTTCTGAACACGGTGAGCAGGAAGTACCTAATTTTAAATTGCAAAAAAATGAAAAAAAGTCATTTTCAATTTAAATTAAAATTCTAGCTGTTCCTGATTGAAGATTATCAAATTTTTAGATTTTTTTTTAAGTAAAATTGGTGATATATAAAATATTTAATAATCAACATGATTTAAAACTAGCTGATGACACATTTTCAATAAATAAGAAATTAAACTATAAAAGAAAATGTATTGATATGGATTTTTCTCTGGGCGCACTCTGTCTGTGATTTTCCGGAAGTGTGAATCGCCTTTAAGGAAATCGGTTGCTAAGATTTGATTTTTTATGAGAATTTCCCTTATCTTGATCATCTAGCAAACCAGAAGTAGCTAATATTTCAATTTAAATTGATTTTGACTCTATTTATAACGGTGTCACGAAAAATGGTCGCCGAAATTTGGTCGCGCGAAATAATCTCGCACACAAATAAGCGCATGCACAAATGTCGCTGACGAAAAATGGTCGCCAATGAAAAATGGTCGCGCACAAATAAGTGTATGCAAAAATGTCGCCAACGAAAAATTATAATGGAAGGTATTAGAACTATCAAATTTAAAAGAAAATTAGTGCTATGCAGGAGCAATTTCCTGAAGTGAAGGTTCGCGGATGCTTTTTTCACTTTACCCAATGTTTATGGAGAAATATGCAAGGAACGGGATTACAACAACGCTATATAGAGGACGCTGATTTTGCACTCCAACTTCGACATTTAGCCGCCTTAGCCTTTGTTCCCGAAGAAAATGTCATAGAAATATTTGAGCAATTATGGACAGTGAATTTTTCACTGAAAATCAAAATAATTTACTGCCACTAATTAATTATTTTGAAGATGTGTGGATAGGTCGTTTGGACCGAAGACATCAAAGAATGCAGCCACAATTTCAAATTATTTTTTATAATTGTTTCAATTCTGTCCGCAAAGACATACATCGGACCAATAATGCTGTGAAGGGATGGCATAACAGTTTTTCTTCAGTATTAAATGCCGTTCATTCAAATATATGGAAATTTATGAAAGCATTACAAAAAGAAGAAAACCTAAATAGATTAAAAATTGAGCAATATATAGGTGGACACGAACAAACGCATAGAAAAATTTATAAGGACACAGCAAAAAGAATTAAATTAATTTGTGAAGTTTATGGCAATCGACCAAATCTGGAATATTTAAAAGGCATTGCTTTTACAACTTTACTCTGCAAAAATAAATTGTAAATAAGTACGTACTAGACAAGTGAAATTGAAAAATTGACAAGGGCTTTTTAAGACGTAAAACATAACATTTGACTGTTGTTACGGTAAACCCACGGAGCCGGACATTTGGGCGCGGCCGTTCGGGCTCGGCCGTTCGGGCGCCGCCGTTCGGGCGCGGGGACACTTGGGCGCGGCCGTTCGGGCGCGAAATTTTATATATTAATATAATAGATTTATTAAAGATATAAAGAGTATTATACAGACAATTATTGGCTATCGACCGAAGTCCCTCTATCACATGTATTATAAATATTATAAAATTCCAAAGAAAATTGTTTGGAATTTAAACAATTTTTATTAAAAAATTCTTCTAGGTAATAAATAATTAATCCTTTATTCCTAAAATAAAAATGTTTGGATGTTAAAAATTTATTCTTCTAGGTAATAAATTAATCCCTTATCCTCAAAGCAAGGGTATAATTGTTTTACTTAGAAATAGCGATGTTCGATACATCAGAAAGTATCGATATTTGTATCAATACATATCAAACAGAAATATGTCGATATGCAAATATATCGTATTAAAAAGTATCGATATAGGAAATATCGATATTTGCTATATTGCACACATTGCATGTACAGTGTTACATTATACATTTCAATACAAGCTAAGTTTAGAGGATAACATATGTTTACAAAATCGCGGATTAGGGATATTAGGGGGTGGATAAAATATTAAAATATTACAGAAAATATTCCAAAGGGATTGGTCACCGAAAATGGGCGTGTAAATTTTTGAATATAACCAACGTGATTAACTATGTTACCTACAGTTGTTTCTTGCAAACAACAATCCCCTATAAACAAGGATTGAAAATTCCCAAGAATCATTAATTCCTTTACGGCCAAAATTTTCAAAATATCATAAACAAATAAATGTGTCAAATATGAAAAGTATCTACAATTTCTAATAACTGAAGGACCAAATCTTTATGACATAATATGCAATAAAATAAGAAAAAATACGTGACAATAATAATTTTATAATAAAACAAAATCATAAAATAAAATTTAAACTAACTAAAATAAATTAATTTTATTAAACATAACGGCAGGTTACAAACAGTGTTGTCTTAGAAATCTTCAACACTTAAAATTTATTATCTAAGTTGGTGAGAAGGGGATGAAAAATAGTTCAAAAGTACTTTTCCGGACAGCTAACGAAAAATATCACTTTATATTCGAAAAAAAAATATTTAAATGAAAAATGTAGACCACAATTTGCACTTTCAGATTTTAATCCAAGCAATGTATTTATTATTTTGTTTTTATACGAATATTATCATGACACATAAAATTTCGCGCCCGAACGACCGCGCCCGAACGGCCGCGCCCGGCTGTCCCCGCGCCCCAACGGCATTGCGCCCGAACGACGGCGCCCGAACGGCCGCGCCCAAACGGCCGCGCCCAAACGGCCGCGCCCGAATGTCCTAGACCGGTAAACCCATTGTCTTCATTTAAAGGCGATTAGATTAGAAGTAATAATATATATTTTTAACAAAAGGGCCTTATTCATAGAATCGTATCTAGATAGTTATTCTTATTTATTATTAGAATTAGGAATAATTCATTAAGCTGATTGTCAATGGATTTACTTTTAGGCTTTCTTTTTTGCGGGAATTTTATATTATATGAATATTACTAAAATAACTCACTTTAAACAAATTTAATTATGAAAAATTGTAAATTAAAGTAAAAGGAATCAAATTATTATTTGATAATATGGTCAGTGTACGAAACGAGAAGCAGAAATATACATAATTTATCCAGTGTACGAAACGAGAATTATTCAGGCAAATTTTTGCCGTGTACGAAACGAGAGTGTACGAAACAAGAAAACACATTTTAAACACACCAGGTACTCTTTACCTGCCAGTCCTAATCCTGGATGAAGTGTGAAGGAAAGATAAAATTTTAAAGGGACATTAAAAAAGATTAGAACGGTTTTGGTAAGAGTATTTAAAAGGGATTATAATAAAATACTAATTATAATTTTTTGTTGGCGTCATTTTTGCATGCGCTCATTTGTGCGCGACCATTTCTCGTTGGCGACAATTTTTCGCCGGCGACATTTTTGCATTCGCTCATTTGTGCACTACATTATTTCGCGCGACCAAATTTCTGCGACCAATTTTCGTAGAACCATTTTTAACTATCAATTTTTATTTTTTTAAATATAAAGTTAAAATATAAAAATTATTGATTTTTAAAGATCCTTCTATTAAATTATTTTCTAAAAATTCTTTTTATTTTAAATATCGATTAAAAGACAATCTTACAACAAGATTTTAGTTATTTATTTTACAATAAACCATTCTATAAATAAATTTGTTAAATAGGCTTAGTTAAGAATTTCATATATAAAATAACCATATAGTTCAATTATTGTAACTGCCCGTCTGTCCTTGGCCTTCAATCGCGAATCTAAGCTTTTAAATTTTAGCCGACTATTCAAATATATTTGCAAGGTTAACTTGCTTTAATTTTGTTTTTGTTTAACAATAGTAGGTAGAGCATTTTTTACAAAATATATAATATTGAACTGTGGGAGGTATTTTAAAATCATTAGTTAGTGAAAAAATAATTTAAACAAATATTATATAACCACTATGTTAATTTTCTTATACCAGTTAAGTTTTTACAATAAACAAAATGAACAATATCAAACTTAAAAAAATTCCTTAGTAAAATTTTATTTCAGACATATTCTCATGAATTTCTATTAAATTTAGAAACCAGAATTGCAAGAATTAGCAATGAGGAAATTTTTTTATCTTTATTTTTATGCGGAAGTAATCATCAATCATCATTATCATCAACGCATCTTATTTCCTAGTGGAATGTTTGGCGCTCTTCTACATAGAGCTATTTGATTCGTTTAACGCGCTGAATTAGTCCGTATTTTTTATGGTTCTTTTCACAAATTATTATGCAACTTGGCTTTCTTTACGATTTTCTTCCATTCTTTTCTATTTTTGCATAATTCCCTCCAGTTTCTCACTATCATTGCGTTAATATCAATAATAATATCAATAGCTTTATCGAGATTTCCGAGTGGGTGGCAATCCAGTTTTGTAATACCAATTCATAAAACTGGCCAAAAAAATCTAATTAATAACTATAGACCTATATCAATTTTGTCAACAATCCCAAAACTGTTTGAAAAACTAATTGTGCCCTACTTATCTTGGCACTGTAAAAATATTATTTCTCCTAGGCAACACGGATTTATGGAAAATAAATCAACGACCACGAATCTTCTTATTTACACAAATGAAATAATAAATAATTTGGAAAATGGTTTTCAGGTGGATTCCATCTACCTCGATTTCTCGAAGGCTTTTGACAAGGTAAACCATAGGATTCACCTTAGTAAGCTTCAGACAATGGGTTTTCCTGATTATTTACTAAATTGGATCAAAAGCTACCTTAGTAACCGCACTCAAATTGTTAAAATAGGGAATTATCAATCGGACTGTTTTACTGTCACTTCCGGTGTTCCACAGGGCTCCCATTTGGGACCTCTTCTTTTTAACCTCTTTATAAATGATATTGGTAATTGTATTAACAATAGTAATTATTTGCTATTCGCGGACGACCTGAAATTGTTTATGAAAATCTCATGCATAGAAGATTGTGCTAAAGTGCAAGAAGATCTGAGGTCATTATTTATTTGGTGTACTCATAATGATATGATATTAAATTCTTCCAAGTGTTTATGTATTTCGTTCACTAAACGTATGACAGCTCTTGAATATAATTATAGGGTAAACAATAAAATCATTAATAGGGTACAAGAAACCAGAGACCTCGGTGTCATATTTGAAAGTTCATTATCATTTATTCCTCATATTAATTTTATAGTTAACACGTCTTTAAAAATGCTTGGTTTCATAAATCGACACTCTGCCGATTTCACAACTCATTCAATGCGATTAATATACTTATCATTCGTTAGATCAATCCTGGAGTATGCATCTGTTATTTGGTCAGCAAAATAGAATCAGTCCAAAATAAATTTTTAAGATCATGTGCATTTAAACTTGGTGTTAATAAAAGCTATGACCAATTAAGAAGCCAATTGGCCTTACCGAAACTACAAATTAGGCGTGATTTATTAGATTTGATGACATTACATAGGATAATAAATGGCACTGTAAATTGTCCCGATATCCTGTCTTCCATATATTTTAAGGTACCTTTAAGATCTACTCGCAATATAGTTTTATTTGAAATACCCACTTGTACATCTAATTTTAGTTACAACAATCCCTTACGAAGATGCATGCGTCTATGTAATAATAATTATAAGAGCTGTGATATAATAGGTTCGTCGACTAAAATAGTTTTAAAAACCAATGTTTACGCCTTTTATGCAACAACTTGTAGTACTCGTTCATTCTATGATCTATATATGTGTGTATATATATGTTAGTTTTGTTAGACTTTTGTGTCTTATACTTTTATATCTTTTATACATATGTATTTTGCTAAGTGTTAAGTTAAAATAAATAAATAAATATCTCTATCGACCTAATCCTCTCATCTTTCTTTCAGTTTTTCTTACTCTGGTTTCCATCGAATGACTTTCGTCTCTTTATGTGTCCTCTCCTTTTCTTAGTCTTTGCGTATTAATAAATCTGACAATATCTTCTCCTATCTCTTATTTCATGATTCCTTCTACTTCTCATTTCCCTGTTTTCTATTTTTATTGGGCCCACGATTCTCCTAATGATCTTCCTCTCAAATATTCTTAGTCTGTATCTCCAATACGTTCCATTTCCTGCTATTATTCGTCACTTCTCACATTTTTTCCATTCACTATCAGTCCAAAGTATTTAAATTGTTGAAGCTTTTCAAAAGTGTAATTTCCTATTTTGTTATTATCTTTTCTAGTGCATATTAGGTAGGTATTTTGTTTTTCCTTGATTTCTTCAGTGTTGTTTACTTCTATTAGTTTCTCCTCAAAGGTACTCTCATTGGTCTTTTATTTCCTGTACTTTTAACTCTTCTAGGTTTCATCTTTTTTATTTCTCCTGTTACTAGTAGCTGCGTTTGTCCCCCTATATGATCTATATTACGCGGATGTTTATTTTTTCATTTCGAATTTGTCTAATTTATAAATTAGATTCCTAACAAAATCTTGGAGATTAATCAAGGGTAATATAACAAGACCTTGATTATAGTCGGCTATTTTTGTGGTATCTAGATTACGAGAATATTTTAGTATCAATTTGTTGAGACATAATTTGACATTAATAATCTGATTAAAGCCCGAGAGCTTTAGCTCGAGGGCTTTAATCTTTGATTATTAATGTCAAATTATGTCGAAACAAATTGTAAAATTTTCGAGAAATTGAGCAACAACAAAAATAGCAGAATATTAATCAAGGTCGTGTTATATTTAGGAAGATTATTTCCTGAGAAGACAAATTTTTGACATTTATATTTGACGTGACTATTTCTCTAGTGCAATAGTCGCTGATATTGTTCTAGTGCAATAGTCGCTGATATTTGATTCTGATTGGTCCGATTTCAAAAAATTATGACATTCTATTGGTTAATTTGAATCGAAGGAAATAATCAAAGAAATATTTATTAAAAGACATTTGTACTATTTTTGTCATAAAATACGTCAGTTACGGCTCGTACCCCGATATAAATAGATATAGTCAGATAAGTAAATTTCCATATACATAATTAGAAATTATTTATGATTATTTTCAAATGTGGAAAGGAATCGAAAAATGTGTTTTTAATATTATTTTTTCAATTTAATTTTTATTGCTTCAGTGTTTATATAAACTATAAATAAATAGAATTAATTTTTGTTATAATAAAAAAAAGTATACAGGATAGGATACAAGGTATATCCGAATTACAGAAGTGCAATGTTTGTGGGTTCTAGTTCCTAGGATTTAGGACCCTGTTATAGGACTTGATGTTCCATTTCAGGGATGGATGGTGGAGTTTGGGACGGAGTCAGTATCAGTCGCTGTCGGTGCCATTTCAGGATCGTTACTGTTTTTTTTTTTTGTTTTCTGGATCCTGAAACGTGCCCAAACTGAATCATTTGGCCAGGACGAAGGGAACCACAGAAACTTTCGTCAAGGGCTCATTTTTGTTTTGTATAATCCTGTATCTACCTGTAAGAGAGAGCTCTTTTCAATAAGTTCGAGTTCTGTAGGAAGGTCCCTGTCTACGGTTCGAAGGAGCCTTAATGAGGGAAGTGGCATCTTTTTCTACGGAGAGTCCTCCATTCCAGTGGGTATGGAGGGTCCTCTGGGTTGTGATATTTTGAAGATGAGGAATATCACTAGCGTAGATAGTGTAGTTTTTAGATTCATTAGTTTTTTCGAAATATTATGAGTTTAGTAATCTCAACAAGAAATTTCTTATTATCAGATTTCGTCCTATGACAGCACAAAAAAGTGGGTCAGCCACAAGTAGTGGACGCAGCATTTTTTGAAATAATAAAAAATTGTAAACAAATACTCCGGAAAGAGTTATTATATTTTTATGGGATATTAACTCTCATATATCACCACGTGTATATAATATTAGTTCTAACAACATAATTTTTTATAGCTAAATGGTTCCAATCCGTAAATATTTCATTAATGCGTAAACTCGCAAATATTTATTGCTTGCTTAAGTTATATTACAAACATAATATTGATTTAAAAAACAAAATTCTATACAGGGTGTTAATTAATGATAAATTCAAAAAGAAATGATCGCATAAACATTTGTTCATTAATCATGAAGAAGTTCATGAATTTATTTAAGATCACTATTTTATATGCAATTTTGTGGCTTTGTCAAACCTTCCATCCAATTTTCTAATGCGACAAAGATACCATATTGGGACTAAGCCAAAATGCCTTGAAATGGAATATGAATGGCTCTAAAACAGATAAAGGAACAGGAGCAGGGGTTTTTTGACCTAGAGCCAAGCATTTTTCAAGCGGAAATTAGTGCCAATGAAAGATGTGTAGAAAGGAACTATCGTAGACAAAAGATTATCATTATGTTAGATAGTCTAGCAGCCATCAAAGCTCTGAACTCACACTCAATCAGTTCAATGATGGTTTCGGATTGCCTAGCCAAATTAAATGAACTAGACCAAAACAACACTGTGGCCCTCTTATGGGAATTGAACGAAACGAAACAGCACATAAGCTGTGAGAAAAAGAAGCAGAAGCTTTGGGATCAGAACAATTTTGTGGAAAAACTAACGAAAGAAGTGGATAGAGAACTAGAACGATCTGGAAAACTATAACCAGAAGAGATCTTTTAGCTGTCTAAACCATAGTAAAAACATCCTCCGTATCATAACGGGAACTGCCGATTAAGAGGAGACGAAGAAACTAGGATTGGTAGATAAAGCAAAGTGCAAATTCTTTGAGGAAGAAGATGAGACCTCAATATACATACTCTCAGAATGCATTGCAGGGTCAGATACCTAGGATCATACAAAATAGAAGAGAAAGAGGCCAATGATATCCTAAACTTTCTAAGAAAGATATGACTACAAGAGATACTATAAATTTGAGAATTATAGTACGAAAAGGGGGACACAAAAGATTTTCCAGGTCACAGGTGAATCTGTCACCCCTAAATTTGCTCATACATCATACATCATCGCGAAGAAGACCTTGAATAAATTCGTGAATTTGTTGGTCAAACGATAAAATTCTACATGTAATACTGATACAACCAGACCCTTCAGCATACAGGCCAGTGCCGTTACTTCAGATTTGCAAGTTGTGGGATCAAAAATGCTATCAACAGCATGAGATTAACATTAACAATGGCTGACTATGTTCAAAACACATCGCAGATGATCGTTTTTGCAATAAGGAAAAAATGTTGCGCTTACCAAAAAGAAATGGAAGTTGATAGTTTATGCTATTCCTTCACTTAACCCAACAATTTATTAAATATGAGCTTTTAACCGAGATGACGCTCCCCTGAAAACAATTTTGAAATTGCAATGACCACAGATGAATCAAGGGACTAACAACTCGTATTAATTAATCGGGAGTAGGCCTAAAGTGTGCCGATGAAATTTTTTGGCGCTCACTGACTTCGTTATATTGAAGTGGGTGCGGACTTTTGCACTCCTGAATTCCAGAAAACAATTAAGGTTGACGCCTTTTTTAGCCAGTCCGGTCCTGGGTAAATTTATTTAGTTAATTCGTAAATATTTGAATATTTCATAAATGCGTAAACTGGTAAATAATTGTAAATATTTATGGCATACTAAAGTTATATTAAAAAACATAATATTGATTTAAACGCCAGTATTATATACAGGGTGTTAAATAATGATAAATTCAAATTGAAATGTTCACATAAACAGCTGTTCTTATTTTCGAGATGCAGTTGTTAAATAATTTATTATTTATGGAATGTTATTAATTCTCATATATTATTATATGTATCTATAACTTCTAACAATATAAATATATATATTGTTATGGTATTAAATGAAAACAGAAGATATAAAAACAATGAATGACAAATCAATAATTTATAATGACCATGAAACCCAATCTCCTGAGATAAAAGTTATGGGGGATTATAAACAGTTTAAACCTGAAAATGAAGACACACATCTATTAAAAGAAATGTCTGACAGAAATATAAATAAAAATAAACCTATGTGTCGATATAAAGAAAAAATTATTTGTCAATACATTATACAGGAAGGAAAAAGTAAAAATAAATATTATAAAGAATATGAGACATATAAAAACAAAATGAAACAAGAATATGAAATTATGAAATTAAAATTAAATAATGAATATGAAGAGGATAAGAAGAATGAAAAAGATAAATATTATAAAAGTGAAGAAATAAAATATGAAAATGAAAAATATGAAGTTGATGAAAATAAATATAAAAATGAATTATATTATTATATTAATAAAATTAAATATAAAACTGAATCTAAGTATGACAATGAGAATAAAAGAAAGTTTAAGAATAAAACATACGAAGATGATGATATAAATTATTTTGAAATATGTAATAAGATTAAAACAAGATTAAAGAAGATTTGGAAGGATATAATGTATAATTATAAAAAAAGAAAAAAAAAAGTTAATTAAAAGAAAATAGGATTGATATAAAATTAAGATAAAAATTTAAAATAAATAGGAAAATAAATAATGGGAAAATATCAGAAAAAGGGGGACGAAATTAATAAAATAAAATAAATAAAAGTTATAAAATTAAATAAAAAAATATAGGAATAATGAATGTTAGATATAGATAAATAAAAATTGAATTGGAAGTAAATTTAATAAAAATAAAATGTATCTTAAAAGAAAATTTTATTTTTTAAATTTAGGGGGATTTGTTATGATATTAACTAGTTGGTTTTTATGTATAGTGTAAATAGGTTTAAGACTAACGAGATATAAAAATTTGATAATGTCAATCTATGGAAGTTATCAAGTAATGATAGAAAATAATTGAAAAAAAAGGGTATAAAAGGGGTTGCTACGTTGTTAAGGGGATTATTGATTATTGTTTGATGATTGATTTTATTTGAGTCAAAGAAATTTTACGGATGTCACATGAATTGTAATTAAAAAAAATATAAAATTGAATATAATGGAATAATGGAGAAAGTATCGTTAATATAGTTAAATAGAAAGAGAATATGGAGTTAGAATGTGGAAATTGGAATTAAAAATAAAGTACATAGATTGAGATTATCATTTGGAGATTATAAGAAGAATTTACATTAAGATAAGTATTTCTGTTATAAAGGTAGTATCAGCTGATAGTATTATTTTATAATAGAGATAATTATTAGAGGGATTTAGGAAAAGGGGCAAAATTTATTTTAAATTAAGAGTAGTTATAAGTATTTGATTGAACAAATTTTATTGTATTGTATTATACTATTGTATTGAATGTTAAATCAGAGATTTGTATACTAGGAAAATACTGTAATAAAGATATCCCTAATTAATATATATTCTTGTGTATACAATCTAAATATCAGATATCACATAATTAAATTTAAAAACAAAACAACATAAGTTTCGAATATTAATATTTGAATTTTTTTGATATTCAAATGTTTAAATACAAAGCACGGATTATTAATTTGTATTACGAGGCCTGTCGCAAAGAAAACAAAAATATCCGATACTAGTAGCACCATCTGTTATTGGGGCTAGCATTCGATAGGTACATCTTTCATTCTTGTTCTGTCAAAATTTCATAACAATTGAACCACTTCACGCCGAGTTATCGCGCTCAAAGTGACATTACTTTTTTAATATCGGTCGAAAAATGAGCATCGAACAAAGAGTCAATATTAAGTTTTGTTTTAAACTTAGTAAAACATTTACGATTGGAAAAACAAATTTATGATAATGATTGTTTATCTCGTAGCCTAGTCCATGAGTGGTTTACACGGTTCAAAGAGGGTCGTAAGTCGCTGGAAGACGTCGAACATTTTGGCCAGCTGAAATTTGTGATTACACCAGAAACTGTCGAAAAAGTGCTGTTTATTAAAAATGAGAGAGAACATTAAAGAGATAAAAAAAAGATAAAAACTTTCTGTTTGAAACCAAGAGTCAAAGTTTTGCATGAAAACACCCAAGGGAGCCAAATCAGAAAAAAAAATGTGAGCCGTCACGGGACGCCTGGCAGATGTGAAACATCAACATTATTTTGTAAAAGTATATGCAGTATTCAATAAAAAAAAGAGTGTGTGTGTAACCTTTACGCGCGATTAAAGTAAACATTGAAAAATTTAAAAACTTTCAAAATTTTGAAAATTCTGAAAATTTTCAAAATTATCATGATTTTCAAATTTTTGAAAATTCTGAAAATTTTCAAAATTATCATGATTTTCAAATTTTTGAAAAATTTTGAAAATTTAAAAATTCTAAAAATCTTCACAATTTTGAAAATTTTGAAAATTCTAAAAATTTTAAAAATATTAAAAATTTTGAAAATACCTTTTCCGTGGAAAAATACATATATATGTCAATTTTCATAATATTTCCAGTATTATTTGAGTTCATCGATAACATACAAACATTCATTTTTATAGAATAGATAGTATGCGGAGTCGTGTTAGGTTTTTGCGTCACCGTCGCCACGCCAGAAATCTGATTTGTTTATTATTTAGTTTTTATGTTTATTTACCCAAATATTATAAGATAATATGCACTTTTAAGTCTATATTTTAATTTTTAATATTTTTACACATCAGTAAAAATATTAAAAATTAAAATATGAGCTTTAAAAGTGTATTTCTATATGAAACAATTCATACCCTGTCCCGCTAAATTTTTGAATCGATGAGCTTCTTCCCCCTATTGTTGGTGCGCCACCGTCGCTCAAAACATGAGACCAATTTCATATAAGGTATCAGTACATCTCTTTATTATATATTATCGATGCGTTAGGTCTTTTACGTCATACACTCATACGTCACCGTCGCCACGCCAGAAATCTGATTTACGTGCCGCTATAGATGTTTCACATCAAAAGCTTTTTGGAAAATTATCTACTAGAAACATAAGTTTCCAGTTCACATGTAGACAGAACCGAATCCATCCTTAACTCGAATAACCAATTGTTGTAAATCTTTTTATGCTTATTTTAATAATTCTTGTACCTACTCATCACATTCCTCATTATATACTTTCCAAATCGAGGTTCAAATTAATGCATAGTAATCACAATAAACAAAAATTAAAACCTATACAAGATCTAAATAAACAAAGACTGTTAGAAAATATTAACATTTACTATTTTATTTTATATCTATATAGTGAGCAACGGAGTTTTCTTATTTGACGACCAAACTTATTTAATCTACTTATTCCAAAATTAAACGATTCTACCAATATCCTTGAATTTTATGACTATATTTTCTTTGAAAAACCTATTTAGTAAACAAACTAGCTTTATCTAATTTTGCAGGGGTGTAAGTGAACGATATTTTTAGTATCAGTTTGCTTATTGTGAAGTGTTGATATAAGTTATCGATATAGCTGAAAAAAAAACAGAAACAGTATGCAGTGAACGGGGGAATGATAATTTTCCCAGGCTCATACAAACAAAAATGGTATACTCCGTTGGCGATGTTATAAACGTAGTTGCTCAACGAAATTATATGATAAAAATTTTATATTTAATAATTCTGGTATTTAGTAAGAGCAAAAGTTAGAATGAAAATATCTTCACAGAAACCTAAAAAGAACAAAGCTTTAGCCCAATGGAAAATAGAAAAACGTCTAAATGAGGAATATCGCGGAATATATATACAGGAAATGAAAAAACAGCTATAGGATAGATCAAAAGAATGATTTCCAAGAACTGTGGAATCAAATAGAGAAAACAGAACTAATGATAGGGAAAAGCAAGACGACAACTAAAACATGGTTTGATAAAAAATGTCAAGAAAAACTACAAGACATACAAAAGAAGCGAAACATTATGACTCAACGAGAAACAATAGAAAATAAAGAAAACTATGCAGCTTCCCGACGAAAGACAAGAAAACTAATTAAACGAAAAAAAAAAAATTGAAATTTGGCAATATAAGGAAATGGAAATGAACAGGCAAGAGTCAAACAGCCAAGCGTTTTACAAATCAGTGTCAAGAGTCAACTGAGCGGAGGACTGTTCTAAGGTTCTAACAGACCAAAAAGCCGTTCTAGAACCGTTACGAAACAACTCGGTACATTAAAGGTATCGAGATTTCGTCTATTGAGCAATTCCCGGACGGTTCTAGAATTGTTCTTTGGTATGTTGGAACAAACCTGTAGTCAACGAGGATGTGCTATTAAGAACATGGCAAGAATATTTCAAGAAACAAATGAACATAAATAAAGGGAAAGAACATAGAGAGGATGTATATCTGGGGGTGGAATCACCGGTAGAAGACCCAAAAGTAGAAGAAACACTAGAGAATTAACAAACTGAAAAATGAACATAATGAACATAAATAAAGGGAAAGAACATAGAGAGGATGTATATCTGGGGGTGGAATCACCGGTAGAAGACCCAAAAGTAGAAGAAACACTAGAGAATTAACAAACTGAAAAATGCAAGAGCCCCAAGCTCCGATAATAGGTATTCTCAAGTACGAAGGAGAGACTCTTTATAAACAACTACAAAAACTTATTACACTTATATGGAAGGAAGAGAGAATACCAACAAATTGACACGAAAGTAAAAATCCTAAGAACATGGAAAATCACAAAAAAATTGTAAAGAATTGAAAAAAAATCATTTTATAAAGTATAACATACAGTAGAGAATAGGAAGTAACAACATTTTCTTGGACTCGTTACATTCAGTTACTTTAATGCATCGGGTATTTTATAAAGATTATTGGTTTATTTACGTTATCTATAAAATGTGTGATTTTTTTATTTACTTCCGGCAATAGAGCATACCGCATTCTTAGTTTACTGATGATATTGCAGATTTCTTTAAAAATATGTTAAAAATGTCTAGTCACTATGTCGATGAAACAGCAAATACGTAACTAACCACAAATTTGTTGCAATTTAATTAATAATAATATCACTTGCGTTACCAAGTTTAAATTTTATTTATGGTTATCTTTTATCAACTTTTATTACTATTACCTTCCCAAATATTTTTTTAACTCTAGTTTTTTATATGATGAATCGTCATACTACTTGAAATAAGTTACAATATTCGATGATAAGATTAACGTAATTACTTTGAAATAATAATACTTTAAAACTAATCCTTAGATACTTATAAGAGTAAAAATTGTTTCTTTGTAATAATTTTAAGTCACTTAATTAAAAAATGTTTAATATTTTAATTATGCGGCAATACTTAATGTTTTTTAAAGGCATAAAAGGTTATAATAATTAATTAAAAATTATAAATTATATAATTAATATGTATAGATGTAAAATAATAACTTTTGTGAAATATGTTAATTTAGTTAATTTATAAACATACTGTATGTTAAATTCCTTTATCATCAAGTAGTTAAAAACAAAAAATAATTTAATTTGCCAAACTGGTGATGAAGGAAAGGTTTTTTGATTTATCATAATTTATAAGTATAGTTGTGTTGCTCATTTTATTAAAAAGAACTTTATTTTGTTTTATATAACAGTCTTCTACTGTAGAACCTTCAATCGTAATACCGGGTACATTATTTTACTGTATGCAGAATATATTAAGCATATAATAATAATTATAATTTAATACCACATAGAAAATTTTCTAATATATTCTATTACGAATAATTAAAAAAAAACTGTCTAATCAGTTAATCGGCATTTATTATGCACTCTTATAGTTAAAAGACGGGCAAATCTATAAAAATCAAAGTAGGTCTAGGGTTTCGGGGGTTCCCCTCGACCCAAAATCTTAACTTGGAAACATATAGTTTCTGGAAAAACTTGAAAAATGATCTTTCTTATGCTAAGGACTGTTAAGATCTAGTGTAGGTCTAACTTGATCAAGTTTAATGTACTACTTAGTTTTATTTAAGTATGTCATTTTAAGTTTTTGAAAAGTTACTGATTTTGTCATATTTTGATTGAAGTTAATAAAACATATTTTTATAGAAGAATAATACAGATAAAACAACAACTAATAGATCGAATTTGAAATATAAATATATGGATACATTATATAAATCAATTTCAATTGCATTATCAAAATATCGTAGAACTCAAAAACTTTGTAAAAATATCGAAGGTAAATCTAAATATTGATTTAATTTCAAAATCATCTATATAGCTTCTCTGTTTACAGAAGCTGTTAAAAACTTTCAATAACTCTCGAATTTTTCAAATATTTAAACACAAGCCTATATAATAAATATGTTTAGAATTTTAGTTTATGATCAGAATGGAATTTATAATGATAGAAATGAAAATGTAAGAAATTTCAAATCAATTTACAAGTAAATAAACATCTAAATAAATAAGTATATATAAAATTTACCTCAATAACCTGCAAATCAAATAAACTTTTGGTCCATATTAACATGGCCCATATCACGATTCCAGATGCCCCCAGTAACACAATTAAAGGTTTATAACGACACAAGTCCGTAATTAAAAATATAACCACTAAATGAGCGAGGTAACTGTATGTAGCCACTGGGTAAACTTGAGCTGTAACTTCGGCATCTGTAATATTTCTCCATCTTTTGTCAGTTAGAAATTCATATACAAACGGCTCAGATGGTCGTATTTCTTTTAAAAAACCAAAAATACTGAGCGCAAGTGAAATCTTTAACCAATCTTGCATGATGAAAGATTATATAATTATAACTCAAAAACTAATAGTGTTACATAAAACGTTACATTATATTATTCAAGATTTATTTTAAAATAATTATGTTAGTTATTGACTATATTGCAACAATTAACAACTCACGCTTCGAACTGATTAACTGAGGAAATTTAACCTTTTTAAATAATGCAAATGCAATGCTTTCAAAATTTTTGTTTTTATTGACATACACTTGCGCGAATTACAGTAGAGGGGGAAGAATTAAATCTTGGGACTCCGACTTTGCTGTAATACGACACATCTAGAAAAACTAAGATTATATGTAATTTTTTAATAAATTCATTAAAAATGATAAATTTTAATCGTTCTTAAAAGAAAACCTTGAAGATTTAAAAATACGGCTTATTTAAACATAGGTATACTGTATCTCTGATTTCTTGTTGATATTGTCACCTGGAAGTAGTGTTATTATTACAAAAGAAAAAAAGAAGAACAGCTGGTGTTATTATGTCAATAGTAGTTTAAAATTTGTGGAACAGTAATTTTATGGTAATATTTTCTTAAAAAAATAATATACTATTTCTTTACCAAAGTAATGGGATAAATAAAACGCTTAGTGCTCCCGTATGACAGATATCTAACTGTATACAAGACCCAAAACCCATTGTGTTGATATTTTTGTACTGAAATTTTACTTATTTTTTTATTATCTACACAGTTCTTCGTAATTTCTAATGCTATTGTGACTATTTACAATTGTTTTGTTTTTTAGTTTCTATATCTGTTTTTTTTATTAATCACAGTGTTTATTGGAAATCAAGTTACCGTAATAAATTTTGTGTATACCGTACACCAGGGTGGTCTCCACCCTGCCCTATAGCTAATTATAGGTCCATAAGGTATAGACTTATAAAACAGTCTATTTTCCGCTTAGGATATCCGTTTGTAACCCGGTAAGGCTCTAAGAAGACTTGTCCCATATATTTAGGCCTTTCTGAGCGATTACTCTGCAATTCAGAGCCGTTTTATATGAATACTCACAAAATCTAAATGTTACACTATCCACTTTGAACTTCAAATTTCATCCATAAGGTGGCGCAATTGGTACCTAATATATTTAATCGAAAAAATATCAAATACAACAAAAAAAATTGTTAAAAATCTAGAAAAAAACGTTTGAAGTCGTAAAAACTTGTTAACAATCTTAAAAAACGTGAATACTTGTAAGAAATTCGGTATAATCTTAAAAAATTATCAAGAAATATAAAAAAATGAATGAAAATTGTAAACAAATCTGATTATCGAGAAAAATTGACATGAATCCTGAAAAAAATGTTCAAAATTCATTAAAACTGTTGAAAATCATATAAAATCATAAATTGAAAAATGTATGAGTCGTTAACAATATTGTTTAAAATTATGAAAAATATTTGAAAATTCTATGTTAAAAATAATGTGGAAATTTTGAAAAAACGTTGAAAATCGTGGAAAGTTGATATAAATCGTAAAAAATTGGTGGCATCGTCAAAAACGGTGAAAAAATGTCGAAAATAGTACAGAAATGTTGGAACATTAAAAAATGGTTAAAAATTCTTAATTATCTTGAAAAATTGGTAAAAATATGAAAAAAGTTATAGAAAGTCATACAGAAATCTTGAAAAACATGAAAAACTGTAAGAAATACCTAAGAATCTTAAAAAAACTATAAAAATAAAACTTTTATTGTATGTTGAACGAGAAAGTATTTTATTTATTCGTCTTAAAAATTATAGAGTAATATTTTTTTAAACAGTAAACACAATTAAAATAGGGTGCGCATCGCCGGTTTTCGGATATCTCAAAAATATAAAAATACTTATCAACAAGTTTATCAGATGGTATCAGATATAGTCCGGGTTCCCACGTGGTAAAAAAGGCATAAAGAATAACCGGCTGAAACTTTCAGAATCGCTTAATTGCACTTAGACCTACAAACTTCCATAGCAACAATATCGATGGATGGGGCGTTTTTTCTTCAGCAGCGGTCAAACATGTCGAAAGATATAACCCTCCCCGGAGTGATGGATAACCGATTTATTTTTTGTGAATCAACAGTTTTTTATTATTACTACATAATAAAACACGTGACCTACAAAAAGAGGAGGGCGTTTGGCGGGGCCTACGCGCTTAACATGTAATAGTTACGACTGCCAACGACTTAACAAATAACCAGTTAACGCCCTCTTCTTTTGTAGGTCACATAAAATAATAAAAAACTGTTGATTCACAAAAAATAAATCGGTAATCCATCACTCTGGGGAGAGTTATAACTTTCGACATGTTTGACCACTGCTGAAGAAAAAACGCCCCATCCATCGATATTGTTGCTATGGAAGTTTGTAGGTCTAAGTGCAATTAAGCGATTCTGAAAGTTTCAGCCGGTTATTCTTTATGCCTTTTTTACCACGTGGGAACCCGGACTAATAGTCAAATATACTATTAAAATAAAATGTCCCAAAAACTGGAAATGGCGCATTTGCATTAACAAATATCTCAAAAAATTTCAATATACACAACACGGGATACACACAAAATAATAGAAATACACTTTTGCTTAGAGAAACATAATTCTGTTTAGAGTTTTGTCAAGCCTAAGGTGTGGTCATTTTCGGATTGGTCTGCGATTTCACTACGATTTTCATAACTTTCTGTAAAACGTTTTTCCTCACCAACAATTTGTGTTAGACGTTTTTCTTCGCTACTATTTTCATGAATTTCTTTAAAAAGTTTTTCCTCATCAAGATTTTGTGTTAGACGTTTTTCTTCACTGGTATTTTCATGACTTTCTGTAAAATGTTTTCCATAACCATAATTTTGTGTTAAACGGTTTTGATCATTCTGATTGTCATAATTTTGTAATAAAGTTGTTTCTTCAATATTCTCTTTATTTTGGAACAAATCTCTTATTGGTGGAAACCTGTTCACTATACTGTCATTATCAGATTCTTCTGAGTCATCATTATATAGAAGAGATGGTTCTAGTGATTTATTTACCAAATAAGCTTGACGGTACTCTTTTAAACTAAAATGAAAAAATAAATTAAGTTATTGGGTAATTAGTAATTAAAATATAAAAGCAATACCGTTCGTTTTCTTGTCTCAAATGAGAACATTCTTCTATAGCTTCTTCTAATAATTGTTCGTTAGATTCATTCTTTTTCTTTAGTTCTTGATAATCAGCTTCTAAGATATTGTATTTTGAAATCATTTCTAAATTGCGTAATTCTAAGTCTTTGTACATTGATGCTAGATCTTTCTTGGATGTCGAAGGAGATTCGTCTTCATCGCTGGAACTGATGACTATTATATCCAACCTAAAACATAAATAAATATTTATTTTCTTGTATATTTAGTGCTAAAAAAAAATTGCATCCAGTATCAGTACGAAAGCTTTTTATACTTACTCTAGAGGACATTTTTAAATCGCTAGAATGGAGCAATAAATGAATACGTATTAATGTAATGTAAGATTTGCGATGACGTACTGCTTATAACTAATAATTACGAACATTTCCAAAATATGATCAGAGAATTATAAGAATCTAATAAAAAGAGGTTAAAAATGAATCTTACTAAAATTAAATTCATGACGAACTTAGCTGACCGTCCAAAGATGTTTGCAAGAAATACAAATCTAAAGTACGTTGAGGAATATACATATCTGGGTCAGTTAATAAAAGCAGGGAAAGAGAACCATACAGCAGAGAACAGTAGTCGAGTCAGACTCGAATGGGCAGCTTTTGGTAAATACATGCATTCTACCAGTACTTACCTGTGGTTTTCAAACGTGGACCTTCACAAAGCTAAAAAATCTCAAGAGCTATTTAGAGACAGATGTTGGGGATATCCATAAAAGACCGAAAAAGAAACAGTTGGATCAGTGACAAAACGAAAGTAATTGATATAGCTGAACAAGCGGCTAAGCTGAAATGGAGATGAAAGATGGAACACAGCAATCCAAAGCTGGCTTCCCTACCAAAGAAGACGAGGAAGGGGAAGACCTCAGATGAGATGGGGAGATATGAGAGATTGAAGTGGAGAAGTCCGGCGCATTAGAGAAGTAGATGGAAACAAGGAGGGGAAGCCTATATCCAGTCATTGTCAACTGGATAGACAAAGGGCGAAAAAAAATCATTAAGCGGTATGAGGAATTAATTAATTACAAATTAATAGTTGTAAATAAAAAAAAAACATTAGAAAATTCTGATATTTGAAATATAATGTATACAAAACCTTTCTTTTAAACGTGCTATCTCCTCTTTATGTTCTCTCTCATTTCTCGCAATAGTTTCTTGATATATTTCATCACGTCTTTTTATTAAATCTTTATATAATCGAGCGACACATTCTTTTTCCTCTAATATTGTGTTGTTCAACTCTGCTATAACATTGTCTCGTTCATCTATAATTTTTTCAATAGCTTGTTCTAAATTTTCGCAATTTTCACATGGTTTAACTAATGTTTCTCTTGTTTTCAATTGCTGTTGTAAATATTGATTTTCTCGTTGAAGTTTTATAACATCAATGTTATTACCTAAAAAATTGTACATATGGATTTGTATTAAATCATTTACTATAACTATTGATACTAATACATCATCAAATTTGGCATTTAACTTATAGGGATCTGGGATCTGGCTTAGTTGCAGAATTTTGGGGTGCCATGCGGACTAGACGAGATCTAAGCCTGCAGCTTAAAATTCGCCTTGTAAGTTATGTGCTGACTATTCTTTTGTAGGGAATGAAAACCTGGACACTTAAAAACATCGATACAAAGAAGATAGAAGCATTGGAGATGTGGGTGTACCGCAGAATGTTGAGAATATACTTGACAGAGAGACTAACAAATGTGGAGGCTTTGCAAAGAATGCAGAAAGACAAAGAAAGAGGATTTAATACGACCTATGCTAGTGTTGAGGATGTCAACATCAGGTTCAATACATGCATAGTTGGAGATCATCTGATATAGCAGAGAAGATTTGTATGCATTAGTTCTATGTGTCGGAATATAGAAAAGATGTTGTATACGAGAACTCAGGGTTGTTAAAAATACTTTTTTGAAAGTATTTAAATACAATTGTTTTTTGTATTTTAAATACATTTTGAACAATTGTATTTAAATATATTTCTACAAAAAAGAGTATGTATTTAAATACAAGTAACTACAATGAGTAGAGTAATATGGTGGCCGTTTCAAAAAAGGGGGGTGAAATCGATCAAAATAAAATGTATTCCATTTTACTCTTTTAAAATTGGTAACTATACATGATTTGAAACACCCAAGTTTTATGAAAACTGTATTAAAATATAATTCACAACTTGTCAGTTTTACGTTGATAATATTTTTGGTTTATTATACGATGTATTTATATTATATTTAAATACAGTCTGAAAATTGTATTTTAAATACATTTAAAATACTACCATGGGGAGAGTATTTAAATTTGTATTTAAATACTTGGAATGTATTTAAATAATTAACAACCCTGATCGAGAACATAAACGTGGAACATGGATGTAGGGCATAGATGTTATTACCGGACAATTAAGCCGTTGATTGATCATCTTATATAAAAATATTACAGAATGCATTTTACGTCGACTAGCTAGACTGCACAAATCAAAACGTTTATAGAACTGGTCTTGAGGGACATCCCTAGAAGGATACATGCCATCAATAAAGAAAGAAGCTGATTTAAAAAATCTTCGCTGCACTTTTTCAAGCAAAATAATTTTATTATTATAAATTGGATTCCAAATAATACATGCGTACTCCAGTTATGACATTATAAGAGAGGAAAACAATAACTTAAACTTAACTTTAAATCGTCAGCATATAACAGATAATGAACGTTAATATTAGCGACCATATCATTAATAAAGAGCACAAAAAGTAAAGGTCCCAAGACAGACTTTTGCGGGACACCAGAAGTTTGAGTAAATTTTTGAGATGAATAACCCATGTACTGAACGTATTTTACTCTGCCGGACAGATAAGATCTCAGAGTGGAATTAAGTGACAGATCGAGCCCGAAGTTTTGTAGCTTTGACAACAGTTAGGAATGATTGACTTTGTCAAATGCCTTGGAAATGTCAGTGTAGATTACATCTACCTGACCTCTTCTATCAATAGTTTCGGATATAAATTGAGTTAAGCAAAATAAATTAGTGACAGTTGAACGACCAGTCATAAATCCATGTTTTTCTGGGGTTATTACACTATGAAGATTGAATGAAAGGTGGTTATGAATAATGGTTTCAAATACTTTTAGAAAAATTGCAAAGAATCGTGATTGGTCTAAAATTTGATATTTCACTTTTATTTCCTTTCTTGAAAACAGGGCAGATTCTGGATAGTTTCCATTGCTCAGGAAAAGTTTGTGTTTTTAAAATCAAGTTAAAGATAAAGCATAGCGGAGAGGTCAATGCATACCTGCAATCTCTTACTAAGAAAGCAAGTATGTGATCAGTACCAGAGGTCATATTGGGCTTGATAGCTTTTAAGTCAGTGAGAACCTCCTCTTCAGAAATAGAAGTTAACGTAATAATATTATTTAAATAATTTACACAATTGGTCAACTCTTTGTGTTCATATCGATCGTAACTATTAGGGGAGATGAGTACCGCTTGCTTCAATTAATCATCCAGAGATAAATTGTAGGCAAAAAATCCAGTGTTTGTCAACCCTCTATTCCCAAGTGCTTTTCTCCATTTCTGAAGTTTTCTCCTTCCAATGTCTCTTTCACAAAATCTACAATCACAATATCACACACATACATATCCCATAGGGCTTTACTTCTTATCCCTTCAGTCATAACATCCGTCGCCATACTAAACAGAGATGCACCCAAAATCTTTCCGTAACCCTAACACAAATATATCTCTCTTATTTTCCTCGTTCAACAGATTCTCGGAATATTCGTTCCATCTTTCTTTCTACTCTCACACGTTTGTAAAAACTCTACTTTCTTTGTTCCTAATTTGTCGGGTGGCAGTTATAAACTTATTAGTTTGACAATAATAAATAGAAAGTACAATATAACTTACCTTTTAGCTTATTAAATTTATTATCCATCATCACTGAAAATCTGTTAGGCTTTCTCTGTACTTCTTCAATATGGATCTGTTTAGCTAAGGCCGAAAAATTTAGCACATGTAAAGTTTCATCAAACATATCTCTGGACGGATTTATATTTACAATCATTTGAACACGTTCATTTCCCATTAATGCTCTCTCGAAAATTTGTGTCAGTTTGGATTCTCTGAATGGAACTAAATTTTTATCTTTATTTTTTTGACATTTACGTATATTTTCGATACATTTACCTGTAGAAAAATGACATAGTCACTATTAAAAATACACTCTCAACTCTATACATACCTAAAACCAGTAAAGAAGTGTTAATGTTATTCGATTCTATTAGTCGATCACCACGATTTCCAGTTTTCTTCAATTTTTCGGCACCAGCTAAATCACAAAAGTTGAAATTACTAATGCAAACTTCCTTCTTAATCTCTGATGCCTGTACTAATTTTATTGTAAAAATACAGTGTGATCTACTCGAATGAGAATTAATCGCAGTTGAAGCATAATTTAAGTTATTTAAACCAAACTGCAAAACCTGATATGCTTCTAAACCGCTTGAAACATTAACATGTGTTAAATTTTTAATATAAGTAACGTAATCTGCGGTTTTACCGATACCTAATTTAGGCCTCGGTTTATTAAGGTCCGTAAGGGTCAGAAGATCATATATTTTTTCATTGTAAATTTCGGTGAATGACACCCATATACTAACTGATACTTCGGATGTTTCTTTTACAGTGGCCACTGGATCCGAACTCAATCGCTGTTGCATCTGCTTGTAAGTCCTCTCGTGTGCAGCATGATCCATAAAAGAAGCATGGATAATGCTGGATTTATAAGCAATTTCATCCTTTAACATTTTACGGTCCAATATTTCAGTTTGGCCATTTGGTAGTAATCTGAACTTAGGTGTCGATTTAAGCTTTGGTATAGATCTGAAAATGTATTCGAGGGCTCTAGGAATTAAACCAGGTTCTCTAGGTGTTCCAACTATGGTATAAGTTTTACCTGCGAAAAAAATGACAAAGTTCAAAGTATTTATGCAAAAATGTATTAAACAGTGATAACAGCAAAAATATTTACAACCTAATCAATCAGACGATTTTCTAAGAATTAGGGAGTAAAAAAAAGTTTATTTAAAACCAGCTATTTGTAAAATTCGATTCAACTCGTATAAGTTTGAAATTTACAGAAATAAATTCATAGTAATGGAAATTTTTTCCTAAAATATACTTACCAGAACCAGACGCCCCATAAGTAAATAATGTTGAATTTTTTCCATTTATAAAAGAGAGTATTTCGGCTTGTACAACACTTTTAAAGATTTCCTGTTGGTTCGATTCACGGCCAAATATTCTTGTAAATTCATAGGAGCCCTTCATTCGTTCACCATATTTTAGATTTCTAGACGTGGATGAACTTTTCGGTACTTTGCAAATTAAAGTATTATAATCATTTTCATACAAATCGTCATATGATGCAGTATCACCTCTTATGCGTAAATATACTTGAATAAACTTAAATTCCTAAATAAAAAGACATTAAAAACTGTATTGGTAAAAAATTTAGAATTTTTTTTTACCTCATCAGTATCTTCATTATGATTTTCAGAGACATCCGTCAGATTATATGTGAGTCTTACTGGGACTGGTTTGGTTGGTTTACTATAGGATATAATACTTGTATCTCTGGCAATTAAATACGATTCACAAAATTGAGAAACCATTTTGTATTCAAATTCTTTGTAAATCTTAACTTTAACGGTAACCGGTAACACAAATTTCAAAATGTGACTGTGAACTGTGACAGGGTGACAGCATGACAGCAAACATAAAACAGCAATGTAAGAAAAAGATTAATATAAATCTGACAGATGACATAAATCAGTTATGTTTACTAGCGTCTGCAGAGAGGAAAGAACGCGATCGTGCGCACCTAGCGACTACTCTCGAATTAATTTTATTGACAGCTGTCGTGGTCTTGTACGAGACCCTAAATGGGCCGAGATTTTTTTGATCCAACGTTGCCAAATTGTGCGTAAGCAGTGACAGTTGTTTCCTTCGTTTTTTAGCGGGATTTTTGAAAATATAAATATTTGCTGTGGTTGGTCGACAAGCGGTTCTAAATATAACAAAAAAAAAACATAGTTAATGTGGGAAAAGGTTGTATAGTTAATGTAATTTACTACATTGACTTAAACGGTTGTATATCCTACAATTAATGATACTATGTATAGCGAAAACTTCTTAATACTCTGCGTTAAACTTGAAAATAATAAGGAGGAATGGAAACAGACATCAGTTAACTTTTAAAAGCCAAATAAGTTGCCAATTACTACTAAAATTAAAAAAAATTACTTGTAGGTAAGTAAAGAAAAATACATAGGATCTCCATTTGTTGTCGACAGAGGAAATGCCTGTGGCCAGGAATTGCACGAAAAACCTGTATGATATGAGTCTGAAACAACTTGTCACAAAACATTCTGTGTGTGTGTAATAACTTAAAATCAATCTGCTTGTTTATTTTACAATTAGAAAGAGCACGTGATAAATCTTTAAACACCAATAAAAAATTTAATAAAGTCTTTATTTGGAAGTTACACAAACTAATAATAATAATCAACAAAACAAATTTATTAATCAAAAATTAGGGATACGAAAATATATACAATAAAACATAAATGACTTGCTTAGGTTTACAAAAAAATATGTACAAATAATTAAATTAATTGTATCGACCCTTACTACTTGAAAGTTCATTTTTATTGGGAACAATAAAAATAATAAAAAACGTTAGTTTTTTATATAAAACTTTCACTTTAAATGTATTTTAAAAAATGACATATGTTTCGCGAAACATATGTCATTTTTTAAAATACATTTAAAGTGAAAGTTTTATATAAAAAACTAACGTTTTTTATTATTTTTATTATTCCCAATGTACAAATAACTTTCTATAAGCAATTGAAAGAAGAGCCAGTACAGGATAAAAAAGCTGACTTTAAATAAATTTTAAAATAACAAAAAAGAAAAACAATATAAACAAAAACAATTAATCCTTAAATACAGGATACAGGGTGTCTCATTATATTCTGACTGTTTTAAAGAGCTTATATCTTCGAAACGGTTATAGATAATAAGATGCGGTTTTCACAGTTAATATAAAGGGTCTCCCATTTAAAAAATTACATCTACTGTATTCTGAAAATACGCCACTTTTCTAGCGGGTAAACCGGTTGTATGCCATTTATATAAATGTGTCACAACGGTAATTTTTAGTTTAACTGTGAAAACCGCATCTTATTATCTAGAACCGTTTCGAAGATATAAGCTTTTACAAACAGTCAGAATATATAATGAATTATAAAAATTATTATATACATGGTTTACTAATAATTAGTTCATTTTATTTTTAAATCTATAAATGTTAGCAGTATGTGTGATCATAAGAAGGAGATACAGATATAAAAAGATTTAACTTTTCTGCTATGCTTAATGCTTCTTGACTAGTAGGTTTAACCATACTGCTAGTAGCCTTAGCGTTTTTCTTTTTTGTTGACGTAAATCTTAGTTGTGGCTGTATAGTCCTTTTTGTCGAAACACTGGTTTCTGTTGGGCAATAATCCACTACTTTAGTATTTTGGAATTTTACCATATTGTTCAAAATAAGCAAATAATGGTGAACTTGATTTAGCATGCAGTCATCCAGAACCTCGAAATTACAAGAATTTAATTGGGCCAATATAGTTTTTATTTTATCTAATTGCCTATTTTTAGAGTTTAAAGGTTCAATAGAATTCTCTAAATATGCATTTAAATGCTTTAAAATTGTCTGTGTTGTATTGTTTTTACTGGGTTCTACAGCTGTACTACAATCTACTGAAGACTCTTGGGAATAAATTAACTTAGAAAGAATAATATGAATATGTTTGCATATTGTCTTTTGCTTTTGATAATAATCACAGCTACATGTAAACATGTGAATACATATTTGGCAAACAGTACATATTTGCCTACAACAAATTGAGTCAAGTTTTTTAAATACTTCATATTGTGTTTCACTGTTATCTTTTATTATTTTCCAGTAATTAATGTCACCGTTAACAACATATGCTGTACTTTGTTTGACTGCTTCTCGATGATAATGTGACAACATTGTTGTTTGTCTTGTATGTTCTCCCTTAGTCAATCTTATTATTCTTTCAACACTCTTATCTCTCACATACTGCAGTACTGCATTCAGTCCTTTATCTAATCGCTTAACTGTTTTTCTTTCAAGGTAGAAATATTTTATAACTTTATGCATTGATTCAAGGTGCATGTTAGTATTTATTATAGATGTATCTCTAAAACAATAAGCCCATTTCAGATAATTGTAACAGTAGTTGTTTTTAAAATAGTCTCCAAATGTTTGAGTGTCTTTATCAAGGCACATATGGTGCACAGCATTTTGCAAAGTGGAATTAAAATCCTCCATAGATATACTTTGTTGTAAAGTTTTTAAAAGTTTATAAGTGGATTCACGTTTGTCCTTTACAGCTATTTTAGATAGGTTTTTTTGCCAAGCCCTATCTATGTGCCAGGAACAGAATAAATGATTAGCCTCCAGGCCCATAATCATACACCAAGCACTAAAAAAGGTTTCATCCATATCTGACATAAATGTCTTACAGGGAACAATACCTGAAATCAAAACGCAAAATAAGATAAGCTTGTAAAAATTCTTTAGACAAATCTTTGAATAACTTACCAACTCTGTCTTTTATTACTGAAAAAAAAATTTTCTGTACAACGGTGTCTTTCTTGTTTGTAAACATTTCAGCGACTGGAAAACCATGACCAAACTCATCAATTACCATTAGGGTGGTTAACTGGAAATCATACGAGTTGAGGCCATGTGTGCTGTCAATGGTTAGTATAGAGGGAAAATCTTTGAGCATCTGTTGTTGAAATTTGTTCATTATAATAAGACAAAAATCTTGATTTTCCAAAATGTCATGATTTTCTCCTTGTGGTTTGTAGAACAATACTGGGTTAGTCTCGGGATTTTTAACTTCTCTAACCCACAATTCAATGGAAAATGCATCATTTGGGTTTCGTTTTCCGTCCTTACATTCAACACCATAACCCGTTTTAATATTCTGAATATCTTTTGATGTTACAATATCAATTCTTTTGATATCTGAAGTAATATTATCCCTGACTGATTCCAATATTCTACAAACAAAAATAAACCTGTATATTAAATTAAATTAATCCTAAAATAATTTACCTTCGGGTTGTAACACCATTTATAAGTTTTGAAGCAATACTAAATTTATCAGTTTCTGGAATCCTAATATGTTGCAAATCATGTGTGTGTCCGTAATGCGTTTGTTGCCATTTAACATGGATATTTTGGTTTTGTTTCTTCACTACTATATTACTTGTACAAATATAATTCAATTTGCAGCTACCCTGACTTTTAAGTAATCTACTCCTTTCGCTGTTGTTTTTTAAGGTGTAACCTGAAAAGTAAAATGTTAAAATAATAGTTAGGTATATATTGGGCAGAAGGACCATAGTCGATAGCCCTTTGTAAGATTTTATTCATTCAGTTATGTATTCCAGTATTCAATAGCAATCAAATAAATCCTCAAATACATAAAAAAAATCCAAAGAAAAAATAATAATACACATACCTTTTCTACTTCTATTGCAGCAATAATAAAATGTTTCAAAGTTCTTGCACTTTCTCTTTTCACGTAACACATAATAACATTTATTTGTTCTCTCAATTTCAGCTTTCCATTGACCAAATTCTAAAACAATATAATAAAAGGCATTATTAAGCTTACAGTATATTTCAATATTGTTATTTATGTTAAATATTTTAAAGAAAGCACACAGATTTGCGACATACCTTGCCAATTATGTAGTGATATTAATTCGGTATTAAAATGTCCCATTTTGTGTTCTGTAGTTAAATGATTAATTAACAACTTATTTGATTGAAAATCTCTATTACAAGCTACTCCATTATTCTGCTCCAAACAACGATGATGAAACTGGAGAACTGCACTGTTACTATTATTATGTCGTTTTTTCTTTTCATTTTTCTTGGTGGAATGATCATTAATTAAATGATGAACCTCTTTCAAATGTCTTTTCCAATTCGACTTTGAAGCAAAAGTCTTTTTACAAAAATCACACGACGATGTCTCCATGATCAACAATTAATAATTATTGTGTTATTACTGTTACTCACAACTCGAACTCACGCACCACACAAATACAAAGCACCGAATGGACGGAGCAGAGATAATATAATTGTCTCTGGGACGGAGCGACGGAGCAGTGGGCGGAGTAGACAGTAGTAGTAGTAGAAGACAGGTAGCCCACTCCAACAATCAAGTCCAAGAAAAAAAAGAAGTCTTTTTTTGATATGACAATTGACATCGCTAATTTGGCAACATTGGATCAAAAAACGCGGCCCATTTAGCATCTCGTTGTTCACGTACCCTAGTTTGTATGTTAAATTGTTTGAGATGTCTTACCCATGTAATTATTGTATAAAACAGTTTTTTAAAATGTTATTTTAATTCGTATTGATTAGATGCATAATATACTGTTTGAATTTATACTTTGAGTAGGTACCAAATAGATAGCTGTATATCATAATATAATGTAGTAGGTACCTATATATTCATATTAAAATATTAAGAATAGAAATTTGAATTTCTGAAACAAATGTTGATTCACAAAAATTTAGATATTATTCTTTAAACTTGATGTTGACAAATGTTTCCACAAATTTTAAGGAGATATATGGTACACAAGAAAAAAGTCTAATAGAAAAGATAAAAAAAATTTGCTTGGGCACTTCGAATCCAATCTTGTGTTAATCTATTTTTTATCTTATTTTCTATTGAACTCATTACTTTTTTTTATTTAAGACTTCTTGTGTTACTCTGTATGTGTGCTAAAATTTGTAGGATCTTATGAAAAACCCTGAATAGTGGAATTTTACATTTTATTATCAGGAATGGATTAAACAAAAAACTAGATGAGTTTAAAATTTAATAACTTTATTTAAAATTTAATCATATACAGGGTGAGTCACCCCTGATGCATAAGGGTGGTCAATTTTATATTTCTTCTGAAATAATTCATGAAATTCCGTCTTGTCCTCATCTGTAGGTTTTTTTAAAGTACTTGATTTTGCCCTTTTTCTCTTTGGAGCCACAAAACGAATTTGTTTATCCACCTTCTTATTTGCAGGTTCAACATTAGTGGTTTTGGGTAGTTTTCCATTTGTAGCTATTTTCAGAGCTTTATCTAAAGTTTTTTCTAATTCTATAGAAGCATCATTATCCAGTCCTTCTGAAACTGCACTATATAAAAGGTCTAGTTTGGATTTTAATCTGTTATTATTGTCATTATGTTGCAGGTTGTGATGAATTGTGAAATATTGCCTCCATTATGAATAGGTTGACTTCTATGGCAAACATAATAGATCCTAAAATTTCCCTGACTGTGTTTTGCTCCGCTGTTTTTAACATATCTACATTTCATTTCCTTCTCTCTTTTGTCTTTCCATGTTTCAAATTCTGTAATAATACAGGAAATTGGTCAACATCAATAGTCTTAACAATTAATAAAATGTAAAATTCCACTATTTTAAAAATAAAGAGAATAATGAATTAATTGACTCATTCATTCATTTCTACATCCCGTCAAAGTTCTGACGATGGAAACTTAGAATTTCTAACACAATTTTTGCCGATTTTTTATACATATAAAGAAATTTTACATATTATTTATTATTCGACAAAAAGTACGGATTGAAATAATCACTATTCATAACAATGTTCATTTTACAACTCACCTTCCTCAGTATTAAACTTTGCAATTTCTTTGAAAATTTCATAGTTGTGTACAGTAACATAATGATCTCTTAACTGTTCATACGTTTTATAAACACTATTACAATCCAAACACTTTAAATTGTTTCTTAATTCTGGTTCAATTTTATGAATATTTCTTAAATGTGCATAAAAATGGGATTTTGTAGAAAAAACTTTTCCACAATATTCACACAGCTCCATGTTTTTGAAAATTTTGCAATTTAAAATGCACAATACACACTTGCTGGCCTACTGGTAGATAACAACTCTTATTGACAACGAAAGCTGTCAATAAAATTAATTCGAAAGTTGTCGCTAGGTGCGCACGAGATCGCGTTCTTTCCTCTCTGCAGACGCTCGTGTTATGTTTAAAAATTTCATGGGTTTTTTATAAATATATAGTTTATGTTAAGAATACACAATCAGTAATAATTTTAATATCATTAATATTTAACAAACCGTTTATGTGAATGATAAATATTTTTAATAGAATAATGATCTAATTTCTTTAATTTTTGCTGAATTTTTAATGCGGTCAAGGCATTATTATCTCTGAGCCAAATGTCAATTTAGGTGTCTTGTACCTTAATGTTTTACGATTACGAGCGACTTGTCAAATCAGCATGGTTTTTAAAGTATAAACAAATATTAAAATAAACTTCATAAATAGAAATAAATATGCCACCTAAAAAAGGAGGATCAAAACCAGCTAAAGCTAGTAAAAGTGAAGATTCTGGAGACAAAGTAGGTATGTTAACAAAATTTATTAAATACTTATTTCACATGATTATTTACAAAAATTACATTATCTTTATAAGTTTGTGGATATACGAAAATCTTAAACAATTAGACAATAAAAAAAACTTTCATCTATGAAAAATTTAGCAACTGCATTAATTTTACACTTTTTTCTAGGAGGGAAAGATAAAAAAGGAAGTGGTACATCAGTCAAAGTTAGACACATTCTTTGTGAGAAACAAAGTAAATGTTTAGAAGCACTAGAAAAACTAAAAGCTGGTCAAAAATTTCCAGAAGTTGCTGCTGCTTATAGTGAAGACAAAGCTCGCTCTGGTGGTGACTTAGGATGGATGACAAGAGGTTCAATGGTTGGTCCTTTTCAAGATGCTGCCTTTGCATTACCTATTTCTTCGGTTAATAATCCAGTGTATACAGATCCACCAATTATGACTAAATTTGGTTACCACATTATTATGGTTGAGGGTAAAAAATAGAGTTATAGCTAAAGGGTATATATTGTGATTTTAATTATATTTTTAAACTTATTCAGTGGTAACTTTTTATTATCACCTGTATGTATTACCATAGGTTCTCGAAAAAGACTAACGATTTCCTTGAAATTTGAAATATAGGTGCACACGGACGCATAAAGTCGATCTAGCTGGGTACTACTTCTGGAAAAATTCGTTTTTTTCATTTTTTCACCCAAAATCATTTTTCCACATAAGAGGGTTGTTAGGGTACGATATAACATGTGAAATATCAACTCGGGTAGCATTGGACTACTATTAATCCAAGGGTCCAGGGTTCGACTCCTTGCTCGAGCGAAATACTTAATTAGCATAATACGTAATATTTAATATAAAAGCATTTATAAAATAAAAATATTTTAATAATTTAATATAAATAAAAAAATCTCTATGTATGTATATATTCATGGATACATACAGTATAGCATGGAAATTAAAAATTAATTTATCTCGGGAATGTCGATGGGAAAAATATACAAGTTATTTCTTTTTTGGGGAACCTTTAGAATAATATGCATCAAGAAATAATGCTACAAAAACAATTACAGCTCCAACCCATTGTCTTCCTGTAATTATATTACCGAAGAATACCACTGATACCAGAACTGTAAAAAATTTCCTAGTTGTAGTCACAACTGAAACTACCAAAGGACCAAAGTCGGACACCTAAAATAAATAGTTCAACGATTAATGTCAGTAGATAAAAAATATACAGAGTGTTAAAAAAGAAGGGTCACAAAATGAAATGGATCATAGTATTTATGGAATACGGTTAAGGCAAAATAAGAAAAGAAATCCTTTAACACTTACCATGGAATATAAGAAAAGTTGCCCAACAGAAGATGTAATTCCAAGCATTATAAGATTTGTTATTACGGATGGATGTCTTAAAGCAAATTGATAGAACGTTTGATATTCTCCAGAAATAGCAATCGTTATCCCTAAAAATAGTGTACACCAACCATTAGCAACATACATCATTTGGATTCCAGTTGGTTTTGATTCAGCTCGTATCCTATCCTAAAAAACATAAATCATTTACATAAAAAAATTCTGAAATTTTGGATGAAAATTTTCACATGTTTCTAAAATAACTTCGTTTTAAAACTGTATTTATATCATTAAACAAACGCAAATATCTCAAAGAGTAAACGTTTTTGAAAAATTGCTAAAATGAGTAAATATTTAAATATTGTATTTTGTCGTTTAACACTGTTCCATATTTTTCAGAAGCCACACCAATATCCTTTATTCATGTCAATACTTTGAATACTTAAACCAGAAACAAGCAATATATATTTTTGTAAAAACTATTATAGTATTTACCTGAATAGCACCTGTTAATCCATCCATAATCAATGACAAAACTAAGAGCAACTCTCCAACACCAACAGAAGAGTCCTGTGATTGTGAAGATACTTTCTCTTTTAACATAAACAGAATTATCCCAAAAACTATCATAAAAACGAAAAGATACTTCCTTGTAGCATACGTTTTCTTTCCAACTAAAACACCGAGAATCATTACAGGTATCGGTTTGGCAGATTTTCCAATCACTTGAGTTGGATAAGGTACCCACTGTAGTGCCATATTGGAACAAATCATAGCTAATAAATACGTTAGAGACATACTAGCGTAATATAGTTTATGAGTTTTGTCTTCACCCTGCTGCCAAAATGTTGAAGCAATTTTTGCTACTAGAAAATTCATAACACATTGCACAAACACTAAAGTCATTGAATATGTAAATTTTTCGTATTCAACATTTTTAGTTCCATCTTCTTCTATAACTTCATAAGGGTATTTACCCCTAGTAATTTTTTCTTGAACTATACCAAAATAGAAATATGAAAAAAATATTCCAGCTGCATAAATGAAGAACTTATTTTTATCCATATTAAAGAAACACAATTGTTTTTTAACTACACCAATGAAATAAATATACTGAAACGTAAAACTATTTTAAATCCAGCTGTTAAAGTTGAATACGATCACTAATTTTGTAAATCTAACCTAGAAAATATTGAAAAATTTCAAAACTGTCATGTCTATTTTTGATTGGTCTACAACAAATATTGACATAACTTTCACTGTTGTTGTATTTAGCCACATTTTAACTTCGGTTTTAGACTATCCAATTTCTTGTACAAGATATATTGGATAGTTTCAAACAAGAGATTGGATCAAATATTGTTTCTGTCAATTTATTGTACAAGAAAATAGAACATGCTCTATTTTCTACACAATATTGCATCCAAGAATTGCGCGCCCACATGACATTTCTATACGGCGCTTTAAAACTCTGCTTAATACGTATATACCCGCAATCGCACTGGCAACAGCTGCTTGCTTAATCATTTGAATTGCTTTTATATGAAAAATAATCAAAACATTTAATAAAACCGAACTTTTGTCAAAAAGATCCAATCAAAATTAAAAACAGGCCGAATAGCCTAGGTAGCTGAGGCCACAAACAGAAGAAGACGGAAAAGAAAATTAAATATTATATTATGTCTACTGCGCCGAATCCTAAAACATTTATCTTGCACAAAAATTGTATAGTCTCACAATCTCACAAATTACTTATAGTCTAAAACACAATTCAAACATGAACATACAATATTTCTTGTACAAGAAATTGGATAGTCTAAAACGGCTTTTACTGTTTCATGGCGATTTTGGCGTGATTGAGTAACAAATGTGATGATTTGCTTATAATAAAAATAAAACTAAGGTAATTTTATACCATTTATTCTGTTCCCGTGGGACAAGAGTAGCTCATGTGTTATTCCAGAGCATAATCCACCCTTGTTTCAAATTTCATCACGATCCCTTTAGCCGTTTTGACGTTATTGGGTAACAAACTCACTCACAAACTATCGCATTTATATTAGTAAGATAAGATATTACATATGCAGCAGGAATTTGAATTTTTGGAGGAATTATGTAGAGATGAAGTCGAATTTTAGATCACAGTAGGAAGAAAGGTAATTTTTGTGCTCATTAAAATAATTAAAAAACATACAAACTCCTAATAAATAAACATGATTTATTCGCAAAATTTTATTTATAATAAAAAATACTTAAATTTGTTTTTTAACAATAAATAATTACCTATATTTTCTATGAAAATACTGTATGTAATGCATTTACTAAATTTATCAATAAACAAATAATTTCAATTAAAACTGATATAATTAAATAAAATTTGAATAATTACAGAAAACTGTATCATTGTCATATTTAATAAAGCGGTTTGTCAATAGATGGCAAAGAATAATATAATTTCATTCTGAACGCTTTACAAGTTTTTGAAAAAACATTTTCAAAGACAATGACCGTTCAACTAAGAAGAAACAACTACTTCCTGGGCTATATGCCCCAACGGATATTGGATTATACTTCAAAGTCAAACGGGGTTGGAGTATCTACAAGATAACTTAACCCAACCATTCTAGTTTGCAGTTAGAAGGGACAACATAACTTATAGACCGGTTTCGGTGTATTTGCACCTCGTCAGTATAAGGTATATGTTATCCGTCAGCGAGCTGTAAAGCATAATCACTGACTAAGGATTGAACTAAAATCGTAATCCTTATATATCTTTCAATTAAGAAAGTTTAAAGAACACGATAGTAGTGACATCCTTACCTCTAACTGCAAACTAAAATTCGACTTGACACAAGACTTTCGTCTTGATCTATAAACGAATAATTACAGAAAACTGTATCATTGTCATATTTAATAAAGCGGTTTGTCAATAGATGGCAAAGAATAATATAATGCTTTACAAGTTTTTGAAAAAACATTTTCAAAGACAATGACCGTTCAACTAAGAAGAAACTACTACTTCCTGGGCTATATGCCCCAACGGATATTGGATTATACTTCAAAGTCAAACGGGGTTGGAGTATCTACAAGATAACTTAACCCAACCATTCTAGTTTGCAGTTAGAAGGGACAACATAACTTATAGACCGGTTTCGGTGTATTTGCACCTCGTCAGTATAAGGTATATGTTATCCGTCAGCGAGCTGTAAAGCATAATCACTGACTAAGGATTGAACTAAAATCGTAATCCTTATATATCTTTCAATTAAGAAAGTTTAAAGAACACGATAGTAGTGACATCCTTACCTCTAACTGCAAACTAAAATTCGACTTGACACAAGACTTTCGTCTTGATCTATAAACGAATAATTACAGAAAACTGTATCATTGTCATATTTAATAAAGCGGTTTGTCAATAGATGGCAAAGAATAATATAATTTCATTCTGAACGCTTTACAAGTTTTTGAAAAAACATTTTCAAAGACAATGACCGTTCAACTAAGAAGAAACAACTACTTCCTGGGCTATATGCCCCAACGGATATTGGATTATACTTCAAAGTCAAACGGGGTTGGAGTATCTACAAGATAACTTAACCCAACCATTCTAGTTTGCAGTTAGAAGGGACAACATAACTTATAGACCGGTTTCGGTGTATTTGCACCTCGTCAGTCTAAGGTATATAGCCCAGGAAGTAGTTGTTTCTTCTTAGTTGAACGGTCATTGTCTTTGAAAATGTTTTTTCAAAAACTTGTAAAGCGTTCAGAATGAAATTATATTATTCTTTGCCATCTATTAAATAAAATTTGTTCAGGAAATTCCTTATTTATTAAAAAAAATGGAATGATCAAAAAAATTATATCTTAGTGAAACAAATTTTCAACTTTTTTAGACTACGCAAAAAAAAAAAAAATTAACCAGATTATTGATTCTTTAAAACAAGACAATATATGCATACCAAATTGTTTTAAAACAATTGTTAGATTATTTTTTAAATAAAGGAATTTAAAACTAATCAGATATTTTTTATTAATTAAATAAATTAAAAATCTTTCTCACTCTCAGCAGGCACGCACAAAAACAATTTAGCACAGCCATTATTGAAATCATTAAAAGCCTTATTTAACCAATAAGGCTTATTCTGCCACCAAATAGTGACCATATACACAGGAATGCCACATAAAATAAACGCCACCCCCACTACCACCTCCATTGGGGTCACATAACACGGAAAAGTCACGAGGAAAGCACAAATCACGAAAAATGTTATAGGTAAAATAAGATTCACTTTTATAGGCCGCGGAGCATCCGGTCGAATTTTTCGTAAATATAAAAGACCTAAAATGCTTATTGTTATGAAAAGGGCCTCTACAAATGAACCGTAGTTGATGAGAGCGTAGACATCTTCTACCATTACTAGAGCCAATGTTATTATTCCCTAAAAAAATTAAAATATCATTAAAATTTATTCATTTTAATATTTATTTTTATGCTATATAAATAATTACACCGATTTTCTGGGAGCACTCGAATTGCCTCTCAAACAGGTAAATTTTCTCTTATAAAATACGACACTCGAACTGCGTCACGTTTATTGACCGACCCTTACTGGTTTATTGTGTCTATGGTCATTACAAAACATAAAAGAACACCAAGATTTTGGGAAAACCAAAACTAAGAAAAGTATGGGTCAGAAATTGAGAGCATGTCATTCTGGCAATGGTTTAGTTGTCTGACTGGGGTTTGGGAAGAAATTGCGGTCATCTGCTTCTGTTAAGATAGTGCACTATATCTCTGGTGCCTGGCTATTGTTTCCCTTTATGAGTTCTTCTGTATTGTGCGATCTTAACTAGTGTTCTTTCTAGTTGATACTTTTGTCACTTTGGCGCTGTGTTCTCTTCTGGTTCTTTACTGGTACTCAAGCTGCATGGAGGCCTGTTGTGTTTCCAAGGCACTCTGTTAATTTCCTCAAATCGCGGTTTGCATAGATCTTCTTGGCTTTTTCTTTCATGTATCTGTATTTTCTCTTGCCTCTAAATCGTGGTAAAAAGTGTCGTTTCTTATGTACCGCTTCCACTAGACGTCTTTTTTGTTGGAATTTTACTTTTTTTAGCGTAGTTTTCCATGTATGGCCCAAGTCACCAATGCATACATTAGGATGGGCATTATTATTGTTTTAATCAGTCCTAATTTTATCCTTAAGTTGAATTGGCTTCATTAAATTATTCCTCTAATGCGTATTTTGCTTTCTTCATTACGCTGTCGACGTGTTCATTGAAATATAGTTCTTAATCCATGTTGACGTATTTTACTGATCTAGTTCATTCGATGTTGTCTTCTTCCATCTTCATATTGTTGATTGTGTCTTTTCTTAAACAAAATTGCTTTAGTTTTTTCCTGATTTGTCGCTATTCCAGTGTCATAAGCGTACAAAAACAACTGCTCCTTGAGGAAATTCTACTTCTGATCGTCCTTATATTGATGTTACTGGACCCAGTTTAATCCTAAATTCCCTGTTTTCCAAGAATGATGCTATTAGACTCGTCATTGCTCTTGAGATCCTCATATCTATCATTTTGGATAGCACCAGTAGATTATTTCTTGTTGAATCCTTCAATGATGTATTCCACAAGTCTCAAAACTTGCAGTTCTTTAGAGTGCTCTTTTCTAAATACAAAGAATTCTTCTGGCAAGATATTTACTTCTTGGACTGGTTCCTAGAATCTTCTGCTACTTTATCAAGTGTTGGTATAAGGCTAATTGGACGATATTTTTGGGAAAAAGTTGGATCCTTTTTTGGCTTCCTTATCATTATAACATCTACCTACTAATTTCCTTCCCGTTGGGAAGTACTAAAATTGTAGGATTCCATTGATGAATGTAGTAACGTAGACCACTACCTTCTGCGACAGGTTCTTCACTGGCTTCCTTATCTAACATCTATTTATTTTCATCTCGTTGGGTAGGGCCTAAATTTTAGGATTCCATTGATGATTAGGTACCTTCTGCTGCACGTTCTTTAAAGTTCTGTTACTAATCCTGGTCCTTTCTTCAATGTAATAATCTTCGTTATGGTCCTTATTTTTTCGAGATTGTTTTAATTGTTTATCAGTTTTGTTATTACTCGGGTGGCAATTTCAAATGTCAACCATAGAGATATTATACGTAGGTAAAGAGAGAAAGGAAAGATCGCAGAACCCTGCATATGCAGTAAGGGACAGATTATAAAAGAGAATTTATAGTATACCTACATAGCAGGATAATTGTCTTTCTTTCCAGCCTGTCTCCCCAACTGTATTATAATATCTGTATTATCTATGAACTGTATTTTCATTTTCGAGATACCTATCAATTTTCAAATGATTTAAAATAATTCTAAATACCTTACCAATAAGACCAAAGATGGCACGGGCGTCAAATGTTTGACAGAAATAAGACAAATTGCTCTAGGTAAATGTCCTTCTCGAGCTCCAACGAAAAACAGTCTTGACGAAGCAAAAATTGCTCCATTTAAAGATCCAAAAGTTGAACATGCAACGAAAAGTGGCATTAAAAACGAAAACATTCCCAATAATTTGTCTCCAAAAGTAACTGCGACTGCATCGGAAGCTAACATATCATCTTTACTTAAAACTACAAAATAAGCAATGTTTGTTACCACGTAAACAATGGTCACAACTGGCATTGATATACAGATTGCTTTGGGAAGATTTCTAAAAAAAAAATTAATTTATTATTAATACTAATAAAAAATCAAATGTTTATGGGTATAGATCGCTAGCAAAGTAAAAAAAAAATGAAAATGAGCTCTTATAACTCATTTTTATACACAGAAAAGAAGCATATTAGACGTAAATTTGGACGTAGATCAGTTTCATGAAATTAAGAGTTTTAGTTTTATTCATTTTTATAGAATACGAGGTATGTTCAGAAAAAAGCGAGAATTTATGAATAACTCAAATTAATCCCCCTCATATATAACACACTTGTACCAGCGCGTCTTCCAATCTTCTAAGCAATTCTGTCTTCTAAGCAATTCTGGAACTCGATTTTGGATATGGCCATCAGCTCTTTGACACAGTCTTTATCTCCTCAATTGTGGCTAAATGTCGTCCTTTCATCGGTCTCTTTGGTTTTGGGAATAGGAAAAAGTCGCAGCAGACAAGTCCTGAGAATCCTCAGCAGACCAAGTCCAAAGAATCCTCAGCAGACCAAGTCCGAAGAATCCTCAGCAGACCAAGTCCGGAGAATCATTAGCAGACCAAGGCCGGAGAATCCCCAGCAGACCAAGTCCAAAGAATCCTCAGCAGACCAAGTCCGGAGAATCCTCAGCAGACCAAGTCCGGAGATTCCTCAGCAGACCAAGTCCGGAGAATCCTCAGCAGACCAAGTCCGGAGAATCCTCAGTAGACCAAGTCCAAAGAATCCTCAGCAGACCAAGTCCGAAGAATCCTCAGCAGACCAAGTCCGGAGATTCCTCAGTAAATTTTCTAGTAGTAATTCGATGATTTTCCAAAACCGTTTTCTTCACTGATTCGACGTTTTCATCAGTTGTTGACGTGCTCGGGCGCCCAGAGCGTCATCAATGTCTTCTCAGACTTTTTTGAAGTGTTTATACCATTCATACACTCTTAGTTTCATGCAGATTCTTTGATCCATTTTGTTCGTTACGTAGACTGTGAAACTCAAATCTCGTCTCTTTCTGAACAAACCTCGTATCTGTATATATTAGATTAGTGAAAACAAAATTATAAATGTTATTTTAACAATCTACTAACACGACGATTAATCAATTTAACAGTGTATTCTTCATTTTATACTTACTTATAAGGATCTTTAAGCTCTTCTGTGACAAAGTTTAAATAATTATATCCAGAATAGGAAAAAAGGCCCGAATAAAATGCAACAGCGATATGACCTGGATCCCAATTAGTTCCTTCCATGGGTCTTTGAAAATTTTCTACATGTCCCGCACACGCATAGTAAATTCCAGCCACAACAATTATTGCTAAAGCAAAAATTTTTGTTGCTGTAAAAATTTCTTGAACCCTAGTTACCCATTTTACATTATAACAATTAATAATCTGAAAATAATAAAACGTTTTAATATTATTATTTAACATTTTACAAAATCACTCAGATATGATAATTATTAAAAAATCTCTAAAAATAAATGGTTACTTACTGTTAAAATACAAATCGTGGCTGCAGCTAATAATCTTACAGCTTCAAATGGTGCCGGGCAAGTACCCCAAAAAGGTTGCAAAATATATTGAGCAAATGTTATGGAAGTGATCGCATTTCCTACTGGAACTAAGACAAATAATGCTACCCAAAGATAGAGAAATGCTAAAAGTGGCCCAAATGCTTCTTTAATGTAAGCATAGTCTCCACCCGATTTGGGTATCATCGTACCTAAAACAATTTTTCTTTCTTTAGGATCATCAATTTGGAAATTTAAATTGTAAACATATTAAAAATCTATAATTATCTAATATATTTCAACGAGAAATTCTTCTATATATCTTGTATCTGAATTTCGAGAGCTTTAATCATTCTTATGAAATATAGCATTCAGGAGGTCTCGGGGGCGTTAAATAACAATGAATTATCAATTTTTTATAGATATTTATTACTAAAGGCAGACACAGATGCCGTCGTAGCAAGATTTGTCTTTGACAAACCCTACAAAATATTAACAGATAACAACGTAGTGAATACTTTAAGCGCCTATACGGATGGTGTGAGATGTGGAATTTACTCAAGATCCTTGAGCCTAAAAATGAAATGGGCTAAGCCAGAAAAATGTGCTTAAGATAGTGAATAGACAACGTTGTACAGGCCAGGAGGAGAAATGGTGCGCTGTTGCATCAATGGATGTAAGGAACGCTTTTAATTCGGCCCCGTGCGACAAAATCATAGATTACATAGCAAAATGGGGAATCTCCCAACACCTAAATAACATCCTGATAGACTACAATCTGCCCAATTTCACTTTAGCTCTGACGTTGAGGTTTATGATGAACCAAGGTGGGGAGACGCTCAGATTTTTGGTCTCGAGACAATGTCTTCTGGCTTTGTTGCGATGCTCTCCCTTCTTCATTTGCGCATATCACAGCTAAAGTGAAATTGGGCAGATTGTACTTTACTAATAGGTCGATCGGACTAAGAAACAGAACAAATGGAGACTTCCCAATGAACGCGGGAATACCACAGGGCTCAGTAATAGGACCCTTGTTATGGAATATATTTTATGACAAGATCCTAAATTTGGACTACGGGGCAGGAGGTAGAACAATAGGATTTGCCAACGACCTGGCAATAGTTGTGATGGCACCTTTTCGGACGGTTCTAGAGATTAGGACAAACAAAGCAATGGCAAACAGGTGGATGAAGGAAAACTCCCCAGATCTGACACCAAAGAAGACACACATAGTAATTCTAAGCGGGAAACGCCACATTAGCGGAGTAAACTTCAGAATAGGAGACGTCGAACTATCTCTAAACAAAACCCTGAAATACCTAGGAGTAACACTACACAGACGTAGCTTCGGCCCCCATGTGACTGAAGCAGTTAGAAAAGGCAGCAGGAAGACTACAACGTCTTCTTCCGAATATAGGAGGTCCCTCTAACAACAGAAGGGAAATCCTATACAGAGTAGTAGAGTCAAAGCTTCTATACGGAGCCCCAGTGTGGCATCCTGCAATGTCCATCGAAAAATACTATTACCTAACAGAGAGCTTCCAGAGGAAACTCCTCTTAAAAGTCATGGCCGGCTATCGAACCATATCGGTAGACGCAGCGCAGATCATCGCGGGAACATTCCACCGATTGACCTTATGGTGGAGGAGAGGAGATTCCTCTTCGAAGTAGGAGTGACTCCGCCTAATCGAAGAACTCTTGTTTCCTGGCAGAGAAGGTGGAGTAGTGGCTCGAAAGGCGAATGAACAAGGACGCTTATCAGAGATGTCATAACTTGGGTTAAATGCAAGCACAAGGGAACGAACTACTTTCTAACACAGATACTCAGATATTATACGAACAGAATTGGCAAAGCAAGAGATACCTACTGCATATACTGCAACCAAATAGACACGGCGGAATATACTTTCTTTGAATGCCAGAGATTGTTTAGTTACAGAGAAGCCCAAGCAAACATAGGCGTTTTGGAAAAAGAAGAGCTAATTGGCAAGATGGTAAACTCCAAAGCAGTATGGAACCCAGTCAGCAAACTGGCACAGGAAATGATGACAATCAAAGAGTAGGATAAGAATCAGGAAAGAGGCGAAGACACCTAAGTAGGAAACTCCTGAAAAAACCATAAACAAAACAAACTAGGCGAGTGGTTTTAGTGGGTATAAATACTCGTAGGAGGGTCTGGGAGTCCCACACTACCCGATTAGGGTGTGTATAAAACATTTCCACTCCAGCCGACACCTACCTGATGAATGTCAACCAATCTAATAAGCAATAAACACGAACTTGGTCTTAGAATTATTTGAAAGAGAAATTTATTATTAACAAATTAATAAACTTTTATGAACATTTATCACAGAATCTTGTAAAGTATACATATGAAAAGGACTCCACGAAGTTTCAAATTTATAGGCCAATTATTAATACCTTTTATCCCATTGTTTATATCAACAGAGATTAGGAAAAAAATTGTTAGTTAACAATTGAATAACTTTTTGAAAAACAGTGATAAAATGTTTTTTCCAACTAATTTAGATTCTTACAAGTGTTAGGAAAATACTGGAATTTTTTCAAATTTTTAAAATAACATTTTATGTCATAAAAAAATATTTTATCTGATAAACACCGTTTAGCGGTAGTGCGCGCATGCCGTAAAAACCGCGCGGAGCCCCATTTTCAACGTCAAATTAAAATTATAAATAATGGAGATAGAGTTTCGGGAGGATGGACTTTTTTTTCGGAAATTTCCTCCTCTTTAACGAGCTATTTTCAAAATTGCTTAAATATTAATATTTTTCGAGTTATTAACAAAAACATAAATATCTGTTTTTTTTCATCTTATTTTGTTAATAACAATTGCAATTTTTTGCCTGCACACTTTTCCTTCAAAAACATTTTTCTAGAGGTGATTCCGAATCTAATGAGCTATCGTTCATATTTTGAGGAACATTAATTTTTCACGTTTTTGAAGATGTTGACTAGAGTAACGGTTCCGGGTAGGTGTAACAAACGGCCTGAAAAAAAAGCCAGAAAAACGTGGCCACTCTGAGCTGGATCAAAGGACATGGCAACTCTAAGGGCAACCGCATTGCGAAAAAGTTATCAAGGTGGGCTGCGGGCTACAAATATGTTAGCCCTCGGCCATTTACCAAGCTAACAATGTCCCTTCACCCCCCACCCCGTATTCAAATGTCTTCATCTGCTAAGTTCAGCTTATTCATGTGTTTTCTGAGTCTAGAACGAGGGGTAAAATTTTGTACACTAATTCCACTTTCATGGACTAATACACAGTAATACCTGTGTAATACTGGTAATTCCTTAGTAATACCTAGAAATTCCCCTGTAATACCACTAATTCCCCAGTAATACCACTAATTCCCCGGCAATACCCCTAATTCCATTGTAATACCTAGTAATTCACAATAATAATTAGTAATTCCTAGTCCCTTTGTGTTGATATCCTAGTTTTAAATGTTAAGAATATAGATTTCATGCAGTGAAATTAGCAAATTACTACTCATTATCAAAGATACATACATACATAATCGAAAATCTCTTATACCCGGAGGTGTCGAGGTGTACAAGCTCTCTTAATTTCTTAATTTACAAATTTACGCCACTCTTTTCTGTCTCTAGCCAGTTCCTTCGCCTCACTCCACGTCTTCCCCCTTTCTTCTAGAATCTCACTTGTGCTATTGTTTCATGTTTTTCTTGGTCGTCCCCTCCTGTTTTTCCCTATTTTTCTCGCCTCCCATATCTTCTTAACTTGTCTAGTTTCATTCATTCTGATCATGTGTCCCCACCATTTCATTTGCTTTTCTTCTTCTTTATCCTTTATTGATTTCGTTTCTAATTCTTTTCTAATGTCTTCGTTTCTTCTTTTATCTGTTCTTCTAGCACCCAGCACTTTTCATAAATACTTCATTTCACTTGTTTGCAGTCGTTTTGTTTGTCTTTCGTCGAGTACCCAGTTTTCTGCTCCGTAGGTTAATACTGGTTGGTACACTGTTTGATATACGATCATTTTTGTTTTTATTTCTTTCAATACAACACCCTGTCTAACTCCTTTCTTATTTTCAAAGATTTTTGATGTTTTATTTCTTATTCTTACTTGGTTATTTGTATTTTCATGGAGACTAAGTATCACTTTGAGCAGCTCTTCATCTATATTCTTGTTCTTTAGGCTCTTCCAGATTCCTGTCCCGTTCACCATATCAAACGCCTTTTTCATGTTTAGGAATGTTTTTTCATTTTTGACTAGATTTTTCTATTATTTGTTGCAAAGTAAAATTGTGGTCTTGTACACTGTGCGCTGGTCTAAATCCACTTTGTGCATCTGCTAGTCTTGGTTCTATCATCTTATGTAACTTATAGTATTTTTCAAGATAATTGGTTCAAAGTTAATGGCAAGGAAGTGCACCCTATTGTGATAGGCAATAAACAGCAGGTATATACAGCCTTTTTAACCTTATCAATGGAAGTATTACTTAAAGGACTGTAAAAGTTTATGTCTATTAATTCTTGGTTGATTTAGTATTAATTTGGAGAAATTTATGATTGAATTGGCTGTTATAATACTTGATGGATATCCATAACTAAGTTAAATAAAAGTTTATATAAGTATAGTTTATAACTTAACAGTTTCTTTTAGAACGAACAATAATCTAAGCTCACACATTAAAAACAACAAATCCAAAATAAATAAATCACAGAAATCTGGTGTTTACAAACTTAACTGTCGTGATTGCCCTAAAACATACGTAGGTAAAACTTATAGAAATTTCAATACCCATATTTAAACATAACATACGACATATCATTAAAGTCTTGTTTTACTTAGAACAGCAATCCTTTTTAAATAACAATAGTAACTAGGTACACTAAATATATAATTTTTAGTCCAGCCCTTATCGATAATTTGTCACCTGGTTGTTTATTGCCCATCACAATAGGGTGCACTTTCTTTGCCATTAACAAATCAACCAATTTTCTTGACAACGACTATACTCTCTATTATTATTTCGTATACTTTTAGTCCTGCGCATAAGAGAGATATTCCTGTATAATTTTCGCATACCCTAGTATTGGCAAGATTGTTGCGATGTTCCAATCCGAAGGTGTTTTTTTAATTTTCCATGCCATATTTAATATTTCCAGCAATTCTTTCTTTCCTTTTGGTCCTGGGTATTTTGGTAATTCTGTATCTAGCTGGTCACATCCTGGTGCTTCACCTACTTTAATTTTCCTCAAAGCTTTTTCAAGTTCTTCCATTTGTATTCCAGTTATATCTGAGTCGGTTATGTTGTCTATCCCATTTCTCTTTTTATTTACCACTCTTTTATTTTCACTATTTAGTAGCCCTGTGAAATATTCTTGCCATCGCCCGATAATTTTTTCTTCATCTGTTATGATATTGCTTTGTTGATCTTTTATTTGATTAAGATTCACTCTGTTTGGTTTTTTCATGTTTCTCAATGTTCTGTAGAATAGCTTCTTTTTACCTTCACTATTTTCTTGCATTTTTCTTGCAAACTCTACCCATCCCTCTTTTTGCCTCTTTGACCATTTCTTTAACTTTGATTCTTTGTATTTTATATATGCCATATGTTTGTTGACTTCTACTGTGTAAATAATTTTTCCACAATCTTTTCTTTTCTTTTATTTCTTTCTTTATATTTTCGCTCCACCAGCTTGTTTTTTCTTGGTTCTTGGATTCTTGGTCTTACTACTTCTACTATATCCGCATGTTTGTCTTGCCAGTTTCAATATTGTCTCTTTGAAATTTTTCCACTTATCTTCTATGGCGCATGTGCTATTTATGTATTTGCGCAGCAACTAGTATACAAGTAATACCTGTATTACACAGTAGTAATACCACATAATACCCATAAAATTCCCACGAATTCCTGGTAATACACGGTAATTCTTAGTAATACACAGTAATAATTGTGTAATACACGGTAATTCCCCGTAATACCCACTAATTCCTGCTAATACCGCAAGCTTGTACACCAAAATTCACCAGCGGTTTACCCCTCGGTCTAGAATATCCTGTCAAGAGACTGACAATCATTCTGACATCGTTTCGCCTTTGTGATAGCAGCTATGCAGTAAACTTCGCCGAGTGTCCCTTCATGAAGACTAAGACTTGTCATGGTGACTACTACAAGAAAGGCATCGAAATACTCAAGGCTTGCTATACTCGTTATATGGAGCTAAAAGGAGATTATATTGAAAAATAAAATCAAATTTTCTGAAAAAAATGTGTTTTCTTTGTTAGGTCCGGGACTTTTTAATTAGCCTAGTAGTGTTGACCAGTGTTATTTTCAAGTATCTAAGCTACCTTAACGGTAACTTAGAATCAGCAAAACATGTGATTGTATAAATAAGACGTGTTGAAGAAATATTATTACGAGCCGGTCCGGACCTGTCGCCCAGGAAGTAGTGCGAGATAGACGCCAGTTCTAAGAATCTGGGAATATTCTAGTGGCTCTTGGAACGTTCGAATAATTCGAGAGTGTTCTGTTCTAGATGTAATTTTAGAGACACTTTTAGAAGGAAGTAATTTTACATATAAGGGACCGCTTTGGACGAAGAATAATAATGGTAATTTGTAATAGTTGGCGATAAAGTGCGGATTATTGTACGAAATATTTTAAAGAAGTTATTTAGTAATTGTTTGTCTGCTGTTTAATTACGAATCCACGAAGGAAAAGGCCGGTCATCTAGGTACCTACTAGAATTCTCAAAAGCATTATTATTAAAATATATAAATTATTGAAGAATTTACAAAAAATTCTAAAATTGTTCAAGTACCCTAAAAAACTAGTAATAAAATCATGTTAGAAAATAAGATTATAGAATGTACATAAAAAAATATATATTAAAGCACATTTGTAAGTAAACTACTATTTATAAATTTTCCTATACTCAAATGTAACCTTTTAACAACGTTAAAATATAAATGATAAGTTAAAAGGTTTCTTTAAAATATAATTATATTTTAAATATGCAGTCTTTAGTGCATATAACAGTAAAATACAAAAACTATAAGCACACGATTTATCGGACGAAATGTGCCAAATAGTATATTTTCCTGATAAAAGTTGACCTAATTAATTTATAAGATAACAATCTACTTAGGCTTGTTTACGTTTTTATTATCTGTGTTTATTAGAAAATTTTTAAATATTTTTATAAAACAAGAAATATACTGTCCATTACATTATTTTCTACATTATATACAACCAAATCTATACAGAATTACCTATAATTTTTCATAATTTCTGAGATGCATATTTAGTCCTTACCAAAGACTTTTGATAAAAAAAATAATAGACTGACGAGAGGGTTAGTCGAAAATTGGTAATTTGAGGTAATTCCGAATTGTTATAAAAAAAAAAGTGTGAGGTTTCAAGGGACACCCGGATGGAACGAAGTTCCTTTCGATTAATTAGTGAAGGAATTAGTAATTTGTAAACACAACAGAGTGTTTATACATACATAAGCATTTATTATTGTCTGTATAAAATCTCTACTTACCTAAGAGTTCGCTTCTTTTAACAAAAGTGTCCATTTATACAATACCAGAGCTTTAGATAACACATCTTTTTAGAATTACTTTTTATAATTTAAAACAGGAATTAACAATTCAATACAAAATTTTAAAATTAAAATATTTGACAGTAACTGACAGTTAAGGTAATTTGACAGGTACCTAAATAGTCAAGTTACGAACTATTTTTAAAATGTTTATGAATTTATTAATTTATAAAAACAGGATGAAATAAAATGTAATACTATTATAGTTAATTATTATTTTTTCTACAGTATTTTCTTTTTAATGTACATTTTCTTTTAATTTAAAATAGTGTCTTTTTAATTGTAATATATCTATCTATGAGAGAGAGAGGGAGAGAGAGTTATTTATTTTTTGGTCTGTGAGAGAGAGAAACATGCGTGTCGTGTCATAGTGTCGTGACAATTTTTGGCACAGATTATAGGTAAATAATAATCTATGATTTTTGGTATGAATTTTTTTTGGCTAGCTCCTAGCGTCTGTATCGTAACGCGCGAAAGGGAACTTCGTTCCAAAAATACTCCACATAGCAATAATCTATTTGATTGACAAAACAACACAACAGTATTTTTTAAATGAGATTTTTAATGGCCTATCGCTTGGCGATATTTTCTTGGAACGATATCGCCGTCTTTTCGATGTGAACAGTATTCATTTAACCCAATGTTATTTACACTAGCGAAAAGTATTTCTTATCTCATATCGCTTATTGATTAGCTCTTTGGTGTGTAATCTCCTATATATGGGCTCTTGGCGAAGGTTTCTGTGGTTTCCTTCGACCTTGCCAAATGGGGGGCACCACGACGGAGGAGACACGCCACAGCGTCAATCTACCAACCCCACATTGCACCACGTGGGTTACAACTTCAAACATACACTCACACACACACAAAAAAGAAAAGACTGTTTTTTTTATTAAGAATGTCCTCGTAGGTATGGACCTAAATACAAATGTACCGAGAACATCTATTGGCGCAGAAGAGACAATTTATTAATGTGGGATTTAAAGGCCTGCAAGTTAGGACGAGTGGGGCAGACGTGGGAAGGTAAGGAGTTCCACAATCTGGAGACACTGGGGATGAAGGAACGATCGAATCGGTCCGTTCTCGATGTCTGGCACTGAACAGTATAAGGATGCATGGAGTTGGCACGTTACGTTGCTCTGGCTGGTCTGACAAGTGAAGGCATTATAGAGCGAAGTTCTTCTGAGCAAAATCCGTTTATGAATCGGTAAAACAAGGAAAGACTAGCCACTACTCTTCGGTGGGATAATGGGGCTAGGTTTTTGGTGATACTGGTGTCGTTTATTAGTCGAACTGCTCTTCTCTGTATTTCATCAAGAACTCCGAGCATTGACGGAGCCGCCGAACCCCCTACATGCGAGCAGTATTCAAGATTAGGCCGTATTTGGGCTTTGTAAAGAGTAGCTAAGTTGAATGAAGAAAAATATTTCCTCGTTCTAAACAGGTACGTTCAAGCTCCATGGATGGCATGAAGAAACAAGAGCTACAGTTGAAGCAATAAAGGACATAAGTCCTACAACAGGGTCCTCAAATCCAACACTCCTATAAACTTTCTTTCAACCTCTTGTCTTGTCTGTCTGTCTGTCTATCTAATCTCCCTTATAGGTCTATATAACTTTGGTTCCTCAGGAAGACGTTAGGAATAAACCAGACATTAAACTTCCTCTATCTTTTTGGAATATATTCCAATACAATAAAAAATAACACTTACAAGTAAAGTACTATAACTATAATTGTTGATAGTACTGTTTTGATTATGTTTACAGTCATGGGCGCAGATAATTTTATGACGATTTAATTGTTCTAAAATATAATACGAAATTTTTAAATTTTTGTATATTTTTTTCTATTCCAATATTTTATGTGGCACATAAATTGAAATACAATTCTATCTAATAGAACATAAATAAATATAAGGTGATAAAAAGACAATAGCAATTCTATAAGCGTATTCTTTGATTGGTTTTATAAAAACAAAACAATATATATTTGATAATCCAAAGTTTATTAACTAATAAATAAAATACAAAGATAATTTTTTTACTAATTCTGAAAAAGGACTGATGACTGTAATCTGTGCTTTGTTATATAAAAAAGACGGCGAATTTCCGTTAGACGAAAAGTTTTTATTGCATTAAAGAATGGTTATTATAGAAACGTTAATTCAATTAATATATACGAGGTCAAACACATCTGAGACAGCGGCGATGAACAAATCAAAAGGAGAGAAGGAAGTTCAATCAAAAATAAATATAATCTCTTTTAGATGCCGAAATTAAATATGTTTTCTTTAGATTGTATTGTTTACTATCTTCTTTTATATATATTTTTAGTGAATTAATAAATACAAAAATTGTAAAAGTCATAAGTACCATATTTATATACGAGGTCTATTAAATAACCAGACTGCGCACCTAAAAACGAGTAGTGCGTTGGGTATCTAGAAGTCTTCTCTATGCTCGTACCAAACCACGTATTCGTCACTATTATAGTATTTGTGCAGTAGCGGTTTGAAACAAACCTGTTTTTTCTCTTTCCGGAAACCAAGAGCAACGTATCAATCTCAAATTTCTCGTTCGATTGAAAAAAAAAACCGTCTGATTGCTATATGTTGTTGCAAGGGGCCTATGGAGACAATTCTCTATCTCGTGCGCGTGTTTTTGAGTGATACAAGTACTTCAGTGAGTTCCAAGAGAGCACTGAAGATGACCAACGTGCAGGTGCCCTATCACTATTTCAATTCCGGAAACAGTGAACAAAATTAATCAAATTGTGCGTGCAGATCGTCGAATGAGCGTCGAGATGATTACCGACGCTGTAAACGCCGATAAAGAAACCGTTAGAAAAATTTTACACGAGTATTTACACTTGACAAAAGTCTGTGCAAAGTTGGTGCCAAACAACCTGACTCCTGACCAAAAGCTCGTGAGGCAACAAGTCTGCTCAAATTTCGTTGAAAGATTAAAAGAAGATCCCGGACTGATGAAAATACGTGGATAGCCAAATCAAAATTCAAGACAATGTAGATCGTTTATTTCGACATTAAAGGTATCGTGATGAGATGACTAAATGGTTTTCAGAGGATTAGACTGTCAACCAGACTTACTATTTGCCAATTTTGGCAACACTATGATAACGAGTTCGTAAGAAACAACCTGAGTTGTGGAATAACAACTCATGGATTTTGCACCAGGACAACGCACCTGCACGTAACGCGCTATCTGTGAAGCAGCATTTGGCCAATAAACGCACTCTAGTGCTCGAAAACGCGCCGTACTCGCCAGATTTGGCACCGTACGACTTTTTTTTGTTTCTGAAGATAAAGTTTGCTTTGAAAGGGACCCGATATGAGTCGATGGAAGCGATAAAGCAAAAAACGGTACAGCTCCGAAAGGTCCTCCACAAAGAAGACTTCCAGCACTGCTTTGATCAATGGTTAAAAGTATAGAAAGGTGCATATTGAAGAGGAGCATTTGAATGTAGAATAATTTTTCGATTTTCGATTTTAATGATATGTATTAATTGACGAAAATACTTGTTTGTTAACCAATAATTAGTGCTTACAAAGTGCTATAGTAGTCAGCAAAAAAAAATAAAGCAAATAACGCAAAGAAAAAAAAGTGGGCTTATTATACAGTAAGCATTGAATTATCGACAATAAAGTAAAGTTCTATTTGAGCACGCGCTAAACAGCAGCACAAAATAGTGCCCATTGAGTGCTAATACAGAGGAATAAAAAAAAAATAATTAAAAAGATTTGTTATTTTTATTTTTGAAACTTGACAATGCTGGCTTGGTACTGACTGAGCAAGTAACAATAATTACAAATTAATATTCCATATGCAGTAAATAAAAAACCTGATCATAATTTAGTGCTACTGAAGAAGATTAAAAACATATAACAAATTGTTTCTTATTTTAATTTTCAAAACCCTACAATGCTGGCTTGATGTTTACTGAACAAGTAACCATGAATTCCGAGTGATATCCGGTAAATATAAATGATTAGATAAAGATAAAGTTATAAAAATTAAGTAAATAAAAAATTTTAAGCCTATAATAAATAAATGACAACATTAAGGCAAATAAATAACGCTACTTTGAAAAAAAAATGCTTACGCAAAAATACTATAACTGTTTCTCGTTAAACAACAATTTCAATTTTTCAATGAAAATCTGCTTACATGTATAGGTAGCAATACCTACATATTATAGATTGAATGAAAATATTTATGTAAAGTTCTCAGATTAAGAGATTTGAAAAGATCCGCTACAAAAAGTGTCTTTTTATCTCGTATCCAATTCCTATGGTGGCGTGGAGCTTAGTACGCTACGTAACTGGTTTGGTAGAATTAAAAAATGAAATAAGTGTATTAAGAGAGTAGGTAGACATTATGCCTATATTGTCCTGAACAAAGCAGAAGTCAACTTAGATAAACCTGCTGGAGAATGCTCCCATGAAGAGGTAGATTATTTTTACAATTATGTCAAATCCTCGTCAGTATTAAATTCCCGACTGGTTCTTAAATAGAAAAAAAGATATAATTAATGGTGAATACATCAGTTCACATCCTGAAGATTTGGAAATAATGAATAAAATCCGTGCTCACAGAGGTATGAAACACTACTAGGGTCTTCGTATAAGAGGTCAACATACCAAGGCCGGCAAGACCACTGGACGTACTGTTGATGTATCCAAGAAGAAGTAAATTAAGCGAATAAAAAGTTTATACTTTCATAATATATGTCTTCTATTTACGATTTCCTACAACATTTTTTCCCTTTTCCTTTATAAGACTTCGGCTTAGTGATGATTATTTCAGAAACTAAAAATGTATTGTAATTGAGATCCAAGTAGACAACTACATACAGTTTAATATGTGGATTTGATAATAAATAATCATTACTTTGCACCAGATTTTAAGTGATATAATATTAAGAAAACAAGAATTAAAAATTAAAATAAAAAACAATTCAGTAGCACTTAATGAGCAGTAAATTGTACGGTTAAAGAGTCTTTGAAGGATCGAGAAAAGGTTTGGATTTATGGACGTCCCGCTGTTCCCAGGTAAGGAGTGACTTCAAACACTCTTTAACCAATTGTACTGCTGTTGAGCGCGCGCTCAAATAGAACTTTGCTCCATTGTCCATAATTTAAAGCTTAATGGATTTTGAGTCATTAGTGTTTTGCGTTATTCTCTTTGATTTTTATTCTTTCTTGCTAAGTACGATAACAGTTTTTGAGCACTAATTATTGGTTAACAAGTATCTTCGCCAGTTATTAATACCATTGAATTAGATTCTTACAGTGTCAGTTATCGTTGGAGTTAGTATTGCTTCACTTTTCTTATTAATCAGAAAATCCTCGGATTTGCGAATGTAGTACTAAATTAGCACTAAATGAAAAAAAATGCTTATTCCGCCAATTCGATGTTGTAAACTTTTTACCACTAAATTAAAAAAAAAAATGCCGATTCCGCCAATTTGATGCTGTCAACTAGACGCAGAAAAAAAGTAGAATACAACCAACAATTTAAGCCATGTTAGAAGTATAATTTATAGTTTATTAATTAATCTATGGATGCAAAAATAGCTTTTTAATATAATATTTAATGTTATACCTTTTACACTATTTTTTCTAAAAGATATTTAGAAGACATCATTTCAGCTTTACCTAAGATTTCTATTAATGAAATAATTGAGAATTTGATAGTTATGACAATAACATACAATTTACTATTAAAAATGAAGATATTAATGGTTTAATACCGTTTTTAGATAACAGAGATAAAGATAATATTATAACGTTTGACTCGACGTTTGATTGGTTTCATAAACAAAGTCTTTACAATCCTTTTATCGATAATTATTATCCTCACAACTTAGAACTTGAATCATTGGGAAATAATTAATAATATTAATTTGAATCAAATCGAAATATTTTTTACATTTAATCAAATTTTGTTAGGCACTATTAGATTTAGAATACGACCCTGGACAAAATTGGCAAATCTTTCTACATTGGTAAAATAAGCATTATTGAACTATTTTTTTATTTTAAGTATCAAGAAGTTTTCCAATTAATCGAAGAAAATAAAAGGAGATCCCAAAGGGGCCACATTAAATGTGATATTTATTTTATTTAAAATTGTTTAATTTTATGACAGCCCAGAAGACCCTTATAGCCAATGAATATAATCCTCAAATTTTAGATGGTGTCCCTTTTGGTTTTACTCAATTATTGGGTAAGCATAATTAATGCGGCCTTCTTGGGAACCCCCGGAAAATACCTATACCTCTATCTTGAATCTAAATGTAAAAAAAAGACAAAGGATTCAAATGTTTTTATTTAACAATGTAAAGGATTAAAATATGTTTCTTATTATTAAAATAAGTCATTTTAAAAAAATATATAATTTTCTATGAATTTGTCTAAAACTTATGCCGAAATTTTGACTCGTTTTCGAAATATATTGAGAAACTGAAAAGGGCGGCATTTTTACACGTATCTCTAAATTCCTCTCGCTAGCACTCCGCTTTTTTCATCTAAAATGACCCTTTGAACGTTTCATGCAATAAAAACCCTTGAACGTCTTAGTTTCTTATTGTCGTACTTTTTAGAACACATTAAGCAGCCTATATTTTTGATAATAAAGTTGCGATAAAACTTTCAATACCGATAAATTAACTCGATCAGAATTACCTAAACGAGTGAGTGCCACTTGCCACTTTGTAAAGCAAGCTATTGTAAACTCAAACATCGAACAGGAACGAGAAAACCCCAATAGTGCTTATCTACACAATAAAATACACAAAACACTCGAGACACGATGATGCAATCCACTCAGGAATTCCGGTTTTGTTTTCTGCGTGTATATATAGATTATAATAAGTATGTGTGTTACCTACTTACCTTTACCTACATTATTTATCTGACGCAACAATGCAGTTTTTCAAATCATTTTTAACAGTTAGTAAATTTGATGCTCATTAAAATAAAATACAAACTAAGCTAAAATATGTAAAATTTTAAATAAATAACAGACTATTTATTTATTAAATCGATATAAATAATATAAAATAGATTGTCTAATTTTGTTTAAAAAAAATAATAAGAAAATCAATTTTAGATGATTTTATTTATTTTTATTTAGTACCTACTATATTAGTTGATTTGTTGGTAAACAATTTATAACCAGTACAAAATTTGTACTGGAAGATTTTTTATCATTCCCGTGTGTCTGTCTGTCTACCTGTCTGTGGCATCATAGCTCCCGAACGAATAAACGATTTCAATTTAGTTTTTTTTGTATTAAAGCTGGCTTGCGAGTGTTCTTAGACATGTTTAATGAAAATCGATTGAGCCGTTAAGTTGTGGGGGGTGAAAGTGAGAATGTTAATTTTTCTACATATAAATAAATGTTTTTCTCAATAATCCAGATATTTTCTTATATGAATTGAGACCTTTTGCCACTTAAAATAAAACATAATTCAATAGGTTTAAAAATTTCTAAATATAAAAAAATTATTTTATTTTAACAACCAGATTGGTTGATTTTAAAAATTCTCAAATAATATATAAAATTTAAAAAAAAAACAATTTGTATCTGAATCTAGGTATAAATTATTCAACTTCCGTATCTATTTTTAATAAAGTTATGTTAACCTAAATATGTAAACCAAAATTTATTACTTTACCTAATTCTGAATAACATAACGCTCCTATCATCGATAAAATCCCAGATAATATCCATACTAAAATAGCTAAACCGATAGAACCAGAAAACTTTAGAACACCTTTTGGAGAAACAAAAATACCGGCTCCAATAATAATCCCAACAATAATCGCCACTCCGTCCCATAACGATAATTCTTTTTTCATTTTAACACCATCTTCTTTATTTGACTTTTCCATATTTTTAACTGAATTTAAACACACTTTTAATTATTTAAAACACTATTTACACACTATAGAAAATAAATTTCGACATCCGACCACGTGCGTATGCAAGAGAGTCCACTAACACGAACCGACTCTGTCATCATCTAGAATCTAGAACGAAATGAAATGGTTTTTTCTGTTTACTGATATACCAAATACGATTTTACCGTTTGGATATTTTACATGCTTCCCCACGTTCTTTTTGCGCACTGCCACTGTAATAATTGTATAAGTTAGCACTCTCCACTCTGTATATTGTGTTTATAGGTAAATATTCGATATGAAATTGTTTTTATTTGATATATATTTAAGTTAGTTATGTTATGTAGTTTGAGATGGACTTAAAAACTATTGGATTTAAACTTCCTACGGTTTGTTTGGTTGCATCCTGTGCAAAATTGCCCTCTTAATCATTTTAATTCAGTAGCGGTACAACCGAAAATTGGATTAAGGACTTTTTCATAATTTTCGATTGACTAAAGAATAACAAATCGTGATAAAAATAGTTTTGAGATTCATTAATTAAACAAAACAAGCCATGTGGTGTCGAGGGACACCTGGAAGTTCCTAAAATTATTCATCAAATTATAATTACAAATTTCGTCGATTATGTTTTATAGAAGAAATGTATAATTTTCATATCATTTTTTTAAAACGAAATATAAATTTAATTTTGCGATATTATTTATAGGCCAGTCGGCTTAGAATAGAAATCGGAAATAAAGCCTACAAAAGGTTTTATATTTTTAATGGCTTTATTTGTTGCCCAATAAGACTATCCTAGGTTTTCCTCCCCGGCGGAATTGTGATTAAGTGGTGGGGGGTAAAAATGTACCCCCAAAAGGGGTATTTTTGCGGTTTTACGGTTATATCTCGTAAACAACTTATAATATCGAAAATTGTTCTTTATAAAAGTTGTAGGGCATTTAATCCTGAATAGAATGAGACCAAGCTCATATTTTTTGTCAAAGTTTGTCAAATTTTACATTTTTATGGAAAATGTGTTACTTACACTATATTTATCTTAAAAACGTGTTTTTTAGTTAATTCTTAAATTTCAACTGATAGAGGCAAAATAAGAAACACAATTAATGAAATCAAATTTGTGACGATTATATTTCATAATAACAAACATATATAACATTTATATATTTCATAATAACAAACATGGAGAAAAGTAGTTAAAAGTGGGTTCACAAACTTCATAGACGTGGACGTTTAGTTGTCGTTGGGCCACTCGGCTCCTCAAAGTCTGTATTTTTTTGCGCCTCAATGCAGTTTAGGTCATCTACAACATCATCATCAAAATCTTGTTCGTCTATTGCATCTGGTTGGACAGAGTTAGTGCAGGAGTTCCCTTTGCAGTTTGCACAAACCAATGAGCACTTAATCCCAGCCTTTCGACACCCACAAACACCTGCTCACCCCTTGTTGCATTTGCAGAAAGTTGTGTAGAGAAGAGACTGTGGGGCTGGTTCTTTGGAAGTAGGAACGGGATCAAGACCAAACTTCGAAGCCTTCCATCCTCAGAGGAGCGGATCGATCGGGTGTCCTAACCACATTTGAACTTGCAGGTAAGTTCTAAAGCAATGTTGGCGGGCTGCTTCCGATGTTGGTGGTAGGGATGCCAGGTTGAATTTGGATTTTACGAGGGCTTTGGAAAACAGATCGAATCGCAATTTGTCTAAAGTGTCTCCTGCCCTACCTCCATAGAGAGTTGTTAAAATTCGTAGGCCAGCTTCGGCAATGGCTTCAGCTTGAGAGTCATGCTCTAAGAAAGGTTTTATTTCGTCCAGAAGACTTTCATTTTTGAGCAATAGCTTGACCACCTTTTTCTTGCCCTGCCTGAAAAGGGCTGAAGTAGTGTCACATCCACTTATGGCGTGGAGAAATAAAATTGGCATTCTCATGTTGTCTGCAAGATTGAAGCTGCTGGGACCAAATACTTTTGATGGGGCCGTTCCTTTTCCAGGTTTCTAGGAAAACCTAGGATAGTCTTATTGGGCAACAAATGAAGCCATTAAAACAAAAATTTCTTTGGAAGGCATTATTTCCGATTTGTTTTTTATTTTATTCGTGAAATTGTTCAATTCGCTCCGCTCATTTCACAAACTTTTTCACTCACAAAATAAAACGTCACTTTTAACACTCATGTTATAAATAACTATTTCATATCACATGCATTGAAACAGCTTGTTTTGATCCCTGTTTTGTCAGTCGAAACAAGACAATTTCAGACCAATGCAACTGTCAGTCAGAAACGGACAGTTTTTTCTGCCCTAGAGGAGAAACAACGTTATTTCTGCACGGCACATTCTTTTATTTATTATTTATGTCTTTATTTCAAGAATCGCATTCGTAATAAACAACAGCAAATAAAATCATAATCGTCTGACAGCTGTCGTCAAATCGTTGTCAAGATATTACTACGCTATTAGTCTAAAATAGTCTTACTTCAACTGGCTACAGAGATCAAAACTCGCTGTTTCAATGTATGTGATATGAAAAATATAGTGTGTGGCACAGGATGAAACAAAGACGATTTCTGACCGGCCGAAGACAGAAGACAGCCCTCGCTTCGCTCGGGCAGTCATCTATCGCCCTAGTCAGAAATAGTCGTTTCACCCCTTGCCACACAATATACTATTTTCCACGACTTTTCGACAAAACGTTCATTAGACACAAATGTTTCATTATTCACTGTATGACGTCACAACAGAACGTATGCCTTATTATTATTTACATTATAAACAATTTTTTATTGCTCGAACATCAATATTATCAAGTGCGATATTATCTTCATTATGAAAGTGGATTTTTTCCTTTCTTGGAGCTATGCTTATGAGGGTTAAGTTTCGATTGAAAAAATGTTTTTTAGTTTTTATTAATAATTTAAGGAAATGAAACAGTTCAATAGATTTTTTTCCCATTTTTTTATCTCCCATGGTTTAAATTTTTTTGCCTTTTATCCCTTTATGTCCACGCACCCAAATTAATGAGTCACTGTTATGTACCGCCAGGTTACCAAGTTCTACTCAGCATTAGTGTAATAGTCTGGATACTATCTGTGGATGTGGGTATGCTGAGCCCTTTGATTTATAAGCCCTCAAAAATTTTCTCTTCTGAAACACAGATGTTCCCAAAGGGGCAGAGATTACTTTTTCGTCACTGTAGTAAATCCCTCCTCCAGTACACTCTTTAATCTTAGATCCGTCTGTGTACCAGGTGTAACTCTGAAGCTTGGGTTGAGAGCTCGCATTTTTTCAAAGATTTGATTTTATCTTCTTTAATTTCCTGCTATTTTTTTAAATTCTCACCTAATAAAAATGGTGCTCACTTTTGTTGCAGCCTGTAGAAGCCATTAGGGGTAACAGAAACAACTGCGACCTATAAGATCTATATTGTGTTTCCCTTTACTTGCTATAATTATGATGTTTCATCAAACTTATAGTAGCTCTGCTATTCCTATCTTTGTTAGAAAATTTTGGATATCGTTGTGCTTCGTTATTTCGTATAACCGTATGTACCTCACACTAGAATTACGTAATGCAATGATTTCTGAGAGTATGTGTATTTAGGTTTCATCCTGTACCTCACAGAATCTGCAATTTGCTTCATCTACCAATCCTAGTTTCTAATACGTACTTTAATCGTCAGTGGCCGGTTAATATTCCTGTTATAATATGGAGATTCTTCTTACTAAAATTTAGACAACTGAAAGATCTCGTTTGGTTATAGTTTCGCAGGAGTCCTTTTAGATCTTTCAGTACTTGGATTTTTTCTATCCACTTCTTTCCTTAGTTTTTCTAAGACTGTAATACTGCTACTTTCTCAAGATGGTTCTGGTCCCAAGTGTGGGGTTTCAGCTCCTTCTTTTTCCTGCTGTTTCGTTTCCCTCCATTCCTATGTGTTCTGGAACCCATAAGAGGATAACAATGTCATTTTTTCCTTGTTCATTTAGTTTGCCAATAGGCATTAACAGACCATCTTTGAAGTGATTGTGAGTTCAGATCATTGATGGCTGGCATGATTACAATCTTTTGTCTACGATAGTTTCTTTCTATATTAAATTCTACATACCTATCTTTCAATGACACTCAGGCTTTCTGAGTATTTTCCATAATTTTTCACGTTTTTCAAGATTTCTTTTTTGATTTTCGATATTTTTTAACCATTTTCAATAATCTTCTATAATTTTAAGAATTTTTTCCTTTTTTCAAGATTTCTTCATTAAATTTAGACTATTTTCAACAATTTTCTATAATTTACAGAATTTTTCACGTTTATTAAGATTTCTTTTTTTATTTTCGATATTTTTTAACCATTTTCAACAACTTTCTATAACTTTAAGAATTTTTCACGGTTTTCAAGATTTCTTTATTAAATTTAGACTATTTTCAACAATTTTCTATAATTTACAGAATTTTTCACGTTTATTAAGATTTCTTTTTTGATTTTCGATATTTTTTAACCATTTTCAACAACTTTCTATAACTTTAAGAATTTTTCACGGTTTTCAAGATTTCTTTATTGAATTTCGACTTTTTTTAACCATTTTCAACAATTTTTTATGATTTTAAGAATATTTTACGTTTTTCAAGATTTCTTTTTTGATTTCGTACTTTTTCTTTATAGTCGAGGCAATGAAGCACTAAAAAGGTCAAATATAGGAAATCTTTTAGGATAGGAAGGATCAGAAAGCGGTTTTTTGCATTTGCTTTCTAAAATTATGTATACCGCCATTCCTACCTACTTTCTACTTAGTACAAACCGAAAGTTACATTGCAGCAGCCAAAAATGCTTTCAAAAAATGCATTTTTTGAGTGATTTTTTGGCAAATTTAATAACTTTGTAAATAAGAGTCAGAATTGGCCCAAGTTAGGGAACCAGGGGGTTTTGAGGTCGCTGATCACGATTATGATGTGTAAATTGACCCCCCGAATACCTGGAGCTCAGGAACGTCGACGAACGTCATCTCCGGGGGACTATCCCTAACTTCATGCGAGGAAGGAGAGAAAATCGAGACCATGGGTTTTTTTGGGTCGCTGAATTCAAATATGGCTCTAGCGAACACCCCACGGACACCTGGTGCGCCCTAACCTGGATGCGGACGTCATCTTTTCCTGGAAATAGCGACTAAAACGAACCGAAAATCTTTATGGGGGCATTTTGTGTGCGCTGAATCCGAATTTCATGTGGAAAACGACACCCCGAACACCTGGTGCGCCCTAGACTGGCTCTGAAAGTCATCCCCGAGGTTTTCCCAGACACAACTGAAAAATAGGAACCGATAATCGTTATTGGGGTTTTTTTGGGGCGCTGAAGTCAAATATGGTACCGGCGAACACACCACTGACACCTGGTGCGTCCTAACCTGGCTCTGGACGTCATCACCGAAGTTTTTCCAGACACAAATGAAAATGACGAACCTAAAATTGTAAGGGGGGTTTTTTGGGTCGCTAAATTAAAATTTTACGCCAAATATGCCCTCCCAACACCTGGTGCACCGCATGAATGTCAACTAAACCTGATATTTTAGAGACTGACGTCAATGTACTTCAATAACTGTATGGAATTGTTGATTCTAGTTAAAATATGTATGGAGGAAAGTAAGAGAATGAATAGAAAGTCAAAGTTTAAATAATTGATATTTTAAAACTCTTTATTAAACTCAAATCAAATAAAATCCAACCGTTACTTCACCTAACCACATTAATCAATAACTTCGATTTTCTAATAAGGTTCTGGTTCAGCGCCAGGTTAGGGCGCACCAATTGTTCGTGGGGTCTTCGCCGATGTCATATTTGAATTCAGCGTCCCAAGAAACCCCAGTAACGATTGTCGGTTCCTATTTTTCAGTTGTGTCTGGGAAAACCTCGGGGATGACTTTCAGAGCCTGGTTACGGCGCACCAGGTGTTCGGGGGTCGTTTTCTACATGAAATTCGGATTCAGCGCACACAAAATGCCCCCATAACGATTTTCGGTTCGTTTTTGTCGCTATTTCCAGGAAAACTCTCGAAGATGACGTCCGCATCCAGGTTAGGGCGCACCAGGTGTCCGTGGGGTGTTCGCTGGAGCCATATTTAAATTCAGCGACCCAAAAAACCCCGTGGTCTCGATTTTCTCTCCTTCCTCGCATGAAGTTCGGGATAGTCCCCCGGAGATGACGTTCCTGAGCTCCAGATGTTCGGGGGGTCAATTTACACATCATAATCGTGTTCAAAGACCTCAAAACCCCCTGGTTACCTAACTTGGGCCAATTCTGACTCTTATTTACAAAGTTATTAAATTTACCAAAAAATCTCTCAAAAAAATGCATTTTTTGAAAGCATTTTTGGCTGCAGCAATGCAACTTCCGGTTTGTACTAAGTAGAAAGTAGGTAGGAATGGTATAAATAATTTTAGAAAGCAAATGCAAAAAACCGCATTCCGATCCGTCCTATCCTAAAAGATTTCCTATTAAAATGCTTTATTGCCTCGACTATTTCTTTTTTGATTGTCGACTTTTTTTTTAGAGCATTTTCAACAATTTTTCAAGAATTTAATTTTAACAATTTTTCACGATTTTCAAGATTTATTTTTTGATTTTCAACTTTTTTTAACAATTTTTATTTTTGTTTGTTTTAAGATCAAAGCTTTCTAAAACTCGCTGTGCTTTTTTCGGAATATTTAACGGGAAAGCAGATTTTCTTGCAACACATATATTTTTTGAAATACACTGTATGTCTTTATGAAGAAGAGTTTCCACATCACCTTTTGAAAGTTCTTTACGGATAATTTTCTATAGTCGTTCCGTTATATCACTTGCTTTGTGCTTATCCTTTGTCTATCCACAGCTTATCACTCACTGGATTATGATTATGATTTTCTTTCAGTTCAATAATTTCATGAGCACCTATTGATTTTAGAAACGCGGGACACTTATTTGGAATACTAACTGAACAAACCCACTTTTTAACTTCATCGATTAGTTTTTTATTTAAGAAGGATGTCCTCGTAGATATAGACATTGTACCGAGAACATCTATTGGGACAGAACATGCAATTTAATAATTTGGGATTTAAAGGACTGTAAGGGGAAGACGTGGGAAGGTAAGGAGTTCCACAATCTGGAGACCCTGGGGATGAAGGAACGATCGAAACAATCCGTTCTCGATGTCTGGCACTAAACAGTATAAAGATGTAAGGAGTTGGCACGTTGCGTTGCTCCACTATAGAGTGGAGTTCTGAGCCAAATCCATTTAAGTATCAGTAAATCATAGAAAGATCAGACACTGTTCTTTGGTGGAACAATTAGGCTAGGTTTTTGGTGATACTGGTGTCGTTTATTAATCGAATTGCTCTTCTCTGTATTGAATCAAGAACTCTGAGCCTTGACGAAGTCTCCGATCCAAATACATGCGAGCTGTATTCAAGATTAACTTTTATTTGGGCTTTGTAAAGAGAAGCTAAGTTAGATGGAGAGAATATTTCCGTGCTCTAAAAAGGAAGCCAACTTCTTTCTTGCTGCGGTTGCTATAGATACAATATGTTTCTAGAGTAAGTTCTGGGAGATCGTTATACCAACCAGCGTAATGGAGTCGCTTGATCTGATCGTTCATTGTGATAGATGAATCGTATATTTGCCTTTTGTTGAATAGACAACATGTCTTTGTCTTGGATGCGTTGAAATTAAGAAGATTCTTTCTTTCCCACTCGTCTACAATTCTCAAATCTTGATTGATATTCTGTCCTCTTCCAGAATATCTAGGGATATAACACGGTTATGCGCTTTGCTACAGTGTAGGTTGAAACCTATACTTAAAGTTGTTTAAAAGACTAAGGGGCTTTCCCTTTTCACTTTTAATTACTTTAAGATTCATTTTAATTTAAATGTGTATTAAAAAAATAACTTAATGTAGTCTTGATTAAGGAGTGACATATTTTTATTCAAATATATGTATAAAGAGTTTTGTATATATAATAAAAATTACACTTTATTTAATTAATTAAAATATAAAATACAAAAGAAAAATAATACAATAAAATCTCTTTGGCATCTTCCAGGGCAGGCTGGGGTTTTATAAAATAAAATCCATTTTTTTGCATTTATCATGTGAAATTATTCGGAAAATCCCAATTTCGTGCAAGTGTTTCCCTCTTTCATTTCGAAAAACTCATTTCACTGTTTTTCTTTTTTTTTGCTTTAACAAATTTCTTCAATTGTTCTCTCTTATTATTTTTTTCTATTGTTCTAATCCGGATCATTTCTATGGACATGCAATTAAAAAATACAATAAAAATAAATAAACAGATAAATTAGTAAAAATAGTTTTAAAAAAACAATAGATCTGTATAAAAAAATATAATTAAAAAGCCATTTTGCAGTTTTCTTAACCAAAAATTTAACACGAGATATTCAATTTTTGGAATTTTGTAAAATGTCAAATTGATGTGTTGCATAAAAAAAAATGAATATCAAAATACAATTTTTTCAACAATAAAATTTTATATCAAAAATATAAATATCTCACAAAATTAAAATAAGTAAAGTAACAAAGCAAACGTGCTATTAGATATCTGCAGCTATAAAGCGAGATAAATATTACAAAATAAGGAAGTACAAAATGTAGGAAAACTGAAAAGTAATAAGGAAACATAAGGAAAAAAAAATGGAAAAATTGTTAAAGCAGGAACAAAAAAAAAATGCATTGAAAAACAAACCTTGATAAAAGAATAGAATCATCAGGATAGAAAATAACGTGAACAACCTTAAAAACACACCTACAATAACAATAAATAATAAATCAATTTTAACAACAAAACATTTATTTATATTCATTTTTCATAGTTTTACCATTTATTATTTTCATAATTGAAATAAAAAAAGTATTCAAAAGAAAGTAAATTTATCGATAATAAAAAACAGTCTTAGTAAAATAAAAAATAATTATACAATAATTATCTCACAGCCTCTAAAAACTATAAAACTAATTAACTTTTTTTTTGTAAAAGAATTAATTACTTTTTGATTATAATTAGCAACCATCTATTAATCACTAAATTATTAAAATATTTAAGTATCAAATGATTTTATTGAAATTACTCCAAAACAGGTGGTATTTCATTTATTTTATTTATTATTACTTCTAATTTATATATTAATTGTATAAAATTTTAAAAATACAAATGAATATGTTAAATACCGATTAAACCGCCCTTATTAATCTTTCTTTTTAAATTTTAGGTATAATCAAATACATGTTTATAATCTACGAATTAGGTAATTAATTAAAAAAGAAATCTGGTAAAGTCACATCAGACTAATTGAGCAAATCCATATCGGCGCGAATGTATACTCAGTGACACAGTGACATTAGAAGTGTTACACCCAGAAGGAATAATTTCTTAATCTTAATTTTTTGACAACAGAATGTCTATATTTAAAGATTGCTATGATAACAATATCAATGTTTTATCTTTAATAGTTTTTGTAAAAATAAAATTTTAACTTAAATTAAAAAAAAACGAGTTATGAAGACCAGTTGTTAAAGAAATTTTTAATTATTGTTCTTCAGTCTAATTGTAGTCAGTGTAACAAAATGCCTCGAGTTCGAGGACATTAAAATTACCACCATGTTAGCGATTTTGACAGGGGTAGAATTGTTGCCTATAAAGATAAGGGTTTGTCGTATCGCCAAATTGCCCTTCGTGTGAATTGTACGGCAATGCGTGTGTGTCGTGTGTGGGCAAACGAAGGTAGAAGAAAACGGAGAAGACCAACTGGTCAACCAAGGAGTAGCCCAGACCGTCAAGATAGGCGCTTCAGACTACTTGCTCTGCGAGATCATATTGCTACTACGCGTCAAATCGCTGATCAATAGTTTGGAGAGGAAGGTAGACCTGTTACTATGCGTACACTATACCGTTGCATTCGAGCCTTTGGACTGTTTTCATACCGCCCACGACTAGTGCTACCTTTGACCCAGGACCATTGCCATCAACGTTTGAATTGGTGCAGAGAACGGCAGCAATGGGTGGAAGAATGGCATAATGTAGCATTTAGCGATGAATCGCGATTTTGTTTAGGCATGCACGATGGCCGTAGAAGGGTAAGACGCCGCCGTGGAGAGCGACGAGATACCGGGATTGTTCTTGAAAGACATGTACACAGGACAGTTGGAGTAATGGTTTGGGGGGGGGGGGGCTATTGCCTATGGTAGCCGATCACCACTTGTGTTCATTCGAGGCAGTATGACAGCTGCACGTTATGTTGATGATGTCTTACAAACCACTTTACTGCCTTATCTATACGGCCGTCGACACGTCCCTTTTCAGCAAGATAACGCGCGTCCCCATATTGCTTGTCGAACTATGGACTTTCTCCAAGAAGCTGGCGTTAATGTTTTGCCGTGGCCACTCCGTTCACCAGATTTAAATCCCATCAAACATGTGTCGGATATGATGGGAAGAAGACTGTCCAATTTACACCATCCTCCACAAACTCTGGCACAGTTAATCCATGAAGTTCAAGTTGCATGGAACGAGATACCTCAAGCAGACATTGATCATCTCATTTTGTCAATGCCTAGACGTGTACATAAGTGCATTCAGTTACGGGGTCGCCAAACAAATTATTAATTTTTTTTTGTTATACGTTATTAAAATTCTTGAAAATGTTATCAGTAGGGTATGGGACGGTTCCGCCAGACAGATACAGCCAGCCAGCCAGACTTTACCCCTCCACTACACCCTTGCAGCAGGGTGCCAACTTCAGATCGGTCGGTAAGTTAGGGATCTTAAGACGCAAACCTTTGTGACGTCAGTGTCGCCAACTTCAGGCCTATTTCAAAATAATAAACTTTTAATATTGTTTTAAAAATCTTTTCTTGGACTGTAAAATTTATCACATTAAATTGTAACCAATTCAGAAGGTATTTTACTTTTTAATTTATTGTTTGATGTCCCTTTTGTTAGTCGACTTTTTCCTGCACTGATACGCGCTAGGTACCTTTACGAAGGGAGAAGTACTATAAACTTAGGGTTTCGGTAAGACGAATCTACAAAGTTCGCAGTAACCTATTAGGTTAAGTACGTATAGCGTTTTCAGTATGTTCTTATGAGCATGATCAGAGGAAATTGTTGCCTATTAAAGAACCGCTGCTGTTTGACCTTCCCTATTCTTCCTACTTACCTATCCTCTCCAGGCAAAGGTTGCTCACACCTCCACGTGGTCTTTGCTGGATAATTAACTAAGATGAGCAAATATCCTACTCCTATTACCAAATATTAAGAAATCCAACCGAACCTGGTGAGTCATTATTACAATTCGAGGGTTATGAAGTTAACGCCTGTCTGAAGTTGGCCATAATAAGGTAATCATAATTTTTTACAATTTTTATATATTATTTAAATAATCTGTTACATAAATCTCGTAAAACTGATGTTGTTCTTTACATGTCACGTGACCTAATTACGTTAAAATTTATTATAAAAAGTAAAATGTTTTTTCGATTCTATTGCCTGGTGTTATAGCGAGCAAAATTTGAAAATATACCTTCTGAATTGGTTACAATTTAATGTGATAAATTTTACAGTCCAAGAAAAGATTTTTAAAACAATATTAAAAGTTTATTATTTTGAAATAGGCCTGAAGTTGGCGACACTGACGTCACAAAGGTTTGCGTCTTAAGATCCCTAACTTACCGACCGATCTGAAGTTGGCACCCTGCTGCAAGGGTGTAGTGGAGGGGTAAAGTCTGTCTGGCTGGCTGTATCTGTCTGGCGGAACCGTCCCATACCCTACTGTTATCGTTTTATTCTCGATGTAAATCTACCATGTTGCCAAAAAATTATTCCTTCTGGGTGTAACACTTCTAATGTCACTGAGTATGTTAAACCGCTGTTTACTTGTTTTATAACAAATTCTAAAAATATATTAAATTTCGGTTTTTCCGTTTACAACAAATTCATTAATTTAATATCTTATATAAAATCAAAAAAACAATGTTTGGTCCAATTTGTAATATTTATAATAATAAATAAAAAACCACCACCAAAACTATTTCTTAGAATTAAAATAAGAATCAAGTTTTAATAATTGATGTAAAGTAAATAATTAATTTTAAACATAATTTAGTAAATTTATATTTTTTATTAAAGTGAAAACTTCTTTAGCTTCGTTGAGCACTTTTCAGTAAAGGGAAAAATTACTAGTTACTGAATCTTTGGATGGGTAAAATTTAGTGATGAAATAATTGAATGCGTCTTAGTATTGATGAAATTGATGATGTTAACAATGACAATTAAGTACATTGAAATTTATGTACAAAATATCCATGAATGATATAATATTTAATAACGCGAGTTATCAATCAACAAATATTGCAGAATGCAGAAATATTAACTATTCTATCGCTTTACGAGTTTTTGAAAAACATTTTCAAAGACATTGACCATTTAACTAAGAAGAAACAACTACTTCCCGGGCTATGTGCCCCGACGGATATTAAATTACATTTCAAAGTCAAACGGGGTTGGTATATTTACAAGATATTTAAACCAACCATTTTGGTTTGCAGTTGGAAGGGACAACATAACTTGTAGACCGGTTTCGGTGTATTTGCACCTCGTCAGTACAAGGTATATGTTATCCGTCAGCGAGCCTAAAGCATAATCGCTGATTGAAGACTACACTAAAATCACAATCAATATATATCTTTCAATAACGAAGGTGTAAAAGATGTGATAGCAGTGACATCTTCACCTCTAACGGCAAATTAAAATTCGATTTGACAACAAGACTTTTGCCTTGATAATATTAAAGTATTATTATTGGTTTAAATATCTTGTAGATATACCAACCCCGTTTGACTTTGAAATGTAATTTAATATCCGTCGGGGCACATAGCCCGGGAAGTAAATGTTTCTTCTTAGTTAAATGGTCAATGTCTTTCAAAAACTCGTAAAGCGATAGAATAATTAATATCCCGCATTCTGCAATATTTGTTGATTTATATATTAATTGTTATTTCAATTTTGTACAACCCGTAATTTAATATTTGAAATGTCTATAAATGTAAAAAGTACATTTATGATTTTAATTGAGATATTATAAAATTGACAATTTTAAGACTAAACTCGTTTTCACTTCTATCGGCAGTCCCTATAACTGCTGCAATTTTTTATCTATTTTTTACATCGATTATTAATAAATTATTTTTAAGAAAAAGGCCCACCACAAACATCAATAATAATAAATAATATATTATTAATGTGCATTAAAATTTTAGTTACCATTTAGCGCTAAAATACCGAGATATCGATTTTGTTCAAAAAATATATGAATATAGCTTTAAATATATCGCTTTTATTATAAATTCGTACATATTAAACGCATTTCAGAAAACAATAAAAATTAAAATATTAGAGAACCGATAAAAAAAATATTAAAAGACATATTTTATTTTAAAATCCGCTAAAATACCGAATTCCGATTAATCTAAAAATTTTTATATACATATTTTAAAATTCAAATAATCGATATACCGATATAGTATTTTACCAGAAAAAGAAAACAATAAAAAACCATCAACAACCCTAACTATTAATATTATTATTATTATATATAGCTTGTCTATAACTGTACCTATTAACAGTGGCGGAGGTGGCAGCTGATGTATTCGATCGAAACTTGGGAGTTTCAATTTCGAGGCAAGTAGCGCTCGAAGCAGCTTCTTCAATTTCTGCCGTCTCCGAAATGCTATTTTCCGGTAAATTCATCAATCCCGGTTCAGTGTAATGTAATTGTTGCTGTGGTAATTGAGATGCGAGAATTTCGTAGTATGCTTTGTAGCGTTTCAACTGAAAGAAATATATTTCTTAAATATTGTCATTTTCTTCCAATACTTATTTATTTATTTAGAGACAAAACGTAAAAGCAAAGAAGAATATATTAAAAGGAAAGAGAGACATCAGCCCAAAGTATCAATACAATTAATAGAGATATCTCCAAGGCCATCAGAAAAGACCTAAGACAGTTTAAAAACAATGAAACTATAGAGACCATTGAAAAAAATAAGAGTATGAAGGAAATGGAAAAAAAACTTGCAAAAGGAAAAACCCCACGGTCGATGAAAACGAGCGGAAAGCGACCATCGGTCCACACCATCACCATGGTTGGCTTTTGAGCTTTGGTGGCCAACCAAAGGTCCAAATTTTCAGCTGACCTAGCTGGCAAGTAAACCCGATCATTTTGTTTATCTACAACTTGCTGGACAACGAATGGTTTCTTATCAGAGAAAACCAAATTCGGCAACTGGCCACTTTCGTGCAAACAAAGTTACTCTTTGGCTCTTTCGAACCTAACTTTTTTTGTGCATCGCTTTTTGGAACTTCAATGGTTTTAGTTTGAGCTCGTTTTTCAATATGCGTCGCATCGAACTCTCCGATATTTTTAGCTCACGATCCATTTGTCGGCCACTGCGGCGCGGATCTCGATCAATTCTGGCCTTCACTTTCCGAACCATTTCTTATACTGTTGCCGATTTTTTTTGCACCACTTCCTGGACGTTGTTTTGTGCTACCAGTATCACAGTAACGAGCGATGGTACGACAAACAAAAGATTGATTCACACGTAAATGCTAGAGGGCTCCAACGATCGATTTTTGAGATTTTCCACCCAAATATAAAACAATCACGCTTGAACTACATCACCAATAACTTTTTTTCTGTAAGACCAAACCAGAAATGCTTATGCTCGCTTGTAAACAATATAATGAACTGGAACTGGAATAAATTTAAGCGCTCTGTCATTAGTAGTTTGACAGATATATTGGTCTGAAGCTGTATGCAGTTTCTCTGACGCACGAGGTATATACTCGTATAATAATAAGTCGACTAGAAACAAAATTGAACTCTGGTACTGGTGTTCGTTGACTTCCAAAAGGCTTTCGATACCGTGGAGCTACCTGCAATCTTAAAGGCACTACAAGAATGTAGAACTGACCACCGATATTGTGAAATTATTACGTGTATATATGAAAATTCAACTAGAACCGTAAGTTTTCAATCTACAAGTACCAGCTTTGCAGATGATATTGTCCTCCTAATAGCAGACAATTTAGGAAAAGCTAAAGATCTGCTTTATGAACTTCAAAATTCTATGCAACCGGTGAGGTTAAAAATAAACTTCTCCAAAACCAAAATAATGACTAATCTGGTCCTCAAGTGAGCAAATCAGAATAGAAAATTAAACCATCGAAATAACAACCAAGTACGAAAACCTAGGTCATGAGATACAAATTCACAGAGATAATCAAACCTGTGAATTGACCAGAAGAAAAATGAAAGATGTATTTAAAGCCATTATCACAATATCTCTTAAAAGAAAAGCATTTAATCAGTGTGTTCTACCAATCCTGACGTATGGCGCAGAGACATTGATCCTCACCAAACCATCGGCAGAAAAACTGAGAGTGGCACAACGATGAATGGAGAAATCTATGATTGGACTGACACTAAAAGATAAAGTAAAAAACGTAGAGATACGCAGAAGAACTAAATGGAAATGGTCTAGACATCTTGCAAGACTTAGAGACGAGAGGTGGATGACCCCCTACCCCCTACAGACGACATAAAATGAATCTCAACAAATTGGATCCTGGCTGCTCAAGATAGAGAAAACAATAGAGTGAATGAATAAGTGACCAATCGTACTTACTTCAAAAATTAAATACGTTTCTTTTTCTTTATAATTTTGAATAATGAGTGATTTTGATCCTTTTTCAGGTGGATTTTTCCGGTGCTCGTCTAAAGCCTCTCCAAGTCTTGATACTCTCTCCTCGTGATCAGCCATTTGTTCTCTCTAAAAATAAAAATTTTACGAATTATTAAGTTTTCAGAAAAAAAAAAGATGATTCACTTACTAAACTGAGTTTTGTATGACTGCACGGCAACAGAGGGCGTTGAAATTTCTTTTGTGAACCAACAGCAGCCTCTAGTGGCGGCGCCGATAAACTTGCACAAACATAATTAATCGTGTCTATCCACGATTGTAACTCCAAAGAATCACTAAATTAACAAACAATATTTATAAATAACTTTAAATTTTTACAGAAAAATAATATAGAAACTTTAAATAAAAAAGTTTTTATAGTATCAGACTGTTTTATAATAGAATATGATAATTCTATATTCTATAATAAAAATAATAATAAATAAATAATATGGAATTAGTTTTGGAAATAATTAGGGATTATTAAAAACATTCTGGAACTGTAATCAAAACCGAATTTACCTGGTTTGAAACAAATATTCGGCCTGATCGGCAGTTTGCAACCGAAAAACAAACTGTTTTTTCTTATAATCGTCCGCTTTGGTGGCCAACGCGTGATGTATTCGAATAGCATTGTGGAAATTATCAGAAAAATCACTTTTCTTTAATCCATTCTCGTCTTTGTGGAGATAGAGCACGAGATCTTTTAAAGTGCAATAAAACATTTTCCAGCTGCGTTTGTGGAATGGTGCTAAAAACAAGCAGCAGATGCCTTCCAAAAATACAATAATACAAGTATATACTTAAAAAAATTAATAAATAAAAAATAAAGAGTGAAAAATTTGTGTTTAAATTTGAATTGAACAATATGTATATGTTGTAGATAATATGTAATAAAATTTAAATATACTCACTTTTTTTAGCATTTGCTTCGTAACAACATTTCCTCATAACATAACCTTTTTTATATTCAATCGCATTTGCATTAATAGGAACATCCAAAAAGGGATTTCCGATAAAATTTCCGCTAAAATTATCTTTTTGAAATTGGTCCATCATTATATTTTCTTCGATTTCTTCATCCCTGTTAACATTTTTTTATATATAAAAACATGTATAGAAATATATCGTCCTTAAGTTAAACTATTAAATATAATATTTTTTTTGATTATAACTATCTTAGAAATCCTAGCAAATGAGTAATGAGTAATTAGTCGTATGCTACTGCTACATCTGCGTTAACGTCAATTACCAACATGTTAATTAAGGAATTAAAAATGCGCCTTGACTCCATTAAAACTCAACTCCTCATGTAGTAACGACATAAAACAAATACCTGATGCCGTCGACTTCTACATCACAAAATGCCTCGGTACCAAAAAAATGTAAAGCTGAATCTAGAGAAAAACTAAACAACCTGATCTCACTAAATCTATCCTTAAGAAATGGACTCCAAATAAAATTAGTTGATGAGAACCTAACAAAAAAACATACATTTTGCTGAATGGCACGCGACTGCCAGCTACGAACCATCCCCAAAAGAAAAAATGTGCCTCCCACAATAACAAAATCCAGATAACGACAATTACATAAAAATGGGCAGCAGTCAAGAAGAAACTAAGAAGAAACTTAACAAAGCAACAAAGGAGTTACAGAAATTAATCCATGAAGAAGAAAACAATGAAATTTAAGAAGCTACACATTACTCACTCTGGAAAGTCACGAAAAAACTCAAACGGCTCCAACAGCATATCACACCAATCAAAGATGAGGCAAACAACTGGGATTGGAACGACTAAGAAAAAGCTGATCTTTTTAGCAAGCACCTTCACCCATCTACATTATCCACAGAGGAAGAAACAGAACGAACTAAGTTCTGCTATTGCATTCCACAGCTGACTTCTTTTAATGCTTGTCGGAATTCGATGAAGATGTTATGGATAGTCCTATTGAATTTCCATCCTTCTTCCAGTAACTGCCTGAATTTTCACCCTGGAGAATCGCCTAACGTTTATTGCACTTTGTAATTTAAAACATTGGCCACATCAAATTAACGTGCTAATTTACGTTAAGACGCAGTGGATCAGTAGCATTATAATAAAACGCTGTAAAAGTACTGAAAATATTTAAAAATGTGATGTAAAAAAATACTAACTGTGCCCATTCGAGCTTGTAGTTTTTAATAGCATAATAGAGTTGTTTTAATACTTCTCTTGGAAAGTTTTCAGATTCATTAAGTCCTGCTAAATTATCGATGAACTCATTACAACTCATTTTTCTTCCAACATTTACATTATGAATATCGCTATTTAGTAACATTATTGCACAAGTTAAAGTATGTACAGCATCTGAAAAACAAAAAAATTTAGTAAACTTTATTATCATAATACAATCTACAAAAACTGATTATGTTTTATTTATTTATTCGTTTGTTTGAGATACACTAAGACGTATCCACTACAATACAACATTTACATTTTTATAGACATAAAATGATTAAGTAAACAAGAGATAATAATTATTTTATGAAAAGTGATATTTCAATAATTTCTTAAACGTGAGTGCGTTGTGAAAGAATATTTTTTCTTCACGATATTATTGACTTTTTTCTTGAGATTTTTAAAATTTGAATTGAGTTTCTGATTTTAAATGTTGAATTAGTGTAGTTATATCTTAGATGATTGATATTTAATAAAAATCAAATTGCACACAAAATTTGTGTTCAAAACACAAAATAAAATTGTAAACTTGTATATTTGTTTGGTTTTAAAATTTGTTACAACTCTGATTATTTCTATGAGATGAACATGAGCTGTTTTTGAGCATTTTCAATGCTACATATTGATTTTCAGCCTCTTTTATAACATCTATTCAATTTTAATGTTTAATAAACGTATTTTTTTAAGTTACTAGTTTTACTAGAATTTTTATTATTATATAGGATGAAAAAATTTTAATACCTTGTGAATGGAAAGCTCCAGGATTACAGTCCAAATATCGGTTGGAAAAATGCACCAAAACTCGTTCTCTTTCTTGCGTTTCACCGGTTAATGAAAATTGTTTCAGAAATTTCCGTAAAGCCAAATCCAATGTGTCTTTGTGAAAATCGAAATATTTTAAATATTCTTCTGCCACAGCCCTACTAAACTCATTACTAAAAACATATTTATTTAAGTAATACAATTTAGTATGAGTAGTAATTAATAATAAACTACTAAGACTCACTTTTTGCTTAAATGTCTAGAAACATCGGATTTTTTGAATCCATCCAAACTATACAATCTCTTTGCGAGTCTGATGGCCGATGGAATATCAACAGCTTTGGGAGAATAATGATGAAAACTTTCACTTTCTGCATCGCTATTTTCACTTTCATTTTCGCTTAATTCATCATCTGAACATTTTTTCTTCCCATTTGGTGCTGTATTAATTGCATCTTCATTTTCCGGAATCTGATGACAAAGTAGAGATTCAATGGTTTCAATAATGAATTTATAAAATTAAAACTAAATCGAAAGTCAAAATTAATTAAAAGTTGTCATTTTTTCTTCTTCTTTCTACGTAATTTTAAAAAATTAATTTCAACAAGTGGAAAAAGATATATGGTGTAGAAACCAGGACCATAAAGGTCAACGTAATAAAGCGATTGGGCGCCTTTGGAATGAGGGTATTTATAAGTTTACTTAAAATTCCCTGGACAGATCACACAACAAATGTTAAAGTATTAAATCGAATGGGCAGAGAAAGAGAGTTGTTGCCAATAATAAAAAGAAGAAAAACTGCTTATCTGGGGCATATATTTCGAAATTTCAAGTATTAGTTCTTAAAGCTTATAATGAAAGGGAAGATAAAAGGAAAACGAGGCATCGGAAGAAAAAAGTACTCATGGCTTAAAGATATAAGGGATAGGACAAACCGCGATTCTCATGCACTCTTTAGAGCCACACAAGATCGAGAGGACTTTGCCAGAATTGTCGCCAACATCCAATAATTGGAGTAGGCACCTTAAGAAAAAGAAGGAAAAAGATATGACGACACAACTATTATAGCAGATAACACCGATCTGCAAAACCTGTTAACAACAATAACGGATGTAGGAGAAGAATATGGCCTAAGAATTAATGCGAGAAACACCAAAGTGATGGTTATCTTTAGGACAGGAAATATCAACGCAAATATATGTCTCAAGAACCAATAACTGAACATATGGAATGCTGGATAAACCAAGATAACAACCCGGAAATGAAAATAAGTACTAGAATAGAACAAGCCAGAACATTTCTAAATATGAAACGATTTTTGTGTGACCGCAATATGAACTTGAACATCAGAAACCGAATGGTAAAAGCATACGTCTTGCTGCACGGAATGGAGGCGTGGACACTAAACTTGAATTGTATGAAAAGACTGGAGATGTTTGAAATGTGGACGTTCCGTAGACTGTTGAAAGTTACATGGACGAATATTAGTAGGAATGGACAGAGATAGAGAAATGCTCACAACAGAAAAGAGGAGAAAAACAACGTATATGGGTCACATCCTTCGAAACAATAAGTACAAATTATTGCAACTTATTACGAAAGGTAAAATAGAGGGAAAAGAGAACCGGGACGACGAACTATTTCCTAAATAAGAAACATCAGGGAATGGACACCCAGAATTTGATAAGAACAGTGGAAAACAGAGAAGAGATTGCATTGGTTATCACCAATCTTCGAAAGGAGATGGTACCTGAAAAAAATAAAAATTTTAATAGAAAGTAAATAATGGACGAAGAAGTCAAATGTCAACTGTCAAATATAAATGGTCAATTTTACTGTCAAATGTCAACTATCAACTAACAAACGTCAACTGTCATATGTCAAATTTCAAATGTCAAAGTCAACTGGCAAATGTCAATTATTAAATTTCAACTGTCAAATATCAAATATTAATTGTCAATGTTACTGTCAAATTAACTATCAACTAACAAACGTCAACTGTCATATGTCAAAGTCAACTGGCAAATGTCAATTGTTAAATTTCAACTGTCAAATGTAAAATTTCAACTGTCAATTGTTAAATTTCAACTGTCAACTGCTACCTGTCAAATATCAAATTTTAACTGTCAAATATTATTGGTAAATATTACTGTCAAATGCCAACTTTCAACTATTCACTATCAAACCTCAACTGTCAAACTCAACTGGAAAATATAAAATGTCAAATATCAAATTTTAACTGTCAAATGTCAACTGAAGAAGAAGAAAAAGCTAAAATCTGAAAGTTGATTTACTATTTCATTTAAAATCTGAGTTATGAGAAAATTATAATTACCTGATTTTGATTGAATCCATCTTTATCTGGACCTTTAACTTGTATCACAATTTTATAATCTCCACCATTCGAACCGGTAAAGTCTCCATTCCTCGTATTCTTTTTCGCACTTTTCTGTTCACTATTGTTCGTTAAAAGTAACGTACTATCACTTCGATCACTTCTATCACTCAATTCCATCATGGCGCAATCACGCAATCCGCACATATCATCATTGTCATGATAATCAGGACTGCTAATATTGCTAATTGCCTCAGAAATGGGTAAGTCGTAGTGGGTTGAGCCTGCGTGATGATGAGCGTGATAAGTTAGAGATGTACGTTTTGAGCCTGAAAAACAAAATTTTTAACAAAATGGGAGGCGGGATAAAATTCGAATATTCACCAGAATGATTAGAAATAATCGAGGAAGACACCGAAGTTGGCGATCCGGAAGAATTCAACAACGGACTGGATAATGTTGTAGAAGATGATGTATCATCTCTTTCTTTTTCGCCGTTTTTAACAGGCGCATTATAGGTCCAAACAATTCTATCGCTGTCTCGTTCGCTATCATTGCGCGTATCTAGTAATGTGTTAAGCGAACTCGTCATGTCTTCTTCATCGTCGCCATGGATTGAGGATGAACTGTAGTTGGTGCTGCTACTAATATTTTGGCCTTGTAATTGATCCTAAAATGATTTTTTACAGTTGTTAAGAAGGGATGTTGTAAAGGTAGAAATTCTTACCTCAGACCGACTGGTTCTAACATAATTGTAGGAATCAGTGGATTGTCTGTTGGTACTTTTTGGAGAACTTGAACAAGAATTCGAACATTTTCTCGATAATTCACTCTCATTCGGACTATTTGGAACCGAATTCCAATTATTTTTATCTTTTTCGTAACTGTTTTCTTTCCCTTTTCGTTCATCTTCATCGTTACGTAATTCATCTTTACCATACCTAGATTTTTCCAACTGAAATTTAATTTAGGTATAAGTTGAGAAGATTAAATAAACGCAAACACTTACTTTTTTTGTTTTTTTAGGTAAAATTGCAGCTGGAGTCATTTTGGAAATATTCAAAATATGTTCTCCTGTCATCATATAAGCTTCGAATTTGGGAGCGGAAGAAAGAGGTTGCCACAATAATTTTTCTTTTTCTTCTTCGTCTTTATGATGAAATAGTAATGGTTCTTTTTCGGCAAAACTTCCATTTCTACTCGAATCTGATCGATTGGTGTGAGCCTAGAAATTTATCAACAGAGTTTTTTATATTAAATCCTGTATTCATACTAAACATTACAAATTTATTATCTTATATTTGACATATTACATATTTATACATTCCACACTATCAGATCCGGAAAATGGGTTGATATATTTGATGATATTTAACCAGAAAGATAAAATTTAGGATATAAGCATAAAAAATTTAGTATAAAAACAATTACCCTAGAATTCATTTTGTTAAGTTGGAATCAGGGTGGAGAAAATGTTTGAAACAGTTTGAATATTTGATATGTAAATGTCAGGAGTCAGAGAAATAAATCTGATGACATCGAAGCAATGATAAGCTCATACAATAAGCCGCATATATTGGTGTTCACGTAAAACTGAATATATGAAAATGAGGGTTATTTGTACCATATATCTGGATATGATATGGAGCATAACTGCAGAGATAGAACTGTCTATATAAAAAACGATCTAATATATGATCTTAAACAATACTATTAAGAACTGTGATTGGTTAATATTAAAATTAGGTATATAAAAAAGAACATATCGCAGTGTATCGACCCCCTTCCTGTGATGTTAATTTGTTTATAAATGATAGATAATATACTCTAAAACCTACAACAGTAACAAACACTTGTGGTTGGCGATATGAACCTTAATCTGTTGATAGATACAATTATAAAAACCAACAAGAGTAACCAATACTACGGAAACATTGATAGACCACACTATTTCAAACATATTGTTGTCAAAGAGTAGCGTTATTATATTTGGATAACCCGATAAGAGACTACAAAGTTCAAATAATTGAAATAAGTACTTTTAGACCCCCAAGAGTAAAAAAACGGAAACGAGAAGTTCAAGATATGGATAGAGGTGGCAGAAACTCTGAAGGATGAATTTAGAAAACTAAAAAAAGTGCAGTTCTCTATGTAAAGAAAAAAAGACGAATTTCTAAATAAGAAAACTGAAAATGCTAATGAAGACTCAAGGAAAACATGGATAGTGGTAAATAACAGGTAAAAGATAAAAAAAAAAGAATATTTAATAGTAAATAACCAAAAAATTGAAGATGACCAACAATTGGTAGATACACTGAACGACTATTTATTGACTGTTGGAAAAAGAAAGGGATATCTTAGAACACGAAAAAAAAAATGATGTCTGATATATGACGAACAAACCAAAAAAAGAATTTATATCTACATCCATGTACAGAGATGGAAGTATGGCCTAAAGAAGAGCGCTGTACCAGGTTATGATCAAATCACCACACAGGACATAAAAACAATAAAAAAGCGCTAACTCCTATTTTGGTTACATTAATAAATAGTGTGCTCTGTATTGGAAAATATCCTTTACGTCTAAAGGTCACAAAGATTGTCCCAATACACAAGTCGGGATCAAAATATGAGCCAGGGAACAAGAGACCAATAGCTCTTATATCAACACTGTCTAAAATTGTTGAACAGATATTAAAAATCAGAATTGTTAAATTTGTTAGAAAAATATTTCAATTTGACACACACCAAATTGGTTTTCAAAAAGCCAGCAACACTCAAACGCTATAGATGGAAAAAATATGCTTTGGCTGTTTTCATCGATCTACAAAAAGCATTCGACACAGTTAGTAATAGAATACTGATAAACTTGAAAAAAAGAGGATAAGAAGAGTTTCACTTATGCTTATTGAGTCTTATCTGGATCAAAGACAACAATACACGGCGACAAACTCAGAAGAAAGTGATTAAAAATGCACAATAATCGGTGTACCGCAGGGGTCAGTACTTGGTACCCTGTTTATATGATACATAAACAAAAAAAAAAAAAAAATAGCCAATGCTTGTGGAGCCACAAAAAAAGTGTACAAATTATCTATCTACCTAATAATATGAAGTACGCATTGTTTAAATCTCATTTACTGTACATTTGTTTGATTTTCAACACATCCCTTTCATTATTGTAGATATTTCTATATTCAACATTTTAAATATCAGATATGAAAATAAAGATTCTAACCTTATGAATTGCAGGTTCCAGTTTCTTATTATTAGAAATGGAAGTTCTAACAGGAATTTTTGATACTTTTTCTGTTTCTGGAGTTATTTCTAAATTTTCACCACTGAGCAAATTCTTCTTAACAGTTGCCTTAATTGTTGGATCTATAAATTTTTGAAAATAGAATAAAATTTATTATTTTAGTTTTCTTACCTCTTTTAATTTTTAAAGTTACAGGATCAGTTGATAATCGAAGACACTTTAAAACTGGAAACGAATAATTATTAGGTTTATATACATAAGAAAAAACACTAACAACTACCTTCTTTTGTATTGTATCTTAGGACATCTGTATCGTTAATTTTTAAAATAACATCACCTATTTCGACCTAAAACAGCAACAGCACAAATTGTCGAAAAAGTTTAAGCTAATTTTAATAATAAAGTATTTTATTAGCGAAAATAAAAACAATAATTTATGAAAACACTGTACATACTTCTGTCACTGGCTAATCTGGCCTTTTACGTTTAAGTAAACCAACATAATAAAAATTTGCATATAACTAATAGAAACAATATTTTAATTATTATTAGACTTGTCTAAAGAAATAACCAAGGTTTTTACCATTTAGTACATTGTATGTTATGTTTTAAAACAAAGTAAAAATATGAATAATTAAACGAAAAAAATATGGAACTAACATGTTTAATGAAAAATCTGTATTTATATTTGTCACAATATAACAAAGAACATATGTTCACACAAATAATCTTTTCACTTACTCAAATATTAAAAATTAAGTTCTAAAATAAAGATTAATTCGATAAAATGTAAAAAAAAACAAATTTTCTTTGCCACCTGTCACTTTGTCACTTTAACGATGCATACTGTAAACGATAAAACACTTAAAAATAACATAAATTTACCCGAAAAAACACTAATAAAGTTTATTTCACTTACCTTTCCATTTATCGCCGCAGGTGAATTGTCGAGAATATTGTATATAATCGGTGGCAGTCCGGGTGCGCCCCATAAAGAAAATCCGAAGCCCGAGTGTTCGTTTCTTGTCAAATTTACCAGCAACTCTTCGGCCATTTTAATTGTTTATTTACACCAAGACAAAATTCAATTTTTTCATTATTCTATCTTTTAAATTGTAGTTTTACTCAAAAAAAATGTTGTTTTGTTGTTTGATGACTCACATAACCTCGAGTACTATAATATAATAAATTAGATATTGTACGGTAGACGGCGCCACTTATTTTTCTGACTAGTACGTTATAAGGAAAACAGCTCATTTGCTCAGAGAAAAGGTTTGTGTATGCCTTTGAATAAAAAACTATATTCAAAGGTGTATGCCCTTCCTGTTTGATGAAAACCGCTTATTTTCTCCCCCTGTCGTTATTCTCCTTAAAGTATTCAATTTTTTTTATTTTAGTATTTTTTTGATTTTTTTTGCTTTAATCCATTATTCCGTATTTTCGATTTTACCTGTTTTAATTTTTTTTCTACTGTGCCTTATTCTCTCAAATTTTTAATTCTTTCCATTTTCGGTATATTTTTCAATTTGCTAAGTTTCCTCGATTCTTTGTTGCTTTTTGTTTCTTTTTCCATGGTGCTTCTTAAGGATGAGATTCCTTTGGAACAAATTTCTTCCTGGGATGAACTGCCGCTGTTTGTAAGGAATAGAATTTTGTTCGGATATTTCTAATTAGACGAAAACTGGGTTCTAAGTTGAAATTAGGCTTTTCTTAAACAAATAGCGAACGTCTCAATCTTGCCTCCAAAAAAATATAAGCCCCTACGTAGCTCCCCTCACAAATGTGGAATAACCCTAATAATAAAATTAATAATCCGAATTCCATCCCTTAATGAAATTACAATCAAGTAGAATCAGTTTGTGTTTTTTCCAAATTATTGAGAATAAATTAATTTTAAATACACATGTAAAAACAGGACTAAAATTCATTCACGATCACAAAACTGATGTTTGGCGAAAGTGAAACTACTTGAAATTAGAAGTTAGTAATATTTAATAAAAATCACCTCAATTTCAGAAATTTCTACAAATAAAATAATTAAATGAAACAATAAATCAACTTACTTGTATTGAAGAGGATAATGTAAATATGTATCGCTTGATATTCAGTGAATTAAAGGACCGCGCAAGTAAGAAATTTAACAATCCCACCACTAACGGTAACAACTTTAATTGCGGCGATAACGTTAAAATAAATCACTGAATATAGTCTGGTGGAATCTAATACTAATGCGATCTAATAGATCGTTACAGTTTGTTAAACTGGACTTATTTCTTCATTTCCGCGCCAATGGTTGGCATTGACTTCAATATCAAAATGCCGACGATAGCAAACTGAGTTTGGAAGGGATCTAACTCTAACAGTTGAACACCCAGTCAAACAAATAATAAAGATTTCATTTAGTATTGAGTTATTGAGTAATCGTTTGGCTACGAATCATATAGTTCAGTAGATGGATTAGATTTATAATTTCCTTTAGATTGTCGAGTGGGGTCTTTAAGACAGTACGGGGTCACTGCTATTCTTTCTAAGCAAAATAAAATAGTAATTTCACTAGGTTTGTTTAAATAATGATGTTTTTTTAAAAGAGCCCTGGTAACATCATTAAAATGAATCCTTTAGAAAAAGTATACATATTTTGAATACTTTATTTTTAGAAATAAAAAGACACGAATTAATAGTATAAATTTATTTGATAATACAGCTGACAAACGGGGAATGTCCACGAAAAAAAATCAGAAAAACATTTTTGTTTTTTAAATTAATCACTTACAAATATAACCTCAAATCCACTGTTTGTCAAAATAAAATTATGCCTCAAGTTTCATAAATTTAAGTTACAATTTGAGAAGTAAACAAAGTATGTACAGTTCAGCGCGCCCGTAACTAACCTGAAGAAAGCCCGAGTACCAGTATTTCATTTTAAGATAAGAGACTTAAATCTGGTCAGCTAGTTGGCCAGTCTTTGTAAAATCCCATTAAATATTTATATAAATATAAAAAAACTACGCCCATCTTGATCCTAATGCCAAACCAGTCGAACCAGATCTAAGTCTCATTTTAGGGAAAGGAGGGAAATGCGGATACAGGAGATTGTTTTGATCGATTCGAGCGCGCTTTTTCGTACCATTCCTTAAATGTAAACAATAAAATACCTTTGAGCCGTGCCCAAAAACGTTTTTTTCTCAACATGTTCTTTATTTAAATACGAACATATTACCATATGTTACAACGCAAGGTTCCAGAAAAAATATATATATATATTTTATTTAAATACGTTTTGTCTACTGTACATTTTATTTTAGCCTAGTACAAAAAATTATATAGTACAAAATAAACATGCTTTCACCCTGACAGTAACAATAAATAATATAACATAAATAAGAGCATCTTGTATGCAAGTGTACTTGTATAATTCAGGTTTAAGAAACTTTTTTTTGCGACGAAAAATGTTAAAATAGACTATTGTTTTTGTATTTAATAGTGTATTGTGTGGCAAGGGGTGAAACAAGACGATTTCTAACTAGGGCGAGAGTTGATAGCTGTCGCTTCGCTCGGGCAGTCAGCTCTCGCCCTAGTCAGAAATCGTTTTTGTGTCATCCCGTGGAACATACTATATTTTTCATATCATATGCATTGAAACAGCGAGTTTTGATCTCTGTAGCCAGTCGAAGTAAGACTATTTCAGACCAATGTAACCGTCAGTCAGAAACATTCTGACAGACTTGAAATAATGACATTTGTTTCTGTCCTAGGGGAGAAACAACTCAGTTTCTGACTGACAGTTGCATTGGTCTGAAATCGTATTGTTTCGGCTGGCAAAACAGGAATCAAAACAAGCTGTTTCAATGCATGTGATATGAGAAAGCTTTGTTTATTTGTTTTAATTATTTTATATTATTGCTTAGTAATTACTTTTTTTTGTTGCAGTATCCACTGCTTATTTTTCTTTTATTGTTGTTGATGCTGTTGTTGGTGTTAGAGTTTAAAAATCCAGAAACCATCATTGGTTCCTAATTTTTTAAACTCTATGGTTGTTGTTGCTAGAACCTAAAAATTCAAGATTTTTATTCCTTAATTTTTAAACTCTATTGTTTTTGCATATCAAGTTCGGGAACTAATTCAATTTTGCAATGTTTTAGATTACTACTTAATATGCAAACTGGTTTTCTCAACCTAAATTAAGTCGAGATTCATCTTTTTTGCAGTATCTACCGCCACTTTTTTATATTCTTTTATTGTTGTTGTTGTTGCTGATAGAGTTTAAAAATTCAGAAACAAATAATCATTTGTTGCTAATTTTTTAACCTCTATTGTTGTTGTTGCTAGAACTTAAAAAATTCAAGATGTTTATACCTTAATTTTTAAACTCTATTGTTGTTGCATATCAAATACAATTTTTGCAATGTTTTAGATTACTAGTTAATATACAAACTACTTTTCTCAACCTAAATTAAGTCGAGATTCATCTTCCACTTGTACTAAAATCTTTTCAAGATATCTAGGAGTATATAAAGTTACTATAAATAGTTTGTAATATAGTAGTTTGCTATTCTGTTAAGGAAGGTGTTTTTAAAATCCGTTGTAAGGTAGAATAATTAAATTATAAAATCAACAATGTTGAATATCTGGATAATAAAAAAAGAGGAGTTTCTAAAACACCCTATAATGTTCCCAAGATGTTATTTACATATCTTTTTCTACATCTAATGCTTTATATGACTCCTATTTTAAAACAACTAAAAATATTTCAAAAAATTCTCAATTTTTAAAAATCAGATTCTAGATCTGTAAAGTTAGTAAAATTAAATCTTGAGAAATAATTTAAACTGTGTTATAGGTATTTTATGGGTTGGTGCGTTTAAAAAAAAATTTAAAATTTTTTTACTGCCAGCATATTACGTCGCAAAAAACTGGTAATGATCAAAAACCACTTCACAGGCAAAGTTTTCCTATATATATATAATAATAAAATGATATAAAAAATTGCAACATATGGTACATCGAATTGTCCGCGCAAGAGATACAGACACGACAAGAGTTTTACAAGAAAAATTTTTTTTAAGAGAACTGCACTCATCACACTCAGACCCACGTTCGACTAACGATTGGCATTTTTGAGTTGATTGGACAACCAATCCAGACCTTCGTAAAGACCATCACCACTGGTGGCACATGTGGCTTGAATGTACCAATTGCGGTTGCGAAGAGAGTGAAGACCGAGTTTGTCGGTTATTTCAGCAGCGTTCATCGCGTTTGGTAAATCTTGCTTGTTGGCAAAAATTAGAAGAACAGCGTCCCTTAATTCATCTTCAGCAAGCATGCGCATAAGCTCGTCTTTGGCCTCGGTTATACGCTCCCTGTCGTTGCTGTCTACTACGAAGATTAGGCCCTGTAGTGAAAACAAATCAATAATTAGTTTAATCCAGAATTATAAACAGTACTTTACAAATAAAAAGAAAAAAAATGCGCAACTGACATAGTTCCATTGTTATCTTTGAAGGTTCCCAAGTTTGAATTAAAAGTAAAAAAAAAAACATCACTTTGCATGAAAATGCCCTATTAGCTATATATTGTTATATCAGTGTCTCTAGTATATAAATAGAAAATCTTACTTAAAAGAAAAAAAAAATGAGACAACTATGAAGACGAGGAGACAGTGAGCAGTGTGGATTTTTGAGATAGTGAGAGATAAACGTAAGTTTTGTAGATTTCCTTTGTGCAAATAACGATTTTTTCTTGTATTCTGCATTACTTCCCCTTATTAGAAACCAACAATAATCCCCCATTGTTGCAGGGTCTCAGCGACCTTGATATCCCGTTCTATTGTTAAAAAATCTTGAACAACCTCTCTCCCTGCTCATCAGTAACAGAACCATAATGTTGGTGGAGAAAATTAAAATGTAAATGTATAAAATTAATTTTTAATGACATTCATGTTGTAATTTTTCAGCAAATTTTCAATAAGTTTCTTATATGAGCGTCTGGCATTTGTATTTCTCGATAAAATCTGTGACAACACTTTTTAATGATCTCTAAGCTTAAAATTGAACAAATTGTGCGTCCTTCAGAATTTTCCGGATTTGGGAATCAATGAAAATTCCTTCTTTAAGCTTAACATTAGTTGACTTCATATAGCATGGATCCTAAAGGTTATTAAAACCAATATTTAAATAGCTTTCTTGTTAAATTTTCCAAAAAGTCATTTTTATAGAAATCTACATATTTTGTTAGTTGTTCCATTATTGTGAATATTGTAAATTGTAATATATTTTTTTTTTCGAAAATTACTAGGTGATTCCATATAAGTGTCATTGTGTGTGTATATCTTGTAAAATATAATCACAGGCTCAGTTTCCGCCTACGTTATTATTGAGTCTATGATAACGCCTAATAACTTATCGAATATATTTTCAAAGTATAACAGATAAATATTTTAATCAACAGTGGAAATTCTCTAATTATTTTTATTCCAAAAACTTTCCAACCTATATTATTTGTCAAGGTTTGTTCGTTAATTAATTTCAGTAAATAAAAACATTTACACTTATTTTTCTGTTTATAACATTAAAATTAAGATATATTTACTGCTGGTAAAGACAAAATTTTAGTTTTTACATAAGAGTTTTTTAAAATGAAATGTTTGAGTACTTTTAAAATCTATAGCTACTACATGACGTTATTCTATTATGATTAATTACAGAACTAAATAAAATTATAAAATAATAGAACTGTAGAACAATGGAGATTAGAGGCAAAGAGAACTATCTCAGATGGTTAAAGTTGCCAAAGCTAATAGTCGGACAGAATAACCAAAAAATTGAAACGGGTGATCAAGATCCATCATCGTCGCAATTATCAATAGATGACAATTATATTTCTGACAGGCTCGAATTAAAACACAAAGATTAGCACGTTCAATGTCAACGCGTTGTTTTAAATATGTATTATTGTTTGAAAAAAGAAAATGCTGGAATGACTGACAATGCGATTGTTTCGAGAATTCATGAATTAACACGAATCGGGTATACGACGATACATAAAATTATTAAATTGGGAACTGTTACGGATCATTCTTTAAAACGAAAGCGACCAAATAAAAAATTGGGTAGGGTTGACACTGCTGTAAAGGACGTTATTAAACGAACAGTTTATAACTTTTACAAAGAAAATAGAGTGCCTACTTTAGAAATGATTCGTGAAAAATTGAGAGATTTTCCTGAATATAATTATGCAAGTTTGGAAACACTGCGCGAGGTTTTGTTGAGTTGTGGATTTAAATATAAGAAACTAGATAATCGGATGATAATAATCGAATCTAAGCGTATCTTTGAACTTAGGCAACAGTATTTGTTCAAAATAAAAGAATATCGCAACTCAAACAGAAATATAATTTATTTAGACGAAAACTGGTTCGATACGCATGATGTTGTTAAGTACGGCTGAGTTGACAACACAAACAATAATTGTTCTTTAAATGCACCGTGTTCTTCATGCTGGAAGCAAAGATGGTTTTGTAACTAATGCTTTACTATTGTCGGCCAAAAATATAGCAAAGTCTTCTGCCGATTAGCACAAAGAAATGACAGCCAATTTATTTGAAATGTGGTTTGTCGAACAGCTTTTGCCTAACATATCGCCGAATTCGGTAATTGTTATGGACAATGCGTCGAATCATTCCCTCATATTAAACAAAATACCTAATAATAACACGAAAAAGAAGAAGTTTTAATTTGAAAGAATTAATTTGTTATTTGACAATTTTCAAATTGATACAAAATATACAAAAATCGTTTTTTTTTTGAAATTTAAAACAAAAATTAATTAAAACCCTTTTTCTTTAATTTCACGCCTATGATCGGCATTGTTCTCAATGGGATTAAAATTCCAACAAAGACCGAACGATCTTACACTTAGATTGGAAAAACTATAAAGATAGTTGTTCAATAAGAATAATTTAAAGATTTAAGCAGTATTTCATAAAGTTTTCTGAGTTAAATTTAACTGTTTTTCGAAAATTATTCTTATTTTATTAACATTTTGACAATTCTGATTATTTTTTTATGAAATAACTTTTCTTATGCCTATTAATAATTATTGACATAATCTGAAATGTATCCAACTAAAAAAACGAAATGAACATTGAGTGTAATAAAAATCAAATTGAAGATATAATACAATACGATCCAAAATCTACATTACAGTAAATATGTTGATTTTTCATGACTCATATTTTAATACGAGTATTCTTAGATTAATAGTTTTCCATGTGGTGATTTCTATAAATAGAAACTAGAGTGATTAATATAAACATTATTTCTCAAATCATTTTAATCTATTTTGTTTGATGTTTATATACAGTCTGTCTGTCTTTTATTTTATTCAGTATTTAAAGATTATTTTATTTAATAATAATCTTTTAAAAACACTTTATTAATAAAAAATATTTTACATTTTTAATTTCAAAACAAAATTTATCAATTATTTTGTACGCCATATTAAAAAATATACATACTCATACATTTTAAACAAAATTTTTAATGCATGAGTCGATTTAATTTATCATATTGCTTGAAATCTTATCGATCTAGATTTTTTTTCAAAAGAAATTAAAACTATGTAAATTTTTTAATTAATATTAATACATTTTCTAATTTGATTAGGATTAAGATTTTATCTAGCAGTGAAGGTCATGTATATAACTGGCCGAATTTTATCAAGTTTGATTCTGTTAAAATCTTGGTTTAAACAATAGTAAGGATAATAGCACAATATAGCTAAGAGTATTGCAATTTTCTATTAGTTTTCGTTATTATTTCTATTGATTGATCATCATTATTTTGGTGATTATTTCAATAAATAAGAAATAAAAATTCTATGAGAGATTTCTGAGAATAATTAGTTTTAAGAGTTTCAATTTTCGATTTGCAAATAATCTCTGTTTCATTAAAGTCACATTTATGTACTTAAGGAGGAATTGAGTAAGTGTGTGACATAAGTTGAATCAAGATAAGATTAAATACGCTGAATAACGCATCTACATTAGGAATAGCAATTATAATCGTTATGACCATATCTATCTGAGGTAGCAAAGAAGAATGCAAGAACAGAAGTGTCAAAAGAGAAATCAGAGTAAATGGAAAAGTTCTTTGAGATCTTTGAAAGTGATAAAGGAGAAAGACAATTATTAATGATAGCTAAAGAAAAATATAGAGCTTCGATAGACATAACTGCTATCCAAAAAACGTTTGAGTATAAAAGGACGATAGAAGGAATATTACGAGAATCTGCTGAACGAGAGACGTATTTGAAGATAGTATTGCCAATTTTAGAATAGGGAGACGTATCTACGAAGGAAGTGAAGAGTGCATTGAAGAAGATGAAGAATATGGAAAGGCAGCGTAGCGGATGAGATACCAAAAAAGGAAGGAAGGAGCTTGGTGAAGATGGAATCGATTGTCTGTTGAACCTGATGAGAAAAGTGATGAATCAAGAGAAAGAGTGGGGAAATCACTACTTGTACCAACCTATAAAGGGAAAAGGAGATGTACAGGAATTGGTTACTTAAACTGATGTCGCATAATTTGAAAGTTTTGTAGAAAATAGTTGACGAGAACCTGAGAGAAGAGACGAGTATCAGTGAAAATCAATTTGGATTTATACCTTGGAGAACAACGACTGATGAAAAAATTAATTACTTTTTTAATTTTGTAAGAAAATTTCCTATCTTTTAATAGGTTATAACTTTATGTCGGTTAACAAATAGAAAAGTTATCGAACTTTGAAATTTTTTAGTTTTTTCAAAGATTTTTCATTTTTAACTTTTTGAAAAATTGTAGTAACGGCCTTAATAAGTAGTTAACACTAAATTTTGATATATCAAAAGAACAGAAATTTCATAACGAATCTGAATATATAATTAGATTTTCTGTATCTTTTATAGTTTTCAAGATATTTCAAAATTAGTGTTGAAAAATTTGGTATTAACAAAACTTCAAATTTGCCAAAAATTTCAAACTTTAACAACTTTTTTATTTGTAAGCGTACAAATCGTTGTAACCTATCAAAAGATAGGAATTTTTTTTACAAATCTAAAAATGTAATTAATTTATTCATACGTTTTATAGTTTTCGATATACAAGCGAATTACAAAATCTTTTATAAAATTTGTAATTTTCTTGTATATCAAAAACTATAAAAGATATGAAAAAATAAATTACATTTTTAAATTTGTGAGAAAGTTTCCTATCTATTGATAGGTTATAACTTTATGTCGGTTAACAAATATCGAACTTTGAAATATTTTAGTTTTTTTAAAGATTTTTCACTTTTTGAAAAGTTGTCGTAACGGCGTTATTTTACAGTAAATTGTGATATATCAAAAGAACAGAAATTTCATCACGAATCTGAATATATAATTTGGTTTTCTGTATCTTTTATGGTTTTGGAGATATTTCAAGAAGAGCAGTGATAAAAGAGATATCAGAGTTAATGGAAAAGTTTTTTTGAGATCTTTGATAGTGATAAATGAGAAAGGAAGATGAAAGGAATATTACGAGAATCTGCTGAACTAGAAAAATAAGAGACATATTTGAAGATGGTATTGCGAATTTTGGAACCTAGGAACAAAATGAAGAGTGCATGGAACAAGAATATGAAAAGGCATATATAAAAGTTGATGACATAAACATTTAACAAACTTTTTGTTCTACAATTTTGGTAATTTTTGCCTTTAATTTTACAAAATCTGCAACTAATAGAAAAGTTACTGTAAATATCTCACCTGTGTATTTTGGAAATAATGTCTCCACAATGGCCTAATTTTATCTTGACCACCTACGTCCCACACAGTAAAGCTGATATTCTTATATTCTACAGTCTCCACATTAAAACCTACAATATGAAAGCCTTGTTAGTAAATAGTTTTTACAATTTTTTCCTGATCTTAAACAGGATGTATAATTTTGGGTTGCACATTAAACTGAATCTAAAATCTTTAGAGTAGCATTGAGATAAGTTGTATAGGGTGTTTTAAAATAAGTAAACGTAAACGATACCCAACATTATAAGACCAATAAATAAAAATATTTAAAATGTGATGAAATCTTGCTGAAATAAATTAGAATATATACAGAAAAGACAGAGTAAAAGAATTGTTAAAGTAGTAAAAAAATATCAAGTTTCTAAAAATTGTAGTGCCAATAGTAGCTCAAAAAAATTAAAAATCAGCATATACCTATTCATAAAACGTCATCTAGGGATACGAAGTCAGCAAAAACATAAATCTTTATTAAACTAGCAGATGTTTAAACTCGTGGAATATAAAATATATTAAGTGCATATTTTAAGAATTTATTTAGATGTTAATACAAGTAACTTAACATATTATAACCTCCAATAAAGATCAGTGAACTATGACTCATACGTGTTTTTGAAAATTTGTTGGAAATTAAAAACTGATTCATGATCACAACATTAGGAAGTGATTTAATTCTATTCTGTATGAAGTGACAGTACTGTATAATGTCATCAATTACTCACCAATAGTTGGTATAGTTGTAACAATTTCTCCTAATTTTAGTTTATATAAAATAGTGGTTTTACCAGCTGCGTCTAATCCTACCATCAATATCCTCATTTCTTTTTTGCCAAAAAGACCTTTAAAAAGATTAGCAAACACATTACCCATTGTGATTGCTTATGATATAAACCTGAAAAAAAATTGAAAATAAAATGACTGATTTATATAATTTACGCCTTATTCGTTGTTGTGGTATTTCTATATATAGAACAGAGATGAAATTGCAAAAATAGGGTTAAAACTGCCCGACAAAAATTGACATATTGATTAAGATTCTTCTAAAACTTGCTTACTTCTCACTTACGTAAAACGAATGAATTTATCACAAATAATACTCAAATTAACTTCTAAATATCCAAATTAATCTCACAATTCAGCAATTACAAACACAAAAAGATAAAGCCGATTTTTGACTTGTTGTCACTCTTTACATTGAACCGAACCCCAACTTTTGCAAATAAAGCAACGATAAAGGCGAAAACACTTAACCATTTCTTTTCACTATATACCCAGATAAAGTTTTAATATTAGAGAATATTTTGACACGTACCGTTTGAAAAAAACACCTTACACTTTTGAAAAACGCTAACACATTCACCTGTCCTCCCAAAAAAGTTGTCGAATGTCAATATGGCGGACTTGAAAGAGAATCGCTGTTCATGCCACGTCTTGAGAATTAGCGTGTCGCATTGGTCGGCGCATGACACGTGACCTTTAATCATCATCTTCTAACCTGCAAACATGGCACGTTTTAAATATTAAAGTTCAAAGAATTTATATTTATTTTAAAAACATATTGTGTATAATGCCGTATCCGGATTCTCCGTTTTCTGAAAGTTTTAATTATGGTTTAATAAATACATTACTAATAGAAAAGTGTGAAACAACGGTAAGAAAACCATTTAATTTCAATTTTTAAAAGTTGGTGTCACTGACATATCTATTAACGCGGTAGTTTTTAGATTTCTAATAATTGCTTAGAAAAAACACTAAAATGGTTATGTTCCTCTCCAAAAATCACATCAATTCGAGTCAATACTTTAAAAACAAATACAAAAGATGTATTGGAACGTATACAGAATTATTTTAAACACGAACTTCAGAAATTACCGAATATTTATATCCATCCTATTCTATTGAATACTATTATAATAGAGAACAAAAATGTACAAAATAAGGCATTTATAAAATATGAAAAAGAAGTTATTGTAGATATTGATTGTGGTGCTGCAGTGCTAAGAGGTGCACATATATATGCACCAGGTGTTTTAGGAATGGTCTCAGGTAAATTAGTTTTTTTATTATTAGTTATTAGGTATAAGATTTAAAAGTATCGGTTTAAAAAAAACCGTAATCAGTGCTGCCATCTAAATCAAAAAGGATAAATGTTTAGTTTAAATATTAAAGTAAAGATGAACAGCAAAATGCCGAGACAATTTAATATTTATATATTTTTTTATATTATCTCTGGTAAAATAAAAAAGGCAGTTTATTTATCATTGAGCTACATATACTATATAATGGTTTTATTGTTTATACTATCTTCAATATACTCTATATTTTTTTAAGTAACAGAAAAAAAGTTTTTTACTCAAATTCGCAAAATTTGGAAAACCGTTAAAATTTTACCGTAAGGTTTATCCTATCTGAACCAACATTAATAGGGTTCTGTCCTATGACATGAGGATTCTCTATACCAAATTTCGTGATCTTGTAAACCACCATTCCAGAGTTATAGCTCATACGGACGGTGGAATATTTGCATTTAATTCGCAACTTTTGGAAAACCGTTACAATTTAAACAATCTATACCAACATATCATGACATAAGGATTCTATATACCAAATTTCTTGACCCTGCGACTTCAAGAGTTATAGCGCACACGGACGATAAGGGACACACACGCCGACCTTTGAAGTATGTACCGTTGGTACTTAATAAATAGTAATTTGAATATTTTAAATAATAAGAAGAAAATTTTGTCGATTTTTCTGATTTTCATTTTCTTTTTGCTTTTTTTGCGATTTCGTTAATGGTTTTTTCAATTTTGTCTTCATTTTTTTACGTTTTTTTATTAGTTTTTTCATAGTTGTTTCGATACTTAACGATCTTTTCGTTTCTTTTCCGTTTTTTCCGGTTTATTCCACTTTTATTCAATTTTATACATTTTTCGTTACTTTTGACGATTTTTCCCAGTTTTAGTTCCTTTTTTTTTGGCTATAGATTGTAGTTGATATTTTCAACAAAAATCCCATAATTTGTTTTCTCTAGTAATGAAATTTATCTGATATTTATGGTTCTTATTTTTGTTTCACTGTCAACTTTGCCCATTTTACAGAGATAATATGTCAGTGGACAGTGTCCTATTAAAATTCCGTTTCTGAAGCTCTAAGAGTAATTTAGAGTAGTGCAGTGAAGGCCGTTTTACCCTCTTTGCTTGTCTTTGGTCTTAAGTGTTGTCCAGTAGGTTTCTTTTCCCAATTTCGAATTCCATCCAGAATTCGGCAATTAGAGATGCCAAAAAAAGGTTCAGCTCCAACAAAAGGAGTACCACTTGCTTCTTTGCGAGGCTATCAGCAATTTTGTACTCGACATTCCCTTTATGCTCTAGTCCAACAGCAAACTTACTTTGTTATGTTTAGCCAGTTGCTTAAGAGACTGTTTGCAGTTTGAAGCTGTTTTGGACTCCAATGTGGTAGATTGTGGAGCGTTTAGAGCAGGCAATAAATATTCTGGCTGAATTGAGGCGTTTTTTAATGTATTCTTGAGCTAATAACTCCTCTTAGAATATCGTAGGAGTGTTTCCCAGTGATCTTGAGAGCCTAATATTAGAACCTGATGTCCCTATACCTGAGAGTGAATGAGATCTCCTTTTGTAAGGTGGGCCATTTCGTTTTGTGTTAACGTAGAATCCAAAGATGTGTCGGACGATGGCCGGGATTCCTTGTTAACCTATAGGCACTTCCTAGAGCAATCCAAGGGAGGGAGGTCTAGAGTTACTTCCAAGGCCGCACTAGGACACGACCTGCGCCAGTAATCCCTTATATACAATATGAAAAAGATTAAAAAAATGTCCAACGGTAGACCATAAAAATAAACATTTTTAAAATGTACCTCAATTCCTTGGTTGCGTTAAAATTAATGCACATTCTTTAATAGGTTGCCAATATGATGAGAATGTTAGTATTTATGCAGATAGATCAAAAAAATGCAAAAAAGGACTACAAAAGGTATATCCTGAAGAATCCAAAGTATATATAGGGAATGGAAAAGTAAAAATGCAACGACATCAATTATTTTCTGAAAATAGATGCAGGTATTTCCCTATTTTACAAAAAGTCAAATTTAAAATATCTACAGGTATTTACTTTTAGCGGAATTGCTATAGAAGTTACAGATCCAATTTCTGGTTGTTTTCCTATAAACGACAGCGTATTGCCTGTAGGATATGGATTACTACAAAATATTCCATCTATTTTATGTGTACAAGCATTAAATCCACAACCAAATGATGTTATTCTTGATATGTGTGCCTCTCCAGGAAATAAAACTACACATATAGCAGAGTTGATGCAAAATAAAGTAAGTAAGCTATATAATTAATACTCTCAAAGATAGTTGATTCTTTTTTGTGCTTGTTTTTTTTTTAATTTTTATAATGTATTCCAATGTAATGCAAACCACGTGCACCAATACTTCTGACTGAACACATTAGGTCTGTTTTTCTGAATGAGTTTTGACTTAGTCTGAGAAATAAATTCCTTGGAGTAGCCACAAAGACTATCTCAACTCAGGTCAAAATTTAATACTGTCACGTCTGGGAGGATAGAGGATGTGCCCTAGAGGTTGGAGATGGGGGTAACTTTACTAGAGGCACTTCCTACCTAGGTCTTGGTTATTTTACCACCTGGTAGGTATATGCAATTGTGATCGTTCTTGGGCCAAGAACACTTAAATTACTTCACTTTAATGAATATTGAGTATAATTTACTCACAGAAGTTGACATTGATAGAATCTTTTAAATTTGTCGTAATTAAATCCAGAAAAGTTTGTTTGCAAAAGTTTCGTTTTATATAAATCCACGAACTTGACCTAAAGCAAACCAACGGCCCCTCGATGGATTTTCTACAGGCCCCACGCTAGCTAAAACCTGCACTGGACGCAACATATAATAATTGATACCAATAATTTGTTTTCTTTACTGAACACATTAGATCTGTTTTTCTGAATGAGTTTTGACTTAGTCTGAGGAATGAATTCCTTGGAGTAGCCACAAAGACTATCTCAACTCAGGTCAAAATTCGATACTGTCACGTCTGGGAGGATTGAGGATGTCCCTAGAGGTTGAAGATAAGTGGTAACTTTACTAGAGGCACTTCCCACCTAGGTCGTGGTTACTTTACTACCTGGTAGGTATCCTCTGAGGGCAAAAGCCTAACCAAGTGGAAGATTAAGTAAACAATAGAAAACAAACAACAAAAATATTAACAAATAACGAACAATAACAAGAAGAATAAAAACACTAATCTTATCAATTAAACTATATGATGGCATGTCACATTTACCCACGAAAATACGCTAAGAGTCACATCGGCCAAACCCAAGGTTCTGTTTTAGAGATACCTGACCTGGATGATAACAATCCAAAATAATATAATAAAATATAAGTCGAAGTCGAAGAAGATAGAGTTTGGAAGGTAAAAGATGATAATTTTTTAGGAGTTTGGTAGGTAAGAGTACCCTGTTGTAGGACTTAAGTCCTTTTCAGGGAATGGATGGGAGTGTTAGTATCTGTCGTCGGCCCCGCTCTCACAAACTTTCCCATTTGCATTTCCCATGTGCAGCAGGTTCTCTTCATCCATGGTGTTTGAACGTACCTAGGCAGTCTTCTTTCTTTGGTGTTAGTGTACGTGTTGTGTGGTAGTGTGAACACATGTGGTGCAATGTGGGGTAGGGAGATTGACGCTGTGGCGTGTCTCCTCCGTCGTGGAGCCCTTACATTTGGCAAGGACAAAGGGAACCACAGAAACCTTCGCCAAGGGCCCATTTTTTTGAGTATCCAGTTGTGGAGTGATGGGCACCATCTAGCGGTAGGAAAGGGGGGTTTCGTCAAGTAAGTTTTCCAGGTCTTCAGGAAGGTCCATGTGTATGGATTGGAGGAGTCGTAGGTTGGGAAGGGGGATCTTCTTTTTCGGGACTCTGTATCTTCTTTGGAGTCGTCCATTCCAGTGTGTATGGAGGGTCCTCTGGGCTACGGTGTTAGTTCCCTGCAGAGTCCTGACGACATATCGGTTTTTGAGTGTTTGAAAACAAGAAGGGATAGGCAGTATATTTGTGTTGTTTAGATAAGGTGGCTTGGGTAGAGGTAGTGAAGGTTTTTCACTTTACGTTTCACTTTGTGGCATGGATGGAATGTAGAAGTCTCTGACGAATAGCAGAGTATGGCACGGCCTTGTAATCGACCAGAGGTCTGATTCCTAAAGGTTTTATATGTATGTGAGAGGGTTTTGGTGTCGCTTCTTCTGATTCTACCATCCAGAGCACCTAGGAGGGACGCTCGTCTTCTCATTTTGTTGAGTGTAAGTTCAACATCGGCATCCCACCTGAGTGTTCGAGTAAATCGAACACCCAGGTAGGTTACCTGATCCTGAGGGACGAGCTGTTCCCCCCATAGTGATAGGTTGATATAGTCGAAAGAGAGATTTTCTCGTCGACTGAGGTTAGGATGTCTAAAGATGATATATAGTTTGGGTTTTGTTCGGATTTAGAGCTACTCTCCATCTGCTGCACCAGTTGGGGAACTGGTCCAGCAGTCTTTGAGTTTTTCGATTAAGGGTTTCAGTCGACGATGCGGAGGTGTATAAGGCCGTGTCGTCGGCGTAGAGCTGGATAGTTTCCAGAGGAGGAATATTGCTGGCGTAGATGATATATAGAGTTGGGGCTAGGATTGATCTTTGTGGAACTCCTGAAAGGGGGGTGAATGGATCGGAGATTGCATTTCCAACCTTAACTTGAATAATTTTGTTGGAAAGATATGAATGAATAAGTTTTATGGCTGGGATGGGGAATTGGATGTCAATTAGCTTTCTAATAAGGCCAGCGTGCCAAACCTTGTCGAAGGCCTTTTGGACATCCATAAATACGGCAGAGACAACTTTTCTCTGATTTAGGGCAAACATTTTTCATGAATTATTGAGCTTTGATAGATTCTATAGATTGAAAGGAATTATGTAAGTGTTCCATCACCTCAAAAGTTTGGGATACCTTGACCTACAATACCTTAAGGAAAAATCAGATTATTAAAAATATTAGATTATAAAATATATAAAATTAGTCGATACATAAATGTTATTCGTGAATCGTTCTTCTGTAAAATACTGATTAGATATGGTAATATTTTAGGGAATTTTAATCGCTATCGATAAAACACCAAAGAAAGTGGCTCAATTAAAATGCCGATGTGAGGACTTTGGTTCAAATGTTCACGTATTTCAAGCAGATTCGACATCAATAATCAAAAATACAATTGATTCTGGTGTAATAACTGCAGGTCCACCATTTGTTCCAAACTCCTTTGATAAAATATTACTAGATGCTCCTTGCAGTGTGTTGGGGAAGAGACCACAGATTGCAAATACGATGTCTCAGAATGAAATAAAATCTTATGTACCATTGCAGAGAAAATTATTTGAAACGGTAAGTAAGAAGCAATGTAATGCTTATTAAGCATAGTACCTACGTTTTGTTCCTTAAATCTCCTTAAGTTCACCAAAGCATGAAATTGATTTCCAGCAGAAAAGCTAAATAGCTGCCTGTAAAACTACGTCTGATTGGAGTCGAACTTTTAGTTTTGTTGTTACGTTATTAGACTTTTAGCCTTGGCTTGTAATTTCGGCTTCAGGAAGTCGATATATTCGTTTAGATGTTGTTGAAAATTTTTTATTTACTTCTTATTTTATTTTAGGCAGTGTATCTACTTAAACCTGGAGGAACACTAGTTTACAGCACTTGTACAATCACTTTATCTGAAAATGAAGGTATGGTAGCATGGGCTTTAAAAAAATTTGACAATCTTGAATTGGTTAAACCTACTGTAGCTTTAAGTGGACCAGGATGGGAAGGAACCTCTTTGACAGAAGAAGAGAGGAACAAGGTGCAAAGGTTTGGACCTGATGATGTAGTCGATTCAGTTGGATTTTTTTTTGCTTGTTTTATGAAACAGTATTGACACGCTTATATCAAATAATATGTAAAATAATGATAGTTTTAAGTTTCATAATACAAACTTTGAATAAATAAGTATTATTTTTGTAGTTTTAATATAGTTAGTACTTTATGATTTATAACTTTATTTTGTCTCTGTAAGGATTTTCCAGAAGCTCTACAGAATATTGTTCCATGGCTGCAATAGCTTCTTCATTCGAAGAAAAACGTTTACCACGAAGGAATAGTTTCAAGTTTCTGAAGAGGTAATAGTCGGACGGAGCCAAATTTGGTGAATACGGTGGGTGTTTAAGCAATTCGTTAAATATAAATTTATGTGAACCCCTGCATTGATATGATGAAAAATGATTGTTTTCTTCTGTAAACTGGGTCTTTTTTCACGATTTTTTTAATACAACTGGTCAAAAAGGTTTCAGTTTAGGATCGTAATGGTAGTTCCAAGTTGTAACGTAAAAATACCCTTGGCTAGCTCCAGAGGGTCGTGACTTTCCTGCTGTGTTTTGCCTAATTTTCCCCAAACAAGTTTTAAAAGGGCGCCAAGTACAGAGATACAAATAAAATACTTAGATCAGTTTAAAATGGTTTATTTCTAAATTCTAAAAATTCTGATTAGTATTTTTGACAGTTAACGAAAATTAATTAATTCTCTTATCTTTGTTTTTTATTGGTGGCTTGAAAACGGAGTATCTTAAGCTCGTGCTGTAGAAGGTTGATTTCCAATGGAAGACTTCTAGCTGAATTTTCCAAGCTTCTACGCAGTGGACTTAGAAAACAGCAACGGGAAGGAATTTCCTTTCGGCTTTTTAAATCGGGAAATCAGAACAGCAACGGACTAACTCCGATGAAACCTCTCGTCGAAATCTTAATTTAGTTCTTTGCAAACCAATAATAGGGCCCTTCTTCTAGTTGGCAATAACCCTGTCAATAAAGTTGGAATCAAAATTCCGAATTTTCAAATACTATTTTTCGAACACAATCGCTATAAGTCTCTCCAAATTTCGAGAAAAAATTAATTATCTTTTATGTATAAATAATAAAATTCCACAAAAACTGACCTTGAATTGAATTTAGCAATTGTATTCGAATATTTAAAATGTTAGTAAAAATAGATAAAATATTATATTCACCGCATTTTGGATTAATTAAACTATTAAATTTAAAACCAAGGTAATAAGGAACTTACCAGAGACAGAAGGGCAAAGATGGTTGGAAACTCTGAATTTCTTAAAAATTCAACATTAAAATGAACGAAATATAATCAAAAATTAACTACGAAACCACGACTCTCCTTCCACTTTGCAGTCTCCCACTCGTTTCAACGCCAAAACAATAGATAATTTAAAAATATTTATAGTCCAGGAGAATTGTTCGAAAATTAACGATACAATCGTTACAAAGTCTCACCCATAGTTATAAAACGACGCATAAAATCGGTTTTATTCTGTTTAAAACGCTCGAAATTACACTGAAAAATTTGATTTAGATTCAGTTTTTATTGAATTGTTAACGAACGCGACATTAGCTTTCCGAACATTCTTAGAGTAAGATATGGAGTACTTGTTCATCTGAGATGCCTATGGTATCGGCAATTTTGTAGCATTTCAAAAACCGCTGTACAATTAACTTAGAAATTTGTTTTTCTATAATCTATGGACTCCATTCATAGCCATTTCTTGTTTTAAAGTTGGCAATATTGCATTAGAACCTTCTCGAACTCTCGCTCCGTGTGAAACTACAATTTATCATTGGCTAGCCAATTCAAACCATTCGAAAACGCATGTTCCTATTCAGACAATGCACGAAGAAATGAATCGCACTCAGTTACGTTCTGAGTTCTGACCTTCGTCAACTACTTTCGTTCCACTTACGTTAGGATACTAGTAATGGTCGCTCTGAAATTTTGATCTGCATAGAATTCCCGGCAAACTATTGTTTAATCTGTGTTCAGAAAGTTTTACATAGAACAGTTATTAAGTGAATATCGTCCTGAATCTTTTGTACTATTTTTTAAAGTACCACCCAAAACAAGTAAGTAATTACCGCCCGGTAACAATTTCTGCGGTATTTTCAAAAATCTTTGAATACAGCTTCTTACAAAGACTTAATTCCTTTTTACAGATAAACAATGTGATTGTTAGTAACCAACATGGTTTCCAGTGCAAAAAATCTACCAATACAACCATTCATTCATTTTATGATACTCTTACAAGTTTAATAGATGCAGAGGAGAGTGTCCTGTTGGGATATTTTGTGATCTCAGTAGGGCATTCGACTGTGTAAACCACAAAATTTTGATCTATAAATTAAAAAATATCGGTATTCAAGGACGTGCATTGAATTGGTTAAAATCTTATTTAACTGCACATCAACAATATGTCAGCCTTACCGAGAAAGGCAAAATATCAAATGTGAGTCATAAATCTATCAATCTTGATATTGACCTAGGTGTGCCACAAGGCTCAATTTTGGGACCCATTCTATTCCTTATTTACGTAAACGATGTGGTCTCGGTTAGCTCAGATGGATATTTTACGATATTTGCAGATGATATAAATGCTATAATCAACGGACCTGATGCCTGTTTGGAATCCAAATGTAATCGTGTACTGTTGGACCTTTACAGCTGGTTTTGTAATAATTACCTATTGTTAAACACCCAAAAAAAACTTTCCGTGCAGTTTCATAATAGGCAACGATGTGTCAACCCAATTAATTTAAATATAAATAATGATCACATTGAAAATGTTTCATCAGTAAAGTTCCTAGGACTTCATATAGATGAATGTCTTAATTGGAGAAAGCATTGTGATGTACTTTCGGCAAAATTAAACTCAGTAACTTTTTTGTTCCGAAATTTAAAACAAGTTTTAACTGAGAAACAACTAATAATGCTTTATTATGCCCAAGCTGAATCCCGTCTGAGATACGGCATTTGTTTTTGGGGAACAAGTAGCAATATTAATGAAATATTTATTTCTCAAAAAAAAAATAATCCGGTCTATTGCTGGTATCCCCCATAATACTAGTTGCAGACAATATTTTCAAAAATTTAAAATACTGCCATTGGCCGCTCTTTATGTCCTGGAGACTTGTATATTTGTATTTAACAATCTTGAAAATTTTAAAACCAATGGCGAAGTTCATAACAGAAATACTAGATATAAAGATTCCTTACGTGCCCCAATGTGCAGAGGAAATATATATTTCAAGTCTCCTAGTATATTGGGACAACGACTTTTGAATAAATTACCAAAGCATATAAGATTGTGTAAGAGTATGACAAGTTTTAAACTAAGTTTAAAGGAATTCTTGATAACACACATTTTTTATTCAGTTGAAGAATTTCTCCAATCTGAATCTTAAATGCTACTCCTTTTGTTGTTAGTGTGTTTATTTATTTGTTTGTTTTATATAATTTTTTGTAACTGACTAATTCTACACAAATTAAAATTATGTTTGTCTGAAAGAAAATAAAGTATTTATTTATTTATTATTTATCTACCTTATTTGTAATGGAATTAAATTTTGCTGACCACGAGAAGCGATGCCATATAGGTTAACTACTTGATTGCAGTTTCCTGCTAATCAATTGTCATTTCAGTAAAACGTTTATCAAATAGATGTCAAAGATAATAATAGTATACCTACTACTATTATGACAAGTGATATCCTATCGAATTGCAAACTAAAATGGTTAGTTCTATCTTGCAGATATACTAACCCCGTTTAACTTTGAACTGTAATTCAATGTCCGTCGTGGCATATAGCCAGGGAAGTAGTTGTTGGTTCTTAGTAAACGGTCTATATGTTCTTTGATTTTCAAAGACTCCGTAAAAGGTCATAATAGTATTAGGTATACTATTATTATCTTTGACATCTATGCCATATAGGTATTTTGGATAATTTATATGTTTGAAAAGCCAAAGAAGACCTGTTTTGTCCTGGAAATCATTATAACGACTGTCCAGAAGTATTGCTATAGTTTTGATTTGATAGAATACTTTTGCATATTCCTGGTCCCTTTTTGGTATATTCGCTCCGAATAACTTTCGAGCTAGCCACATTTTCAGATGCTTTGCTACCTATATGTCGAGGCTCAATTGTCTGTCAGTGATGTCATTGTGACGTAATGCAAGTGGAACCAATGGGAGGATCGAATGAATGCTATAGTCCATTTTTTTGTTTTTGGCCGATTTGATATTAAAAACCACTGAAATCAGAGAGATATAAGATATAGAGCACGGGAGCCAGCGGATACGACCAGCACGAAATAGAAAGAGAGAGGACAACTAGTGCGTCGGTGCCGATACGACCAGCACGAAATAGAAAGAGAGAGGACAACTAGTGCGTCGGTTTATCTTTGTCTAATCACATGCGCAACAGGCGAGTCTATAAAACTAGTAAGGTAAAAAACCAGACGCACTAGTTGCTCTCTCTCTTTCTATTCCGTGCTGGCTTTCACTTGTGTGCGTTCCTATGGCTCACGTGCTCTATATCTTATATCTCTATGCAAGAACGCTTAAATACGTTCTTGTCTCTATGACTGAAATAAGATTTAACTGTCATCCAAGTTACCAATGGCAGAGAGAATTTTTTTTCTAAATTAGGTCGTAAGTGTCTGAAACTATCAGTGTGGTTTGACATCTACAAAAATATGACATAATAAACCCTTGAACAACGAGCCGTACATGACGGTTACTAGGTATGTGAATTAAGTAAAGACTTCCGTATTGAAAACTTTTTATTTACCGGTGAAATAAGATGCAGTTACGTAAGTGTTGTATTAAAAAACAAACGTCCTTATTTAAATTTATAACTTTCCTGTATCTAAGAGAGATGTAACTCTAAATTTACTTCGAGTATGATTTCTGTCATCGGCCAAAATCGGTGAAATGGATTATAATTGTTATGTTTATGTTAGAAAGACTTACTACCTTTGTCTTATTAACGCACAAAAAAGAGATACCTTATAGAAAAATATCAAGCAGCACTAGCGCACTTAATATTGTTGTCCAGTGTTGATACTAAATTACATTTAAATATACAGCTAGTTTAATAGGAACATGGATCCTAATTACAGCCCTTCTATTTATTTGATTTATTTCATTTGTTCTGTCAATGTCACTATATTTCTTTCTTAAATATTAATGGGAGGGTAATATTCAAATTAAAATATGGATCCACTACCGCTAATTCCCGAGAAATACTCAAACCATGAAGTTGCACCTACTTTGCGAAGTGCTCTACAAGATACCATCGATGGGAATGTTTATCCAAAAGCGATTGCTGAAAGGTTTGCAAGAGATAAGGACCGAGAGCGAGAGGAGGATAATAATAATAAACACCTTGCTAAAAATGTTCTGGAGGTGATTTTCTTATAATTATTATTTTATTACAATGTGATCTAAAAGATCTTTTGTATATATTCTATATTTTAAGATAGTCTATTACCCGCTTAGGATGTACGTTTATAACCTAATCAGGCTCTAAGCGGATCTGTCCCAGAGATTTATGTAGTAGAATCTGCATGTTCTACTAATCATTTTACAAAGATGGAACCTTAGTGGACAGTCTTCTGTTGAAAATCCTGCGATTACTCTGAGCTCAGGTTTCTGAAGCTTTTGTAGTAATGAGTAGCGTAATGAAGCCCGTATTAACCTTTTTGCTGGTCTTTGATCTGAAGTGTTTTTCCAGTAGACTGCTCTCAGTTCATTATCTCAATTTCGTACTTCATCAATATTGTGGCTTTGTGAGATGCCACAGAAAGGTCCAGGTCCAATAAAGTGAGAACTAGCTCTGTTATTCGAGACTATTAGCAAAGTTACTTTGTTGTGTTTAGCCAGTTGCTTAAGAGATTGTTTGTAGTTCCAGGCTTGTAGAGCCTTCAAAGCTTCTTGGCTATCTCGGGGAATCAATTGTATTGTTGAATTGAAATGAACTCTTGAGCAGGAAGTCTATTGCTTATAACTTCACTTTAAAGATCGTAGGAGTGTTTCCTAGGACTATTGAGAGCATAACATTAGGAACTGTAACCCCTTACCTACTCCTGTTATAAAAAGTGAGGGTTCCTTATGCAAATTGAGCTCTTTCGTTTTGTGTTTGCTTACATTGGTTAATACTAAAGTTTAGTGTGTGTTCGAAATCATGTTTTGGAGACATACTACTGTCTCTAGACATCTTCATGGATTGAATCGTATACAATAATTTATCTAATGAATTTATATTTTTGAGGTCCTTCAGCAATTATGTTTATTAAGTAAGAATTATGATTTAAAATATATTTTTTTTATTAGATTTATGAACAAGGCCAACAGTCCACTGCTAAAACGCAGTTAGCAGCCGCTGATGTTATGTTACAGAATGCTCTTTATCTAATAGATAAAAATCAAATTGACGGTGCGTCCGAACTTAGAGAAAAAATAAAATTGGAACGTTGTACACTTTTCAAAAAATTAGAAGCAGAATTTGTTATTGAGTTTAATCTTTTGCAGTCATCTGATTTGATGCCCGATCTTATTTACCAGTATTTAGGTAAGAAATAACTCTTACAGCACTTTTTCTTCCGCAGCTTTGTTTGCACAGATACCATAAAATACGAATTGAATGATCTTCGGACTCCTTCCATATTATGAGCTGGAGCATTATCCATTAAAAGCATAGCTTCTTCCGAAAAATTATTTTTAACTTCAGGGAGAAAACATATTTTAAATCAATCAACTTTTTTGTGCCTTAAATTTCAAAGGCCATAATCCCCAATCCATCTTTTGAAAGCACGTGGTTTTCTTGCTTTTCGAATGACCAAGAACCGAATCCTAAGATCACATTTTCACAAATTGTGACCTTTATGCTTCTAAACTTTATATCCAGGTGATGACGTCTGAAAAGATGAAGCTAGTATCGTTTGAGGAAGTGCCTTCCAAATTAAACCAGTTTCTTCGCAGTTGTCTTTGTAAACTACGCTTTTCAATTTCCTCTTAAAGCGTGTTATTATTTATAATACTGACACTATTAGCAGTTTTTTCACCTTAAATAGATAACTGCATTTTTCCATGTCGAAGTTTTAATTTGCCCAAAGGGTGACGAATAGCCGAAGTTAACGAATAATCTAGTGCCGGATAATTGAGGCTCTACTTTACCAGTTTTTATTCTGAAATTGCCATGCACCCACCATATATAGACAAGAATAGTAGAATTACTCTCATAAAAACTCCTTCCATGCCACTGAAGCTCTCGGTCTGTATCGTTGTGGCTCACCAGCAGCGTTATCAACCTAAAATTTCTGAAATCGGTAGATTGATACAAAAACTATAAGTGGAAATCGATATATAAATGTATAATGCGTTACAATAACATAAACTGAAGTAGGTACTATAATCAATTGAAAAAGTTAATAAAAATCGGTAGATGAGGAAGCAAAAACGGAAGATCTACTAAAAAATTTGTAGAGTTGGCATAGCTGCTCACCAGTTCTCAATAAACCCTTTAAAAATTACATTGACGTTGGGCGCCAGTTTGTAGCCCTTAAATTACCCTAAGCTTCTGGGTTTTTCTATCAAACTCCCCCCAACAATTAATAATGGGCGCCAAGTACAGACTTTCAAATAAAAGAGAATAAATCAGTTTTAAATTGTTTATTTAAATAAAATATTTGATTTGATGTTAATCAAAAGTTAAGTAATTAATTAATTTCTTATCTTTGGTTTTTTTTGAAGTCTTCTGTCGGAGCTTTTGGTAGCGAGAGTAGAATCTGGATTTCAATTTTGAAGACCACAGGACATACAGTATCTGATGATTTCTAAGATTCAGCGGTGACCTCAGGAATAGTGGCTCGATTACCCCTGAATAGATGTAAAGGTGATTTCAAAAAAATTGTTGGGTCGAGAATTCACTACCTCTCTAGGACCCCTCTTCAAAGTGGCATCAGCCCTAATGAAATTAAAAAAGCAATCAAACTCCGACCATATATTCCTTAATTTCGTACACAATCGCTAAAGTTCGAGAAAAAATTAATCACTTATTATGTTTATATATTTTAACTCAATAAAAAACTGATTCTTGACAAGCGATTGTGAACGAAAAAATTAAATGTTAGTAAAGGTATAAACTTAAATATCAAATAAAATATTCACCAAATTTGGATTATTATAAACTAAAATTAAAATAATTAAATTCTTACTCACCGAAACGAGGGGAGCAGAAAGTGATGAGACAACTTAAGCTTTTTGAACTATCAAAATGAAATGAAACAATTCCGAATCGCATCTCAAAAGGTAGCTAAATTTCCTACCGAAATCAGATAACTGCTTGCGCCAGCGCGATTCACAATAGATATTTTTAAAGTTAAATAGTCGAGGAGCTAACGAACGTTACACAAAACTACACAAAAACGGCGGTAAACCGTAGCGAAATGTGGTACAAAGAACTTCAAAGGCGGCGTTTAAAGTGATCCTACTATTCTTGTCCGTACAAGGTAAAATCGTTTTTTATAAGTTCCTGGCGTAAATTGTAAACGTGATTTTTTCCAAATACCAAATAATAAATCATTGATCTTGTTTATGTAAAAATATTAGATTTTAGAAATCATGATCATACTGTGTGCAATGTATGTAAAGAAAAGGTGAACAAAACAAAAGATGTTAAACAAAAACAGTAAGTATTAAGTCAAGCCTTATTTTATCTTAAAATAATCCGAAATTGTTTGCAGAAACTTAGAATTAAAAAGGTCATTAGGATCGAAAACCACCATAATAGAGAACCGTAAAAGTTTTCAAATTAAACCTAAACATGTTCTATTCCATAACTATGAAGTGGATAAAGTTTACAAAGTAAGAACCGCGCTGCGATTTATTTTTTTGCGACACGATTTTAAAATCGCGCTGTATTCTTGTATTTAATATACATGCGTTTAATTTCATAATTTTTCCAATTTTTTTAGAAGACTATTAAAATCATTAACAGCAGTCCAATAACTCAATCTATAGCCATAGCAAAATTTCCAAAAGGAGATTATTTTTCTGTAATCATCAATAATAATCTACGTTTAGCTCCTGGAATGAGTATTACGGCAACTGTTACATTTAAACCCAAAATATATTTAAATCTTGAAGACCGAGTTATTTTTAAAAATAAGGAAGGTAATTGTTTTTATGTATTATTTACTAATAAAAATTTACATTCTCTTTATTCTTTTTCGATAGGAACAACTATTATTTTCATACTTACACAGGTGTGATTCTTATAACAAAGGATTGTCAGTAAGAACACATCCATGACGCAAAGAAAAATGGTTAGGAATGTTCCATTAGGGACGAAATCTTAACGGAGAACCCATTAAGTCCACAGACTTAGTACTGGATGATTTTAACAGACTATTATCAAAGTCAATAGAAGACAAAGAAGTAGCCCTAGCGGCATTCATTGACATAGAAGGAGCCTTCAGTAATGTGGGACCCGAATCCTCATTCTAATATGCGAATGGGTGTATGCCCACCTAACGCATAGGACCGTAGTGTCCATTGGAGTAAGAGTAGGAAGGAGCTGTCCACAGGGAGGGGTACTGTCACCCCTGCTGTGGTCAGCACTTGTGGATGACCTTCTTAAGAAACTCCTCAACGAAGGCTGTAACTGCCTAGGTTTCGCAGATGATATGGTCATAATCATTCAGGGGAAGTTTCTGGGCATAGTCTCAGAGCGTATGTACACCGCAATGAATATGGTGACAAGTGGTACAAGGATGAAGGCCTAACAGTCAATCTACAAAAAGCATCAGTTGTCTCATTCACAAATAAAAGGGCGTTGCAAGGTTTAAAACTAATAACGCTGAACAACGTGCTGGTAACGATGACCACAGAAGCGAAATACCTGGGTGTGTGGTGTTTGACCAAAGGCTATCACGGAAGCAGCATATCCAAAAGGTCATACACAAAGCTACAATAGCCCTTGGTAGGTGTAGACAATTGTGTGGAAAGAACTGTGACATGAACCCCAATATGAACCTCTGGTTGTACACACAGGTTATTAGGTCAATGTTAACCTATGGTTCGGGGGTGTAGTGGAGTAGAATGCAGCAGTCCGAGGCGATCAGGCATTTGGAAAGCATTCAAAAGAAGGCATGTCTAAATGTTACAGGGTCCATGGGGACCGTCCCAACAGACACACTATAGGTTCTGCTCAACTTGCAACCATTGCATATCTACATATAGGGCGACGCTATGGCAACTGCTAACAGGCTGCCATTGAGATGAGATGATGAATTTGCCCGAGCGGAAGCTGATATCTCAATGATGGCCTGGAACCATTCGGTGGAGTTGCTGACACCTTCAGAAAGGCAGCCATTGAGAAATTAAGACCGGAGAAGGCCTAGAAGTGGTAGGAAAACTCACCAAGTAAGCGACAAGCCAAAGTCTTCATAAAAGATCACTGGGCATTGTCGGTTCAGAAATTACGAGTCAGCTGAACTTAGGTGATGAAGACATCTGTCAATACTGCCAAGAGGAGGAAAAAACCGCATTTCATGTCCTATGCCAATGTGAAGGCCTTGCAAGGACGCGGTATCTAGTATTGGGAGATGAGAAACCGGCTGCTCCAAGTTCCGTGGAGAGATCACTCTCAAGGCTATTAAATCTCATTAAAATGGCAGGGATAGACAAGGTGCTCTAATCCTACCCAAGAGAAAATGGGTGTCCACAATAGATCTGTAAAGGTCGCATTTATACAGGCCAACAGCCAACCTAATGGCTATCTATCTATCTATCTACCACCCCGAAAATATGGGAAGGCAATTACAACTAGGCGCATTACAAAGTCAAATAATACAAACAAGGCTTTAGATTACCTTATACATATAAAACTGAAATATATTCATTAAATACATGTTCTTTACACATTTTAGGAGAAACAATGGAAACAGTTATGAGTTGTTCACGAGATTTACCGAAATTAATTACATGTATATTTAAATCTAACAGCAACCTTCTGGATCGTTGTGACCCTGGTAGTAATAAATTTTTAGAGAAACGTAGGGAAGCACTTAATTCTACAATAGATTGTGGAAGTTGTCTTGTGAGTCAGTACGTTTTGGTATCAATTATATTAGAAAATAAAGGTATTAATGGGAAATTCTTCTTTATGACCGAGGACGAGTGGTTTTATCAAGATATTGAAGTAAGTAAAACTTATTATATATGTTTTTTTACTTATACCATCCTCCATTATTTACAAAAAGAAAGACTATAAAAAAGCATACAAATGTTCTAAAGTAAGATTGATCGGAATGCAGTTTTTTGAATTCGATTAGTTAGACTATTTTTCATAATGTAAAAATGTGAAATTGCATTTCAGCATTAGAAAAGTCCATTCCGAGCAGACTATAGATAGAAAAATTACAACTAGGTCAGTATTGCTGAAAATGGGGTTAATTTTTGTACTCGTGGGTTTTTGGGGTAGCTGAACTCGAATATCTTGATGCGCATAACTCTCCGAGGCACCTGGTGCCCAGGGTGCATGATGTATACCTCTTCTCCTGGAGTTTTATGCAAATTCTATACAGAATCACACACACTTGGTACTCGGGGGTTTTTGGGGTCGCTGAATACGAATATTATGACTGCAATTGTATCCGAGACACCTAGTACTTAGGACGGACCTCGTCTCCAGGAATTTTATGCAATTTCGATACGTCTTTTTTAACTATTATTCATTTAAACAATAATTCGCTATGTGCACGTAACCACGTGACCCACGTCGCCTGATCTTAGCGCTCGCGGCGGATCTAACGCGAAGTTCAACTGCAGGACCAATTTACATATGTGTTTTTATTAAAAAATGTGGGTCATAGTGTTTGTTGCATTCGTTTTTGCCCAAATAACGGTAAAAATACTAAAAGCACATTTTTTACATTCCCTACGAAAATAAAAAGACCAGAAGAACGCCAAAAATAGATATCTAAAGTAAAAGTACAAAAATAAGTATAACCTTTATATATACCTTTACATGTATACTTTTATACAGGTGATATCAGAATGAATTAAACAACAAACATGTGGATAAATGTAGTAAAAATAAATGCTAAAATATTTTTTTAGTGGTGAGAAATCTTCTTGGTCACCAACACCCATAATATTTGTGGCGATCATTTTATTGGAAACAAAAAATCTGTTCTACTCAGTCAACAAGTACTTAGGTTTCTTCTACAGAACAATCTACTAATACTAAGGGGACCCTTATTGCGAAGTAACTAACGATGAATTCATTGACAACGAAGAATATTATGAAAGAAGCGCAAGTTCTTGTTTAGAAAAAGCTTCTCAAGCTTACATAATCGATATAAACAACGAAAATCAGATGTTTTTTAGAGAACCCTTTTTTTGTTGTATTTATAAATCTCTTGAAAGTGAAAAGTGTAATCTCCAGACCCGAACTGATATAGTGGTTCCATAAAAAGTCTTATAAAAACTTGAAATAGGTTTATAAATGAAAAGTATGTTACAATGGAAGAAACTTCTAGAAATAATATCTGTTGGAACAGACATAAAAAGCATTTAAATAAATATAATTATTGTAACATTTATTAATTTTTATTATTTAAATTGCAATCTCTGTTACTGGTCTTCAGTAACTTATTTACATTTTTTAGAATTTAAAAAGATTTTTTTTAATATATTAAACTGTGTATAACCTTAAATTCTAATAATTTTAATGGATTAACTAATCTTAATACATTGTATATACTTACTTATTTACTCCGTAATGAAATAAGATACGAAGATGGTCAGAAAAATATTTAGAAACACTATGAAATATTTTAAAAATTTAATTAAATTGTATTTCAAATTTTTTTTCTATTTAAACCCTGCGTTAGCGGTCCTGCAGTTGAGCTTCGTGATTTGGCCGCAAGAAGCCTCTAGTGTCGTGCGCATAGCCAATAGCTTTGAATTAACATGTTTTGAAATCGAAATCATTTGTATTATAAATGTGTTGAGTCCCGACTTTATAAAAAAAAACAGATTATTAATATATTGCCTTACATAAAATTAAATGTTTTTTAGACGATATCATCTTGCTTAGAACTTTTCAAAGGGGATTTTTGGGTATATCCAACATATTTTGAAATACAGAGTGGTGAAGTTGTGGAAATAAACATAATTTTTCAACCAACCAAACCTGGTTTACATGTGGAAACTTTGTACTTAATCTGCGATAACAACGCATACGAGCAAATTGAGATAATGGGAGATGCTTTGGAGTTTACTAAGAACTTTATAGAAATTGAGGTTTGATATCACACATAATATATAATTATTTTTTATGATTTTTTATTGATTAATTGTGTTTAAACATATAATTAATGTAGCATTTTTAAAAAACAATTAAAAATTATCTTTAAATGTTTTCTTTTGATATATAAGCCGACCCTGTCGTTAAAAACTTTCCAATAGTTCCTAAAATCAGTTAGGATTGCCTACGTGATTAAATAAGCGTATTACTTACAAACGATGTTCAGATCATATTCGAGAAGAATCTAGAAAGAGTGCCCAACCAATCATATCCTTTTTCTTAATCAATTGCGTTTGTAAAAACCTATTTAAAGACACACCCAAGATTTGCACGGTACTTCGGGTTGAATGGTCTAACCATCCCTTTAGTCAAAAAATTTTTTGATTATCCCCTTCCAGTGGCTTCTGAACCTTAATGAAATACCCTTTATAATAATATAATTAACCACTGTACATAATAACGGATTAATCACTATTATTGTAACATATGTTATGTTGTTCTGCCTGGTTTTAATTTTATCAATGGATACAATAAGTCTATGTATTTTAGGTTCCTCCAACTGTAGATCATATAACACAGAGACAAGATTATTGTATATATATGGGACACATACTGGATAATACCTCTCACACTATACAAATTATTGCCCGTAATAAAAGGTAAGACTATTTTTTATTAATTTAACTAGCTGCAGTTAAATCTGCATTTTCCAATGACCATTTTGCCTTTACAGAGCTGGTACCTCTTTCAATCCGTAAAGTATTGGACAACTCATTTCCTAGCTTCACTTGTGCTGTTTGGATCCAGTATAAGTCTACGATGCACCGGACGTCTTTTTAATCTAAATCCAGCCTCTCAAGAAGTTTTTTTAACTTATGAAGTTGTACCCGATCGAAAGCTTTCCCATAATCTATAAAGCATAGACATACATTCTTTCTCTGGTCATAGCAATTTTGGACTAGCACCTTTTGCAACTAATGCCTCTCTCGTACCTAAACCTTGCCTAAATCCAAATTGTTTAAGTACTTCTACCGGGATTTTATCTGGTCCAGCTGCTTTTTTGCTTTTTAAGTTATGGATAGCTGTTTCTATCTCCTCTTTTCTGATTGATGGACCAGTCAGATAATCTCCTGAATCAATCTCTCGTGGTGTTCTTTTGTCGTGAAAAAGTTCTCCTACGTACTTCTCCCACAGGTTGATTTTTTCTTTGCTCTCGAGGATTATCTTGTTGTCTTAGTTCACTATCGAAGTTGTTTTCCATCTTTTATATAGTCCAGCAGTTACTTTCATTTTTTTGTGCAAATTTAGATGATTGTGTCTTCTTTCTAGTTGTTCAATTTCTACGCATTCACGTCTTAGCCACTCATTTTTAGCAACTCTTATTTTTATTAATTTATGAATATCTCTATTGGTATTATCATCTGCGTCGTTTTTGTGTTTTCGACTCATAGGAACCTTCCTGAACGATTATGACCAGATCAAATGTATGACAATTAATTTTTCATTAAATTTTAGCTATTTGTTACTGACCTGCGAATGGAGATTCACTCATAAACTTTCAGAGGGTGTTCAAAAAATCCAGGACCATTGGATTACTCAAAAAAGCTATCACACGAAACTCGCCCCTTATGGCTCTATAGAATATGAATTTAGAATATTCTTTGATGCTGAAAAGCCTGGTTATCATAGTATTTTTCTCAAGTAAATAGCTATACTAAATTTGCTTCTAAGTATAGATTTTTTTTCATTATTTATTTACAGTTTCTATATTACTAATATTCCGATGATTGCTTTAGAAGAAAATGATGATTTTATATGTGTTGAAAGGGAAGGCATTCAAGACAAGACATTAAGTAAAGTAAATATGTTCCATATTTCTTTTTAATAACTAATTATCATATATTTTTTCATCTTTTAGCCTGTAGATGTTTTAATAAAAGAAATAGAAATATGTGCAATGATAGAAAATCCAAAGCCACCAGAGATTCAGTAAGTTTTGAAATAAATAAACTATCATCATCTATTTCACTTGCTTCCTGATTATCATCAGCAAATCTTTCGTTAGCAAAGATTTCTTGTACGTCTTGATAGAAGAAACATTGTCTTTGTTCTTTCTCGAGTTGTTCTTCACTTTAACAATAAAAATTCAATCGCACTCAATGGCATCCTCAAAACTTGTTACATTCTCCACATCAATTCCACTATCATCATCTGTTTTAGTTGGTTCCTGATTATCATCAGCCAATCTTTCTTCAGCAAAGACTTCTTCTACGTTTTGACAGAAGAAACAGTGTCTTTGGTCTTCCTCGTGTTGTTCTTCTCGTAAAGACCAAATATCTACTGTTATAAAAGCCATTGGCGCGATTAGCAATAAAAATAGCTAAGTGGTTTTATACATTTTCATTCATTGTAAGATTAAATAACTAGAGTAAACTTACAAGAAAGGGACACAAAAAATACCATTCACTCTTCTTACTATGTATTACACACATTTTCAAATTTAACAATAAAAATTCAATCGCACTCAATGACATCCTCAAAACTTGTTACATTTTCAACATCAATTCCACTATCAATCATCATCTGTTTTACTTGATTCCTGATTATCATCAGCCAATCTTTCTTCAGCAAAGATTTCTTCTACGTTTTGACAGAAGAAACAGTGTCTTTGTTCTTCCTCGAGTTGTTCTTCTCGTAAAGACCAAATATCTACTGTTATAAAAGCCATTGGCGCGATTAGCAATAAAAATAGCTAAGTGGTTTTATACATTTTCATTCATTGTAAGATGAAATAACTAGAGTAAACTTACAAGAAAGGGACACAAAAAATACCATTCACTCTTCTTACTATGTATTACACACATTTTCAAATTTAACAATAAAAATTCAATCGCACTCAATGGCATCCTCAAAACTTGTTACATTTTCAACATCAATTCCACTATCATCATCTGTTTCACTTGGTTCCTGATTATCATCAGCAAATCTTTCTTCAGCAAAGACTTCTTCTACGTCTTGACAGAAGCAACAATGTCTTTGTTCTTCTTCGAGTTGTTCTGCTCGTAAAGACCAAATATCTGCTGTTATAAAAGCCATTGTCGCTATTAGTAATAAAAATAGTAAAGTGAAAATATACAAATCTATTTCGTAGGCATCTTGATCCAAGGAAATAAGTTCCTCTGTCATTTTTATCAGTAATTATTGATGTTTCGTTATTATAAGTAGTTCTGCTGGTATTGAACGTGGCTTTCATTTCATTAATATATTTTTTATTGATTTGAGTCAGCGATTTAACTGTTTGTTAATCTGCTTTAAATATATGGTGGCAGAAATATTCCATATCTGCTGCAATTTGTTAAAAATGGCAGAAGAAGTAAGATTGCAGATTTAATTGATTTAAAGTTACATTTATTAAATACAACTTTATTTCTATAAAAGTATACTTTTTTAATGAAACAATATTGGCTAATCATTCCCGCATACAATCAAAAAATTTTCATTCTCGGATTCTATCTGTAGTTAAGAGGGTTGATTTTTTAGTTTTGCATATAGCGATAAAGACAAAAAATATATAGACTTGAAATACTTTATTGCTTTTTAAAATATGTCCTATCAAGATCGATACACTTTTTCATACGCTCAAATCAATTGGTAAAACAGTTATTCCAGTCTTCAGTTGAAACCTGCAAAATCGCTGTTTGAAAGACATCGATGGCTTCTTCTGGCGACCGGAATCGCTGCACACGCATGGAATTCTTGATCTTTTGGAACGTGAAGAAGTCGTTGGGACTATACAGTGGATGGTCTACAATTCGATGTTTTGAAACTTCAAAATCTCGATTGTGTGAGCACCAATTGACGTGAACCGCTTTTTGCTCCTCTGTGAGCTAATGAGGGATCCAACGAAAAACCCATTTCTTCATGTAGGATCGTGGATCTTTGAAATGCCCAAAGATGCTTCTATCTTCCGGTATGTTACACGGCGGCCATCCTTAATTAGCTGACGAACAGCATCAATGTTTTGCTGGGTGACTGCTATTTTGGATGGACCTATAATAGCATGGATTCGTCGCTGATCTCGGCTAAGATCCATTATTCGACAGAGTTGCTAATTTCAAAAATTCACTGTAGCTACACGACTTGTTGTATCGTAATAAAATTTAGGATTTATGTCAACAAAAGTTTGAGGTTCGATTTGTTTCTAAAGGTTCTATTGGTGGCGCCTTCTAAGCGGCCATATGCAAAACTAAAAAGACATCCTTCGTACGCTACAGCAATTCTTAATTTTACTATGCAACCTCTTTAATTTTGAAAGAAAAAGGTTTGCTGAATAGGTATCTTTGGAATTTGTATATACGTTATACATCATTTTGCACTCTATGTATAAGTATATATCAATATAGAGATAAGTAATAAACGATCAGAATGGAAATATAAATAAATAACAAAAGAGGTATCAAATAGCATGATAAGTTGGTTTTGATGATTCAATCTCAGCTATTTGTTTAATTAAATTTGTTATAACAAATTTTATTAGGTCTACAATAAAACTACTTTTAAAAACAGATATAATAATAATAATAATAATAATAATAATAATAGTTTTAATGAATAAGTTACATAGAATACAGAGTAAATGTAAGTATAATAATGCAAGCAATATAAAGTACTCATTAAGGAAAATAATATAATTTAAAGATTCAATAACAATAAAACAAGCAATCAATGCCACAAGGAAATTAATCCGTATATAATATGTATCTCTAGAATAAAAAATAAGAGTAAGGTGCGCATCGCACTTATGCAATATTTTGCAAATTCTTGTTCGTAAACTACTAGTTTAAAAAGAATATTCATTTTTATTATCTGAAAAACTTCGTATAAATGTCCTTTAATAGCGTTAGTGGTTCAATATTGTATTTGTAAAGGCTGAAGTGTACAAGAGAGCGCACGGATTGTGCAAGTAAAATTGTGATTATGTCTCGAAGAGCAATAATTACTTAGCTACAAGTGCAAGTGATTGAAAAATTCCACCATTTACCACAAGCCGCCTTGTCTACTAGAACACAAATATACTGCCTCCCCCTCTCGATTTCAGACGCTACAACAATGCTACATCGCTTGAACTGTACAGGGAACGAACATCGCAGTTCAGAGGACACTCCATACCCACTGGAATGGAGGACTCCAAAGAAGATCAATAGTTCCGAAAATCAAGATCCCTTTTCCACCCTAAGACTCATCCAAACAGTAGACAGGAACCTTCCTGCAGACCTAGAAGCCCTCCTTGATAAACCCTTCTTTCCTACATATAGATGGTAAATGTGAACATGATGAAAAGACCACCATCGCCCCACTGAATACAAAAAAAAATGAGCCCTTGGCGAAGTTTTCTGTGGTTCCTTTCGTCCTTGCCGATGGAGGAGACACGCCACAGCGTCAATCTCCAAAACCCACATTCCACCACGTGGGTATACTCCACACATCACTTACACTAACACCAAATCACCAAAAAAAAGGAAAAAAATGGTTTGAGCACGTTCATGGAGCGTTGGAATCAGAAGACTCCGGAGCTACAGAAAAAGCTACACCAACCTGCTACAAGATGGAGAGGTTTGGGGGAGCCGGGCCGGCGACGGATCCAAATCTTCCCATCCACTCCCTAAAAAGGACATAAGTCCTATAACAGGATCCTTATATCTAACATACCCACCAAAACCACATTCCTTTGAACTTCCTCTGTATTCCTTCCTTCCTAATCTATATATTGATGGCATATTGGGCATTAAAACGTTTCTATACAAGTTATTTATATTTTTTATAGTTGTTACTGTGACACAACATGCGAGACTGACTATGTGCAAAAAATGGGTTTCTCATGTCCATTTATAAAACTTGGTATTTTACCATCTGGTATATCTGTTCAGAAAGAACTTTATATAAGAAACGATTCTAATGAAGACCTAAATTGGAAAATTTTAGAAGTTAAATATAACATAGATTTAAAACCATATATGGATGTTATTCAAAACAGTCCACACTTAAGTCATGTTTCAGGTTTTTGTGAGAAACATAGAAACCAAAAATTGATGTATAAAACCGTTTACAAGGTATGAATTTTAATTCAATAATATAATAAATCAATTAAATATCGTGCCGGGAGAAGTAAGTGACTTTAGTATTTTCACCCCAAAGGACTGTACACTACTTAAAATTTAGAGCTAAGTCAAATTTTATATAGTGATAGTCCTTAAAAGCAGCACAGTTTTTTTTTGGACTCACTAAATCCGAATATCCAACCTGCCTTGGGAGTTTGTTAACAATTAATTGTTTAAATGATTATAACTAACAAACTAATTTAGATACAACTTTTTTTCAAGTTGTTTATTATATTCCTTGTTGACCATACGACCTTGTGGCAAGAACTCATGATGCACTTCGCCATTGTAATCGAAGAAAACAGTGAGCAAAACCTTCACATTCGACCGAACTTAACATGCTTTTTTCGGTCTTGGCTTCTCTGGCCGCTTCCATTGGGATGATTGGGCTTTGGATTCGATGTCATAGCCATATCCCCATGCAATGCATCCTCGCCAGTTATGATCCTTTAGAGGAGATCTGGATCGTTGTTGGTGGTATTAAAAAGCGATATTGTCCTTGGTCAAAATTGAGCAATTTTGGAACATTCTTCGCTGCAACACGTTTCATGCCCAAAACATCCAAAACAATCGCATGACATGATCCAGTTGATATGCCAACATCCTCAGCAACTTCCTTAATTCAAAATTCTTGTTTCTTTCTAAACCAACCTCGTAAAAAACTCCATGATTCAACTGGTTCAACGGGATATAAACCACGATCTTGAACATAACAAGATCCTAAAAACGTAGAGAGTTCTATAAGGATAAGGCTCTCTTTACTCCAAAGTGATCTAGAATATTAAATCTACCCAAAACATCTTTAAACTGCATTCTTAACAAACATTTTTATTTGTTTCCGTACAAAAATCAAATGACAAGATTTCATTCCATAGGCTATTGTTAAATTTATTTCATTAATATAATTTTTTGTAAAAATATTTTCAGAAACCTTTAAGTTGGGTCTCAATATTAGTTCTGATCTCTGTCAATTCCGCAATGAAATCGGAAATTGAAGATATATGCATAATATCATACGAAATCGTTAATTTTAATATGGTCGTTAGAGCTAAAAATGTTAAACAAAGTACTTATCCAGTTATAATGCCATTGCATCTTATGTTTAGGGGAATTCCAACAGAAATTAAATTTGGTATTGAAAACCGTAGCCATATTACAGGTAACAAGTCAGTAACTATACACACCATAATGGTCTGGAGATATTTTTATTAAAAGAAATTAAAGATGGTAAAATTAAATAAGGAAAGTTCTTAACAAAGTCCATACTTAACATTGACTTAACATCAATTTGTTGAACTCCATTTTCGAGCATTCCAACAGTTCGCGAGATATATGATTACGGTTCTTGATGCTAATCTATCTATCTATATTTATAATAAATCTGTAGAGAGGTCAATTCTGTACATGAAATATATTTCCAAAATAACTATTAGGGGGTGATTAGGGATCGATACTGATGCCAAAAATGAAATCAGTAAAATTTTTGTCTGTCTGTCTGTCTGTCTGTATAACCGTTATAGAAATAAAAACTACTCGACGGATTTTAACGAAACTTGGTACAATTATTTTTCATACTCCTGAGCAGGTTATAGGATACTTTACTTTACGCTACAATCAATAGGAGCAGAGCAGTGTAGGGAAATGTTGGGAAAAACACTTTTACGGTGTGGGGGAGAAATTTTTATACAACAATCGAAAGACGTCGCTGGTACATCGATATAGAACCCAAAAATGTGGTTAGATTTTTTGTTGTATGTCTGTCTGTCTGTCTATCTTTATGTTTGTGCGCGTATCACATGAAAACTACTGATCCGATTCGAATGCGGTTTTCACAGATGTATTTGTCTTCTTTCAACATAACATTTTAACGGGGTGAGTGGGGAATTTTTTAAACAACAATCAACACGCCACGCGAACGACGTCGCAGGTACCTACACCTAGTATCAATTATAAAATGTTTTTTTAAACATTTAGACAAATATCTGTAAACCATTGTGGTGTGTGTATTTTTCATAAAATAATCACATTATAATAAAAACACCTTTTAGGTTTTTTTCAGTTCTTCTCTCCATTTGGTGAAGATAGAGACAAACTAGTAGTGCAATTTACACCATCATTATCAGTGATAAAACCTCTAGAAATTGTTACTATTACAGCCAAAGTTATCTGTTGTGAAATAGGAACTATTCAAAATTTTTTTGTACCTTGTTTCATAGGTTTAGGTCAGGAACCTTTAATACTTAGAATATTATGCACAGTTGATGGACCACACGTTGTGTTTCATCTTCCTGTCGAAAAGAAACAGTATAAAGAAGTAATATGGCCACCAAAAATAGTTTATGAATACGATGCAGATCCTTGGTGTTCATGTAAATATGTATGTATAATTCCAAGATATTTCCCCTTTTTCTTATGCATTCCATTTTTGATTCTATGCTTTCATTTCCCAACGTCTGACGTTCAGTTTTTCTAAATCTTCCTCCAACCATTGCTTTTTTTTATCTTTTTCTTCTTCTCTTCCCTTCTATATCTGTTCGTTATAAGATCATCGATACTTTCGTTTGCTACATTCTCGCTATGTGCCCCAATCACCTGAATCCTTGGGTCCTATTTTGTTCAATTATTGAGGACTCCATTAATTTATTATTTGTTCTTCTTCGCCAACTTTTACTTTTCTTGATGCTTCCGTAGATCCTGCATATTATCTTCCTGTCCCAAATATGCTGCTTTTTTTCAGTATCATTGTTTAATGTCCACTTTCGTACAGTTGTTTCTGTATATCCTCTCTTTGGTTTACCAACCTGCACTTCTACTTCCTTTGTTTATTCTGTTCTGAATTACATTTGAATTGCCATTTTTATAATTGTTTATTACCCTATAAGTAAAATTTTCAATTTTCCTTTTCTGTGTATGTTGCTTTATTTTAACAGGTACACTTTCCAAAACTAAACTAAAAACGTTAGATGACAAGGGGTTGCCTTGTTTCATAACTGTATTTTTTGACAAAGCTTGAGGTTCCATACATTTTACTTGTGCTTTTTAGCGTCATTTTTGTCTATCTCGATTTCTTTATATCCTAGATTTCATTTTTTCTCTTCTTTCATAGGCTTTTTTAAAATCAATAAACAAGGTATGTATTCCCAAATTTTGCTCGTACCTGCTATGGGCTAATTGCTTTAATGTAAAGATGAAAGAGTCTGTGGGCTATCGGTATCTTCTTCTTGGTACTTCCTAACTATGTTTTTTTGATGCCTATCAATCCGTTTTAATAAAGCTGACTAGAATCGTATACGTATACTTTTTCTATTTCAATTTCAGGAATATTTAGATTTCTAAACTTCTTGTACTGGTAGCTTTGCTAGTCTCTAAATTGGTAGAAGTGTGATATAGTTCAGGAAAACTGCCCTTAAAGGTAAAGAATTATAATTATTATAGCTTTTCTTCAATTTTAGCAAGAGTGTATGGAGGGAGAAAACGGTGATAACGTTAATTTTCCTCCATATCCTTATCAGCCGTTCGACCATTTGCTTAATAAACATAGTGACGATACTTATACTGTAAATGAAGAAGATACAAATAGATCAAATACTCAAACGAAAAACCTTACGTCATCTGAAGAAGAAAGTTCTTCTAATAGCAGTTTAAATAGAGTTAAAAATTTGGTAGAAATACTCTATGAAGAATTTGAATCTGAAATGGTTTTACCTGAAGATGTTGTGGAAATTTATGATATACCAATTTTGACACGTAAGTTTTTTTTTTGTGCTTCAGAAACCAGCATGCTCTCTCAATGAAGGAATTCTACATTGGTTAATATCCTGAGCTATTTTCTAAATTTAGGTGTCACATAATTCTATAATTGGTTGTTTTTCTGTAAACTCCTTCTAAATAATTTTACTAGATGTGGGTATAATACAATTTCGACACTCGTGTCTTGTTTTGGGTCTCAACCCGAAGTCTCTAGACCCAAAACAACTAAATTTACACAAAGCCCCAGAAGATCGAGACTCGAGACATTCTGCGACCTAATCCAGCATGCGTTCTCAAAGAGCTCCATGATAGTTCCGGAGGACACTTTGAAGTGAATAGGACATTGGCCAGAGTATGTGAAAGATACTACTGGGTAAACTGTCACCAGGATGTGAAAGAGTGGTTCAAGCGCTGTGATATGTGTTCCTCGAAGAATGGTCCTAAAACGAGGCTTAGGGGAAAATTAAAGCAATACCTAGGGGGATGTCCATGTGAAAGGATCGCAGTTGACATACTAGGACCACTTCCCGTTACAACATCTGATGGTCGTAATGGATTACTTCTCGAAATGGCCTGAAGTTGTTGCTGTGCCCAAATAGGAAGCCATGACCGTTGCGGAGGCCCTCATACATAATGTGGTTGCACGACATGGAGTACCTCTGAAAATCCACTCAGACCAGGAAGGAGATGATGAATCTACTGAGGATTAGACTAGGACGACAGCACTACACCCTCAGTTGGATGGTTTTGTTGAGAGACATAACCAAAACTTCGGCAATTACTTGTATATCTTCGTAGCAGAAAACCAAAGAGATTGGTATAGGTACGCTAATACCTCTCTTTTTGTTGGCATATCGGAGTTCTCAACATGAAGCCACCGGTTACTTACTGGTAGGGAATTAAGACTGCCAATCGAATTAATTTTTGGAAGACCAACGAAAGAGGAAGCCGAAGAAATGTCGCTGCTTGAGTACGTTGAAGACCTAAAGGAACGGCTAAGGAGTGTCCACGATTTTGCCAGGTCTAAAGTGCAGGATGAACTCAGATTTGACAAAAAGTCGATGCCAATATCCTTTAAAGAGGGCGATGCAGTATGGTTATACCAAACACGGAAAAGAAAAGGATATTGCCCTAAACTACAACGACCTTGGGAGGGACCTTATTTGGTAAAGAAGAAACTTACGACCTAGACTATAGGATCCAACTGTCACCTCCGGTATGGAATATAAATTAAATGTTGTTCGGGGCGAACAACTTTAAGAAGGGGGTAGTGTCACGAGCTGGTCCGGACCTGTGGCCTACAAAGTGGAACGAGACAGCAAACGGAAGTTCTGAGAACCTGTCGAATATTTGAGTATTTTTTAGAACGTTTGTTTAGTGGTTTTAATTAGATTATTAAAAAGATGTATTATATTTCAGCAACAAAGATAACTCTATATTTACAAAATATTACACCAATACAGACCAAGTATAATTTTGAACCGCAACATTTTGTGGACAACAACAAATTTGACCATGTAGCTGTGAGACTTCATTTAAAAAAGAAAGGTTTGTTTTATCATAATTTAACAACTTATTATAATTTTTATTAAATAATGTTAATAGAGGAACTATGGAATGAATTAATGGGAACAGAGCATGGTGTACTCGTACAACCAGAATTTGCATCTGGTGATTTAAATCCATTTGAATCAGTAAAGATAGATATATGGATATATGCAAATACGTACGGGATTTATCAGGAAGATATATTGGTGGATTTAATGGAAATACCAACTTATACATTTACATTATTACTACAAGTTGTAGGTTGTCCATTAATGTTACCAATGGCACTAAATTGTGTTACTGAATGTCCGACGATTAGGTAAGTCATAAAAAAGAAGTAGGACTCTGTGTTGACAGAGGAGTAAGCCCAAAAAATTTAATTTTGGTTAAATGCATGCGCTGCTTTCTTAATAATAAATATTAAAAAAAAAGTTTTTGACCCACTGTGTCTTAAGGTGGTACACAGTGGTTTAACTCTGAGGGCCCAGTGGATCAGGAGTATATTGGAATATAAAAAGATGGGTAATTTCCAAAAGTTTGCAATTAGCACGGATGATATTCTAATTTATTATTACGCTCATGCAAAACTTCCCACGAAATAAACAATTTTGTTTTAGTTGAAGAACTAACAAGAATATTGGAAAAACATTAAGCAATAACTTTTCATCAGTTAGTATTTCTATTTTATTACCAACTTCATCTTCCTCGCACCAATTAGATTCTTCATCTTTCTCGCACCAATCAGAGTGTTCATTGTGAATTGAAATAATTTCAGTGTCATCTTCTGATTCACTCTGAAAGACTTTCCTACCAGCTTTTCTCTTATGTTCCTTTGCTTTGTTTTTTTCTTGTAATTTCTTTTTCTTGACTTTGCATCTTTGCATTCTATTTTTTTCTGGTGTGTCTGTCGTGGTTAAGCTGAGGCCAGGTTTTTTTTTTCTTTTGTTTGCCCGTGGGGATGTCGAAACTGTCTAAGGCTTACAAAAGTACCTTTTGATACCGCTGCATCATTCCAAATAGAGCACTGGGGCTTTGTTGGTTGTTACAATTCTTCCGTTGCAACAAGAGCCTCTGGAGACAGTTTCTGCTTTAAACTCTTGTTCACGCTTAGTACTGTTTTGGTTAATATGTATGATATCTGGAAAAGTGGACTTCGGATAATATTGGTATTGGAGCGATCAGTGCTTGGTAAAAAATCTTATTCGGTGAAAATTTCCCTATCAAAAGGATGGATCCCGGTTTTTGTAAAGGAATTAATGATGTTTGTTCTAGTCTTGGGTCTGGTAAAAGCTATTCCTATTAGCTCAGCTATATTATTGGTCTTCCTGGATTTTTAAGCAGCCAAAATTCCATTGTGACTTGAAATATTGGTTGAATGGCGAGTAAATACCCTCGTCCTAGGGCTGCAGTTTTGCTGACGTGTGAGGGGGGTAGTGTTAACATTGTTACATCGTTTTCTTATTTTCTTTAGCTAACTTTAGAGTTCCTATAGATACGTGCGGCTCATGGTTGTCCATAATTAACAATGAAGAATTGTCTTTAGAACTCGAGGTATGTTTAATGAAATTTTTCATTGTAGTAGCAAATAGCTCGCTATTCATTTAACCAGATGATGTAGCTAACCCTAATGATCCAAGGGAGCACATTTAAGCATGTGGTTCTTATAGTTGTTCCTTGGAAAATTCAGTACCAGAGACAAAGCTTGACCACTTGCACTAATAAAACAGCAAGTTGTTACCAGGGTGCTTTTTCGCCGCTAGTTACTTTCCCAATATTCTAACCTTTAGGACCAATTACCTTTTGAGGTTTCTGCACCACAGTTGTCTTTTGTAAACTTCTTGTAGATTATCAAAGAAAACTTTCACAGTATTCGCACTGACTGGCGAAGTAAGGAATATTACCGAACCCGATCTACTGTGAAAGAGACACAACCATTGTTTTACTCTTTCTCTCCAATATAGCTTTGACTCAGTGTGCCCCTTTGACCCACTCTTGCCTAAATGACCCTGCAGTATCATCATCCTTATCATATTCTATAGCAGACAGTTTTGTGATATCTAAAACATAATATAAACATCTGTGATTCAATTTTATTAAAATAGAAATGTACTTTTTCTCGATATATTGCCTTCGTCAAAGCTAACATAGAAAGCTTCACTTTAAAAATACCACTTCAGGTAAGCAATATTTATGTCCTTTTAAATATTTTTAGATTTGGTACTATAGCTTTCAACACACCTCACAAATCTCGAGAAGTAAAACTAATAAACACAAGTTGTATACCTGTTCATATACTTTGGCATCCTTTCTTAAAGAAACCAAATAATACGGATTTTAATCCTGATGATGCTTTTAATGTTTTCTTTGAAATGGCTGATGAGGAGAACTCTGATAAAGTTGTGAGACTTGTCTGCTCGATGGATCCGTATGTTGGGAAGAATACTGGTGAATTTTGTGATGTAATTTAATATTTTTTTCTTATTTGAACAATATCACAGGCCAACAAAATTTGTACACACAAATATAAAATTTTTAATACGCTGAATCCAATTCTGTATGCAGAATTGCCCCACCATATTAGGACTTTAAAATATCCTCACCTAAAAGAGTTTTTTTTTTATCGAATTCAGGGTTATATGAGGTCCTACAAATTTTATTTTTCTCAAAAAAGCCAAAATCATCTTAAAATACAATTTTTTTGTTTCTAAGTTTGATTAATTCATTAGCAATTAATGCCCTTGACCCTTATTTAAAAACTTTTTTCTATACTATTAATTATAAATTTTATTTATATTTAGATAGACCCAAGAGAAACCTTCATCGAGAAGCATTCAACAGCTTTTATAAGAATTATCTTAAAACCCGAATATTTTGGAACACCATCTGAAACAATAGATTGTGAAGCTTGCCTTATAGGTCATTTGTTTCTAAAGCGGAAACATAAGTAAGAGAAAAAATGTTGTTCCCATTTACTTGACTTAATATGAGTGTTTAAATTTTTTTGCAGAAAGAAAGCTAATTATTATTTAAGGAAAACAGGTCCTGATATTAATAGCATAAAAATAGCAGCCACTGTTACTCTTGAAAGGCCAAGATTGAGATTAGAAATTAGTGAAATAGGTCTTATAAAAATACGAATGTATGCTAATGAAGTTTTGTTAAAAAAGCAGTTTATATATTATAAACCTACTGTATTACGAAACTGTGGCTCATCTACATTGTATGTGGAAATTGACATAGAAGAACCTTTTCATTTTCAGACTGAAAACGGTTTAAAAAGTCATCTTACTAGTAGAATTGGGCCTTATGGTTGTTTTGAGGTAAAGTTAAACATATGTAAAGAACACATCTTTAATCTTATAATATATAAATTCTGAAGGGTTAGTTAGTAGAAGTACCTAATACTTAGATTAAAAAGTGTAGGTAAATCTTAGGATCGGGTCGCTAATTTCTTCGTATAGTTTTCTAGAATTTTTTGTTTACCAATTTCATCAGTTAGCAAACCTACTGACCTTTCCGCGATTACAAACAAGTGAGAACAGATTTCAATCAATTTTGTGTCTGAAAACTCAATATCTGAAAATTAAAAAAATCAATTCATTAACACCCAAAATTTAGAAATTTTTACAGGCAGACAGACAGAGAATAGGAGAGGATTTTGGAATATTGATTTTAGCTTCTAGATTTTATGACTTAACGTCTTCTTCCAGGACTTTCTGTGTTGTATGAGGGTAAGTTAGAGTGAAGGTTCATCTTGTGCAGTGTGGAGTTGGGAAATTGGGAGAAGAAAGGAAACCTTCGTCGACGACTCATTTATCGTTAGGGTGTATTAGCTATAAGAGGGTGAAGTGTTGTCCAGTAGATCTTAGGGAGTCTTTCCTCTACTCCTGACAGGACATTTGCCACTCAGGAAACACCTGAGTCAGCTGAACTTGGCAGATGAAGACATCTGTCGATACAGCCAAGAGAAGTAGGAAACCGCATTTTATGTCCTATGCCAATGTGAAAGCATTGCAAAAATGCGGTATCTAGTATTGGCAGAGGAGAAACCCATATATCTAAGTTACGTGGAGAGGACACTGTTAAGGCTTTTAAGTCTCATTAAGAGGGCAGTGCTAAACAAGGTGCTCTAATCCTATCCAAGAGATAATAGGTGTTCACAATAGAACTGTAAAGGTCGCAGTGATACAGCCAACCCAATGAATATCTATCTAACCATAGGAGAGCGGTAGGGAGTCTTTCATCTACTCTACAGAGGATTCTTAGGTTGGTGGAAGGGATATTCGGTTTTATTGTAATCCTCTATAGAGGTCTTAAAATTTTACTAAAGCATAATATAGTGTATAGTGACAGTTGTGAAAAAGGGCAAAATAGGTGAACCAATGTGGTTATCCATCAACTTGTATTTGGTACCTCAGGTTCAGTTTGTGAAGCTCGAAGAGTAATTTAGAGTTACTCAGTGATAGCCGTATTAACCTTTTTACTTGTCTTTGACCTAGAGTGTTTTTCCAGTAAGCTGCACTAAATTCCGTTATCCAATTTTAAACTTCATCAATAATACAGGATTTAGAGATGCTCAGAAAGCTCTAGATCCAAAAAAGGGTACTTTCTCCTTGTTTTGCGAGAAAACGAGCAATTTTGTTGCCGACAATCCCTTTATACACTGGTATCCACAGAAAAGCTACTTGGTTGTAACTCGCCAGTTTGCTTCTTTTTTTATGGAGTTAGGGTGGAATATGCAATTACGCAGTACAACACGTATCTTTATTAAACATAAGACCTTCCCGGAACCACCGAATGACACATAAACTCGAAAGGTAGTTGTTTTGTTAAATCCATCCTTCATCAGATTCCCTTAACTGCAAGAATTTTGTTATATCTAGTCAGTTCCTGGTACAATTGGGCATGTTTATCATTGTCTGGAACAATACCAACATCTATCATCCTGGGCATTTACTATACTCAGATATTTACTGAACCTGCCATACCCACTTATTACTTGAGTTCGTCATGGCTTGTTCTAAACAGGATGGAATGGATCTAATAAATTTAAGAATCTACCGACCTTTACTGGATCCATTCCACTCTTCTTGCCACTTATATACCGAGTTCTCTAGTAGCTTAGTAGTCGTGACCTTTCTTGTCAATTATAATACCAATCACTAGTGCAGCATCTTTCGAGATAGTTCTATATCAGCAGCACATCCTCAACGCTAGCCTCCTCTGGATACTTTCTTTGTTGCGATGTTTGTCAAAGGTCATTGCATCATTCCAGATAGAAGCTTGTGTGAAATTCATCGTTGCCTTTCATTTCTGAATGCAACATTATAATTACTTGGTTTCTTACAAAATGCCTAGTTGTGCCTGAGTGTATTTAGGACACTTCCTTTTTTTCGAAATTGTACGAGACATTAAAACGGTGACCTAGCTTTCGACTAGAGATCACAATTTTGTTTTGCGCACTTTCTACCAGTCTATTAACCGTGTTTTGTGTCAAGACATGAGATCTTCTACTTTTCCGCAAATTAATAAAGTCACATCTTGATCTCTGAACATGTTCATAATTTTGCTTTTGGGTAACCGTCCAACTAATCTGTAGATAACTAGATAAGACATCAAAATCTGATAGAAATTTTAGGGTAAACTTTTTCTCAAAATTTATGTCCCATACGTTGTGTTAATAGCGTCTATAGCCATATTGGATTTTGCTAAGGCTTCGCTTATCCTGTATTTACATTTTAAGGGGAAAGAGAATCAATTGTTCCAGGATCTTGCTCATTGGTAGCCAATTGCTTTTCAGTTATAGGCTGTTTTGGACTCGATTTACTCTATATAGCTTTGACAAACATACCTACAGATATCATAATACGGTTATTAGATTTGAATATCCAATGTTGAAAATTAATTTAAATCCATTTCCCACCAATGTTATAATAAAGTAAAGCTTATAATTGGTTATATTAAACCTGCTAATATATATTTTTAGCTTAACTTCGCTTGTTACATAACCTATGAACAAATATTAACTTTGAGTGATTTAGTTTACGAGAATGTATGCCTAACTGATAAATACCCATTTTGTGAAAAATTTGGAGACATGGAAGAGGCTTGTAATATAGATTTTTTGGAAAAAATAGTACAAATAAATAAGAGGGTGACAGTTATTCATCCTGAAAGTGAAGAAACTACGCATGTAAGAGAAATAATATTACTATATAAGGTTTTTTTTTTTTTTAAAGAGGGCCAGGCTTAGAGGTAGTCCATGGGATTGCATCGCAGCTAGTACAGCTTATTGTGCACCCTCATTCACAGGTCCTCATTCTTCGTCAAATCACAGGTTCTTAATGAACCAAGAGATTCTTTTGACTATGGTTGCCCGTTCTTCCCTTTGATCTCCAGTCGGTAGGCCAAGAAATCTCACACGCAGACCTTGCAGGGCTGGGCACATGAATATCACGTGGAAGGCTGTTTCCTCCTCCTCACCGCATTTTCTACATAGGAGGTTTTCAACTTGAATTCTCATCTTATGTAGGTGTCCGCGAAATACCCAGTGGCCGCTGATGAAGCCAACCACTTTCCGCAGGGTCTTCCTCCTCAGCCCAAGGGCATCTGCCGCTATAGCACCAGTAGGTGTCTGCAGCATTCTCTTTGACTGTATTTTACCTTCTGTTCTTTCCCAGCTCTTTCGATGTTCTATGCCCATCCACTGTCGAACAGCTCTTCGTGCTGTGTTGTAAGCAATACCACACGTCGGCTCTGGGCCAATGAGCGGGCTTTCAGCTCCTTTGTTTGCCCACTTGTCTGCTCCCTCATTGCCAGCGATACCTTTGTGCCCCGGAACCCAACTAAGGATAACCTTGTTGTACTCTCCCAGGGTTTTCATGGCCTGATGACAGTCCCATACTGCTTTAGAGGTAAAGTCAAAACTGTCAAGTGCCATAAGCGCTGCTCTACTATCCGAGTTTATGTATATGGTGTGGTCTGTCATACCACGCTCCAAACACACACTTGCACACTCTGATAGGGCAACAACTTCAGCCTGGAAAACAGTAGCCAGCTTACCCAGGCTTACGCAAAACTGCGCCTTGGGTCTGTCTATATAAGGTTGGTTGATAAGTTTTGAAGGCAAAAATGAAAGAATGTGTATTTTATATTGAAATTGGTTTTTTAATTCAATATTATCTCCTTCATTTTAAACACACTTATTCCAATGATCCTCCAGTAATTTTACACCATCTCTGTAATGATTTTTGGGAAGCTCTGCCAAGCTTTTTCATTCGACGAAACACGCTTCCCACGAAGTTTCTAAAGAGTTAATAGTCGGAGAAAGCCAAATCTGGTGAATACGGTAGGTGCAATTCCCACTTTAATTCTTTTAATTAAGCCATCGTCAACAAACTTGTGTAAACACGTGCATTGTCTTCATGAAAAATGATGTTTTTTTTTCTGTAAGCCCAGTGGCTCTTTTTTCACGATCTTCTTCTATCCAACTAGTCAAAAAGTTTCAATAATATTCAGTTAAATGTTTTACTTTTTTGAAGAAAATCAATCAACAAAACACCTTTTGCATCACAAAAAAACTGATGCCATAACTTTTTTTGCCCATCGTTCTGACTTCTCCTGTTTTGTAGCTGATGAAGAACCAGCTTCAGTCTATTGTAAACGTTCTTGTTTTAGTTTAGGATCATGATGGTAGATCCAAGTCTCATCCATAGTTATAAAACGATGCAGAAAATCGGTTCTTCTTAAAACGCTTCAAATTACGCTGTGTTGTTGCAGTTTTTAGACGACAACTACGTGGTTCATCTACGACTCTTTTACGACCACTTTTAAACTCTAAAACCCATCGATGCGCAGTTGGAAATGAAGGAGCAGATTCCTTTAACACTTTCACCATTTTCGTATGAATTTCTGTCGCTGATAAACCTTCCAAAACAAAGAATTTTATCACTTTACAATATTCAGTTTTATCCATTGTAACGTCAACTTCAAATGGCTTGTAAACAAAGAATGAATTGACAAATCAAAAAAGAATTTTTTGTGTATTCAAATAGAAGCTGAAATATTCAAATAGCGTATAAACTTTAATTACTGTACTGGTTAAGAGGTGTCGCTTTCAAAACTTTTCAACCATACCTACGAAGTTCCACTAAATAAAGAAATTTTTATTTTAGTTCCCTTTACAAGCTTTTATTTACTATCCTCGTATATCAGTTACACCATCATTGGTTAAATTTGGACCTCTTTTATTATTTACAACATTTAAATCAATGTTAACGATTTATAATTATACAGGTAATTAACTAATTAATACTTATAATTAGCTTAAATTTTTATTTTATGCTGTATTTGTGCTTACTTATTTTATCTGCTTTTTTTAACTCATATAGGATTTTCCAGTTATTTATTTTCATATTCTTTGTAATTGTAAAAATGAACTGTTAAGTGCACTATCTAAACTATGAAATGGGAGGGTCCTAGAACAAGACGGGATACCGCCCGAGGTGGTAAAATGCCTGGGACAAATGAAGCCCACCTGGATCACAGGGGCGTGAAACTGCTTACTCAGGGCGCAGGTCTTTCCAGAGTCCTGGAAAACTGCCGAAGTGATATTTATACCTTCTTTCGTGCATGAGCAAAGTGTCCGAAGAAATGTTGTGAATGAGAGGTCTGGGAACTTTTCCGGAGACAGTATGGATTCAAAGAGGGAATATCGATAGTCGACGTGGTTTTGAAGGTACTTCGAATGTCACGTGGCGGACAGCGGGACAAATGGTCAGTGCTGCTTCTCCTGGACGTTCGAAACGCCTTCAGTATGGTCCAGTGGTGTTTTGATGAGAGCTTTAGCAGCCAGGGATTGCCCAGGTTATCTGAGGAACATTGGATTATCTGTCAGAAAGAAAGATCTCAATCGAGAAAGGAGTGATAGTAGACGTTACGTCTGGGTCCTACGCTATGGAATCTCCACACTAAAACTTGTCCATCTTAATGATGTAGGTTGGGCTTTAACGACCCGTAAAGTGGTCTTCAGTCTAGTACCGAGTATTGGTAAGGCTTACAAATCTTTTACTGCATAACTAAAAAACCTATAAAGCTTACAAGGTTGTGATATTGAATTTCTAATTAACATTGAACTGGTGCGAATAAAGTATTAATTACAATATATTTTAGGTTATGAAGTAAAATTTGAAATATATAAATCATCGGGTGCAAAATGTTTTCTTGTAATTCCACATTACGGGGAAGTACCGCCAGCCGCAGTAGGTCATACATCATTTGTTAACATATTTATTTATTTCTGTCCCAAGTAAGTAGTTTACTTTTAAATTTACATTATTATTTGTAACTATAAGTAAAAATTATTTTTAATTTATACAGATAGTAAGGTTATATACTTTCGATAAAAAAGTTATCTTTAGCCGTTTATATTACAGTAATTAGTTACAGTATCAACAAAAAGACTTTGAATGTAGTCACAGAATGGACTTTGACTGCTTAAAATAAGTCCTCTAAAGTCTAAGGTTGTAACATTTACCAGGAAAAGGAACTTAAATGGCGTAGGTCCGTATGGTACAAATAAACAAGTGGTGATAGAGGTTAAGTACATTATACTTACCTGGAACCATCATCTTTGAATACATAACAAAGAGAGCTATAACTAATTTAATGGTGGCCAAACGCACTAACGGCAAAACGTTGGATTTAAAAACAGATATGTAATACTGGATCTAAAACATGTTGGTTGAACCAACTGTCACATATGTAGCTTTGTTATGATGGCCAAAAATACAACAAAAAAATATCATTATCAAGCTAAGCAAAGCTCAAGGACTTTTTTGGCTTGACGACATAATTGGAGCTCTGAAAGGCACTCCATAAGCAGCAATGGAAGTTCTGTTAGACCTTCATCTGATTTACTTAATTTTGAATAAGAAGGCAAGGAAGACTACAAAAAAAACTGAGCAACATATTTGTTAGATCAGGAAACAACAAAATAAAGCAGAAAATTGTAGAGACCTCTGGGAGATGAATCTGGAAGACAAAATCAGACCGCATGGTTACCAAATACCTACCTAAGATACAAATAAATCACCGAAAGAAAGGGTAAAATGTGAGCACTTATTGACGGAAATGTATTTTTACCTCTGGGAATACATACATCTGTATTTAAGAGAAAATAATCCAAGAGCTTATATATCTAAGCAGATCAGATGGTCAAAAGGCAACTAAAGTGGTTTCTGGGCTAGTATACGAATTCCGTCTAGAACTCGATATCCTGACGGAACATATGTTAAACTAGTTTGGCTGCCAGGACATGAAGAAATACAAGGCAAGAAGCAGACTGATAAACTTACAAAAAAAAAGAAACAGCCACAATATTCCAAGGTCAGCTCTAAAAGTACCAAAAACTACGATTTGGAGCCAAATGAAAACCCGGATCCGTTGACAACACAACTATCACTGTCCAAAAATACATCAAAATGTGTACAAGAAAAGCTGAAGTACTGCGCAAAACAGCAGGAATCAGCTACTGGTCATTACAGGATTCCTTACGGACCAAGGGATAACTGCAAATTATGATACTGTTTAATGGAGACTCAAGCTGTAGATTATGCGGCAGGGAACCTAAACGACTTAGACACATATTGCAGCATTGCGAGGCAATGGATCGAAGGAGACTTTAGAGAGCCTCCACAAACATTTTTTCAGATCTCTACAAACTAGTAGAAGTTACCAACATCCTTGCGTAATATCAGCCTAAGTAGGCTGCAGTCTATAAGTCCATTAGCTTCCATTAAAAAAAACAGAATCGAGAGAAAACGTATTACGTAAAATTACTTAAAAGTAGATTTAATCAACAAGTAAGGAATAAAAAATAGGACAATGTTAAACCAATCAGTAGAAAAAGAAAAACCTGTTAACATTATATACACTAAAGGACAAAAAAGTGGCACACCCAAAATTTTCAGAAAATATAAACCTTTAAAACTTTTGAGTTGGTGGTCCGATTGCAATGATTCTTTTTTTATTTTAGAGAATGGTTCTTTGGTATTACGATGCGGTTATAAGAGTTTTTAATAATTTTAGGTTTGTAGCCAGTATTGCTTAAATAACAAGTACACGTTTTTTACGCTATTTTTGAAACACCCTGTGGATGTTGCTGTTACTCTAGTCTTACTAAGTCTTTTATGGGCATGTTGAGTAGAGCCTCTTTTACATTTTTGGTCCTTAAATCATGTCTCTATCTTAGATGGTTCAAAAGATAGAGGCTTTCAAGCAAAGTTTTGCTTTTATTAAGAATTTTATTAAGTTTACAGAACAACAACAATAATAACGACAACATAACACAAACAACAATAATTAATATCGGGTATTGGCTTCCCTTGCTCTTTTAAAGACTCAATTCTTTTCGGCATGCTATGAATTAGGTTTGCAATCCTTTCCTGAGGAATATTGTTCCACTCTTCAACAAGTGCATCACCCAAAGCAACAAGATTTTGTGGAACAATCTGACGAGACCTAATTCGACGCCCTAAATCATCCCACAAGTGCTCGATAGGGTTCATATCGAGGCTCTTGGGAGGCCGTACTATGATTGCTATACTAACTTGGTTCAAATATTCACAAACAATTTGGGCAGTGTGTGGCCTTGCATTGTCATGCATTAATAAAAATGCATCTTCAACGAATGGTGAAAATGGTACTACGTGCTGCTCTAAAATGTTCTCTATGTACATATTGGCCGTTAGAGCATTTCTTGGAAGCGCGCAAAGTTATGTACATTGAAATTCCTCCCCAGACCATTACGGAACCACCTCCAAAACTCTTTCGCTCCCCAATCATATCCTGTTCATATCGTTTTCCAGGTCTTCTTCATACTCTTTGACGACCATCACTTGAATATAAACAGAATCTCGATTCATCGGTAAATAACACTCTATCCCATTCGGGATCACGCCAACCCCCATATTCCCCGACGAAGCGACGACGAGCTTTCCTATGTCTTTGAAGTAATCTTGGTCCTGTTGCTGATCTCCTAGCTCTTAGATTAACTTCCTTCAATCTTTGACAAATCGTTTTATCACTTACATGCGTTTCGCGTACCTCTCTTTATTGATGGTTTGTTTTAACAGCAGTTTGGAAACGATTGCGCTAAGTGTGCAATCTAATAAATCGATCATTAATATTGAAGGTACTCCTGTGCGCTCTGAACCAGCTCTTCTATGACATTGGCCAGTTTCTGAATTGCTCGCCGTTCAGTTGTTTCGGGAAAACCAACCGCTCGTGCTGCATATCTTTTACTTTTACCATCCTCTACAAGAGCCATCATTCGTGCAACCTGCTCGAGTGTAATTTGTTGAACCATTATAAATTTTCGCGAAAAACTACTACACAAACTACTGACAGTTAGAAGTTTAGCCAAAATGACACTGTCACAAATAAGCCGTTTCTCGGCCTAATTTTTCCTATTGAAAAAAAATGGATTTTTGTGTTGGGAGTAAAACTTTGGTTGAAAGCCTCTATCTTTTGAACCATCTAAGATAGAGACATGATTTAAAAACTAAAAATGTAAAAGAGGCTCTACTCAACATGCCCATAAAAGACTTAGTACGACTAGAGTAACAGCAACGTCCACAGGGTGTTTCAAAAATACCGTAAAAAACGTGTACTTGTTATTTAAGCAATACTGGCTACAAACCTAAAATTATTAAAACCTCTTATAACCGCGTCGTAATAACAAAAAACCATTCTCTAAAATAAAAAAAGAATCATTGCAATCGGACTACCAACTTAAAAGTTTCGATGGTTTATATTTTCTGAAAATTTTGGGTGCGCTACTTTTTTTGTCCTTCAGTGTATGTGAAAGAGAAACTTGAGAAAGTCAGAAACAAGTTGAAGTACCTTAAATAATCGTTTTTATAATGTGTTTATTACTGTGGTTAATTTTAGATTTGTATTTATTTTAATAATTATCAAAATGTTATGTTAATATATTTTTTTAGTGAATGTCGAAAGTATAAGGAGTCGATAAGGATAGTAACAAATATTCCAAATTATTTTGTGGAAATTCCATTGAAGGGATCAGGATCGATTAATGCGAAATTTGCTATCAACTACAAAATATAGCTAATTGTTTTTAAAGTTTTATTTATGATATTTAGGTTTTTTTAATAAAAAATGTTTTTCTACAAGAATATTTTATTTAGATTCTAATTGTAATTATACCCCCTTTACAATAATCAAAACGTTAATTTCTCTACAACGGTTATAAAAGCTTCATCTTTATAATAATTTGAGAATTTTTTTGGGATTTTTAGGGTTGCTAGGAACGAAAATAACATTGATTGACAACTATTTCCGGAGCACTTCTACAGTTTTTTGTAAAATTCTTATGAAAATAGCTAAAACTTGATAGGTACTCAAAGCTTTAAAAAACATTAAAAATAACCTCTTGAGTATCTGGTGCTCATTAAAATTACTTTTTACTTTGTTTTTTGGAGTTTTCTGTAAAATCGTAATGAAATTAGGGTTTTTGGGGTTGCTGAAAAACGAATATAACATCGACAGTGATACCTTGTGTCCAGTAAAATCCAGCGATCTCTTAAGTATCTGGTGCCTAGGAAATGTGCTTTTACCTCGTGTCCATGGAGTTTTTTGTGGTTGCTGAGAACAAAGATGACATTGACATCGATCTCTTGAGCACTTGGTGCCCAGGAAACCTACTTTTTTTCCTTATCTTCTGGAAGTTTTTTTAAAATCCTTATGAAAATATCTATAACTCGATACTCGGGGATTTTTGGTGTTGCTTAGAACGAACATGACATTAAAAGCGATCTCTTAAGTACCTGGTGCCTAGTAAATGTGCTTTTTCCTCGTGTCCATGGAGTTTTTTGTGGTTACTGAGAACGAAGATAACATTGACATCAATCACTTGAGCACTTGGTGCTCATCTTAGTTTTCATGTAAAATCGTCTTGAAATTAGCAAATCGATGAAGTTTTTGGGGTTGCTAAAAACGAATAGGACATCGACAGTGATTACGAAGATGCCGGGTGTCCAATTAACCGTCTTCTGGAGTTTTTTTTGTAAAATCCTCATGAAAATATCTATAACTCCATACTCGGGGATTATTAAGTGTTGCTTAGAACGAACATGACATTAAAAGCGATCTCTTAAGTACCTGGTGCCTGCTTTTATCTCGTGTCCATGGAGTTTTTTGTGGTTGCTGAGAACAAAGATGACATTGACATCGATCTCTTGAGCACTTGGTGCCCAAGAAACCTACTTTTTTCCTTATCTTCTGGAGGTTTTTGTAAAATCCTTATGAAAATATCTATAACTCGATACTCGGGGATTTTTAGTGTTGCTTAGAACGAACATGACATTAAAAGCGATCTCTTAAGTACCTGGTGCCTTGTAAATGTGCTTTTACCTCGTATCCATGGTGTTTTTTGTGGTTACTGAGAACGAAGACGACATTGACATCGATCTCTTGAGCACTTGGTGCTCATCTTAGTTTTCTTGTAAAATCGTCTTGAAATTAGCAACTCGATGGAGTTTTTGGGGTTGCTAAAAACGAATAGGACATCGATAGTGATTACGAAGATGCCGGGTGTCCAATTAACCGTCTTCTGGAGTTTTTTTTTTGTAAAATCCTCATGAAAATATCTATAACTCGATACTCGGGGATTATTAAGTGTTGCTTAGAACAAACATGACATTAAAAGCGATCTCTTAAGTACCTGGTGCCTGCTTTTATCTCGTGTCCATGGAGTTTTTTGTGGTTGCTGAGAACAAAGATGACATTGACATCGATCTCTTGAGCACTTGGTGCCCAGGAAACCTACTTTTTACCTCATCTTCTGGAGTTTTTTGTAAAATCCTTATGAAAATATCTATAACTCGATACTCGGGGATTTTCGGTGTTGCTTAGAACGAACATGACATTAAAAGCGATCTCTTAATTACCTGGTGCCTAGTAAATGTGCTTTTACCTCGTGTCCATGGAGTTTTTTGTGTTTACTGAGAACAAAGATGACATTGACATCGATCACTTGAGCACTTGGTGCTCATCTTAGTTTTTCTTGTAAAATCGTCTTGAAATTAGCAACTCGATGAAGTTTTTGGGGTTGCTAAAAACGAATAGGACATCGACAGCGATTACGAAGATGCCGGGTGTCCAATTAACCGTCTTCTGGAGTTTTTTTTTGTAAAATCCTCATGAAAATATCTATAACTCCATACTCGGGGATTATTAAGTGTTGCTTAGAACGAACATGACATTAAAAGCGATCTCCTAAGTACCTGGTGCCTAGGTGCCTGCTTTTATCTCGTGTCCATGGAGTTTTTTGTGGTTGCTGTGAACAAAGATGACATTGACATCGATCTCTTAAGCACTTGGTGCCCAGGAAACCTACTTTTTTCCTTATCTTCTGGAGGTTTTTGTAAAATCCTTATGAAAATATCTATAACTCGATACTCGGGGATTTTTGGTGTTGCTTAGAACGAACATGACATTAAAAGCGATCTCTTAAGTACCTGGTGCCTAGTAAATGTGCTTTTACCTCGTGTCCATAGAGTTTTTTGTGGTTACTGAGAACGAAGATGACATTGACATCGATCTCTTGAGCACCTGGTGCTCATCTTAGTTTTTCTTGTAAAATCGTCTTGAAATTAGCAACTCGATGGAGTTTTTGGGGTTGCTAAAAACGAATAGGACATCGACAGTGCTTACGAAGATGCCGGGTGTCCAATTAACCGTCTTCTGGAGTTTTTTTTGTAAAATCCTCATGAAAATATCTATAACTCGATACTCGGGGATTATTAAGTGTTGCTTAGAACGAACATGACATTAAAAGCGATTTCTTAAGTACCTGGTGCCTAAGTGCCTGCTTTTATCTCGTGTCCATGGAGTTTTTTGTAGTTGCTGAGAACAAAGATGACATTGACATCGATCTCTTGAGCACTTGGTGCCCAAGAAACCTACTTTTTTCCTTATCTTCTGGAGGTTTTTGTAAAATCCTTATGAAAATATCTATAACTCGATACTCGGGGATTTTTAGTGTTGCTTAGAACGAACATGACATTAAAAGCGATCTCTTAAGTACCTGGTGCCTTGTAAATGTGCTTTTACCTCGTGTCCATGGTGTTTTTTGTGGTTACTGAGAACGAAGACGACATTGACATCGATCTCTTGAGCACTTGGTGCTCATCTTAGTTTTCTTGTAAAATCGTCTTGAAATTAGCAACTCGATGGAGTTTTTGGGGTTGCTAAAAACGAATAGGACATCGATAGTGATTACGAAGATGCCGGGTGTCCAATTAACCGTCTTCTGGAGTTTTTTTTTTGTAAAATCCTCATGAAAATATCTATAACTCGATACTCGGGGATTATTAAGTGTTGCTTAGAACGAACATGACATTAAAAGCGATCTCTTAAGTACCTGGTGCCTGCTTTTATCTCGTGTCCATGGAGTTTTTTGTGGTTGCTGAGAACAAAGATGACATTGACATCGATCTCTTGAGCACTTGGTGCCCAAGAAACCTACTTTTTTCCTTATCTTCTGGAGGTTTTTGTAAAATCCTTATGAAAATATCTATAACTCGATACTCGGGGATTTTTAGTGTTGCTTAGAACGAACATGACATTAAAAGCGATCTCTTAAGTACCTGGTGCCTTGTAAATGTGCTTTTACCTCGTATCCATGGTGTTTTTTGTGGTTACTGAGAACGAAGACGACATTGACATCGATCTCTTGAGCACTTGGTGCTCATCTTAGTTTTCTTGTAAAATCGTCTTGAAATTAGCAACTCGATGGAGTTTTTGGGGTTGCTAAAAACGAATAGGACATCGATAGTGATTACGAAGATGCCGGGTGTCCAATTAACCGTCTTCTGGAGTTTTTTTTTTGTAAAATCCTCATGAAAATATCTATAACTCGATACTCGGGGATTATTAAGTGTTGCTTAGAACAAACATGACATTAAAAGCGATCTCTTAAGTACCTGGTGCCTGCTTTTATCTCGTGTCCATGGAGTTTTTTGTGGTTGCTGAGAACAAAGATGACATTGACATCGATCTCTTGAGCACTTGGTGCCCAGGAAACCTACTTTTTACCTCATCTTCTGGAGTTTTTTGTAAAATCCTTATGAAAATATCTATAACTCGATACTCGGGGATTTTCGGTGTTGCTTAGAACGAACATGACATTAAAAGCGATCTCTTAATTACCTGGTGCCTAGTAAATGTGCTTTTACCTCGTATCCATCGAGTTTTTTGTGGTTTCTGAGAACGAAGATGACATTGACATCGATCTCTTGAGCACCTGGTGCTCATCTTAGTTTTTCTTGTAAAATCGTCTTGAAATTAGCAACTCGATGGAGTTTTTGGGGTTGCTAAAAACGAATAGGACATCGACAGTGATTACGAAGATGCCGGGTGTCCAATTAACCGTCTGCTGGAGTTTTTTTTTTGTAGAATCCTCATGAAAATATCTAAAACTCGATACTCGGGGATTATTAAGTGTTGCTTAGAACGAAAATGACATTAAAAGCGATCTCTTAAGTACCTGGTGCCTCGGTGCCTACTTTTGTCTCGTGTTCATGATGTTTTTTGTGGTTGCTGAGAACAAAGATGACATTGACATCGATCTCTTGAGCACTTGGTGCCCAGAAAACCTACTTTTTACCTCATCTTCTGGAGTTTTTTGTAAAATCCTTATGAAAATATCTATAACTCGATACTCGGGGATTTTTGGTGTTGCTTAGAACGAACATGACATTAAAAGCAATCTCTTAATTTCCTGGTGCCTAGTAAATGTGCTTTTACCTCGTATCCATAGAGTTTCTTGTGGTTGCTGAGAAAGAATATAACATTGACACTGATCTGTTAGGTATCCAATGCCCAGAAATCGTATTTTTTTCCTTGTCTTCCTTATTTTTCTTGTAAAATCATTTTGAAATTAGCTAAAACTCGATCCTTTGGTGGTTTTTGGAGATGTTGAGAACGAAAATGACATTGACATTGAACTCTAGGGTACCTGGTGCCCAAGAAACCTACTTTTTATCTCTTCTTCTGAAATTTTCTTGTAAAACTAATAAAACTCGAAACTTTTAGTGTTTTCAGTCTTGCTCAGAAGGAAAATGTAATTGAATCGATCTCTTGAGTAGTTGGTGCCCAGGAAACCTCCGTTTTCTAGAGTTTTGTGTAAATTTATGAAAATGGGAAAAATAGCAAAAAAATATTTATGGTGTTACTTTATGTTGATATTTTCTTTCTAAATATTAGAATTGTGGATAATTTCTAGAGTTTAATAAACCACAAAATTTTTAATTTTTGCAAAGTAATTAAAACTTGTTTTTCATAATTTAAAATTTTAATATGACACTGTTATTGTGGAAATTCAAGAACATTAATAATTATAGATAATTATCTGTAATAATATACAAAATTATACAAGAAAGAAATGTTAATTTTTGCTATATACACAGTTCAGAATTCGAATCGGTTATCAAAAGCCATCAACAAGCATTTTAAACATGTCAAAATTAGTTCTTGTAACTCTTGTTTGCCTGGTTATGGTATTTACATTGACTGCATCACAATCAAAACATGAGTGTAATTGTAACCAACCAGATTTTTGTGAAAGACATGCTCATATGATGTGTCCAAGTAACCAGTTGAATTGTAAACCTGGACAAAAAGTTGTACCTACCGGTCCCTGTAACTGCTGCAGAAAATGCGAGTAAATAAGTAAGTTGATTTTTTTTCACTTTCGTTCTTTAAATTTGTAACTCTAATTCAATCTTACTTGGCTAGTAAATGAAAATATCGTTGAGTTTAAAACAGAGGTTAAATATCTAGGGTTAACCCTAGATAACTGGTTACTCTGGAAGAAACACGAAAACGAAATAATGCACAAATCTACAAAAGCCCTCATGGTGTGTAGAAACATTGCTGGGAAAAATTGGAGCTGTAACTCAAAGACATTGCAATGGATGTACATTACAATAGTGAGACCAATCATCACCTATGGGGCAGTAGCTTGGGGCTCGAAAGCTAATCTGATCACTACGAGGACAAACCTCTCGAAGATTCAGAGACTAGCCTGTGCATGTATCACTGGAGCAATGAGAACATGCCCCACTGCTACAATGAAAGTAATCCTAAATCTCTCGTCACTGCATATTTAAGTAGAAAATGCTAGGAAGAAAACAATATATAGAATAGTCAAATAATAATCAAGGAATAATCAAGGAAAGACCTCGATCACTTCAAATTTATCAAACTTGGGAAATAACCCAAGATGATATGTCAAAGAAATTTAACTTTGTAAGAAAATTTAACACAAAACTAGGAGAAAATCTGAATGGGACAAAAACACCATATTGGAGCTAAGCCAAAATGCCATAAAATGGTACACGGATGGCTCCAAGACAGATAAAGGAATAGTAGTCAGGGGTTTTTGGACCTAGAACCAAATACTCAGAAAGCCTGGGTGCGTACCCAAGCATCTTTCAAGCGGAAATCCGTGCCATCGAAAGATGTATAGAATTTAATATTGAAAGGAACTATCGAAGACAGAAGATTGTAATCATGTCAGATAGTCAAGCAGCCATCAAACCTCTGAATTCATAAACAATCTGTTCAAAGATGGTCTGGCAAATTAAATGAACAAGGACAAAATAACACTGGTACCCTCCTATGGGTTCCAGGACAGATAGGAATAGAAGGAAACAAAACAGCAGACAAGCTGGTAAAAGAAGGAGCTGAAAAGCCATACCTGGGACCAGAACCAAACTGTGGAATCAGCAGTAGTATCTACAATCTTAGAAAAACTAAGAAAAAAAATGGATAGCGAAAAATCCAAGTACTGTAATGATCTAGAAGGACTAAGACAATCGAAGACGCTCCTGGGAAACTACAACCAGAAGACATCTCTTAGCTGTCTTAACCTTAGTAATAAGAACCTCCGTATTATAACAGAAATACTAACCGGGCACTGCCGATTAAAAGGACACATGAAGAAACTGTGAGGTAGAGGATGGAACCTCAATACACATACTCTCAGAACGCATTGCATTATGTAATTCTAACTTAAAACCCAACGATATGCTAATCTTTCTAAGAAAGATGGGACTAGAAGAGCTGCTATAAATCTGAGGAAATCATCAGAAATATAGCAAGAAAACGAGGACACAATAGTATATTGTAATACAAGTGTTACAATGACAGAGGTTTCGTAGTACGAGTTCAGTTTGTGAAACGAACCGCGAAGCGGTGAGTTTCGCAAAGAACGAGTACTACAAACCGTCATTGTAACTCGAGTGTTACATACTATTTTTTATAATGAACTTTTAAAAGTATAAAAAATATATAAAATGAGAGTTTTTCGAAATATTTATTTATGTTGGCAATCTTGACACTTTTGACAGTTTTAATGATTTTAAATTTGAATGTTTGTCAAATTTGTATAAAATATTCCGAATTTAGCAAATAACGCTGATAATGTAGTTAATAATTTAGTACAACATACTTTTTGATTTACTACTGAGATATAAGATATAGAGCACGTGAGTCATAGGAACGCACACAAGTGAAAGCCAGCACGGAATAGAAAGAGAGAGACTCGCCTGTTGCGCATGTGATTAGACAAAGATAAACCGACGCACTAGTTGTCCTCTCTCTTTCTATTTCGTGCTGGTCGTATCGGCTGGCTCCCGTTAGTTGTCCTCTCTCTTTCTATTTCGTGCTGGTCGTATCGGCTGGCTCCCGTGCTCTATATCTTATATCTCTATGGAATAGACCCCCTGAACTCTTTCGTTGACAATCAGTGCAGTGCAACCAATTGTGTACAACAAAAAGTTACCAAAAACAGTGTTATTCTACAATGAATCTATTTCGATACTGTTTTTAGTGTCGAAATAGAAACTTTGTGAACGTGAATTATAAAAAATATTTTATAGGTCTTTATTGAATATAAAAAATGTTGTGTAACGTTCTTATGGAGTAACGAAAAGAAGATTTCTATTTTTATCCATGGGGTTTCGCGTTAAATTAGACATAGCTTTCAAAGGATTAGTTACACAACATTGTTGTAAACAAGAATATTGACAAACCAAAAAACTATGTAGAAATAGACATTGACAACATTGAAATTTCAGGATTATGTTAGAAGAGAGTTAATTTAAAATTATTTTGCAAATTTGCTTTAAGCAATTTATTGCCCAACGGCTCGCGCCCAGTAGTACCTGTACCCAAGAGGGTACTCGCTTACAGGGCCCCACCCTAACGCCCTGATGTCCTCTGACAGATAAATTGTATTTAAATGTTTACTTCCATGTAGCTACTAAATGATTCTCTTTGACCATATTTAAAATAGCACAATAACATACTTTTTTTAAATATTTTCATTTCAGGTTGGCTCCTGCTGGTGCAGATGAAAAAGTATAAGGATTAAAATTCTTTAAAATTTGTTGTTTGTTATCTATAAATAAACTACCTAATTGTTTTTGCTGTTTTGTATTTAAAGAGGAGTCCTTGGACAGACCAATTTCCAAAGTCCCAGAACCGGTCGCGCACGGCTGAATTGTTTTTACGTCAAATTTTGTTTATGTACGATCTGTTTACTATAATAATTAAACTTTAGATTTACACCAAATTGCGCCGACATGGACTGTTTTACTAAAGTCTGCGCTTCGCGCTCTGTTTTTAAAGAAACATCCTTCAGTTAGCTGATCTTTGAAAACGTAAATCTTTGAGTTATGTTTTTTTTTGACTCCATTCACAAAAAAATCTGGAAAGAATAAAAATTAAACAAAACATTCTCTACATTAAAAAAATAATTACCCAAACAATAACTCATAACTATTCATGTAAACAATTACCAACAAGTAAACATAATTATTTCTAATAGAACATTATTCTAGAATAACTAATTTTTGAAAAAATCAGATCGTACTGTATGATCGTCCCTTGTTTGTATGCATGTATGAAGAAGTTAGGGGTAACAGATACACCTATGACCTATAAGATCTATTGTGTCCCCCTTTTCTTGCTAGATCTTCTTTTTCTGTTTCGTATGACTCTACAATTACGTAATACTAGTTTCTTTATGTGTCCTCTTAATCGACAGTTCCCGGTTAGTATTCCTGTTATAATACGTTTTTTCTTCTTACTAAGGTTAAGACAGCTGAGAGATCTCTTCTGGTTGTAGTTTCCCAGGAGCATTTTCGATTGTTTTAGTCCTTCTAAATCATTCCAGTACTTGGATTTTTCGCTATGCATTTTTTTCTTTGCTTTTCTAAGATTGTACTACTGCTGATTCGACAGGATGGTTCTGGTCCCAGGTATGGGGCTTTAGCTCCTTCTTTTGCCAGCTTGTCTGCTGTTTCGTTTCCTTCCATTCTTATGTGTCCTGGAATCCATTGGAAGGTAACAGTGTTATTCTGTCCTAGTTCATTTAATTTGCTTGACTATCAACAAGTAAACGTAATTATTTCTAATAGAACATTATTCTAGAATAACTAATTTTTGAAAAAATCAGATCACACCGTGTCCCTTAACTCATGAAATCGGAATCAGATAGGTATGTTCATGATGGGCAAGATGACGGTATGTCTAACTTTCTTAATATATTTTAAAGTAAGGTGACCCAAATAAGACGAATCTTTCGATCAAAGGGAGAAAAAGTCTTAAAGGAACCACTCTACTCGCTTCTGATTTTTTTTATTGCCGTTTATATGACTTAGTCATTGTTCTAAGGAAAGAAGTGGAAAGAGAACAATCCAAGTACAGGAACGATCTAAAAACATTAAGACAAGCGAAGACACTTCTGGAAAACTTTAACCAGAAGAGATCTTTCAGCTCAGTAAAAATAGCCTCCGTATTAAGATGACACATAAAGAAACTAGGATTGGTAAATGAGTCAAAGTATAGATTCTGTGAGGAAGAGGATAAAACCTCAATACATATACTCTCAGATTGTATTGTCTTGAGTAAATCTAGGGTCAGATACCAAGGATCATACGAAAAAAACGGAGGATCTACCTAACGATATCCTCAACTTACTATATAAGAAAAATAGGACTGGGAGAGCTGCTATAAGTTTGAAAAAACATCAGGATTATAGCAAGAAAGGGGTACACAATAGATCTTATACCACTAAAATTTTTGAATCTATGGAATGCATAACTTGTGACAAAAAAATTAATTTACTCATTTTTTTAAAAGTCGGTACAAATCAATGAGATAATATCATAAACTTTATTTTCAACTGCAAGCTTCTACGATTTTTTAGAAATATTTAGGCCCCTTTGAAGGTATAAATTTTACAATCTTGGAACCAGCTGATTAGTAACGAACAAAATAATTCTATTGTACTAAAATCGGTTTCATGATGGGTTGAAGTAAGATATAATTTTCGTTAAAAGTAATAAACCATAAAAATTCTAAAAAAATATCCGACAAAGTAAAAAGGGTCCAAAAAAATATCTTGACCAGCTAAAAAACTTATCGATCGAAGGGTTGTAAAATAATAAAAAATACGGAAATATCCTTTATTATATTCGCAAACAGATGAGTCGATGAAAGGGAAAATAAAAATTTTATTAGCAAATTTTATCACAAAAGGATATATAATGGGGTAATAAAGTTAGGAATTATTAGCTAGACTTTATACCTACTATAGATGTTTTTGAAGTAAGAACACTTTCATATTTATAGTATTTAAATAAAGGTTACATGTAATTTGTTCTCATTTTAATGAGGGTTGAAAATTAGGTTCCCAAGATTTTAAGTAGGATTAGAAATAATATGTAATTTGATTCCCAACATTTTAGTAGATTTATATCTACTATTCAGCTGGTTCGCAAGTCACGACTTCGGGAAAATTTCACTACAGTTTTTCGTTTTGGGCCCCCCTGACCTCAAAAACACCTTTCGCTCAAAAGTTTATATATATATATATATATATATATATATATTGAGATGATATGAGTTACTATGCTATATTAAATAAGAATGTAAAATGAAAATCTTATGGAAAATAGAGAAAGGAAAATTTTCTTATTTCGGGTCAGAGCACAAATGCAGTAACATTAGGATCAATTATCATCATCTTCTTCATAATTCCTAAAAAAAAGAAAAAAAGAAAATAGAATGAGAAAGAAGAAAATACAAATTCATTTCAAAGATTTTATTTAAAAATTCAAAATGGATTAATCTACATTATATAAAGTTTCAATAATTATGAAATTGATAAATGGGAAAAGCAAATAATTAAAAGCTTATAAAGTTGCCAATACGTTAGTAATTAAACATTAATTTTTAAATGAATTAAGGGTATAATTAAATAAGAAAATTAAATTATAAAAAGATCACAAATAGTTAAAATAAATATTAAAACTTCTACTTACTTTTAAAATATACAAATTTATCAACCATATTCTAATTTATTAATAGTTCAAATGCCAAATGAAATATTCTGAAAAAGAGAAAATTATTAGTTTGTAGTGCTAGTAAATTTTATAAGAATAAAAAGAATAATCATTGTTTTAAATTGTAATATTGAATCAAGAATTAGATTTTGTTAGTAATTTTATTTAAATAAGGAATTAGTAGGCAATTAGGTGTTAAGGATGTATAGATTTAAGTTTGTTGAATTTGTCAGTTGTTTTTTTGTTGATTTGATAGAATCTCTCTTGTTTTGGGGTTCTTGAAATGGAAGTTGTATTAAAAAATTGCTCCGTAGAAATTTTGAGTTTTTTTTGAAAATATTGATAAAAGAAAGTATTAAATCAGTTTAAAGTATAAATATTATCACAAGGTAACCAGAGAAAGCAATTGGTAAGAGAAACTTATATTATTTTATGAAGAAATAGATATTTCAATTGGGGGTTGAGCAGTATATGGTATAACTGCATTTTAATTAAGTTAATGAAGATTAAACTAATATTTAACAAGAAAGAAAGTCATAATTACACTTACCAGAGGAAATAGCAGCAGTTTATCTCTTGGTTTGAAGGGGAATTGATTGTTTGATCTCTACAAAGTTTCCTGAAATCTTTGCTGTTCCGGGGAAGAAAGTAGATTGTCCTGAGAACTGAATCCTGGTTTTCCAGAAGAGGAGCGAAGCTTCATACAAATGGTAACCACTTTTCACTCGTTACAATAAAGAGTTTTTATGTGTTTGATTTTGGTAATTTTAATGAACATTTTTATTTCACTGTTTTACATGTTTAACTAAATTATTATTATTCACTTTTTGATAAGTTTAATTTGAATTGTTTATTAACTCAAATCAGAATACTTCATTTCATATATTTGATGCATATTTGGGTTTATCAACGGTATCTTTAAAGTTTGACACATTTTGAATTAGTAAGGTTAGAAATTTATATACAATTCATGCCTAGAAAACATCATTGGTCTAGGATAGTGTGGTTTTACAGTCATTTTATTGAAAATTTGTATATTAACTGATTTTGAATCTAATTTTGTTGAATATTTGAACTCTGACCTTGACTTAAGGGAATAGCCGGTAGCATATTTAAATAATCATATTGGAAAATAATTACATTAAGTTAATTCTTACCTATTCACTATTTATATTTAAAATTCAAAATTAATTCATGGTAAGGAATATTTTATAACATAGTAATTGATATATCAAAACAAATTATTATTCATACACACTCTTATATGTTATAATATATGTATATATATATGTATGTATAGTTCCGATATAACGAAATCTGTGGACACGATAGCGGTCGCATTTCTTAACGGATCGAAATGAAATTTGGTACAAAAATCAATCGTCCAAAAATCTCTGTCGAGTTCGTTAATGGGCCAAATCGGTAAGGCCGTTTGGGCGTGACATTAAATCAAAATGGAAAAAAATTCGTAACTTTTTTACTTCACCCTGTACAAAAAAATGTTAGAGGACTTTTTTGTTTGTCTTAAAGAGACCTACAACTTTTATCTAAAACATTTTTTTCTAAAACGTATACTTTTAATATAAATCTACTGATGCGCCTGGCTTACCAAGGGCCATTTTTTGAGCTTACCTGCCCTTTTTGTAATTCGTATTTCGCACATAAATTAAATTTAAATAAATTTGAAAATTTTTTTCCAACATCTTAATATTAGATTTACATGAAAATACCAATATCTGGTCAATTCTGTTGATCATAAGTAAAAATTGCTTATATCTATTGGTTTGAATGTTTTCCTGTTCCAGAAAGTCAAATATTTTTTTGATGTTCTTCGGTAAACGTGACTGGACTTTTCTATGTGTTATACCCCCAATCCAAGGGGAGTCAATTTGGTATACCGATGGCTCAAAGACAGGGTCAGGTATATACAGTAGAGGACACAGGATAAAAATCCAACTAAGTCTAGGTGTGCAGCGGAGATCGTAAGTCAGGGTATAACGGATAAAACCGTAGTCATATACTCGGACAGCCAAGCAGCTCTAAAGGCGATAGTCTCAGCACAAATAAGCTCACAGCTGGTGTGGGACTGCGTTGGGGCCCTGACACATGCCACTAGTCAAAATTCTCTGACACTGGCATGGATACCAGGACACTCAGGGTTTCGGGGCAATGAGAAGGCTGATGAATTGGCCCGTGCGGGAGCTAACACTCCAATGATTGGCCCGGAACCATTCGGCGGAGTTGCTAATACATTCAGAAAGGCAGCCATTGAGAAATGGAGGCTAGAAAAGGCCCAGGAGTGGTGGGAAACATCACCGGGCAAGCGACAAGCCAAACTCTTCATAAAGGGATACTCGGCGAAGTTTACTGCAGAGCTGCTATCACAAAGGCGAAATGATGTCAGAATGATTGTCAGTCTCTTGACAGGACATTGTAGGCTCAGAAAACACATGAGTCAGCTAAACTTGGCAGATGAAGACATTTGTCGATACTGCCAAGAGGAGGAGGAAACTGCATTTCAAGTCATATGCCAATGTGAAGGCATTGCAAGGACGCGGTATCTAGTACTGGGAGAGGAGAAACCAGCTGCTCCAAGTTATGCGGAGTGGCCACTGTCAGGGCTATTAAGTCTTATTAAGAGGGCAGAGCTGGACAAGGTGCTCTAATCCTATTCCACAGATAATGGGTGTTCACAATAGATCTATAAAGGTCGCAGTGATATAGGCTAACAGCCAACCCCAAAAATATCTATCTATCTATCTATGTGTTATAAAGATTTCTTATGATACAACTAACATCAGATGTCTTCATACTAGTTGGCAGATATTCATGGAAGTTTTTTCTTCAACAGCTTTTCGTTTGTAGGCGAAATTAACGATTTGACGGTTTAATTTCTCCACATTTGCATCAAGACAATGTTGATCAAAGCCAGAATCTTAATATGTGATCTCCAGTCCAGTTTTCCATCTATCATCACACCCAGAAAACGCACACTCTCTTGGCTTTCCAACAATGCCATTGCACAATAACCCAATTTTATTTTTTGTTCGATTTACAAACATTGGGGAAGAGATCATTAGCCCTAAAGTATTCTTCAAGGTCGCTGACAGCCTGATTTACCTTATATTGAAGTAACTGTTCATCTCTTTCACTAAATATGACATACGTATCATCTGCATACAGCACAGTGTACTCCCCAGAGATTTCTGGGAGCTCATTAGCATATATAATATACAACAAAGGACCCAAAATTGATCACTGAGGAACACCCCTGGATAAAAATATATCTCTTGACTTCCACGATTTTCATTAAGTTCAACCACACGATCTTTCAGATACGACTCTATTAAACACGCACTCCATAACTTTCAAGCTTTTTAATCCACAAATCGTGACTCACCGAATTGAAAGCCTTAGAAAGGTCCATACACATTAGCATCATTTGATTCTTGTTATTTAATGAATCTAAAATTTTTGCAATTGCTTGATAGATTGCTCTTATTGTGGATTTTCCCCTTCTAAAGCCATTCTGCTTGTCAGTTATTATTGAGAGTTTCTCAAACAATGACACAAGTCTCTCATACATAATCCCTTCAATTAACCTTACTTACATTTGATAAAAGTGAGACAGGGCGATAGTTTCCTTTTTCATCCTTCTTGTTCTTCTTATGAATAGACTCAATATACGCCGTTTTAAGCAAAGTTGGAAAAACTTCGATGGTAAATGATAAATTTAAAATATAGGAGAGAGGACACGACACTTCTTCAGCCACCTACTTTAAGACAGACACCGTTAAACCAGCGTAGCAAAGGTGATTAGGGGTCTGACAAAAGTTAGATAAGACAAACAGATCATTTTGGTTTTAAGACCCATGTTTTTTCGAAAACAGTCTATGGTAAGTCCACAGTCCTTGCAGTTTTAGAGGTTTTATAAGTGAGGTGTGTCGAGTTTTCTGTCAAAGATAACTCTGACGTATTTACCTCTTCCAAAACAAGATATGAAACTACAATAGATATCAGATTTTTGTTTTCCTTTTAGTTTGTATTGTTACGAGCCAGTCAAGACCTGTTACCCAGACAGTGGTGTGAGTAGTCGTGTTCTTAGGATCTGTGAATATTCGAGTGTCTGCTAGAACGTTGTTTTTCGTTGTAAGTTTGGAGTTACTTCTAGAAGGATTTAATTTTATATATAAGGGACCGCTTTGGACGGAGAGGAGAATTGTAATTATTGTAATAGCTGGTGATATACTGTCAAATAAGTACGATATATTTTAAAGACGTTATCCAGTAGTTGTGATTATATCAAAGCTGTGTAGATTATTTTAAGAAATTGTTATTGAATTGTGTTTATCAATAAATTGTTAAGTTTGTCTGCTGTTTATCACTTATCCCGAATCCACGAAGAGAAAAATATACCAAAACGCTTATTGCTTCTGTTGTTTAAAAAAATTGAAAAAATGGCTTAAACTAAAAGAATGTAAAAAAAGATTTTAAAATTTAGAAAAAAATTCTGTTTATAAAATATTGGAAAAAATAAATATTATTGTAAAATAAAATTACGCAATTTTATACAACGCAATTAAGGACAAAAAAATTAATTTTACCAATTTTTTTTTTAAATTTTAATTAACAACAAAACACGGAAAAGCCATTTATTCGATATTTATTTAAATTTAACTAATCGACAAAATTAATCATTTATTTTAACTTTATAAAAACATTCAAGTTATTATTGGCAGTCTCTATTCGACCCGAGCTCGTGTAAATATCGTAAGAATGGACAGTTTAAAAATTAACATATTGGAATTTACGAATTGTAAGTTTATATATAAATTATTTTATTATTATTTAAAAAAAAACTATTATAAATATTATTTAAAAATATCTTCCATTACTATATTATATGTATAACTTTAAAAGTAGGTATAGTCTATTTGTTTAAAGTTGGCAGCTAAGAAAAGTCATTAAATCGTAAAATGTTGTAAACAAGACCCTAAATCAGTAGCGCCCGTACTTATTTATATCTGGGGGCACGGTAGTGCCCCCGCCAAGACGAGCCAAGCGAAGCGCACGGGCACTACCTACCTTTTCTCGAAGCGCTTTGTCGTTTTTTTGAACCCTCATAACTTGGGTTTGGATTATGCTAGATCAACAAAATTTTCGGGATATATTGTCAATAGCGGACTTATTGAACATATTAAGTTTTAATTACATTAGCTTTTATACTTCAGATTTTATTTATATCTAAAAAACGCTGATTTCGTCACTGACTCACTGGTGATCATCAAAATTATTAAGGTATTTCCTAATGTCCTAGAAAGCTGAAATTTTGTATGTAAGCTAGTATTAGCACACAAACAACAAAAAAATTATAAAACTTTTAACTTTCATCCCCCAACCCCTTAAACTAGGGGATGGGAGTTTGTATGAGACCTGTAATTTTAAATTAAATTTTGATGACGCTAGAGGTCTAATCTAATAATCTAATCTAAAACTTGGTGCCCCCAGATATATATATTGTGATATTATCCTATTATATGTTATAAATTAAAGAACAGATCAAATTAAGTTATTAATAAATTCATTAAAAAAAAAGGAATATTCTTGATCCTGGGCAGAATACAAAGTTTAGGTTGTATATAAATAGTATTAATTTTCTTCAAGTTCCTTAGTTTTAGTGTTGTTTTAATTTTTTCTTCGTTCCTAAAAAAGGAAACATAAATTTAAAAATAAAATATAAGGAGTACCATGATATATTCATAATTATAAATAAAAGGAATCATGTAATTTTCTTTCTATAAAACAAGAAATTTGTCTGAGAAAGTATGCTAGAAATAATATTTTTTTTTTATGCAAAGAATAAGTTCAAATATAAATTAAATGTAGAATTATATGCTGTATTAACTAATGCATATGAGTATTTAAAAGCTATTATTATGGTTTAAATTTTAAATGAAAAAATTTATTAAATGAATGAAATGAAAAGTTTTAATATTAATAGTAATAAATAAAAAACATAAATTTGTATAAGAATCCTAGGTATAAGATAAATTGTAAATAGAAATTAATCAAGTGCACGGATGTCATAAATTAAGTTATTATCAAGTAGGCATCAGATAGATACTAATAAGAATTGTTAGGATAGTTGTTTTTTGTTATTTTTGTTTTGGAAGTTGTTGATTTTAAACGACTCTCTCTTGTTTTTTGTTCAGAAAGAGGAAAGACGTGTTAAATTTGCTCTTGTAATTTTTTACGATTTTTATTAAAAAATTTCAATATAAATCAGTCTTGAGTAATTGAATATTATTATAAACGTCTGTAAGAAGAAAACTAAAGTATATTGGTAAGCAGAAAGTTAATTTTTATACAAATAAAAGAAATCAGAAGATGAGAACGTGATAGCAAATGGTGCTATGAATGTTATCTTGAATTTCCAAGTACGTGTTAAATAGAAAGAAGGAATAAGTACATACCAGCGTTGCAGAGTTCATTAAGCAGTTAGAAGACCTTTTTCTTGAACGAGTTTATGGTTTCTTTTGATAATCCTGTAGCAGACTAGCTGAGAGAATTCATAGATCCTGGAGTCACGGTATTAATATTGCACTATTCACCTTAATAAAGAACTTTCTTGTGTTTTATATATATATAATTGGATGAACAATTAATTTCCTCATTTTCACTTTTACTCTATTCACATATTTTATTAGTTTTAAGAATTTTTTGATATGTATAATACCACCATTTATTAATCTTTTCATATCATTTTACTCACATAATTAGTAATCATAGAATCTCACATTGACGAGAAGATAGGTTACAGATCTTCTTCTTTTTAATTTAAACATCCATAGGTATCATTTGGTACATAATAGTTATTATGCATATAATTTCAAGACAATATCAAATTAATAAAATAAAACATTGGATTCTGCCCTGAGATAGAGTCGTTGATAAAAAAATTTATAAACAATAATTCAATTCACATCAAATTTTAAAATTAAATATAATTATTTTAAATTTACATCATTTTAAATATAACATATAATCAGATAAACAACACAAAATTATAAACAATTAATAATATACATTTACATTTTCATATATGTTATAATATATATGTATAGGTAGGTACTCCTTGTTAAAAAAAAAGAGACATATCGACATATATTGAGAGACATATACTTCAGATCAGATCATATAAATATGAATGAATAGAAGTGTGCGAACGTCTCCTGCCTCTTACGTCCACACAGTAGCTAAAAATAAAAAAAAATTGTCCTTGACAGCGAGCGCGTCGATTGTCGATTGTCTTGTTTTGTTGATTGTCGATTGTCTTAGACATAAATAAAAAAAAAATTTGTTACAAACAACTTACAAAAAGAAATGAAATCCCACCAAAAACATTTTCATGTAAAATGTTGCCAAGACGAGCCCATATGACTCGCACTGTCAAAAAGTTATCAGATCTCATGTAGAGCCAAGCTTCTAACACTACACGCCCTAACTCTACAAGGCCTAACTTCACAAACTCTACACCTTAGTCAAAATATGTGGCTTGGCCGTTCGTTACTACAAGAACTATTGTATAACACAAAAGTAATGAACAGTGAATTGATTTTTCACCTTACGCCGATGTGAATGTAGCGAAATGGCCAAGCCACATATTTTGACTAAGGTGTAGAGTTTGTGAAGTTAGGCCTTGTAGAGTTAGGGCGTGTAGTGTTAGAAGCTTGGCTCTACATGAGATCTGATAACTTTTTGACAGTGCGAGTCATATGGGCTCGTCTTGGCAACATTTTACATGAAAATGTTTTTGGTGGGTTCGGTATTATGAAATTTCTTTTAATCATCATATTGTAATCTTCTTAGGTAAGGGATAAGTAGTCATAATACGATATTTAGAATATTTTGTTTTACTTTTAAATATGTAGCATATTTTTATTTTACTTTTAATTTTTATTTTAATTTGAATTATGCTTTAAAAAAACTTCGGTTCTACGGCCTTGGGATCTACTCAGCTACCTGTTGTGGCAATATTATCTAGGGTTTCTATTGTGTTTGGGTTAGTTAATCCCTAATTACTGGGTGGACTCTTTGAAAAATAACAACTATGACTTTGTTTCAATAGAAATGTATACTACTTTTAGTTATTTTTCATGAACCACCCTTGCTTGGGATTTGAAGGATTTACATTTATAATGAACTAGCTGTACCCGGCGCGCGTTGCTACACCAACAACTAAAATAAATTTAAGAAAAATAAAAGAGAAGAAGAGATAGAGAAGGAAAGAAAGTTTATAGTTTTGTTATACTTATCGCACCAAAAATATATTTTTCGAACTTATATTTATACGAATTCGTATAGATATCTATTAATCAGTATTGAATTTGATACATGGAAGCGCCATCTGGTGGTAACTTCCATTAATGCGAATATCATATTCATCTTACCTATTTAAAAAACATCATCATACTGATATTTTCATGACAATCGGTTAAACGGGGCAGAAGTTGCTACTCTGTAGCGCCATTTGGTGGCGAGCGGCATCAATGAGCATATCATACAAACCTGGAAATACATATACATACCAATTTTCATGACAATCGGTTGAACGGGACAGAAGTTGCTACTCTGCAGCGCTATCTGGTGGCGAGTGGCATCAATGAGCATATCATACAAAACATCTATGTGGAAAAATACATATACATACCAATTTTCATGACAATCGGTTGAATGGGACAGAAGTTGCTACTCTGCAGCGCCACCTGGTGGCGAGTGGCATCAATGAGCATATCATGCAAACCTTCTCCGTGGAAAAATACATATATATACCAATTTTCATGACAATCGGTTGAACGGGACAGAAGTTGCTACTCTGCAGCGCCACCTGGTGGCGAGTGGCATCAATGAGCATATCATACAAACCTTCTCCGTGGAAAAATACATATACATACCAATTTTCATAATAATCGATCCAGTAGTTTTTGAGTCCATTGAGTAAATATAGACATACAGACATACATACAGACAAACATTCATTGTTATATATTGAGATGATATGAGTTACTATGCTATATCAAATAAGTACATATAAAGAAAATTAATGGAAATAGAGAAAGGAAAATATTCTTATTCCAAGGCAGAGTGCAAATGCAGTAAATTTGGTATAATTTATCATCATCTTCTTCACAATTCCTAAAAAAGAAAAATAAAACAAAATAAGAAATCAAAATATACAAGTACATCTTAGAGATACTTATTTTAAAGATTCAATATAGTTTAATCTATAATATATAAAATTTTAACAATCATGTATTAGATAGATAATAAAAGTAAATATTTAAAAGTTTATAAAGTTTACAATACTTTGGTAATAAAAAATAATCTTAAATGAGTTAGAATAGAATTAAATTAGAAAATTAAATGACGAAATATGAGAATTCATAAAAGAAATATTAAAAATTTTTACTTACTTTCAAAACACACAAGTTTGTTTTTCAAGCCATATTGTAATTTAATATAGTTTAATTTCCAAATGAAAAATTCTGAAAATAGAAAAATATTAGTTTATAGTTATAGCAAATTTAAAAAAAAAGAATGATTATTGTGTTCAATTTGAATAATGAATTAAGAATTAGATTGTTTGTAATTTCATTTGAAATAATTAGTAGGCGAATAGGTAATATGATTGTATAGTTTAAGTTTGTTTAAAAATTTAGTTGTTTAATTGTTGATTTTGGAAGCTCTCTCTTGTTTTCGACCTTCTGAAGAGGAAGGATGTAAAAAGTTTTGATGAAGATTTTTGTAAAAATTATGATGTTAAAAGAAAGTTAAAAGGAGATTAGTAAGATTTATATTATCAATAATTAGTTAAGAAGTTTGTAAAAGATATTTGCTCTCTTGTTTTTGGTGGATTGAAGGGATAAGATGTAATAAAGTTTGCTCCGTTAAAATTTAGATTTTTTTTCAAAATACTTATAAAAGAAAGTTTAAAAGTAGTCAAAAGTGTTAACAAAACTACAAGGAAGTTCCTGATAGTAGCTGGTAAGAAGTAAAGTTTATTTTTATGAAGAAATAAATGTTAGAAATTGTATGCTGAGCAGTTCATTGATATAAATGCTTCCTGAATTAATTTAAAGAAAGTAAAAACCAGTTTCTAACAAGAAAGAAAATTATTAGTTTACTTACCATTTGATGTAAGAGCTGATTGTTTCCTGATTAGAAGAAATTTGATTAGTCAAAATCTCTAAAGTGTCCGTATATCATTGCTGTCCTGGGAAATGGTGGATTCTTATTGAAAAGGGGATCCTGAGCCTTAGCTGTCCAAAGAGAATACAAGATCTTCATAATACGGTATCAATTTCCAAATTTTAACAATAAAGAACTTTTCTGTGTTTGATTTTAACGTATTTAATGAACATTTAATTTCACTGTACACTGTTTCACTGTTTAAATAAGTTATTTTTCATTATTAGATAAGTTTAATTTGATTTATTAGTTACAAAATTCAGAATTTTTCATATCATTTGATTTAACTACATTTGGTTTTTTGAAAATAGTGTGTAAAAGCTCACAACACTATAAGAAAAAAAGTAAGGTTAAGGTTAAGATAGAGTCATCGTTCAGAAAACATAATTTGGTATATGATTGTTGAATTTTATAATCGTTTTGTTGAAATTTTCAATATTAGTTGAATTTGAATCTATTTATTATTTAAAATTTTTGAACTCTGACCCTGAGAAGGAGAATAGCCAGGAGCATATTTTAAAATAATAATATTTAAAATTAAAGAAATTAATTTGAGTCTTACCTTCTTCACATTTATATTAAAATTTAAAATAAATTCAAGGTAAGGATTATTTTATAGCATAGTGACTTGCGTTTATCATAACGTGTTGTTTATCGTTGTTACACGCAGGCTCACTGAAACATAATAATAATAGAAATAGGTAAATATTAATATTAATATTAATACAAATATCTTTATTTATTTATTTATTTATTTATTGAAGTGATAACTTCTTATGGGAGGGTAAACTGATTTTAGCGTGACGCGTTGAAAAAAGCGTTTATCATAACGCGTTGTTTATCGTTGTTACACGCAGGCGCAGTGAAACATAATAATATCATTTCTCTCTCTCTCTCTCTCTCTCTATGCTTTTCCCTTTGTAAGTTTTAAGTATATTTGAATTTACCGTGTTATACGGTATTAATCTGTCACTAAATACAATTCATTACTTTTTGGAACTAAACTGAACTGAACTGAAAAAAATGTAATAGTAAAAACCGTAACGAAAAACCCGTCAAATGAGACGTGCATCAAATACATTCTGGAAGTTATTATAGGTACGTATGTGGTTCGGTGGTCCATTGGTAGAATGCTCGCCTGACATGCGGGCGGCCTGGGTTCGATTCCCGGCCGATGCAAACTTTTTTGTATATATCTCTTAACTTTTACCTTTTTTTTATTTATTTACTCATTTATTCAAATAAAAGGTTGTCTAAGAAGAAATGACAGTCTGATTAGCCCAATTTTAGCATAAAAAAGACGTGTTTTGGTGGTTTCATTTGTGATAAATCTTATAAAAATTGATTATAAAGTGTGTTATTAATGTTATTATTGATAATATGGATAAGAATTTAAGTTTTAAGTGTGTATTAAATAGCAATCATGCAGTTCCACGTATTGTGTTGTATTGCGAATTACTACGTGACTGATTAGAAATTTTGAACTGTCATAGTAAAAAATTTTTGTATCGTAATTAGTGAAAATTATAGTGATAAAAAATTTTTCAGAATTTTCAAAATTTTCAAAATATTTAAATTTTTAAATTTATACACATTATCATATTAATGTACATAAAATTTAAGTAATAGACAAAGTTTTTCTCAAGTTAAAAAATTTCAATATAAAAATGGTTCAACTTGGATTAGTTGAAGTTATCACTTCTGCCGCGCGTCCTGAGACGCACACGTTTTTTTTTGAACAACAGTATCAAGTTTTGAAGCAATAAGCATTTTGAAAAAATACTGTTATATTTTTCTCTTCGTGGATTGATAAACACAATTAAATAACAATTTCTTAAAATGATCTACACAGCTTTGATACAGTCACAACTCTCGCACTTATTTCACAGTATTTCGCCAGTTATTACAATTACATTATTCTTCCCCGTCCAAAGCGATCCCTTATATATGAAATTAATTCCTTCTCGAAGCGTCTCTGAAATTATATCTAGAACAGAACACTCTCGAATCTTCCGATCGACTGAAAAGCCACTAGAATATTGGCGCTACTTCCTGGGTGACAGGACCGGCTCGTAACAGTATTATAATTAATTTTTTTAGCATCAAAAATATATAACTTGTAGCATTTACTCTGTTATACCTGCTTTTGTTAAAATAAAAGATAATGCCACGCGTTGAAGTAGATGACTGTTAGTACCGCGGTGTTGCCGACATCAAACACGATATCGGACGCTTCAGATTTTAATGTATTTATGTATCTATAATTTGCTTGAAACTGTTTTTTTTAACCAATGTATTTTATTTGCGCTGTTTTATCGATAAAATTATTGTCCTAAACTCAGGTATATTACCAAATTACATCTAAATCAGTCCAGTAGAAAATACAATATTTTTAAAAATAGACTTATAAGGACCTTGTAAGCCGAGAACTAACAAAAAACCCTTATTTGCATTTTTCAATTTTACCGATAATCTCAAAACTCTCAAATAAAATAAGAACTCATCGGAAAATTATCAATTTTCTGCTCTAAAGCGGAAAGTAACAGGTGGTGACAAAGGTCAACTTTCTATTGGAAAATTGAATGTGAAGAACAATGCATTTACCTTTTAATTTGATTTCAGATTTCAGATCAAACATCGAATTTCGAATACCTTTAACTACAATTTTAATATATACTTGTCTCATTTTCATTCTCATTTGGTATGTTAAATATTTGTGGAAAAGAAGGTACATGTATTACCATTCATGGAATATACCAGGACCTTTCGCTCTACCATTCATAGGTATTGGATATATGTTTTTATCCCCAAACTGCAGTAAGTATTTGTTCATAGTTATAGTTTTGTTTACAAAAAATGTTGGGAAATATAACAACGAATTTGTTATCACTACTGATCGTGTTATTTCTAACCTGATGGTATTTACCATACACTTCTACAAAAAGAAGAACAGGAAATTATGTATTACCTGGTCAATACTAAAGAAAGTAATCTAACACTTGGGTATACACGTCTTACAGACCTTTGCATTAAAACCAACGAAGAAGGAACAAAGCTTCGATATAGAATTTTTGCAGCTCTGACAGTAGACATACAGAGCAGGAATGCCGAAAAGACAGTTCTGTATAATCTTAAGAAATTTCTGTACCAAAAGGAGTAGTTATTTGCACCATTTTAGACATAGAGCGGTCTTTTTGACCATACCCTGCATAGAGCTATTGAGGAGGCCCTAAACAGAAAGGAAGTAAATAACGATATATCCAATTGGATGTGCAAAATCCACTCTTTAGAACAGCTGACAAAAAGACACAACCACAAGAATAACGCAACTTGTTGCTGACAGCAGGGAGAAGTTCTCTTTCCACTGATGTGGAGCGTTGTAGTAAACAAACTTCTTTACAAGCTAACAAGCAACGATGTTCACTGTCAAGGACACTCTGACGACAGTTGCTAGAGCGAAGTTTGAAGGAACCCCTTGGGATATAATTCGGAATGAAACAAGAATCACAAAAGAATAGTGTGGTGCAATGGGGTTAAATATCAACCCCACAAAACCCAAGATTATACCATTCACTCGATTAAGAAAACTATCATTTCTGACAACAATTCAAATGTCTGGTATCAATCTAAAATGGAAACATTCAGTAAAATATTTAGGTATTACAATAGATAGCAAACTTCTATGAAACCAACTTATAGAATACACATAGAAAGCGACAAAGGCTTTCATGGTGTGCAAAAGACTAGTTGGCAAATCATGGATTTACACCATAATGGTGAGACCCATCATCTCTTATGGAGCAGTTGTGTGGTCGATTAAGATGGATACACAAATAGCAAACAATAACCTTACAAAAGTACAGCAATTAGCTTGCAAGAAGCTAACAGGAGCAATGATAATCTACAAACAGCAGCAATGGGAGTGTTAAAGGACCTGACACTACTCTCTTTAGTGGTAAGAAATTTCGAAGGCAAACTCTTCATAGTTTATGTAAAGAGGGAGCAAGAAGAAGGGAAAATAGATTGTCAAACCAGATTAAAAAACTTTGTGGGGAAAAGTCCTTTCCACTGGTGGGCGTCGAAGGAAATGAGACTGCAGATGCAGTGCTAAGAAAAGGAGCATTTACATCCTTTATTGAACCAGACCCTTTTTTAATATTTTTCAAAAACCTAAAGGTGTTACGACATGCCACGAGTTAAGCTGAGAATTATAATCGTAAAAAATTTAAAACTTCTATTAATCTACAAAGATTGAGAATAATTAACGAATTCATGTCAGAGCATTGCAAACATAGAAGTCATTGGCTAAAATAAAAAATGAGGAAAACAGTAGATGCAGATATAGCTTTAATGCAAAAAGTAGGTTTGTAGGTACACACCAGCTCCAGGAAGAGGAACTTAACTCTGTTAGTATTGACCAGATCCTTGAATTTCTTAAAAAACTTGTCTGAAGTAAAAATCGTATAGAGCAAGGAGGAGGCACAATAGATCTTATGGCTCATAATGTTCATTTATTTATTTTTTACTAACCTTGATAGGCAAAAGTTTCAACATTGTCTATCTTGACTTGTTTGTTTCTATATCACTTTTCTGGTAAGTTTTTATATGAGAAGTATCTTCTTTACAAAGAAATTGGTGTAAAATGAGATCTTTACCTGTCTTTGCAAACTTACTAGTAGGCTTGAAGATATTGCTAGTTAATAATATTGTTTTGTGCACTGGCAATAATTATTATGGACCAAATACAAAATCCTTGATCCTATTACTTCTGAACAATAACTTTAGTTAAGATGGAATTAAAGGACCCGATCATTAATATTAACATTAACAATCTTTTTTTTGTAGATATAATGGATATTATTCAAAAAATACAAAAGACATTCCCTGACATATGTGCTGCTTGGTTTGGACCAAAAGTATATTATTTAGTTGCAAAACCAGAGCATATCGAAAAAATTTTAACCAGTCCAAAAGCTTTAAATAAAGATCATCTTTATAAATTCCTATCTAATGCTGTCGGAGATGGATTGTTAACTGCCAAAGGTAAATATCAATGTAGTCTCAAATTCGGAATTTATTATTAATTTTTAGCAACAACATGGAAGCGTCATAGAAAAGCCATCATACCAGCGTTTAATCAAAAAATTTTAGAATATTTTCAAGAGATTTTCGCCAAAAACGCAGAAGATTTGGGAGATCTTCTTCAAAAGGAAGTTGGAAATAAAAATTTAGATTTATTTGAATATGTATCGAATTGTGCCCTTCAAATTATTTGTAGTAAGTATTAAATTATCCATTACTAACTAAACTTCACAAAGAGAGCTCAAAGCAACGTTGCGCTGTTTAGATTTTATAGACAGTAGGTAACTTAAATTTATATTTTAGAAACAGCAATGGGAGTAGATATAAATTGTCAAAAATCAGATTTTGGTAAGAATTTAGATAGGTAAGAAAACATTTAATTAAAATTTTATTTATTTCTGCTATAAAAGAAAAGAGTAGAATAAGCTGAGTATTCCATTGAGGAGAGCATCAGAAAAGTTTTTGAACTAAATTAATTTTCGACAGATGAAAATTGCTTTTAAAAAATGCATTTTATAAGTGCATCTCGAAGAGCTAAAAATTGAAAATTTTGAAAATCGAAAAATATCTATGGAAATGAGTTAAAGTTTTCTACTCTAGGGTGTTTGAGGTCTCTGAACACGAATTTTATGAGAACGATAGTCTTCAAGATATCTGGTTCCTTATGTGGACTTCGTCCAGGATTTTATGTGAAACCCATTCAAAATTTGTCCATAATAATTACTCGCGAGATTTTTTAAATCGTTGAACGCGAATTTCATGACTGCGAAGATCTTCAAGGTACCTGGTGCGCAGTGTGGACCTCGTCAACTGAATTTTATGTGAAATTCATTTAAAATCAGTCAATAATTATCACCCGCAGGGTTTTTGTGGTCGCCGAACGCGAATTTCATGACTTTTATGGTCTTGGAGGTATCTGGTGCCTAGGTGGACCTCGTCGCCTGTATTTTATGTGAAATCCATTCAAAATTAGTCGATAATAATTAGTCGCGGGATTTTTGGAGTCATTGAACGTGAATTTCATGACTGCGAAGGTTTTCAAGGTACCTTGTGCCCAATGTGGATCTCGTCAACTGGATTTAATGTGAAATTCATACAAAATCAGACAATAATTATTACTCGCAGGGTATTTGTGGTCGCCGCACGCGACTTTCATGACTGCTATGGTCTTTGAGGTACCTGGTGCCTAGGTGGACGTCGTCGCCTGGATTTTATGTGAGAATTTTGCTAAATAAAGTTGATATGACCTCCAACCCAACCAAAAATCATAGAAATATTTTTACTTGCAGAATGATGGATATTACAATAATGAGGATTTTTAATATTTGGTACCATTTGGACTTAACTTGGTCTTTACTTCCTATAAGTAAAGAATATTCTCAGGGTATAAAGAAATTTAAAGGATTTACAAGAGAAGTACATAAATAGTACCTCAATATCAATAAAATATTTAGGAATAAAAATTTTAGGTTGTGAAACTAAAACTGAAGGAATATGAAAAGATAGCTACTCGAAAGGACTCAGATGCTCAAATAGAGGAAGGTATGTTTCATTTAAATAAATATCATATAAGAGACCAAGTTGCATTTCCTAGTTTTTGAAGTTATATTTCTCTTGACGAGTTAGGGAAAAATTATCAGGTTAAATTTTTTAGATGCGCGCGCATACTGTCACGAAAAACCAAACGAAAAACCGACAGCATGAAATTAGTCAACATTTTTTTTCATAAACTTTACAAATAAATACAAAAACATGAACAATTAAAAACATAATTAAAAAAAAACTGCCTAATTAGACAAAGAACAAAAAAATTTCATTAAAATTCACAGATTTCGATGTCGCTGGGTATAGTAATCAATATGAAGAGTTTACTTGGTGCTTAAATGTGTTTTTGGATTTGCAAAATCTGTATTTGAGTATCATTTACCCAGAAAAGTTACCTAGAAGTCATCATAAGTTAGCGTGGAATATTCATAGATTTTTTTAATTCATACATAAAAAAATTGCTCCCTAAATGCTCTTTCAGAATTCGCAATTGCTCCAGTAATTGGTAATTTTTTTAATTAATAAATTGCTCCCTAAATGCTCCCTTAGAATCCTTAATTGCTCCAGTAATTAATACTTTTTTTAATTAATTATCTGCAATTAAAATTACGGAATTTATTTTTTCTATGTTACAACAAATTAAAGTTTTTTTTATTTTTTTCATTAATAAATTGCTCCCTAAATGCTCCCTTAGAATCCTCAATTGCTACAGTAATTCTTCTTTTTGTAAATTAATTATCTGCAATTAAAATTGGCTGCAAAATTTATTTTTTCTATATCTCAACAAATTACAGTTTTTTTTTGGAACAAAGTTCCTTACGGCAGGCTTGGATAAGATAGGGATTTTGCTGCGTGACCGAACTGAAAAAAATGTAATTGTAAAAAACCGTAACAATAAAACCGTAACGCTTGTAACAGTGCCACTATATCTAGTAGGCAGGTTACCGCTAGCCTCCACACAACGCTAGCCTCTACTCAGTGTTCAGTATACGATAGATAATGTTGACAGTTATCATATAATTTTTAACTGTCACCGAAACTTTCTTAAAAGGGTTTACAAAAAATATAATAGTTATAATGAATCAAGCAAAAGATGATCTTCTCATTACAAAATCTCCTAACGAAGGGTAAGTTTAATAATATAATATAAACATTGTAAACAATATAGAAATATCCAACGATGTCAACTTTGATGTCCTATAAATTAATGAAAATCATTAGTTTTTAAATGTAAAATGTGTAAATTATGTTGTAATATTTTATTTAATTGGATTATCTACACCTGTTACTAATGTTAATCTCAAAATTTATAATAAATTATTATTATTAATATGATCAAAATTTATGCACTAAATACATAAAAATAATTTGACTAGCATATGATAAATCTTCACGATTGGATATCGTTGGAGGATCGAATACGCGGGATGGTAATTTTTTTTTTAGTTTTTTTCCAGTGTTAAACAAAAAACAATAAATATTATTTTAAATTTAAATAAAATTAATTCAATTATTCAATTATCTTATTCCGATCATTATCATTATAAAAATTATATCTTTAGAGAATTTATTGATATATAAGCTGCCCAAACGAAAAGTACAAATTATAAAAATATATACAACCAAAAGAAATGTAATTATTAATCTATAACGTAGTATAATCCAAGGCTTGGAGGAGATAGGGATTTTGCTGCGCGAACGAACTGAAAAAAATGTAATAGTAAAACCGTAACAAAAAGTCTATGGAATAAAATGAGACGTGCGCAGGCGCTACAGTCGTATACACAAGCGAGTAGTGTCGATTCTACATTAGCCGAAGGAACTTAGTTCCTACCTGGTGTCCCACGACACCATTATAATTGTATTTTTTTTTTCATCAACAAATTGCTCCCTAAATGCTTTCTCAGAATCCGCAATTACTCCAGTAATTAGTCATTTTTTTAATTAATTATTTGCAATTAAAATTACGGAATTTACAGTAGGTAGCAGTTTACAAATGTAAAATGTAATTTTGATTAATTCCGTATAATTAAAGAATATTTTGGAATAAAAATCAACGAATATTAACCGATCTAATTGGGAGGAATTTAAATAAATTAAAAAAAAAAATTGTTAAAATATAGGAAAAAAGAAATTCCGTAATTTTAATTTTAAATAATTAATTAAAAGATTAACTATTTACTGGAGCAATTGCGGATGCTGAGAGAGCATTTAGGGAGCAATTTATTGATGTTTTTTTTTAACTGTAATTTGTTGAGATATACAAAAAATAAATTCCATAATTTTAATTGCAAATAATTAATTAAAAATTAACTAATTACTGGAGCAATTGCGGTTTCTGAAAGAGCATTTAGGGAGCAATTTATTGATAAAAAAAAATTATTAAAAAATCTGTAATTTGTTGAGATACGGAAAAAATAAATTCCGTAATTTTAATTGTAAATAATAAATTAAAAAATGAACTAATTACTGGAGCAATTGCGGATTCTGAGGGAGCATTTAGAGAGCAATTTAGTGATGTTCGAGTTACAAAAAGAATTCATATTTCACGCCAACTTATAAATTGCGATGGTGACGTCACAAAAATGAGAAACGGAAAAGGAATGGTGGGGAGAGTCACTCGTTGTTCACAGTTCACACCACGTATATCAATAGATTTCATCGGGAGCAATTTATTAATAAAACAAAAATTTCAAAACAATTGTACCTAATTTGTTGAGATATAGAAAAAATAAATAATTTTAATTGCAAATAATTAATTACAAAAATAATTAATTACTGGAGCAATTGCGGATTCTAATGGAGCATTTAGGGAGCAATTTTTTGATGTATGAATTAAAAAAATCTATTACTATTTCACGCTAACTTAATTTCGGTCTAGAAGTCAAGTAAAAATCGTTTTAATGTCAATTCTTGTCTCATTTCTAAATAATAAACTGAGATATTTATATTAATCAAAATTTCAGGATCATATAAATTAAGAAATGGTAAAATAGCATTTTTGGATCTGATTATAGAAAATACAAATTTCACAGAACAAGAACTTCAAGAGGAAGTGGACATTTTTCTGATCGCGGTAAATTTTTACGGTATCCTCGTATTTCCATTCATAGTCAGAATAAGTATATACGAAATAAGGAAACCAGTATTTTTTATATTTATCTCCCTTAAAAAATTGAGTACCTACATTTAAATATTAAGTATTATATATATTACTCAAGGATACATTTCATACGGTAGTTTTACAAAAGTGTGAGTGGTCCTTAAGGAAATCGGTTGCTAGTTTTAGTATTAGATAGGTTTTTGTTTGTATTGTAACATAATAGACATTATCATTAGGAGATTGTTATCCATACATATAATAAAACTGTAGAAATGTATATGTTCTTGCGCGCATCACATGAAAACTACTGATCCTATTCGAATGCGGTTTTCAAAGACGTATTTGTCTTCTTTTAACTTAACATCTGGTGTATAAAACTTTCTCTTCCATTCCTTAAATGGGGTGGAGTAAGAAATTTTTATACAACAATCTCACGCCACGCAAACGACGTTGCGAGTACAACTAGTTAATATATAAATTTAGATATTGAAGAAAAAGTTATTGGACCAGAAGTAGTTAACAAATAGAGGAGCAGAGAATAGATATCAAACAACTGAAAGAAGACAGGAATTGTATTGTAACGGAATAACCGAATAAGGAAAGGACCTTTACCTGAAAGACTGTTTTTAGGTTATTCTAGAATATTCTTACTCTTTCTATATTCTTTCTTTCTTACTTGAAAGACTGTTATTAGGTTATTCCGTTACAGTATTTTTGTTAGAATATTTTTTTGTAATAGTGATCGATTTTCTTAAGCGCAGAATCCACAACCCGAAGATTTTTATTTATTGGAAGGAGTTCCAAGTGAGGAATTCCATATCACAATGTTTTTTTGTTTATATAGGGCTCAGATACATCTGCCACTACAGTATGTTGTCTATATTTGATAATGGGAATGTTTCCAGATATACAGGTAAGCATAGAACATTTAATTATAGAGGCTAACAAAATTTGTATCCAGAAACAAGATTGTTTTTTTTTGTTGCTCAGAATTTAAATCTGGTCATAGAATTGCTCTTTCACGTCAGAATTTCAAGATATTTTAACCAAAAATACAAAAGCTCTAGATTTATAAGCCCGTTTTCCAGTGCAAGAGAGTAAATAGATCGAACCAGTGTTTGCTTTTCTTTCTAACGGACAGAGTATATTGACCACGTGACCTCCTTGATACACTTCAATTGGGGGCAGAATTTAGATGTAAGAATATTAGAAAGAAACGCAAACAGAGATCTTTTTTTTTGGCTTCAATTAAGCGCAAACTTTAAATTTAAGAATATTAGAAAAAGAAACAAACAGCACTTCGATCTTTTTTTCTCTCTGATATTGGTAGAACAGACTTGAATCGGTACGCGCAGTCTAGATATTATCAGTCTTTATTAACATCAGAGTTGCGATAGAGCATTTCTGGATAAGGTTTGACCTCAGCACATCGAAAACTTTTGAAAAAGTAGTCTGGTTTCTGGTTAAACGGTCGATTTTTTTATCTACTTTTTGTAAATCCAACCCAATTTATTTTGTCCTTTTAGCAAAAAGTTTTAGATGAAATTTTAGATATTGTGGGCCCAGACAGACGTGTATTACCAAGTGACTTACCCAAAATGAAATATATAGACAGAGTTATTAAAGAAACTTTAAGATTATTTCCAATAGCTGCATTTTTCCTAAGGGAAATTGAAGAAGACATCGATGGGGGTAAATCAATTTACTTTATCTGCAGTAAAACTTCATATTCACTAATTGATTACTTTGTTAGGTGATATGGTATTTCCAGCAGGCTCATCAGCATTTTTTGGCTGTGTCCATATACATAGAAATCCAAAGTATTGGCCCGATCCAATGAAATTTGATCCAGATCGATTTTTACCAGAAAACGTTGCTAAAAGACATCCATGTACATATATACCCTTTTCATATGGACCAAGAAATTGTATAGGTAAATGATCGTAAAATATTTTACTTATTAGTTTATTTAAAGGGTTTAATATGATATAGGTGCACGTTATGGTTTGCTAAATATTAAAACAATACTCGCTACGACTTTAAGGAAATTTAAAGCATTTACTCATTATAAAAGATTAGAAGATGTTGCACTTGATACTCATATTGTTTTACGATTAAAAGATGGACCAAAAGTTTGGTTAGAAGCACGGTAGGAACAAAGTAAAAATGTATATTATGAATAATAATAATAATAATAAAATTTACACCACATTGTTTTATTTTAACCCTCGTTACAACCAATAGTTATTATATACTAAAGTAGATTAAATGGCACTGATTTGTTAAAACACACTTTTTGTTTTCTGGTCCTAAGATAGTCATCAAGCCAGTTATAGGTATACTTTGCCACCAATCCATGGTTTCAAATGTCCTTTTTAAATATAAAAAGGCACCAACTGTGTACTTTTTTTATAAAACAAATCTCTTGAGGGTGATCCTCGACAACTTGAAGTTGTAAGAACATCTGGGGATGTACTCCCGAAAGCTCGACGTATTAGCAAAGAGTTCTTCTTATCTTTGGCCATCCTGACTACATCCCCAGATCTTCTTACAACTTTTGTTTTCTGATATCAACATAGTCATTAAGCCAGTTATATACTTTGCCACCAATCCATGACTTCAAATGGCCTTTTTAAAGATCAAAAGACACCAACTGTATACTTTTTTTTATAAAGCAAATCTTTTGAGGATAATCTTCGACAACTTAAAGGTGTAAGAAGATCTGGGGATGTAGTCCCGAAAGCTCGACGTATTAGCAAAGATTTTCTTTTATGTTTGGCCACCCTGACTACATCCCCAGATCTTCTTACAACCTTTTGTTTTCTGTTACTAAGATAGTCATTAAGCCAGTTACATACATTACCACCAATCCATCACTTCAAATGCCCTTTTTAAATATCAGCAGACACCAACTGTGTACTTTTTGAAGTAAAACTTCTTTAGCGACACTAGGAGTAAAAAAGTTATTCTAACGGACGTGACGTCATTCTAATAACAGAAACCGGAAACAAAACCTAATACTGACACGATTTTGCATGGGCGCCGGCAGCAGGCTGCAAGAGGGTGCGCTTGCACCCCCCTGCTATGAAAGAAAATACCTGAATTTACCAGAAAATTATATATTTTTTTAATTTTTTTATTAAATTATTGTTTGAATAAAAACTAAAGGCGTCGCGGTTGCTGTCCAAATCATTCTACATTCTATATATATATTAGATCATAATAGTGTGTAGATGCAGATGCACCCCCTGAAAATAATCCTGGCGGCGCTCATGCGATTTTGCCTCCTATATTAAATAAAATTAAATCTGTAATTGTATGAATTGACAGCTGATCATCTTGTCAATCGAAATACATTGCTTTAGGTATATAAATAGTTTTTTGTGTATAAAGTGTTTGTATTAAATATGAATAAACAATGTGGATTTATTAATGAAGAAAGTGATGAAAAAATATTGATTGAAAATAAGTGAATAGGTAGGTACTCTATATGCATAAATTTTATTTTTGGTGTGTAATTACACCATTTATACCTAATTATTTATACCTATTATTTATACCTAGCTATTTTCGTTTTATAGACTTAAAGAGCTAAAAAGAACAAGAAATTGTGAACGTCAAAGGGGATATTATAAGCGCCAGAAAGATTTGAAGAAAAATGACAAAAATGAAAAAATGACGAGACCGCCACATTCATTATGATTTGATTAAGTAAGTTTATATACATACATACATATTATGATAGTAAATAATTGTTTATACGGAATCTTTACGTTGAGTAAAGAAGCATGTTGCACGTTTTTGTTCATAAAATAATAATATTCAAAATATTTTAACACTTTCTTATACTTATTTTAGGTTTGGTTAGGTAGCCATAAAGGCCATAAAACCACTAGTCAAGATGGCTGATCTTTTACCACCAATAACAGATCCTTCGTAGACGTGAAGGAAACAAACTTAACTCAGGATTTTAAATTTTATGGAATATGCTATAAAATGCTACAAAATGAAATGGTTATCTAACTATCGAAGGCTTTTGTGTTGTGATGTATTACAATAAGGTAGATACAGCTACAAAATCACACATTCTAAACGTAATGTGTGTATATTTTTAATATTGTTTACCTATTATTGAAGCAAAACTTCTTTAGGCACGACTAGGGGTAGATTCTAACGGAAGATTCTGATGGAAGTAACTGTATAATTTCAGCTATGGGAGGAGTTTAAATTTCCGAAATTTATTTATGAAATTTTCAAACGGTTTCAAATACATTAATGGTATTTATAGACTAAAATCTATGTTTCACATTTTAGTTATCATAAACCTATTATTTCATATATAAAAAAAATAATGATAACTTTCAAATTCCTATTTCTAATGCATAATATAAATATAACATCTCATTTTTTTTGTAAAGTATATAGGCAATAAATATGATTGAATTGTAATTAAATATTTATTTTCCGATACGTACGTCAACAAGTTTTACTTCAATCGCGCGTAAAGGTTACACGCACACTCTTTTTTATTATAAATTAATTTTATGTTAAATCTTGATTTAATTTATTGTTATAATTTTTTTATAAAACAAATCTCTTGAGGATAATCTTCGACAACTTAAAGTTGTAAGAAGATCTGGGGATGAAGTCCCGAAAGCTCGACATATAACAAAGAGTTTCTCTTATCTTTGGCCATCCTGACTCCATGCCCAGATCTTCTTACAACTTTTGTTTTCTGTTACTGAGGTAGTCATTAAGCCAGTTATATACTTCGCCACCAATCCATGACTTTAAATTCCCTTTTTAAATATCAGAGGACAACTGTGTACTTTTTTGAAGTTATACTTCTATTCGTACACTCGGCGGAAAAGATTTGTGTAGAGTTAAATGGGAAAAATCATTACATATGTAATGGTGTGAGTAAGAGAGAGACAGAAACACATATAATGTATATTGGTCAGTAAAAACAAAGATGAAATATTTACCACATGTTTAGTCATAACTATAAGTCCTTTTGAATACCGTTTAAACATTCAGTACATTGAAAAGAGATAGATATACAAAAAACAGTCTGAGCTAATGTTATGAATATACCTAATAGTGACGTATCACATTGTGTTTGACAGATTATTTTATAATTCTGTCACGTAAGTAAACATATAAAGTTTAGTATTTTATATTAATAATAATATTCAGTAATGAAGTTCATAGTACCGTCACATCGTTGCATTATATCCTGCACTATGCTTTTGAGGTTGTTGGCTACATAAACAGAGTTTTTAAGAATAGTCGAAAAGTGCATTCCGAGCAGACAATAGATAGAAAAATTACATCTCGGTAAGTAATCCAAATGGGTTTAATTTTTATGTGCCCGGTGTTTTTGGGGTCGCTGAACACGAATATCAGGATGTCGAAAGTCTCCGCGGCACTTGGTGCCTAGGTTATTAACCTCTTCTCCTGGGGTTTATGTAAATTCTGTACAAAATCAGTGCACACTTGGGAACCCGGTGGTTTTTTGGGTCGCTCAATACCAATATGATAATGGCGATGGTGTCCGAAACACCTGGTGCTTAAGACGGACCTCGTCTACAGGAATTTTTTGCAAATTCGATACAAAATGAGTGTGCACTCGGTACTAGGAGGTTTTTGAGGTCGCTGAACACGAATATCATATAATGATTTTGCTAAATCATTCGTATACAAATTTATGAATCCGGGTGCGTGCATAGAAGTATAACTTCTGCCGGCAATCCCACTGACTGCGACACCCGTTTTTTTTATAAAACAAATCTCTTGAGGATAATCTTCGACAACTTAAAGTTGTAAGAACATCTGGGGATGTAGTCCCGAAAGCTCGGCGTATTAGCAAAGAGTTTCTATTATCTTTGGCCATCCTGACTACATCCCCAGATCTTCTTGCAACTTCAAGATGTCGAGGATCATCCTCACGAGATTTGTTATATCTTGGATAGTCATTAATTCCTTTTGGTTGTTTTGATAAAAATCATTTTTTAATTTACTTATAGTCAATTGAAAAGCTGATTCTCATGAGTATTTTTTTCTGAATCCTGTTTGATTATTGACTATTTGAACATTGAATATATTTCAAAAAACTAGATAAAATCGTTAAAATGTGAAAAAACGGATAATGAGTAAAATAGATCAGTGTTGGTCAGTTCGCTGGGTCAGCTAGTACAAAAGCTATATTATTTTACTTCGGTCTCAATTGCTTGATAGATTGCTCTTATTGTGGATTTCCCCCTTTTAAAGCCATTCTGCTTGTCAGTTATTATTGAGTGTTTCTCAAAAAATGACACAAGTCTTTCATACATAATCCTTTCAAAAAAACCTTACTTACATTTGATAATAGTGAGACAGGGCGATAGTTTCCTTCTTCATCCTTCTTGTTCTTGTTATGAATAGCCTTTATATAAGCCGTTTTAAGCAAAGTTGAAAAACTTCGATGGTAAATTATAAATTTAAAATATAGGAGAGAAGACCCGACACTTCTTCAGCCACTACCTTTAAGACAGATACCGGTATCTTATCTTTACCTACTGACTTTTTATTTTTAAGATTTTTAATTACCTTTATGATTTCTGACTCAGGGAATGGCTCCAAGAAAACTGAGTGCCCAACTCTAACCCCTGTAAAATTCCTGTTACTATCAGCGTCAAAAGTAGGACAAGTATTTATAAAGTAATCATTGCTGCTATCTAATATTTCAGTCTTGCCATTATGTTTGGCCTAGTGATATTTTTAACCAGTTTAAGTTGGCTTGGTTTTATTTTCAGATTTCTTAAGATATTTCTGATTTGAAAAATGTTTAGCTTTGTTAATATTCTTTTTCAATATTCTACAATATCCATTAAGGTGCCCTTTAATTTTTTTATGATACAAAATTCTTTTATTTCTGCACATCTTGCCTTTTGCTCGCCTCGCATCCTATCCATCGGTTGTTGCAATCTCGTTTCCGACAAACCCTTTACATCCTAATACCTACATCAAAGTTACCTTGTTGTGTTTAGCCAGTTGTTTTAGAGACTGTTTGCAGGTCCACGCTGTTTTGAACTCCAACGTGGCAGATTGTATAGCCTTCAAAGCTGCATTTAAAGCACAGAAGACTATTGCTAAACGCTCCTCTTGCTATGACTATTGAGAGCCTGTAACCTCTATAACTACTCCTTTTAGTGTTTTAAACCAATCAGTATAGAGAATAAGAGATTTATTGGTAAGTTGAGCGATTTCGTTTTGTGGTAACTCACACTCGTTAATATTAAGATTTAGTGCGAACTGTAAATCTCGTTTTGGAGACAAAATGTCTTTAGACATGGAATTAGGTTGTTTCGACCTTTAATTCCAAGATGTCCTGTAAGATCGCCGGATTACAAAGTCCTTTTAACCTATAGGCATTTTCTAGAGCAATCCTCCCTACATCTAAATGCAAGAGTGGAAGGTCTGGAATTACCTCCAAGAGTGCACTCTAGAACAAGATCTCATTGCACCAATGATCCCTATATAAGCGAACCTTTGCACCTTTTGTTGCGTTGGTTTGTTCTACTAAACCTGCGCAGCAAAGGTGATTATGGGTCTGACAACCCTTAGATATGACCAACAGATCATTTTGGCTTAAAGACCCATGTTTTTTCCAAAAAAGTCCATGGTAGGTCCACAGTCCTTGTAGTTTTAGAGATTTTATATGTGAGGTGTGTCGAGTTTTTTGTCGAGGATGACACTGACGTATTTTACCTCTTCCAAAAATTAGATTTACCAATACCATTTTTGTTTTTCTTTCAGTTTGTACTGTTACGAGCCGGTCCGGAACTGTCGCCCAGACAGTGGTGTGAGTAGTCGTGTTCTTAGAATCTGTAGAACGTTTTGTTTTTCGTTGTAACTTTGGAGATACTTCTAGAAGTAATAATAATAATAATAATAATAACAAGCTTTATTCAATATTTGTTAAACAAAATCATTTTAAATAATTACAAAAGCAAAAATAAGCATGGCCCTTCTGGACCGTCCGCTTGGATCGGCACATTTATAAACTACCAACAAAAAATGAATTTAAGCCCAAGTTAAAAATAAAAAAAAAGAGAAAAAATAAACATTCAAAAAACTCTAAATTATTTTTAAATTTTAATTATTGTAATTGAATTCCTGTACAAGGCTCCACCTGAGTTTCCATGCCTCCGAGGCATACCCCCCCAGCCTAACCCAATCCTTGCCATTCAGCCAGACTCTGACCTCGCCGATTGAGAGGACATCGTCCCCTAGCCATCGTTTTCTCAACTCCCCCAGGACCGGACAGACCTCCACAAAATGAATTACATCCTCGACCTGTCTAAGGTTACAGAGGGAGCACATCAGCACCCGTCCCTCAATCCACGGCTTTTTATTTAAGTCGATACCTTCGCCTCGCAATTTGATGGCCCACCTCTGATCCCTCAGACTAACGCCCTCCTTCAGGTAGGTGTACTGTCCCATATTGAAATTAAGTTGTTTGTACAACAGATGATACCTGGCCGACTCTGCCTCTCTCCTCCAAATTTCCATCTCTTTACTAAGCACCCTATCCTGCAACTCTTCAATTCTGCCCGCCCATTCCCTTAGCCCAGTCCACCCGGGTGGTAAAAGAACTCCTAAATCTTCTGCTAATTGTTTCACTCCTTTATACCACGATATATTCTTTCCGACCACCTGCCTAGCCAATATGTTAGGATACCTATTTTCTGACATGGCTACCACTTTTTTAATATATTATAGCAGATGAAGCTTCAATGTGTAGGAAAATATTGAATTTAGTCCGGTTTCCAGGGCAATAACATAGTTGGGAGTATTGTACGGTAGACCAAAGACCTTTTTAACAAAAGTACGCAAAACTTTTTCTAGTACATCATACTTTTTATAGCCCCAGATTTGGCCAGCGTAACACAAAATTGATCTGCACACTGCATTAAATACCGCTGTTTTTGCTTCAAAACTAACCCCTTCCTTTTTCATAATAACTTCCAACCCTACATGCAAGGCGGACATAGCCGCTGTTGCCCTTTCCTTAAAATGTGCTGCATATGATAAAGCTGGAGTGAGCTGTACCCCTAAGTATGTATAGGACTTGACTACCTCTATAGGCTGCCTTCCATAGTACCATCTATCTACATTCGTCAGACCACCACCCTTCCTGAACACAATCACTTTTGATTTTGACAAATTGACTGTTAAATTCCAGGTACTACAAAATATTTGTAAATTATTTAACATTTTCTGAAGATCTCTTCCAGTATCGGCCATCAGAATTAGGTCATCTGCGTAGGCTAAGCATCTGATATTAGTCCTGTCAATCCAACACCCATGTCCTATTTTATTCCAAAGGTCGTTTAAAAATAAAGAAAAAAGAAGAGGGCTTAAAATACATCCCTGCCTGACTCCCATCTCCGCTCCGAACGCCTCGCTAATTCCCTTACCACACCAGACGCTGGACTCTCTGCTCTTAGCCAACCCAAGCACTGTAGTCAAGAATGCACTAGAGATTCCCATACAGCTCAACTTGTACAGAAGGGCATCAGGTACGACTGTATCAAATGCAGACGAAAAGTCAATGAAAACAGTGTAAAGCTTACCTTTGCTACGCGCCAATTTAATGTCAACCAAACTTGTCAGGACAAACAAATTGTCAACAGTTGAGTATCCCTGTCTATAACCAGCTTGGAATTCCCCTAGAATATTTTCTTCCTCTACCCACGCACTTAAACGACCTAGTAAAAGACCTGTATATAATTTTGAAATCGCATCCATGAATGATATCCCTCTATAATTGGTTACTAAGTTTGCATCCCCTTTCTTGTAGAGAGGGTAAACAATTGACTCTCTGAATGATTTGTGAACAATACCAGTCCTGTATATTTAATTAAAAATCAACAAACACTTGCCTAGTAATTCATCCGGAGCATCTAGAAGTATTTAATTTCATATATAAGGGACCGGAGAGGAGAATTGTAATTGTAATAGCTGGCGATATATTGTGAAATAAGTGCGAGATATTTTAAAGACGTTATCCAGTAGTTGTGATTATATCAAAGCTGTGTAGATTATTTTAAGAAATTGTTATTTAATTGTGTTTATCAAAAAAATTGTTAAGTTTGTCTGCTGTTTAACACTTATCCTGAATCCACGAAGAGAAAAATATACCAAAATGCTTATTGCTTCTGTTGTTTAAAAAAATTGAAAAAATGGCTTAAATTAAAATAATGTAAAAAAAAAGATTTTAAAATTTAGAAAAAAATCTGTATTTAAAATATTGGAAAAAATAAATATTATTGTAAAATAAAATAACATAATTTTATATAACGCAATTAAAGACAAACAAAGTAATTTTACCAATTTTTTTTTAAATTTAATTAACAACAAAACAAGGAACAGACATAGTAATCTATTGGATATGTATTTAATTTTAACTAATCAACAAAATTAATCATTTATTTTTAACTTTATAAAAACATTCAAGTTATTATTCAAGTTAGTATTCGACCTCTTGTAAATATCGTAAGAATGGATAGTTTGATAAAAAGTTACAAATTGGAATTTACGAATTGTAAGTTTTTATATAAAATATTTTATTTTTATTCAAAAAAACTATAAATATTATTAAAAATATCTTTCATTACTAACTAACTTTGAAAGTTGGTGTTTTTACAACATATTGGTTGTAAATATAACTTATAATAAACCAGTTATATTAGGTAAAATAAGGGATCAACCTCGGAATGAAAGATAATAAGCTGAAAATTGGTAAAAACCTTTGTTTTGTCGTCCTAAATATTGTGTCAAAAGTCACAATTGCTATCGTGCCGGCGTCTTAAGATATTGAAGGTCTATTATGAAAGTTGAAGAGTATAAAATTCTCTACAACTTTTGTCTAAACTTTTTTTTCATACGATCAACCGTTTTTAAGGTAGAGCGCGAAGAGTGCGCAGCGTACAGTCATATATATGGGCTAATGTAAGGTCAAGCGTGAGTTACGGTTATCAGTGCGTTGTATAAAGTCAATTATTTACAAAAAATTGTAATTATTAAGCAATACCCATTATTTCTGTACTTATTATTAATTATTTATATTCAATTATTCAACTATACTGTATTATTAATTCTGGATTATATATTTTACTTATATTTTAAGTAAAAACGAGATTATATATGTTTCCTTTAAAACATATATAATCTCTTGTTGGCATTATATATGGCTCCAAAATCTGAAGACAACCTTGATCATTGTGCTACACGCAATTCATAAAATTAACTAAACTAAATAAACCTGTACAATTGTCAACACTTCCCGCAACAAGTGTAACAGCTCATCAACATATAAATCGTATCTACCACCAGATTTAAACGTGGCTAGGAAAGAACTTAGAACCTCAAGAATGGGGCTGGAAGCTTGAAAATGAAATCCTCGAGCCCATAAGAACGCTATTACCTTCAGCACCAGCCGAACTACTAAACACATTTTTTTGCAATTGCAAAAATGGTTGTGGATCCCGCTGTGGATGCAGAAAATCAGGGCTACTATGTTCTTTAGCTTGTGGCCAGTGCAATGGACAAGCTTGCCTCAACGATCCACTATATCCAAATAATATCGATGAAGAAAGCACATACGATCCTGAAAATTCTGGAAGGTTTGGAGATGAATATGACCGATAATGAGGATGATGACAGTGAATTGAACATTTTTGAGCGACAACAAGAAGAAGACGACGAAGAAGAAGATGACTAACATCCCTTCGCAATTTTATTTAAACTCACACTTTAATAAAGATATGTATAAAGTATATTTCCTTACTGTCTTTTTATTTTAAAATATAATTAAAATAGATAATCCAGAATTAATAATACACTATAGTTGGATAATTAAATATGAATAATTAATAATAAGTACAGAAATAATGGGTATTGCTTAATAATTATAATTTATTAGTAAATAATTGACTTTATACAACGCACTGATAACCGTAACTCACGCTTGATTAGCCCATATATGACTGTACGCTGCGCACTCTTAGCGCTCTACCTTAAAAACGGTTGATCGTATAAAAAAAAAGTTTAGACAAAAGTTGTAGAAAATTTTATACTCTTCAACTTTTATAATAGATGAAAATATCATTTAAGCAATAGAAACCGAGATATTCGCGTTTTTTGTGACCTTTGACCTTCAATATCTTAAGACGCCGGCACGATAGCAATTGTGACTTTTGACACAATATTAAGGACAACAAAACAAAGGTTATTACCAATTTTCAGCTTATTATCTTTCATTCCGAGGTGAAACTCTTATATGACTGGGCTATAAAGACTTTTAATGTAAAAGAAGTAAAGGTTGAATTACAAACTTTTTTAATAAAAATAATTGTTAATTGAAAAAACTAGGCTTAAATTGTAAAAATATAAATTTATTTGAAGTTTAACCTTAAATATGAATAAAAACAAATGTTTTTGCATAAAATTAGTAAAAAAACAAGGACAGGCAAGTTTATAAATATTTTTTTATAATTCACGTTCACAAAGTTTCTATTTCGACACTAAAAACAGTATCGAAATAGATTCATTGTAACACTGTTTTTGGTAACTTTTTGTTTTACACAATTGGTTGCACTGCACTGATTTTCAACGAAAGAGTTCAGGTAGTAAATCAAGAAGTATGTTGTAGTAAATTATTAACTACATTATCAGCGTTATTGCTAAATTCGGAATATTTTATACAAATTTGACAAACATTCTAATTTAAAATCATTAAAACTGACAAGTGTCAAAACTGTCAAGATTGCCAACATAAATAAATATTTCGAAAAACACTCATTTTACAATTTTTTATACTTTTAAAAGTTCATTATAAAAAATAGTATGTAACACTCGAGTTACAATGACGGTTTGTAGTACTCGTTCTTTGCGAAACTCACCGCTTCGCGGTTCGTTTCACAAACTGAACTCGTACTACGAAACCTCTGTCATTGTAACACTTGTATTACAATATACTATTTATAATTCACGTTCACAATTCGACACTAAAAACAGTATCGAAATAGATTCATTGTAACACTGTTTTTGGTAACTTTTTGTTTTGCACAATTGGTTGCACTGCACTGATTTTCAACGAAAGAGTTCAGGTAGTAAATCAAAAAGTATGTTGTAGTAAATTACATAGACATATGTAAATTATTAACTACATTATCAGCGTTATTGCTAAATTCGGAATATTTTATACAAATTTGACAAACATTCTAATTTAAAATCATTAAAACTGACAAGTGTCAAAACTGTCAAGATTGCCAACATAAATAAATATTTCGAAAAACTCTCATTTTTTTTTTTATACTTTTAAAAGTTCATTATAAAAAATAGTATGTAACACTCGAGTTACAATGACGGTTTGTAGTACTCGTTCTTTGCGAAACTCACCGCTTCGCGGTTCGTTTCACAAACTGAACTCGTACTACGAAACCTCTGTCATTGTAACACTTGTATTACAATATACTATTTATAATTCACGTTCACAATTCGACACTAAAAACAGTATCGAAATAGATTCATTGTAACACTGTTTTTGGTAACTTTTTGTTTTGCACAATTGGTTGCACTGCACTGATTTTCAACGAAAGAGTTCAGGTAGTAAATCAAAAAGTATGTTGTAGTAAATTACATAGACATATGTAAATTATTAACTACATTATCAGCGTTATTGCTAAATTCGGAATATTTTATACAAATTTGACAAACATTCTAATTTAAAATCATTAAAACTGACAAGTGTCAAAACTGTCAAGATTGCCAACATAAATAAATATTTCGAAAAACTCTCATTTTTTTTTTATACTTTTAAAAGTTCATTATAAAAAATAGTATGTAACACTCGAGTTACAATGACGGTTTGTAGTACTCGTTCTTTGCGAAACTCACCGCTTCGCGGTTCGTTTCACAAACTGAACTCGTACTACGAAACCTCTGTCATTGTAACACTTGTATTACAATATATTATTGTATTATAATCCTTCCAATGTCGGTTTACCATGGTCGGCATTTTAATCTCAGTGAGGCCAATGACGTGGGAATGAAGAAAAAGGGCCAGTTAATCAAACGCATATTTTGAGAAAATTGATTGTTAAGTTTAATTAATTTTTGTTTTAAATTATACATCTTGATCATTCATTTCAAACGATCACCAAAACTCCATATTATTGTTATATTTTTTCTTTGTGGATTCGGGATAAGTAGTGATAAACAGCAGACAAACTTAACAATTTATTGATAAACACAATTAAATAACAATTTCTTATAATAATCTACACAGCTTTGATACAGTCACAACTACTGGATAACGTCTTTAAAATATCTCGCACTTATTCACAGTATATTGCCATCTATTATAACTACAATTATTCTTCCCTGTCCAAAGCGGTCCCTTATATATGAAATTAATTTCTTCTCGAAGCGTCTCTAAAATTAAATCTAGAACAGAACACTCTCGAATCTTCCGATCGATCGAAAAGCCACTAGAATATTCGAAGATTCTAAGAACTGGCGTCTGTCTCGCGCCACTTCCTGGGCGACAGGTCCGGACCGTGTCGTAACAGTATTATAATTAATTTTTTATCAGCAAAAATATATGACTTATAACAGTAACTCTGTTATACTACTTTTGTTAAAATGAAAGATAATGCTAGGTCCCCTTGTTAATTTTTGGTAAACTTTTCATTTATTTATTTAATTTATTTTATTTTTATTGTTTATAAATAACAAATTATCGACAGTAGGCTGTAATTATTCAAAGTTCAAAAACTGATAAACGTGTAATTAGTTTTACAAGATAACCGCAGCCCCGGATCTAGGGGGGGGCAAGCCGGGGCCCTTGCCCCGGGCGGCAATTTCAGAGGGCGGCAAATTCTTTGCAGACGAAAGCACAACTCATCATTTCAAGATATAGATACTTTCTTTTGGGTATTCCCAAATAGTGATATAAAAAAATAATAACAATAAATAAATTTTAAATATTTATTAGAGGCAAGTTAAATCTATTGTAATATTCATTTCTGATAAAATTTACTGAAAGACCCTTTATCTAACTAATCTCAGTTCGTGCCATGTTTGGCTCACTCCCTAAATCTTGTAGGTGTACATTCTGCCTCATCATAAAGCTATAAACCTATTTGGACTAATTCAAAAAGTATACTGCTTTTTTGTTGGCTCCACTACTCGATGGGACATTATGAAAAAAATTGTTAAAACAAATTTGAAAGGAAGCAGTCAGACTAGATGGTCGGCGAAACATGTTGCTGTGAATGCCCTGTTAAATAATGTACCAGTAGTAGGGGAGGCCTTGGAAGAAATTACGCAAACTTCTCATGCACCAGAAGCTAAGTACGAGGCAGATAATCTTTTAACTGATATAAGGAATTTTAAATTTATTCTTAATTTAACTATTTGGGCGAATATTCTCCGCGAAATAAATCGAGTGAATATAGAAATTCAGAAAGAAGATATTATCCTTGCCCGTTCTGTCGCACTAATGGATGGTCTGCTAAAAACTTTGCAAAAAATGAGACAAAATCCAATGGAAAATTGGATAAATGAGGCTGAACAAGTGGCGAAAAAAACTGGTGTTGACCCCATTTTGCAAAAAAAAAGAATCTCCAAACGTAAAAAAAATTTCGATGAGAACTGTGGAGATGAATTACAAACACTCAACCCAGTTCAACTGTTTTCTAAAGAAATAATGATTGTTTTTGATCGAATTATCTCAGAAATTAAAAGAAGGTTTGATTATGCTACCACGCTGAATTGTAATTTTGCATTTCTTAATGGTTCTAATATAATGAATATGTCAATTGAAGACCTGCAAAAGCATGGAGCAGATCTGGCTCGAAAATACGAGCGTGATTTAAACGCTGCTGAATTCTGCCAGGAACTCTACGTTTTTAAAGAGCAAGCTCCTCTTTTATTTGGTGAAATAGAGAAGACTAACGGTTTCTTTCTCTTGCAAGAGATTTATGCGCATGATTTGCAAGATGCTTTTCCCAGTATTTGTATTGCTCTACGAATTTACTCTACACTTCCAACTACATCCGCAAGCTGTGAGCGAAGTTTTAGCAAACTAAAACTTATTAAAAATTACTTGCGATCTACTATGGGACAGGAACGCTTGTCAGGTCTTGCAATCTTAGCTATAGAAAATCAAATTGCACACGAGATAAATTATGAAAAGGCTATTGATTTATTTGCTGAGCAAAAATCGCGAAGAGTAAGATTGTAAATTTAAAAGTCAGTACAAAAATAAAATTGATTTTAATTTTAATCATGCGTATTTTTATTTTAAGTCCTATTATATATCTATATACTAGCGGTCGCCAGCGAATTTGTTCGCGTTCTAAGGTTTTTCCCGCGCAAATTCCGATCCAGTGGGAATATTTAAAAATCCGGTCTTAGCGGATGTCTATATCCTATAAAGAACCTGCCTACCAAATTTCATGTTTGTAGCCTGGACAGTTTACGCTCGGCAATGATGAATCAGTCAGAACAAGTTATTTTAGGGGTACAGATTTTTAAGAAAAAGAAAGAAAACTGGTAGCACACATCTCATAGCTAAAATTATGAAGATAAAGTTCAAAGTTAATTTTTGCTTTTTTTATATTCACACTTCATGCGACAAAAAATGCCGCCAAAGAAATCTTTTGTTGACATATAGTGTGAATGCAAAAAAATCAAAAATAACTTTGAACCAATTTCTAATTAAATATAAACATAAACGGACAGGGGCGGCATTTATCGGCCTTTGCCCCGCCTAAAAAAATTCGTAGATCCGGGGCTGAGATAACCCAATATAACCTATTATTTTTTGTTATTAAAAATTTCCTAAATATATACGATAAATTCTAATTTATTTATTGTAACTTTTCTTAGTTCCAAATTTTTTTCATTGAAACGGAAAAAATCAATAATTTATTATTGCATGTATATTTTGTATTGCCGATATTGGTCGTCAAACAAAGGTGACGCTTATTAGTAATCTTTAAAATAGCAATATCTACTCTAGAGCGGAAAATGACAGACGATGATAAACGCCAAGTTTCTATTGAAAAATTGAATATGGAAAAGCCTACCTTACATATTGATCGTAGAAAATAGCTATTTCTCTATTAAGAACAGAAAGTGCTACTTTGACGCTTGATATAAAAAGTTGCCGCGCGACGCGTTAGTGCAGCTCGAAAATTTATTAAAAGCGACAAAGTGCCTTTGAAATACACACAAGGTTTTTTCTACGATCACAAGAATTTATTATGAGATTTGTATTTTGTGTTGCTTTTATTGTAGTCTAATTTTTATTTTAATATACCATAATAGGTACCTTTTCTTACTTATTTAATTTAAATTAAAATAAGCAATCGGAAAATTATCAATTTTCTGCTCTAGAGCGGAAAGTGGCAGATCATGACAAATGTCAACTTTCTATTGGAAAATTGAATGTGAAGAAGCCATCTTTTAATAGTGATAGTAGACAAACGCATTTACCTTTTAATTTGATTTCAGATTTCGGATCAAACAACGAATATCGAATACCTTTAACTACAATTTTAATATATAATTGTCTCATTTTCATTCTCATTTGGTATGTTAAATATTTGTGGAAAAGAAGGTACATGTATTACCATTCATGGAATATACCAGGACCTTTCGCTCTACCATTCATAGGTATTGGATATATGTTTTTATCCCCAAACTGCAGTAAGTATATGTTCATAGTTATATTATAGTTTTGTTTACAAAAAATGTTGGAAAATATAACAACGAATTTGTTATCACTACTGACCATGTTATTTCTAAACTGATGGTATTTACCATACACTTCTACAAAAAGAAGAACAAGAAATTATGTATTCCGTGGTCAATACTAAACAAAGTAATCTAACACTTGGGTATATACGTCTGACACACCTTTGTATTAACGAAGAAGGATATAGAATTTTTGCAGCCCTGACAGTAGACATACAGAGCAGGAATGCCGACAAAGACAGCTCTGTATAATCTAAAGAAATTTCTGTACTAAAAAGAGTAGTTACTTGCACCATTTTAGATATAGAACGGTCTTTTGACCATACCCTGCATAGAGCTATTGAGGAGGCCCTAAACAAAAAGGGAGTAAATAACGCTATATCCATTTGGATGTGCAAAATCCACTCTTTAGAACAGCTGACAAAAAAGTGGGAGACACAACCACAAGAATAACGCAACTTGTTGCTGCCCACAGGGAGAAGTTCTCTTCCCATTGATGTGGAGCGTGGTAGTAAACAAACATCTTTACAAGCTAACAACCAAAGATGTTCACTGTCAAGGATACTCTGATGACAGTTGCTAGAGCAAAATTTAAAGAAACTTTCTGGGATATAATTCGAAATGATAGAAGAATCACAAAAGAATAGTGTGGTGCAGTGGGGTTAAACATCAATCCCACAAAAACAAGGATTATACCATTCAGTCCGTTAAGAAAACTACCATTTCTGACAACAATTTAAACGTCTGGTATCAATTTAAAATCGAAACATTCAGTAAAATATTTAGGTATTACAATAGATAGCAAACTTCTATGAAACCAACTCATAGAAAACACATAGAAAGCAACATGGACATTCATGGTGTGCAAAAGACTAGTGGGCAAATCATGGGGCTGCATTGGATTTGCACCATAATGGTGAGATACATCATCTCCGATGGAGCAGTTGTGTGGTCGATTAAAATGGATACACATATAGCAAACAATAACCTTACAAAAGTACAGCAATCAGCTTGCGAAAGCTAACAGGAGCAATTATAACCTACCTACAGCAGCAACGGTGGTGTTAAAGGACCTGACACCCCACTCCCTTTAGTGGCAAAAAATGTTGCAAGGCAAACTTTTCCTGGTTTATGTTAAGAGAGAGTGAAAAGAAAGGAAAATAGATTGTCGAACCAGAGGAAAAAAATATAGTGAGAAAAACAAAATTCTCTCCACTGGTTGGCAGGTCATGTGGGCGTCGAAGGAAATGAGAAAAGAAGCATTTATATCCTTTATTGAACCAGAGTCTTTATGTGGATCAGGTGACAATGCGTTTGAAGAAGAGCGAATATAGAGAAGGATTAATCTTTTTCAAAAACCTAAAGGTGTAACGACAAGCCAAGAGTTAAGCTTAAATTATAATCGTGAAAAATTTAAAACTTCTATCAATCTACAAAAGATTAAGAAAACTAAAAGAATTTATGTTAGGTCATTGCAAACATAGAAGTCATTTGCTAAAAATAAAATATGAGGAAACCGACAAATGTTAATATATACATCTGATCCAAGAAGAGGAACTTAACTTTGTTAGTATTGGCCAAATCCATGAATTTCTTAAGAAACAGTGTAATGAAATTACTACCCTTTGCTAGCTCCAGGGATCGTGGCTTCCTTCTGGTTTTCTTTAACTCCCCCCAAACAAATATATAAGGGCGCCAAATTACAGACAAGCAAATAAAAGAAATTTGAATCAGTGTTAAATTGTTTATTTCAAACTTTAAAAAATTCAATTTGAAGTTAAGTCAGAAAATTTTTTAAAAAAATCGTAATTAATTTAATCTTATCTTTTGGATTACGATGTCTTCTGTCGGAGCCTTAGTTGCCCAAGTAGTAAAGTGAAATTCACATGGGTAGTCCCCGGAACAAACAATTTCTGATGATTAAACAAAATGGAGGTGGCTTCTGGAAAATCGATATCCTTTATGGTAGTTTTGAAATGCTGATTTCAGGAAAATAGATCGTGGTGTCGAGAAATCTATCTCTTCCTAGGACCCTCTTCAAAAGTGGCAGCAGCCCGAACGAGGGTAGAAAGTGAAGAATGAACTGAATTCAATGAATTCTCAAAATAAAATGGAATTATTTAACGCCGAAACATACGAGCAAATGCGATTTCCTACCATATCGGCTGCGACGACGCACCATTTAACAAGAAAATTAAAAATATTTTATAGTCAAGAGGCCAGGCCAAAAATAACGATGTAATCGTTACAACAGGTCTGGAAAACGTTCTATAGAACGAGTAAAAATCATATAGAGCAAGGAGAATGCACAATAAACTATATAGGTCGTAATGTAATATCCCCTTCGCTTCATTCATTTATTCCTTACTAACCTTGATAAGCAAAGGTTCCAATATTGACCGTTTGCCAAAAGGAAATATGAGGAAAACGTCAGATGCAGATATTGATTTATTGCAAAAAAGATGTAAGTAGGTTTGAAGCTACACACCAGCTCTAAGAACATGAATTTACCTCTGTTAGTATTGGCCAGATCCTCGAATTTCTTAAAAAGCTTGTCTGGAAAAGGTGCTATAGACCGAGTAAAATCGTATAGAGCAAGGAGGAGGCACATAATGTAGTAACCCTCCGTTTCATTAATTCATTTATTTCTAACTAATCTTGATAAGCAAAAGTTTCAATATTGATCTTGTCTATCTTGACTTGTTTGTTCCTATATCACTTTTCTGGTAGGTTTTAATTGGGAAGTATCTTTTTTACAAAGAAATTGGTATAAAACGAGATCTTTACCTGTCTTTACAAACTTACTAATAGACTTTGTTAGCCTAGAAGATCTTGCCAGTTAATAGCTCTATTTTTTTCTTTTTTTGTGCGCTGGCAATTATGGACCAAATACAAATTTCTTGATCCTATACTTCTGAACAATAACGCAACGTTAGTTAAGATGAAATTAATATTAACATTAACAATATTTTTTGTAGATATAATGGATATTATTCAAAAAGTACAAAATACATTCCCTGACATATGTGCTGCTTGGTTTGGACCAAAAGTATATTATTTAGTTGCAAAACCAGAGCATATCGAAAAAATTTTAACCAGCTCAAAAGCTTTAAATAAAGATCATCTTTATAAATTCCTATCCAATGCTGTCGGAGATGGATTGTTAACTGCCAAAGGTAATTATCAGTGTAGTCTCAATTTCGGAATTTATTGTAAATTTTTAGCAACAACATGGAAACGTCATAGAAAAGCCATCATGCCAGCGTTTAATCAGAAAATTTTGGATTATTTTCAAGAGATTTTCGCTACAAACGCAGAAGAGTTGAGAGATCTTCTTCAAAAGGAAGTTGGAAATAAAAATTTAGATTTATTTGAATATGTATCGAATTGTGCGCTTCAAATTATTTGTAGTAAGTAATATTAAATTATCCATTTCTAACTAAACTTCACAAAGAGCGCCCTAATCTAGTTGGGCTGTTTATATTTTAGAATCAGTAAGTAAAACTTAAATTTATATTTTAGAAACAGCAATGGGATTAGATATAAATTGTCAAAACTCAGATTTTGGTAAAAATTTAGATAGGTAAGAAAACATTTTAGTAAAATTTTATTTATTTCTGCTATAACAAAATAAGGTTAAATTTAATTTGTTCTAATACTAATTAGAGCAGTAGAAGAAACTAGTAGCATAAGCTGAGTATTCCATTCAGGAATGCGCCAGGAAAGTTTTTGTACCAAATTAATTTCCGACAGATAAAAATTGCATTTTGAAAATACATTTTCAAAGTGCAACTCGATGAGAGAAAAATTGTAAATTTTGAAACTCCAAAAATATCGACGGAAATGAGTTTAAAGTTTTCTACTCTAGGGTGTTTGAGGTCGCTGAACACGAATTACATGAAAACGAAAGTCTTTGAGATATCTGGTTCCTTAGGTGGTCCTCGTCCAGGATTTAAAATCTGTCAATAATCATTACTTGCGAGAATTCTTGGTTCGCTGGATTTTATGTGATATTCATACAAAATCAGTCCACAATTATTACTCGCCGGTTTTTGTGGTCGCTGGATGCGAATTTTATCACTGCAAGGGTCTTCGAGGTACCTGGTACCTAGGTGGACCTCGTCAACAGGATTTTATGTGAAATTTATTCAAAATCAGTCAATAATTATTACTCGCAGGGATTTTGTGGTCGCCGATCGCTAATTTCATGACTGTCTATAGCAAGGCTGGCCAATAAATTTTCAAAGTGAGCAAAATTTCTTAGACTATGGCGGCACTGGGCCACAAATTTTAAAGGCAAAACTACTAGCATATTCTTAGGGTAATCTATACACAAAATATGCTTTAATTTACTTTATTTGTGAACAAAATGAAATAAAATGTTGTTTAGATTTAATGTGATCGGTGAAGAGGTTTTTCTGATACAATTTTTTCGATATTTGGTTTTAAATCTGATGTTGATAGTACAATCAAATCAGAAATGTGTTTTGCACTGAGAGATGTTCGATATTTATTTTTAATATAGGATAAAGTAGAAAACGTTTTTTCACACATATAGGTGGAACCAAACCTGCTTAAAATTTGCATAGCAAGGTCACGCAATGTTGGAAAATCTTCAGTAAAAACCACTTTCCAAAAATTTGCGAAGCTTTCTGTTAGCCGCTCTGAAGATACATTTTCGTGCAAAATTTGTTTCAGGGCAGTGTGATTTGTAGATCTGTTAGTTCGAGCTAAATGTTTGCTGGATACCGAAGCAGGTCAGTATAACTGATCGCAAAAGGATTAATAAACAGCTGAATATTTTTCAGATTCAAAATTCTGGAACTGGAACCTGTTTTCAAAAGACTCTTTTAAACATTTTATTTTTGACTTGTACTTTGGGATATCAAGAGCAGTGATCTTTAATTTTTCTTTTACACTTGCGAGTGTTGAAAAACGGTCAATTTTATTTCCCTCTAAGTTTGCTACAAACAAGTTTAATTTCCCTTTGAAACCATTAATTAGGTTCAGCATTGTCGGAAGAGAACAATCTTTTCCTTGCAATTTAAGGTTCAGGACATTAAGGTACTTCATTATGTCTACTAAAAATGCAAGATCGCACAAACATAATGAATTTTTAAGCAGAGCTCTCTCTGATGGCAATGCATGTTTTTCTTCCAGAAAATCCAGAACCTGTCCCCTCAAATCATAAAAATGTTTCAACATTTCACCTTTGGATAACCAGCAGACAGCGCAATAGAGATGTAATTCGCCGTACTCTTTTATTTCATCTTCAAACAACACTCCGAATTGTCTGCGGTTCAGTGCTCTGGCACGTATGAAATTAATGCATCGTACCACTGGGTCAATCACATCCTCGAACGTTATATCTTTAGCGCACAAAGCTTCCAGGTGTATAATGCAATGATAAGAAAACAATAAATTGTCGACCATCATTGTAGGTGCTCCATCAGTACAAACTGAATTGCATTTATCCCAGTTTAGGCTCTTACCCTCAATGCAATCTTTGAGTTTTATGAATATATCCTTTCCTGTGGTAGTAGTTTCAAGTTGACAGAGGTCCAGTAAATCTGACTGGTGGCGGGCAAATTCAAATGCTTTGGCGGGCCACTTCGTGGCCCGCGTGCCTGGGTTTGGCCGGCCTTGGTCTATAGTCTTCGAGGTACCTGGGGCCTAGGTAGACATAGTCACCTGAATTTTATGTGAAAATTTTATGTAAAATTCATTCAAAATCAGTCAATCAGCATTAGTACTTGCGAGAATTTTGGTGTCGGGGGTATCTGGTTCTAGCTGGACCTCACCGACTGGATTTTATGTGAAATCCATTCAAAATTAGTCGATAATAATTACTCACGGGATTTTTTGATTCGTTGAACGCGAATTTCATGACTGCGAAGATCTTCAAAGTACCTGGTGCCCAGTGTTGACCTCGGCATCTGGATTGTATGTGAAATGCATTCAAAATCAGTCAATAATTATTACTCGCAGGGTTTTTGTGGTCGCCGAACGCGAATTTCATGACTGCTATGGTCATCGAGGTACCTGGTGCCTAGGTGGACCCCGTCGCCTGGATTTTATGTGAAAATTTTATGTGAAATTCATTCAAAATCAGTCAATTAGCATTAGTACTTGGGAGAATTTTGGGGTCGCTGAACGCGAATTTCATGACTGCGATGGTCTTCGAGGTATCTGGTGCTAGCTGGATCTCATCGACTGGATTTTTCGTTACATCCGTTCAAAATTAGTCGATAATAATTACTCGCGGGATTTTTGGAGTCGTTGAAGGCGAATTTCATGACTACGAAGGTCTTCAAAGTAACTGGTGCCCAACTGGATTTTATGTGAAATTCATTCAAAATCTGTTAATAATCATTACTCGCAGGGTTTTTGTGGTCGTCGAACGCGAATTTCATGATTGCTATGTTCATCGAGGTACCTGGTGCCTAGGTGGACCTCGTCGCCTGGATTTTATGTAAAAATTTTATGTGAAATTCATTTAAAATCAGTCAATTAGCATTAGTACTTGGGAGAATTTTGGGGTCGCTGAACGCGAATTTCATGACTGCGATGGTCTTCGAGGTATCTGGTGCTAGCTGGATCTCATCGACTGGATTTTTCGTGACATCCGTTCAAAATTAGTCGATAATAATAACTCGCGGGATTTTTGGAGTCGTTGAAGGCGAATTTCATGACTACGAAGGTCTTCAAGGTAACTGGTGCCCAACTGGATTTTATGTGAAATTCATTCAAAATCTGTTAATAATCATTACTTGCGAGAATTTTGGAGTCGGTAGATGCGAATTTCATGACTGCGATGGTCTTCGAGGTACCTACTTGGTGCCTAGGTCGACCTCGTGGCCTGGATTGTATGTGAAATCCATTCAAAATTAGTCGATAATAATTACTCGCGGGATTTTTGGAGTCGTTGAACGCGAATTTCATGACTGCAAAAGTCTTCAAGGTACCTGGTGCCCAGTGTGGACCTCGTCAACAGGATTTTATGTGAAATTCATACAAAATCAGTCAATAATTATTACTCGCAGGGTTTTGTGGTCGCCGAACGCGAATTTCATGACTGCTATGGTCTTCAATGTATCTGGTGCCCAGCGTGGACCTCGTCAACTGGATTTTATGTGAAATTCATTTAAAATCAGTCAATTAGCACTAGTACTTGGGAGAATTTTGGGGTCCCTGAACGCGAATTACATGACTGCTATGGTCTTCGAGGAATCTGGAGCTAGCTGGACTTTATCGACTGAATTTTTGGGGCATCCATTCAAAATTAGTCGATAATAATTACTCGCGAGATTTTTGGAGTCGTTGAAGGCGAATTTCATGACTGCGAAGGTCTTTGGTGGACCTCGTCAACTGGATTTTATGTGAAATTCATTCAAAATCTGTCAATAATCATTACTTGCGAGAATTTTGGGGTCACTGGATGCGAATTTCATGACTGCGATGGTCTTCGAGATATCCGGTGCTAGCTAGACCTCATCGACTGGATATTATGTGAAATCTATTCAAAATTATTCGATAATAAATACTCGCGGGATTTTTGGAGTCGTTGAACACGAATTTGATTACTGCGAAGGTCTTCAAGGTACCTGGTGCCCAGTGTGGACCTTGTCAACAGGATTTTATGTGAAATTCATACAAAAGCAGTCAATAATTATTAGGTACTCGCCGTGTTTTTGTGGTCGCTGGATGCGAATTTCATGACGGCGCGCGGCGATGGTCTTCGGTGTTTCTGTTGCAAGCTGGACCTCATCGACTGGATTTTATGTGAAATCCACTTAAAATTAGTCGATAATAATTACTCGCGGGATTTGTGGAGTCGTTGAACGCGAATTTCATGACTGCGAAGAACAGTGTGGGCCTCGTCAACAGAATTTTATGTGAAATTCATTCAAAATTAGTAGACAATTAGATACCAGTTATTACTTGCAGGGTTTTTGTGGTCGTCGAACGCGAATTTCATGACTGTTATGGTCTTTGACGTATCTAGTGCTAGCTGGACCTCATCTACTGGATTTTATGTGAAATCCATTTAGAATTGGGCGATAATAATTACTCGCGAGATTTTTTGAGTCGTTGAACGCGAATTTCATGACTGCGAAGGTCTTTGGTGGACCTCGTCAACTGGATTTTATGTGAAATTCATTCAAAATCTGTCAATAATCATTACTTGCGAGAATTTTGGGGTCACTGGATGCGAATTTCATGACTGCGATGGTCTTTGAGGTATCTGGTGCTAGCTAGACCTCATCGACTGGATATTATGTGAAATCCATTTAAAATTATTCGATAATAAATACTCGCAAGATTTTTGGAGTCGTTGAACACGAATTTCATTACTGCGAAGGTCTTCAAGGTACCTGGTGCCCAGTGTGGACCTTGTCAACAGGATTTTATGTGAAATTCATACAAAAGCAGTCAATAATTATTAGGTACTCGCCGTGTTATTGTGGTCGCTGGATGCGAATTTCATGACGGCGCGCGGCGATGGTCTTCGGTGTTTCTGTTGCTAGCTGGACCTCATCGACTGGATTTTATGGGAAATCCACTTAAAATTAGTCGATAATAATTACTCGCGGGATTTGTGGAGTCGTTGAAGGTCTTCAAGGTACCTGGTACCCCAGTGTGGACCTCGTCAACAAGATTTTATGTAAAATTTATTTAAAATCAGTCAATAATTATTACTCGCAGAGTTTCTGTGTTCACTGAACGCGAATTTCATGACTGCTATGGTCTTGGAGATACCTGGTGCCTAGATGGACCTCGTCGACAGGATTTTATGTGAAAATTTTGCCAAATAAAGTTGATATGGCCTCTAACCCAACCAAAAAACATTTTTACTTGCAGAATGATGGATATTACAATAATAAGGATTTTTAATATTTGGTTCCATTTGGACTTAACTTGGTCTTTATTTCCTATAAGTAAAGAATATTCTCAGGTTGTAAAGAAATTTAAAGGATTTACAAGAGAAGTACATAATTAGTACCTCAATATAAACAAAATAATTAGGAATAAAAATTTTAGGTTGTAAAACTAAAACTGAAGGAATATGAAAAGATAGCTACTCGAAAGGATTCGGATGCTCAAATAGAGGAAGGTATGTTTCTCTTGAATACCTAAGTTTAATGTCAATTCTTGTCTAATTTCTAAATAATAAACTGAAATATTAATACAAAAAAATCTTTAATCAAAATTTCAGGATCATATAAATTAAGAAATGGTAAAATAGCGTTTTTGGATCTAATTATAGAAAATACAAATTTTACAGAACAAGAACTTCAAGAAGAAGTGGACATTTTTATGATTACGGTAAATAAGTTTTTATGCTATCCCCGTGTTTCGCATACTCTTATTTTCATTCATAGTCAGAATAAGTATATACGAAACAAGAGGAAACCAGTTTTTAATAGTTATCTCCCTTAAAAAAAATTTAATATGGATTTTTACTTAAGGATACATTTCATACGGTAGTTTTTCAAAAGTGTGAGTGGTCCTTAAGCAAATCGGTTGCTAGTTTTAAAATTAGATAGGTTTTTGTTTGTATTGTAATAGAGATTATCATTAGGAGATTGTCATTAATAATAAATTTCGATATTGAAGAAAAAGTGATTGGACCAGAAGTAGTTAACAAATAGAGGAGCAGAGAATAGATACCAAACAACTGAAAAAAAAAAGAAAAAAAATGTATTTTTGTTAAATTTTTTTTGTAATAGTGATCGATTTTCTTAAGCGCAGAATCCACAACCCGGAAATATTTATTGATTAGAAGCAGTTCCGAATGGGGAAGTCCATATCAATAGCTTACATATTTTTTTTTTGTTTATATAGGGCTCAGATACATCTGCCACTACAGTATGTTGTCTATATTTGATAATGGGAATGTTTCCAGATATACAGGTAAGCATAGAACTTTTAATTATAGAGGCTTACAAAATTTGTATCCAGAAACAAGATTGTTTTTTTTGTTGCTCTGAATCTAAATTTGGTCACAGAATTGCTCTTTTACATCAGAATTTCAAGATATTTTAACCAAAAATACAAAAAGCTCTAGATTGACCATCCCGGTTTATAAGCCCGTTTTCCAGTGCAAGAGAGTAAATAGATCGAACCAGTGTTTCTTTCTAATGGACAGAGTATATTGACCACGCGACCTCCTTGATACATTTCAATTGGAGGCCGAATTTAGATGTAAGAATATTAGAAAGAAACGCAAACGCAGACCTTTTTGACTGGCTTCAATTAAGCGCACACTTTAAATTTAAGAATATTAGAAAAAGAAACAAACAGCACTTCGATCTTTCTTTCTGTCTCATATTGGTAGAACAGACTTGAATCGGTACGCACAGTCTAGATCAGAGTTGCGATAGAGCATTTCTGGATAGGGTTTGACCTCAGCACATCGAAAACCTTTGAAAAAGTAGTCTGGTTTCTGGTTAAATGGTCGATTTTTTTTATCTATTTTTTTGTAAATCCAACCCAATTTATTTTGTCATTTTAGCAAAAAGTTTTAGATGAAATTTTAGACATTGTGGGCCCAGACAGACGTGTATTACCAAGTGACTTACCCAAAATGAAATATATAGATAGAGTTATTAAAGAAACTTTAAGATTATTTCCAATAGCTGCATTTTTCCTAAGGGAAATTGAAGAAGACATCGATGGGGGTAAATCTATTTACTTTATCTGCGGTAAAACTTCATATTCACTAATTGATTAATTTGTTAGGTGATATGGTATTTCCAGCAGGCTCATCAGCATTTTTTGGCTGTGTCCATATACATAGAAATCCAAAGTATTGGCCCGATCCAATGAAATTTGATCCAGATCGATTTTTACCAGAAAACGTTGCTAAAAGACATCCATGTACATATATACCCTTTTCATATGGACCAAGAAATTGTATAGGTAAAAGATCGTAAAATATTTTACTTATTAGTTTATTTAAAGGATTTCATATGATATAGGTGCACGTTATGGTTTGCTAAATGTTAAAACAATACTCGCTACGACTTTAAGGAAATTTAAAGCATTTACTCATTATAAAAGATTAGAAGATGTTGCACTTGATACTCATATTGTATTACGATTAAAAGATGGACCAAAAGTTTGGTTAGAAGCACGGTAGCAAGAAAGTAAAAATGTATATTTTGAGGTGTTTATCAATAAAATTTACATCACATTGTTTTATTTTAAACCTTGTTACAACCAATATTTATCATATATTAAATTAAATTAAATGGCACTGATTTGTTAAAACACACTTTTTGTTTTCTGGTCAAGATAGTCATTAAGCCAGTTATATATTTTGCCACCAATCCATGGTTTCAAATGCCCTTTTTAAATATAAAAAGACACCAACTGTGTACTTTTTTTATAAAACAAATCTCTTGAGGATGATCCTCGACAACTTGAAGTTGTAAGAAGATCTGGGGATGTAGTCCCGAAAGTTTGACGTATTAGCAAAGAGTTTCTCTTATCTTTGGCCATCCTGACTACATCCCCAGATCTTCTTACAACTTTTGTTTTCTGTTACTTAGATAGTCATTAAGCGATTTATATACTTTGCCACCAATCTATGACTTCAAATGCCCTTTTTAAATATCAGAAGACACCAACTGTGTACTTTTTTTTATAAAACAAATCTCTTGCGGATGATCCTCGACAACTTAAAGTTGTAAGAATATCTGGGGATGTAGTCCCGAAAGCTCAACGTATTAGCAAAGAGTTTCTCTTATCTTTGGCCATCCTGACTCCATCCTCAGATCTTCTTACAACTTTTGTTTTCTGTTACTAAGATAGTCATTAAGCCAGTTATATACTTTGCCACCAATCCATGACTTCAAATGCCCTTTTTATAAATATCAGAAGACACCAACTGTGTACTTTTTTTATAAAACAAATCTCTTGCGGATGATCCTCGACAACTTGAAGTTGTAAGAAGATCTGGGGATGTAGTCCCGAAAGCTCAACGTATTAGCAAAGAGTTTCTCTTATCTTTGGCCATCCTGACTCCATCCCCAGATCTTCTTACAACTTTTGTTTTCTGTTACTAAGATAGTCATTAAGCCAGTTATATACTTTGCCACTAATCCATGATTTCAAATGCCCTTTTTAAATATCAGAAGACACCAACTGTGTACTTTTTTTTATAAAAAAAATCTCTTCAGGATGATCTTCGACAACTTGAAGTTGTAAGAAGATCTGGGGATGCAGTCCCGAAAGCTTGACGTATTAGCAAAGAGCTTCGCTTATCTTTGCCCATCCTGACTACATCCCCAGATCTTCTTACAACTTTTGTTTTCTGTTACTAAGATAGTCATTAAGCCAGTTATATATTTTGCCACCAATCCATGGTTTCAAATGCCCTTTTTAAATATAAAAAGACACCAACTGTGTACTTTTTTTTTATAAAACAAATCTCTTGAGGATGATCTTCGACAACTTGAAGTTGTAAGAAGATCTTGGGTTGTAGTCCCGAAAGCTCGTATTAGCAAAGAGTTTCTCTTATCTTTGGCGATCCTGACTACATCCCCAGATCTTACAACTTCAAGTTGTCGAGGATCATCCTTACGGGATTTGTTATATCTTGGATAGTCATTAATTTCTTTTAGTTGTTTTGATAAAAATCATTTTTTAATTAACTTGCAAAGCTGATTCTCATGAGTATTTTTTTCTAAATCCTGTTTGATTATTGACTATTTGAACATTGAATATATTTCAAAAAACTAGATAAACTCGTAAAAATGTGAAAAAACGGATAATGAGTAAAATAGATCAGTGTTGGTCAGTTCGCTGGGTCAGCTAGTGCAAAAGCTATATTATTTTAGGTCAGCATCATTTGATTCTTGTTATTTAATGAATCTAAAATTTTTGCAATTGCTTGATAGATTGCTCTTATTGTGGATTTTCCCCTTCTAAAGCCATTCTGCTTGTCAGTTATTATTGAGTGTTTCTCAAAAAATTACACCAGTCTCTCCTACATAATCCTTTCAAATAACCTTACTTACATTTGATAATAGTGAGACAGGGCGATAGTTTCCTTTTTCATCCTTCTTGTTCTTCTTATGAATAGACTTAATATACGCCGTTTTAAGCAAAGTTGGAAAAACTTCGATGGTAAATGATAAATTTAAAATATAGAAGAAGAGGACACTAGGTACTTCAGCCACCTCCTTTAAGACATACACCGGTATCTCATCTTCACCTACTGACATTTTATTTTTAAGATTTTTAATTACCTTTATGATTTCTGACTCAGTGACTGGGTCCAAGAAAACTGAGTGCCCAACTCTAACCACTGTAAAATTCCTGTCCCTATCAGCGTCAAAAGTAGGACAAGATGCTATCTAATATTTTAGTCTTGCCATTATATTTATTAGAAAAGTTTTCAAACAATGTTTGTTTTTTGATGTTTGACCTAGTGATATTTTTAACCAAATTCCAAGTTGCCTTGGTTTTATTTTCAGATTTCTTAAGATATTCCTAATTTGAAATTTTTTTAGCTTTGTTAATATTCTTTTTCAATATTCTACAATATCCATTAAAGTGCTCCGCTGAAGCTTGTTCTTTAATTATTTTTTTATGATACAAAATTCTTTTATTTCTGCACATTTTGCCTCGTGCTCAGCTCCCATCCGATCCATTGATTGTTGCAATCTCGTTTCCGAAAATCCCTTTACACCCTAATACCCACATCAAAGTTACCTTGTTGTGTTTAGCCAGTTGTTTGAGAGATTGTTTGCAGTTCCAGGTTATTTTGAACTCCAACATGGTAGATTGTATAGTCTTCAAAGCAGCCTGCCAATCAAAGCACAGAAGACTATTGCTAAAAACTCCGCTTTTGGATATTATAGGGGTGCTTGCTAGGGCTATTGAGAGCCTAACAATAAACCTGTATAGATAGTATGGGATTCATTTTGTAAGTTAAGCGATTTCGTTTTGTGTTGTTGTGTTTAGCCAATTGCTTGAGAGATTCTTTGCAGTTCCAGCCTGTTTTGAACTCCAACGTGGTAGATTGTGTAGCCTTCAAAGCTGCTTGCCATTTAAAGCACAGAAGACATTGCTGAAAGCTCTGCTTTGAAAATTATAGGAGTGCTTGCTAGGGCTATTGAGAGGCTAACATTAAAGCCTGTAACCTCCATATCTCGCCCTTTTAGTGTTTTAAACCAATCAGTATAGAGAGTAAAGGATTTATTTTGTAAGTTAAGCGATTTCGTTTTGTGTTTATTGGTTTAGTGTGAATTGGAAAACTCGTTTTGAAGACAAAATGTCTGTAGGCATGGAATTAGGTTGTTTCGACCTTCAGAATTCCAAAATGTCCTGTAAGATCGCCGAGATACAAAGTCCTTTTAACCTACAGGCATTTTCCAGAGCAATGCTCTCTACATCTTAATGCAAGAGTGGAAGGTCTGGAATTACCTCCAAGAATGCACTAGAACAAGATGTCTTTGCACTAATAATTCCTATGTAAGCGAACCTTTGTACTTTTTGTTGCGTTGGTTTGTTCTACTAAACCAGCACAGCAAAGGTGATTAGGGGTCTGATAACCAACAGATCATTTTGGGTTTAAGACCCATGTTTTTTCCAAAAAAAAGTCTATGGTAGGTCCACAGTCCTTGTAGTTTTAGGGTTTTTTTTATATGAGGTGTGTCGAGTTTTCTGTCGAGGATGACATATTTTACCTCTTCCAAAAATTAGATTTATCAATATAAAATGATAAACAGATAAGTGTAACAAGATATGAAATAGATATCAGATTTTTGTTTTTCTTTCAGTTTGAATTGTTAGGAGCCGGTCCGGAACTGTCGCCCAGCCAGTGGTATGAATCTTAGAAACTGGGAATATTCGAGTCGCTGCTAGAACATTCTAATCTAGAACGTTGTTTTTCGTTGTAACTTTGTAGATACTTCTAGAGGGATTTAATTTCATATATAAGGGACCGCTTTGGACGGAGGGGAGAATTGTAATTGAAATAGCTGGCGATATACTGTGAAATAAGTGCCAGATATTTTAAAGACGTTATCCAGTAGTTGTGAAAATAGACCAATTTATAACTTATCCCAAATCCACGAAGAGAAAAATATAACAGTATTTTTTCAAAATGCTTATTGCTTCAAAACTTGATACTGTTATTTAAAAAAAAAAATTGAAAAAATGGCTTAAATTAAAATAATGTAAAAAAAGATTTAAAAATTTTGAAAAAAATTCTGTATTTAAAATATTGGAAAAAATAAATATTATCTTTATACTTGTATATATAAAAGGATATTTGTATACAGGGTGTCCAGGAACTTAATGCCAAAAATTCGGGAGCAAATAGAAGAGGTCAAAATAATGTTAGAAGTTCAAATAAATTTTTGTCATATGAGCCTTCGTTTCCGAGTTATAGACCTCTAAAGTTTCGAAATAAAAACCTTTGTTTTGTCATAATTTCTAAACTATACATTGGAATACTATAAAATTCCAGTGACGGATTGCATACATCCATGTCCTGTGTTTGACGGTATAAATGAATCTACATTACGTACAGATAAGCAGAGACGGCTTGTGCCCATTGGTTAATAATCCGTAATTTTAATAGGGACCATCTGAATAATATTTAAATTTCAAAAATAAATTTTCCAATCCATTTACTAATGAAAATGTACTCTTGTTTGAACTCGATAAAATTAAGGGTTTAGGAGAAATTTGAACTTTTAGATCTGATCGCCATATTTTGTATAGACAGACATTCTGAAGAGAACTATCAATAATTGTCACAACTTATAATTAAAAATTCCTTAAGATAGTATTTAAACGCAGTAAAACAATTACGTACATGTTAGGCCATTGTAGTTGCCTATAAATTTTAATACTTCACAATGCAATGGTAAGAAAATAAGAAACTTTAGAGGTCTATAACTCGGATACGAAGGCTCGTATGACAAAAATTTATTTGAACTTCTAACATTATTTTGACCTCTTCTATTTGCTCCCGAATTTTTGGCATTAAGTTCCTGGACACCCTGTATATGAAATCGATAGACTCAGAAACTATTTGATCGATCATTATGAAAATTGGTATGTACATGTATTTTTCCACGGAGAAGGTTTATATGCTATGCCCATTGATGCCACTCGCCACCAGGTGGCACTACAGAGTAGCAACTTCTGCCCCGTTCAACCGATTGTCATGAAAATTGGTATGTATATGTATTTTTTCACGGAAAAAACGAATATGCTATGCACATTGATGTAACTCGCCACCAGGCGGAGCTGCAACTTCACTTCTATCATCTGTCAATAAACTTAAAATAATCACACAAATAATAAATAAAATAAATAAGTTATAGAAATATATAATATATCTAATCGATAATTTACAAAACTGTAAAAATTTGGAAAAATGGTAAAAAACATCAGTAGGCGGTACGAAGTTCGCCGGGTCAGCTGGTTGTAAAATAAAATTACATAATAGGCATGTTGACAGTAGTTGTAAATCCATGTAAACTTAAATTTAAATGATTAATGGTAATATTTAAATACCTAAAATCATATTTATTGAACGTAATTAATAATATTTTATTAATTAAAATTAATTCAAAAAACTTTATTTAATACACATTATCACGTGACTGTGGACGCCAATCACAGCGCATGACGTCATGAACCGATAAACAACTTAGCGTCGCTTGGTGTCACTGTGTGAACGAGTTATTTCTTTGATTTCTCTTGCTAATTACTCGCTATTAGTATTTGTAACTCACTTGTTATCATAAACCGAATTGTGTTTACATTATGGAGACAGGATTCATCAAAGGAAACAGTCCGAGAATCGATTGTTTGGTGGTGGCGAATTTCTTTGCTACAAACAAAGATTTTTGTGCAGCGGAACATAACATAAATTTTTTATGGCCTGTTTTTCTTCGTAATTACAATGTTCAACTCGTATATTTTTTAGATAAGATTTTAAAATACTATCGGTGTATTCGGTTAATTCAGAATCGGTTTCCATTTTTTCAATAAAATTTATATCTGCCATATCTAATTTTTCAATTTTAAAAGGTTTATTAATATTAATTTTTATTGGTTCTTCTCTTGAATTAGTAATGGTGGTTGTTGCAAACAATTTATTTACGTTTACAACTGCACAGGGTGATTCTATTTGATTGCCAAAATTAATATAATTTACAAGTCCTGTTCCGCTTTCTATGTCAATGGGTAATTTTACAATTTGGGATGTCCTAGCGGGAATATTAAAAGAATAATTTTTTACGTTAAGTTTCTTTTTTAGTTGTGTTAATTCTTCTAATTCGTATATTATTGGTATTTCTGTATAAGGAGTTTTTTCTCTAAATTTACAGTTGCTTTTAATTGTTTTAATAAATCAATACCAATTAATCCGTCATATTTTTGAGTAAAATTAAATAAATAGAACTTATGTCGTTCGTTAACATTTAAAATTTTAAAAGCAGGTATATTTATAACTTCATTGTGGTAAGAAATACTGTGGGCTGTTTGAATATTAAAATCTTCATTTTTTACATGTACATCTACATACACACACACTTTGTATTTATTATTAACTAGTATTAAAGCCTAAAAATAATTATTTCTCAAGAAAACTTTCAAGTTCCTTAGAGTTTGACTGATCGCGAGCATTGTTTATCGGTTCGTGACGTAATCAACGTCACATGGCAGTTTTGGGCGTTTTAGCGGGAAATTTTAAATCTATTCTAATTTATCAATTTTTTCTTTAAAATAAAACCATTTTTATTATTAAAATATTTTTTTCGCGGTTATTAAGAGTTTATTTATAAAATAAAAGCAGATCCGGAAATTAGTCAACATCCCTATTACATAACGCAATTAAGGACAAACAAATTAATTTTACCAATTTTTTTTTATTTTAATTAACAACAAAACAGGTATCAAACATAGTAGGTAATTAATTCGATATTTATTTAAATTTAACTAATAAACAAAATTAATAATTTATTTTTAACTTTATAAAAACATTCAAGTTATTATATATTGACAGTCTCTATTCGACCCTAGCTTGTGTTAATATCGTAAGAATGGACAGTTTGATAAAAAGTTACAAATTGGAATTTACGAATTGTAAGTTATGTAAATTATTTTATTTCTATTTAAAAAAAAACTATAAATATTATTAAAAATATCTTTCATTACTAACTATCTTTGAAAGTTGGTGTTTTTACAACATATTGGTTGTAAATATAACTTATAAAGACTTTTAATGCAAAAAAGGTTGAATTACAAACTTTTTTATTAAAAATAATTGTTCGAACGAAAAAACTAGGTCTTAATTGTAAACATACAAATTTTTTTGAAGTTAAACCTTAAATATGAATAATAGTATATTGTTTTACGAGCAAGGAATGATACTCATTTCCCACGAGTACGATGTTTGCAGCAAGAGCCGCACAAAATGGCGATAGGACTCCTGTGTGAGCTTTCGTTGTTTTTGTGTTTTTATGTTTCTTTACACATGTTTCCCCAACATCCTTTGCTCCCAAGTACCCAACACTTTTGCTAGCCAAGTGCAATACCCTACTTGGTTATGCCGCACTGATGACGGCTAATGAGCCAGAAACATGCATGTCTGCGGTTACCATTCCTACTCGTGGCCTTATTGATCCTTTTTGCGTACATGCCCAATAATTTTCCCCTTTTGTTTATATTAATACGCATTTTCTTGGCACTTTGTTTATATATATATATATATATATATATATATATATATATATATATATATATATATATATATATATATATATATATATATATATATATATATATATATATATATATAAATAAACTAGCTGACCCGGCGAACTTCGTATCGCCTACTGATGTTTTTTTACCATTCTACCAAATTTTTCCAGTTTTGTAAATTATCGATTAGATATATTATATATTAACTGCGCCACCTTATGGTGGCGTCATAGTACTTAATTACGCAAGAATTACTAATGTAAATTTATACCATCTCAAATGCGCCACCTTACGGTGGCGTCACAATACTTAATTTAGTAAGAATCATTTTTTTGAAATTTTTTGACAAACAATTTTTTTATTTTTCGTAAGAAAATAAAAAATATTTTTTTTAATAAAAAGTATCCTATTTTACTTCTAATACCTCCAAGAATATATGTCCAAAGTTTCATGATGATCGGTTGATTAGTTTTCACGTGAAAGCGTAACAAACTTACATTCACATTTATAGTATTAGTAGGGATAGCGATAGGGATAGGGATAGGGATAGGGACGATTAATTTAAAAATTTCCAAAATTTTGAAAATTTTGAATAATTTAAAAATTTAGCAAAAATTTTAATATTTCAAAAATTTTGAAAATTTCAAAAATTTTAAAATTTTGGAAAATTCAAAGATAGGGGAAAGCGTCTGTTCGAAATACGGCTAGCGCTGTGGATTAAAGTGAGAGAGGAGTAGCCTGCCTACTGCTGCCGTATGCATGAGAAAGACATGTGTCGCCGTAACACGTTACAAAACAGTTTACCCTCCCTTAAGAAGTTAACACTTCAAAAAATATTACATTATTATTATTGGAAAAGTGTAGGGAGCTTTGTACCATTTTCTCATAGATATATTAATTAACTTTTTAATTAATATATAGATATATTAATTAACTTATTAAATGGTAACTAACACTTACCATTTACTTGATAACACACTAATCACTAATCACTTTTTATTAAACTGTATAGTTTCAAAGCACCTACAACAAAGTTTTATGTTAAAACTTTTCAATAATTAAAACTAAATTTAAGTGTCATCTCAACAATGCTCAGCATCCTTGATATTGCAAAAATATTAAGTCATACAACGCTGTGATTGATCCTAGAGAGGATTGTTTCCTTGTTAACAAAATCAAGGATAGTTGTATCTAAAAATTTTCTAAAATAGTTTATTTTATTAACAGTTAAAATTAAAATAATAATTACTGTTTTCACATGTAAAAATAAAAAAAAAAAACAAAAGAAAACTTCCCTCTGGCGTAATCGATCCCATTACGATAACCCAATCGAAATGTCATAATCAGCCTCTGATCCAAATTAGCTACTAAGACCTTACATGAAGCCTTTCAAAATGATAATATCATATTTATATAATAACAATTCAATAAACAAATAATTTGCAATAAAATAATATTGCGACTATAAATTAAAATATAAGCTATCGGATCTTTCAAGTTGGATCAAACTGCACACGGTGTGCAAATTTGATTAAAATCGGTTTAGTAGTCCATTGCGGACAAACAACGTGACACGTAATTTATATATATTAAGATAATTTATTATTGCATGTATATTTTATGTTGCCGATATTGGTTGTCAATCGAAGGTGACGTGTAAGAGTAATTTTTAAATAAGCAATATCTGCTGTAGAGCGGAAAGTGACAGACGATAAGAAACGCCAAGTTTATGGAGGGTAGAGGTAAGGAGAACGATCTTAAATGGGAAATGATTAAAAATGTGTCCACTTTTTTGTGGAACATAACACTTCTCAAACTTGCCACTACAATGGCGCTAAAGTAGATGTAGGGTACAGAATGAATGTAGCAGTTTTTGACAAATTGATTGAAATGTCGTATGATTTCGTAATATAAGTCACAAATTATATAAGTGCTATAAAAAAACGTGGTCAGCGAATTCAGTTTAGTGTATTATAAATTCGTTTTATACTTATGTATACTTATGATTATCTTATGTATCTTATGATTATTTTAAAAATGGTGTCATAATAAAGCGGAAATGTGTCTTTCCTTGTTTATTTATCTATCCTACTCTAAGAAATTATGGCGCTTTTTTTAAAATTTACCCTACTACGATCGTAGCGCCACCCTTATTTACCACATTTTGACGGACACATTCAATACACGGAGACAGTTCTCCTTACCTCTACCCTCCATAGCCAAGTTTCTATTGGAAAATCGAATATGGAAAAGCCTACGTTACATATTGATCGTAGAAAATAGCTATTTGTCCATTAAGAACAGAAAGTGCTACTTTGACGCTTGATATAAAAAGTTGCCGCGCGACGCGTTAGTGCAGCTCGAAAATTTATCAAAAGCGACAAAGTGCCTTCGAATTACACACAAGGTTTTTTTCTACGATCACAAGAATTTATTATGAGATTTGTATTTTGTGTTGCCTTTATTGTAGTCTAATTTTTATTTTAATATACCATAATAGGTACCTTTTTTTTATTTATTTAATTTAAATTAAAATAAGCAATCGGAAAATTATCAATTTTCTGCTCTAGAGCGGAAAGTAAGAGATGATAACAAACGTCAACTCAATTTTCTATTGGAAAATTGAATGTGAAAAAGCCATCTTTCAATAGTGATGGTAGAAAAATGCATTTACCTTTTAATTTAATTTCAGATTTCGGATCAAACATCGAATTTCGAATACCTTTAACTACAATTTTAATATATACTTGTCTCATTTTCATTCTCATTTGGTATGTTAAATATTTGTGGAAAAGAAGGTACATGTATTACCATTCATGGAATATACCAGGACCTTTCGCTCTACCATTCATAGGTATTGGATATATGTTTTTATCCCCAAACTGCAGTAAGTATTTGTTCATAGTTATAGTTTTGTTTACAAAAAATGTTGGGAAATATAACAACGAATTTTTTATCACTACTGATCGTGGTATTTCTAACCTGATGGTATTTACCATACACTTCTACAAAAAGAAGAACAGGAAATTATGTATTACCTGGTCAATACTAAAGAAAGTAGGTAATCTAACACTTGGGTATATACGTCTTACAGTCCTTTGTATTAAAACCAACGAAAAAGGAACAAAGCTTCGATATAGAATTTTTGCAGCTCTGACAGTAGACAGACATAGCAGGAATGCCGAAAAGACAGTTCTGTATAATCTTAAGAAATTTCTGTACCAAAAGGAGTAGTTATTTGCACCATTTTAGACATAGAGCGGTCTTTTTGACCATACCCTGCATAGAGCTATTGAGGAGGCCCTAAACAGAAAGGAAGTAAATAACGATATATCCAATTGGATGTGCAAAATCCACTCTTTAGAACAGCTGACAAAAAGACACAACCACAAGAATAACGCAACTTGTTGCTGCCAGCTGGGAGAAGTTCTCTTTCCACTGATGTGGAGCGTTGTAGTAAACAAACTTCTTTACAAGCTAACAAGCAACGATGTTCACTGTCAAGGACACTCTGACGACAGTTGCTAGAGCGAAGTTTAAAGGAACTCCTTGGGATATAATTCGGAATGAAACAAGAATCACAAAAGAATAGTGTGGTGCAATGGGGTTAAATATCAACCCCACAAAACCCAAGATTATACCATTCACTCGATTAAGAAAACTATCATTTCTGACAACAATTCAAATGTCTGGTATCAATCTAAAATGGAAACATTCAGTAAAATAGTTAGGTATTACAATAGATAGCAAACTTCTATGAAACCAACTTATAGAGTACACATAGAAAGCGACAAAGGCTTTCATGGTGTGCAAAAGACTAGTTGGCAAATCATGGATTTACACCATAATGGTGAGACCCATCATCTCTTATGGAGCAGTTGTGTGGTCGATTAAGGTGGATACACAATTAGCAAACAATAACCTTACAAAAGTACAGCAATTAGCTTGCAAGAAGCTAACAGGAGCAATGATAATCTACAAACAGCAGCAATGGGAGTGTTAAAGGACCTGACACTACTCTCTTTAGTGGTAAGAAATTTCGAAGGAAAACTCTTCATAGTTTATGTAAAGAGGGAGCAAGAAGAAGGGAAAATAGATTGTCAAACCAGATTAAAAAACTTTGTGGGGAAAAGTCCTTTCCACTGGTGGGCGTCGAAGGAAATGAGACTGCAGATGCAGTGCTAAGAAAAGGAGCATTTACATCCTTTATTGAACCAGACCCTTTTTTAATATTTTTCAAAAACCTAAAGGTGTTACGACATGCCACGAGTTAAGCTGAGAATTATAATCGTAAAAAATTTAAAACTTCTATTAATCTACAAAGATTGAGAATAATTAACGAATTCATGTCAGAGCATTGCAAACATAGAAGTCATTGGCTAAAATAAAAAATGAGGAAAACAGTAGATGCAGATATAGCTTTAATGCAAAAAGTAGGTTTGTAGGTACACACCAGCTCCAGGAAGAGGAACTTAACTCTGTTAGTATTGACCAGATCCTTGAATTTCTTAAAAAACTTGTCTGAAGTAAAAATCGTATAGAGCAAGGAGGAGGCACAATAGATCTTATGGCTCATAATGTTCATTTATTTATTTTTTACTAACCTTGATAGGCAAAAGTTTCAACATTGTCTATCTTGACTTGTTTGTTTCTATATCACTTTTCTGGTAAGTTTTTATATGAGAAGTATCTTCTTTACAAAGAAATTGGTGTAAAATGAGATCTTTACCTGTCTTTGCAAACTTACTAGTAGGCTTGAAGATATTGCTAGTTAATAATATTGTTTTGTGCACTGGCAATAATTATTATGGACCAAATACAAAATCCTTGATCCTATTACTTCTGAACAATAACTTTAGTTAAGATGGAATTAAAGGACCCGATCATTAATATTAACATTAACAATCTTTTTTTTGTAGATATAATGGATATTATTCAAAAAATACAAAAGACATTCCCTGACATATGTGCTGCTTGGTTTGGACCAAAAGTATACTATTTAGTTGCAAAACCAGAGCATATCGAAAAAATTTTAACCAGTCCAAAAGCTTTAAATAAAGATCATCTTTATAAATTCCTATCTAATGCTGTCGGAGATGGATTGTTAACTGCCAAAGGTAAATATCAATGTAGTCTCAAATTCGGAATTTATTATTAATTTTTAGCAACAACATGGAAGCGTCATAGAAAAGCCATCATACCAGCGTTTAATCAAAAAATTTTAGAATATTTTCAAGAGATTTTCGCCAAAAACGCAGAAGATTTGGGAGATCTTCTTCAAAAGGAAGTTGGAAATAAAAATTTAGATTTATTTGAATATGTATCGAATTGTGCCCTTCAAATTATTTGTAGTAAGTATTAAATTATCCATTACTAACTAAACTTCACAAAGAGAGCTCAAAGCAACGTTGCGCTGTTTAGATTTTATAGACAGTAGGTAACTTAAATTTATATTTTAGAAACAGCAATGGGAGTAGATATAAATTGTCAAAAATCAGATTTTGGTAAGAATTTAGATAGGTAAGAAAACATTTAATTAAAATTTTATTTATTTCTGCTATAAAAGAAAAGAGTAGAATAAGCTGAGTATTCCATTGAGGAGAGCATCAGAAAAGTTTTTGAACTAAATTAATTTTCGACAGATGAAAATTGCTTTTAAAAAATGCATCTCGAAGAGCGAAAAATTGAAAATTTTGAAAATCGAAAAATATCTATGGAAATGAGTTAAAGTTTTCTACTCTAGGGTGTTTGAGGTCTCTGAACACGAATTTTATGAGAACGATAGTCTTCAAGATATCTGGTTCCTTATGTGGACTTCGTCCAGGATTTTATGTGAAACCCATTCAAAATTTGTCCATAATAATTACTCGCGAGATTTTTTAAATCGTTGAACGCGAATTTCATGACTGCGAAGATCTTCAAGGTACCTGGTGCGCAGTGTGGACCTCGTCAACTGAATTTTATGTGAAATTCATTTAAAATCAGTCAATAATTATCACCCGCAGGGTTTTTGTGGTCGCCGAACGCGAATTTCATGACTTTTATGGTCTTGGAGGTATCTGGTGCCTAGGTGGACCTCGTCGCCTGTATTTTATGTGAAATCCATTCAAAATTAGTCGATAATAATTAGTCGCGGGATTTTTGGAGTCATTGAACGTGAATTTCATGACTGCGAAGGTTTTCAAGGTACCTTGTGCCCAATGTGGATCTCGTCAACTGGATTTAATGTGAAATTCATACAAAATCAGACAATAATTATTACTCGCAGGGTATTTGTGGTCGCCGCACGCGACTTTCATGACTGCTATGGTCTTTGAGGTACCTGGTGCCTAGGTGGACGTCGTCGCCTGGATTTTATGTGAGAATTTTGCTAAATAAAGTTGATATGACCTCCAACCCAACCAAAAATCATAGAAATATTTTTACTTGCAGAATGATGGATATTACAATAATGAGGATTTTTAATATTTGGTACCATTTGGACTTAACTTGGTCTTTACTTCCTATAAGTAAAGAATATTCTCAGGGTATAAAGAAATTTAAAGGATTTACAAGAGAAGTACATAAATAGTACCTCAATATCAATAAAATATTTAGGAATAAAAATTTTAGGTTGTGAAACTAAAACTGAAGGAATATGAAAAGATAGCTACTCGAAAGGACTCAGATGCTCAAATAGAGGAAGGTATGTTTCATTTAAATAAATATCATATAAGAGACCAAGTTGCATTTCCTAGTTTTTGAAGTTATATTTCTCTTGACGAGTTAGGGAAAAATTATCAGGTTAAATTTTTTAGATGCGCGCGCATACTGTCACGAAAAACCAAACGAAAAACCGACAGCATGAAATTAGTCAACATTTTTTTTCATAAACTTTACAAATAAATACAAAAACATGAACAATTAAAAACATAATTAAAAAAAAACTGCCTAATTAGACAAAGAACAAAAAAATTTCATTAAAATTCACAGATTTCGATGTCGCTGGGTATAGTAATCAATATGAAGAGTTTACTTGGTGCTTAAATGTGTTTTTGGATTTGCAAAATCTGTATTTGAGTATCATTTACCCAGAAAAGTTACCTAGAAGTCATCATAAGTTAGCGTGGAATATTCATAGATTTTTTTAATTCATACATAAAAAAATTGCTCCCTAAATGCTCTTTCAGAATTCGCAATTGCTCCAGTAATTGGTAATTTTTTTAATTAATAAATTGCTCCCTAAATGCTCCCTTAGAATCCTTAATTGCTCCAGTAATTAATACTTTTTTTAATTAATTATCTGCAATTAAAATTACGGAATTTATTTTTTCTATGTTACAACAAATTAAAGTTTTTTTTATTTTTTTCATTAATAAATTGCTCCCTAAATGCTCCCTTAGAATCCTCAATTGCTACAGTAATTCTTCTTTTTGTAAATTAATTATCTGCAATTAAAATTGGCTGCAAAATTTATTTTTTCTATATCTCAACAAATTACAGTTTTTTTTTGGAACAAAGTTCCTTACGGCAGGCTTGGATAAGATAGGGATTTTGCTGCGTGACCGAACTGAAAAAAATGTAATTGTAAAAAACCGTAACAATAAAACCGTAACGCTTGTAACAGTGCCACTATATCTAGTAGGCAGGTTACCGCTAGCCTCCACACAACGCTAGCCTCTACTCAGTGTTCAGTATACGATAGATAATGTTGACAGTTATCATATAATTTTTAACTGTCACCGAAACTTTCTTAAAAGGGTTTACAAAAAATATAATAGTTATAATGAATCAAGCAAAAGATGATCTTCTCATTACAAAATCTCCTAACGAAGGGTAAGTTTAATAATATAATATAAACATTGTAAACAATATAGAAATATCCAACGATGTCAACTTTGATGTCCTATAAATTAATGAAAATCATTAGTTTTTAAATGTAAAATGTGTAAATTATGTTGTAATATTTTATTTAATTGGATTATCTACACCTGTTACTAATGTTAATCTCAAAATTTATAATAAATTATTATTATTAATATGATCAAAATTTATGCACTAAATACATAAAAATAATTTGACTAGCATATGATAAATCTTCACGATTGGATATCGTTGGAGGATCGAATACGCGGGATGGTAATTTTTTTTTTAGTTTTTTTCCAGTGTTAAACAAAAAACAATAAATATTATTTTAAATTTAAATAAAATTAATTCAATTATTCAATTATCTTATTCCGATCATTATCATTATAAAAATTATATCTTTAGAGAATTTATTGATATATAAGCTGCCCAAACGAAAAGTACAAATTATAAAAATATATACAACCAAAAGAAATGTAATTATTAATCTATAACGTAGTATAATCCAAGGCTTGGAGGAGATAGGGATTTTGCTGCGCGAACGAACTGAAAAAAATGTAATAGTAAAACCGTAACAAAAAGTCTATGGAATAAAATGAGACGTGCGCAGGCGCTACAGTCGTATACACAAGCGAGTAGTGTCGATTCTACATTAGCCGAAGGAACTTAGTTCCTACCTGGTGTCCCACGACACCATTATAATTGTATTTTTTTTTTCATCAACAAATTGCTCCCTAAATGCTTTCTCAGAATCCGCAATTACTCCAGTAATTAGTCATTTTTTTAATTAATTATTTGCAATTAAAATTACGGAATTTACAGTAGGTAGCAGTTTACAAATGTAAAATGTAATTTTGATTAATTCCGTATAATTAAAGAATATTTTGGAATAAAAATCAACGAATATTAACCGATCTAATTGGGAGGAATTTAAATAAATTAAAAAAAAAAATTGTTAAAATATAGGAAAAAAGAAATTCCGTAATTTTAATTTTAAATAATTAATTAAAAGATTAACTATTTACTGGAGCAATTGCGGATGCTGAGAGAGCATTTAGGGAGCAATTTATTGATGTTTTTTTTTAACTGTAATTTGTTGAGATATACAAAAAATAAATTCCATAATTTTAATTGCAAATAATTAATTAAAAATTAACTAATTACTGGAGCAATTGCGGTTTCTGAAAGAGCATTTAGGGAGCAATTTATTGATAAAAAAAAATTATTAAAAAATCTGTAATTTGTTGAGATACGGAAAAAATAAATTCCGTAATTTTAATTGTAAATAATAAATTAAAAAATGAACTAATTACTGGAGCAATTGCGGATTCTGAGGGAGCATTTAGAGAGCAATTTAGTGATGTTCGAGTTACAAAAAGAATTCATATTTCACGCCAACTTATAAATTGCGATGGTGACGTCACAAAAATGAGAAACGGAAAAGGAATGGTGGGGAGAGTCACTCGTTGTTCACAGTTCACACCACGTATATCAATAGATTTCATCGGGAGCAATTTATTAATAAAACAAAAATTTCAAAACAATTGTACCTAATTTGTTGAGATATAGAAAAAATAAATAATTTTAATTGCAAATAATTAATTACAAAAATAATTAATTACTGGAGCAATTGCGGATTCTAATGGAGCATTTAGGGAGCAATTTTTTGATGTATGAATTAAAAAAATCTATTACTATTTCACGCTAACTTAATTTCGGTCTAGAAGTCAAGTAAAAATCGTTTTAATGTCAATTCTTGTCTCATTTCTAAATAATAAACTGAGATATTTATATTAATCAAAATTTCAGGATCATATAAATTAAGAAATGGTAAAATAGCATTTTTGGATCTGATTATAGAAAATACAAATTTCACAGAACAAGAACTTCAAGAGGAAGTGGACATTTTTCTGATCGCGGTAAATTTTTACGGTATCCTCGTATTTCCATTCATAGTCAGAATAAGTATATACGAAATAAGGAAACCAGTATTTTTTATATTTATCTCCCTTAAAAAATTGAGTACCTACATTTAAATATTAAGTATTATATATATTACTCAAGGATACATTTCATACGGTAGTTTTACAAAAGTGTGAGTGGTCCTTAAGGAAATCGGTTGCTAGTTTTAGTATTAGATAGGTTTTTGTTTGTATTGTAACATAATAGACATTATCATTAGGAGATTGTTATCCATACATATAATAAAACTGTAGAAATGTATATGTTCTTGCGCGCATCACATGAAAACTACTGATCCTATTCGAATGCGGTTTTCAAAGACGTATTTGTCTTCTTTTAACTTAACATCTGGTGTATAAAACTTTCTCTTCCATTCCTTAAATGGGGTGGAGTAAGAAATTTTTATACAACAATCTCACGCCACGCAAACGACGTTGCGAGTACAACTAGTTAATATATAAATTTAGATATTGAAGAAAAAGTTATTGGACCAGAAGTAGTTAACAAATAGAGGAGCAGAGAATAGATATCAAACAACTGAAAGAAGACAGGAATTGTATTGTAACGGAATAACCGAATAAGGAAAGGACCTTTACCTGAAAGACTGTTTTTAGGTTATTCTAGAATATTCTTACTCTTTCTATATTCTTTCTTTCTTACTTGAAAGACTGTTATTAGGTTATTCCGTTACAGTATTTTTGTTAGAATATTTTTTTGTAATAGTGATCGATTTTCTTAAGCGCAGAATCCACAACCCGAAGATTTTTATTTATTGGAAGGAGTTCCAAGTGAGGAATTCCATATCACAATGTTTTTTTGTTTATATAGGGCTCAGATACATCTGCCACTACAGTATGTTGTCTATATTTGATAATGGGAATGTTTCCAGATATACAGGTAAGCATAGAACATTTAATTATAGAGGCTAACAAAATTTGTATCCAGAAACAAGATTGTTTTTTTTTTGTTGCTCAGAATTTAAATCTGGTCATAGAATTGCTCTTTCACGTCAGAATTTCAAGATATTTTAACCAAAAATACAAAAGCTCTAGATTTATAAGCCCGTTTTCCAGTGCAAGAGAGTAAATAGATCGAACCAGTGTTTGCTTTTCTTTCTAACGGACAGAGTATATTGACCACGTGACCTCCTTGATACACTTCAATTGGGGGCAGAATTTAGATGTAAGAATATTAGAAAGAAACGCAAACAGAGATCTTTTTTTTTGGCTTCAATTAAGCGCAAACTTTAAATTTAAGAATATTAGAAAAAGAAACAAACAGCACTTCGATCTTTTTTTCTCTCTGATATTGGTAGAACAGACTTGAATCGGTACGCGCAGTCTAGATATTATCAGTCTTTATTAACATCAGAGTTGCGATAGAGCATTTCTGGATAAGGTTTGACCTCAGCACATCGAAAACTTTTGAAAAAGTAGTCTGGTTTCTGGTTAAACGGTCGATTTTTTTATCTACTTTTTGTAAATCCAACCCAATTTATTTTGTCCTTTTAGCAAAAAGTTTTAGATGAAATTTTAGATATTGTGGGCCCAGACAGACGTGTATTACCAAGTGACTTACCCAAAATGAAATATATAGACAGAGTTATTAAAGAAACTTTAAGATTATTTCCAATAGCTGCATTTTTCCTAAGGGAAATTGAAGAAGACATCGATGGGGGTAAATCAATTTACTTTATCTGCAGTAAAACTTCATATTCACTAATTGATTACTTTGTTAGGTGATATGGTATTTCCAGCAGGCTCATCAGCATTTTTTGGCTGTGTCCATATACATAGAAATCCAAAGTATTGGCCCGATCCAATGAAATTTGATCCAGATCGATTTTTACCAGAAAACGTTGCTAAAAGACATCCATGTACATATATACCCTTTTCATATGGACCAAGAAATTGTATAGGTAAATGATCGTAAAATATTTTACTTATTAGTTTATTTAAAGGGTTTAATATGATATAGGTGCACGTTATGGTTTGCTAAATATTAAAACAATACTCGCTACGACTTTAAGGAAATTTAAAGCATTTACTCATTATAAAAGATTAGAAGATGTTGCACTTGATACTCATATTGTTTTACGATTAAAAGATGGACCAAAAGTTTGGTTAGAAGCACGGTAGGAACAAAGTAAAAATGTATATTATGAATAATAATAATAATAATAAAATTTACACCACATTGTTTTATTTTAACCCTCGTTACAACCAATAGTTATTATATACTAAAGTAGATTAAATGGCACTGATTTGTTAAAACACACTTTTTGTTTTCTGGTCCTAAGATAGTCATCAAGCCAGTTATAGGTATACTTTGCCACCAATCCATGGTTTCAAATGTCCTTTTTAAATATAAAAAGGCACCAACTGTGTACTTTTTTTATAAAACAAATCTCTTGAGGGTGATCCTCGACAACTTGAAGTTGTAAGAACATCTGGGGATGTACTCCCGAAAGCTCGACGTATTAGCAAAGAGTTCTTCTTATCTTTGGCCATCCTGACTACATCCCCAGATCTTCTTACAACTTTTGTTTTCTGATATCAACATAGTCATTAAGCCAGTTATATACTTTGCCACCAATCCATGACTTCAAATGGCCTTTTTAAAGATCAAAAGACACCAACTGTATACTTTTTTTTATAAAGCAAATCTTTTGAGGATAATCTTCGACAACTTAAAGGTGTAAGAAGATCTGGGGATGTAGTCCCGAAAGCTCGACGTATTAGCAAAGATTTTCTTTTATGTTTGGCCACCCTGACTACATCCCCAGATCTTCTTACAACCTTTTGTTTTCTGTTACTAAGATAGTCATTAAGCCAGTTACATACATTACCACCAATCCATCACTTCAAATGCCCTTTTTAAATATCAGCAGACACCAACTGTGTACTTTTTGAAGTAAAACTTCTTTAGCGACACTAGGAGTAAAAAAGTTATTCTAACGGACGTGACGTCATTCTAATAACAGAAACCGGAAACAAAACCTAATACTGACACGATTTTGCATGGGCGCCGGCAGCAGGCTGCAAGAGGGTGCGCTTGCACCCCCCTGCTATGAAAGAAAATACCTGAATTTACCAGAAAATTATATATTTTTTTAATTTTTTTATTAAATTATTGTTTGAATAAAAACTAAAGGCGTCGCAGTTGCTGTCCAAATCATTCTACATTCTATATATATATTAGATCATAATAGTGTGTAGATGCAGATGCACCCCCTGAAAATAATCCTGGCGGCGCTCATGCGATTTTGCCTCCTATATTAAATAAAATTAAATCTGTAATTGTATGAATTGACAGCTGATCATCTTGTCAATCGAAATACATTGCTTTAGGTATATAAATAGTTTTTTGTGTATAAAGTGTTTGTATTAAATATGAATAAACAATGTGGATTTATTAATGAAGAAAGTGATGAAAAAATATTGATTGAAAATGAGTGAATAGGTAGGTACTCTATATGCATAAATTTTATTTTTGGTGTGTAATTACACCATTTATACCTAATTATTTATACCTATTATTTATACCTAGCTATTTTCGTTTTATAGACTTAAAGAGCTAAAAAGAACAAGAAATTGTGAACGTCAAAGGGGATATTATAAGCGCCAGAAAGATTTGAAGAAAAATGACAAAAATGAAAAAATGACGAGACCGCCACATTCATTATGATTTGATTAAGTAAGTTTATATACATACATACATATTATGATAGTAAATAATTGTTTATACGGAATCTTTACGTTGAGTAAAGAAGCATGTTGCACGTTTTTGTTCATAAAATAATAATATTCAAAATATTTTAACACTTTCTTATACTTATTTTAGGTTTGGTTAGGTAGCCATAAAGGCCATAAAACCACTAGTCAAGATGGCTGATCTTTTACCACCAATAACAGATCCTTCGTAGACGTGAAGGAAACAAACTTAACTCAGGATTTTAAATTTTATGGAATATGCTATAAAATGCTACAAAATGAAATGGTTATCTAACTATCGAAGGCTTTTGTGTTGTGATGTATTACAATAAGGTAGATACAGCTACAAAATCACACATTCTAAACGTAATGTGTGTATATTTTTAATATTGTTTACCTATTATTGAAGCAAAACTTCTTTAGGCACGACTAGGGGTAGATTCTAACGGAAGATTCTGATGGAAGTAACTGTATAATTTCAGCTATGGGAGGAGTTTAAATTTCCGAAATTTATTTATGAAATTTTCAAACGGTTTCAAATACATTAATGGTATTTATAGACTAAAATCTATGTTTCACATTTTAGTTATCATAAACCTATTATTTCATATATAAAAAAAATAATGATAACTTTCAAATTCCTATTTCTAATGCATAATATAAATATAACATCTCATTTTTTTTGTAAAGTATATAGGCAATAAATATGATTGAATTGTAATTAAATATTTATTTTCCGATACGTACGTCAACAAGTTTTACTTCAATCGCGCGTAAAGGTTACACGCACACTCTTTTTTATTATAAATTAATTTTATGTTAAATCTTGATTTAATTTATTGTTATAATTTTTTTATAAAACAAATCTCTTGAGGATAATCTTCGACAACTTAAAGTTGTAAGAAGATCTGGGGATGAAGTCCCGAAAGCTCGACATATAACAAAGAGTTTCTCTTATCTTTGGCCATCCTGACTCCATGCCCAGATCTTCTTACAACTTTTGTTTTCTGTTACTGAGGTAGTCATTAAGCCAGTTATATACTTCGCCACCAATCCATGACTTTAAATTCCCTTTTTAAATATCAGAGGACAACTGTGTACTTTTTTGAAGTTATACTTCTATTCGTACACTCGGCGGAAAAGATTTGTGTAGAGTTAAATGGGAAAAATCATTACATATGTAATGGTGTGAGTAAGAGAGAGACAGAAACACATATAATGTATATTGGTCAGTAAAAACAAAGATGAAATATTTACCACATGTTTAGTCATAACTATAAGTCCTTTTGAATACCGTTTAAACATTCAGTACATTGAAAAGAGATAGATATACAAAAAACAGTCTGAGCTAATGTTATGAATATACCTAATAGTGACGTATCACATTGTGTTTGACAGATTATTTTATAATTCTGTCACGTAAGTAAACATATAAAGTTTAGTATTTTATATTAATAATAATATTCAGTAATGAAGTTCATAGTACCGTCACATCGTTGCATTATATCCTGCACTATGCTTTTGAGGTTGTTGGCTACATAAACAGAGTTTTTAAGAATAGTCGAAAAGTGCATTCCGAGCAGACAATAGATAGAAAAATTACATCTCGGTAAGTAATCCAAATGGGTTTAATTTTTATGTGCCCGGTGTTTTTGGGGTCGCTGAACACGAATATCAGGATGTCGAAAGTCTCCGCGGCACTTGGTGCCTAGGTTATTAACCTCTTCTCCTGGGGTTTATGTAAATTCTGTACAAAATCAGTGCACACTTGGGAACCCGGTGGTTTTTTGGGTCGCTCAATACCAATATGATAATGGCGATGGTGTCCGAAACACCTGGTGCTTAAGACGGACCTCGTCTACAGGAATTTTTTGCAAATTCGATACAAAATGAGTGTGCACTCGGTACTAGGAGGTTTTTGAGGTCGCTGAACACGAATATCATATAATGATTTTGCTAAATCATTCGTACACAAATTTATGAATCCGGGTGCGTGCATAGAAGTATAACTTCTGCCGGCAATCCCACTGACTGCGACACCCGTTTTTTTTATAAAACAAATCTCTTGAGGATAATCTTCGACAACTTAAAGTTGTAAGAACATCTGGGGATGTAGTCCCGAAAGCTCCGCGTATTAGCAAAGAGTTTCTATTATCTTTGGCCATCCTGACTACATCCCCAGATCTTCTTGCAACTTCAAGATGTCGAGGATCATCCTCACGAGATTTGTTATATCTTGGATAGTCATTAATTCCTTTTGGTTGTTTTGATAAAAATCATTTTTTAATTTACTTATAGTCAATTGAAAAGCTGATTCTCATGAGTATTTTTTTCTGAATCCTGTTTGATTATTGACTATTTGAACATTGAATATATTTCAAAAAACTAGATAAAATCGTTAAAATGTGAAAAAACGGATAATGAGTAAAATAGATCAGTGTTGGTCAGTTCGCTGGGTCAGCTAGTACAAAAGCTATATTATTTTACTTCGGTCTCAATTGCTTGATAGATTGCTCTTATTGTGGATTTCCCCCTTTTAAAGCCATTCTGCTTGTCAGTTATTATTGAGTGTTTCTCAAAAAATGACACAAGTCTTTCATACATAATCCTTTCAAAAAAACCTTACTTACATTTGATAATAGTGAGACAGGGCGATAGTTTCCTTCTTCATCCTTCTTGTTCTTGTTATGAATAGCCTTTATATAAGCCGTTTTAAGCAAAGTTGAAAAACTTCGATGGTAAATTATAAATTTAAAATATAGGAGAGAAGACCCGACACTTCTTCAGCCACTACCTTTAAGACAGATACCGGTATCTTATCTTTACCTACTGACTTTTTATTTTTAAGATTTTTAATTACCTTTATGATTTCTGACTCAGGGAATGGCTCCAAGAAAACTGAGTGCCCAACTCTAACCCCTGTAAAATTCCTGTTACTATCAGCGTCAAAAGTAGGACAAGTATTTATAAAGTAATCATTGCTGCTATCTAATATTTCAGTCTTGCCATTATGTTTGGCCTAGTGATATTTTTAACCAGTTTAAGTTGGCTTGGTTTTATTTTCAGATTTCTTAAGATATTTCTGATTTGAAAAATGTTTAGCTTTGTTAATATTCTTTTTCAATATTCTACAATATCCATTAAGGTGCCCTTTAATTTTTTTATGATACAAAATTCTTTTATTTCTGCACATCTTGCCTTTTGCTCGCCTCGCATCCTATCCATCGGTTGTTGCAATCTCGTTTCCGACAAACCCTTTACATCCTAATACCTACATCAAAGTTACCTTGTTGTGTTTAGCCAGTTGTTTTAGAGACTGTTTGCAGGTCCACGCTGTTTTGAACTCCAACGTGGCAGATTGTATAGCCTTCAAAGCTGCATTTAAAGCACAGAAGACTATTGCTAAAAGCTCCTCTTGCTATGACTATTGAAAGCCTGTAACCTCTATAACTACTCCTTTTAGTGTTTTAAACCAATCAGTATAGAGAATAAGAGATTTATTGGTAAGTTGAGCGATTTCGTTTTGTGGTAACTCACACTCGTTAATATTAAGATTTAGTGCGAACTGTAAATCTCGTTTTGGAGACAAAATGTCTTTAGACATGGAATTAGGTTGTTTCGACCTTTAATTCCAAGATGTCCTGTAAGATCGCCGGATTACAAAGTCCTTTTAACCTATAGGCATTTTCTAGAGCAATCCTCCCTACATCTAAATGCAAGAGTGGAAGGTCTGGAATTACCTCCAAGAGTGCACTCTAGAACAAGATCTCATTGCACCAATGATCCCTATATAAGCGAACCTTTGCACCTTTTGTTGCGTTGGTTTGTTCTACTAAACCTGCGCAGCAAAGGTGATTATGGGTCTGACAACCCTTAGATATGACCAACAGATCATTTTGGCTTAAAGACCCATGTTTTTTCCAAAAAAGTCCATGGTAGGTCCACAGTCCTTGTAGTTTTAGAGATTTTATATGTGAGGTGTGTCGAGTTTTTTGTCGAGGATGACACTGACGTATTTTACCTCTTCCAAAAATTAGATTTACCAATACCATTTTTGTTTTTCTTTCAGTTTGTACTGTTACGAGCCGGTCCGGAACTGTCGCCCAGACAGTGGTGTGAGTAGTCGTGTTCTTAGAATCTGTAGAACGTTTTGTTTTTCGTTGTAACTTTGGAGATACTTCTAGAAGTAATAATAATAATAATAATAATAACAAGCTTTATTCAATATTTGTTAAACAAAATCATTTTAAATAATTACAAAAGCAAAAATAAGCATGGCCCTTCTGGACCGTCCGCTTGGATCGGCACATTTATAAACTACCAACAAAAAATGAATTTAAGCCCAAGTTAAAAATAAAAAAAAAGAGAAAAAATAAACATTCAAAAAACTCTAAATTATTTTTAAATTTTAATTATTGTAATTGAATTCCTGTACAAGGCTCCACCTGAGTTTCCATGCCTCCGAGGCATACCCCCCCAGCCTAACCCAATCCTTGCCATTCAGCCAGACTCTGACCTCGCCGATTGAGAGGACATCGTCCCCTAGCCATCGTTTTCTCAACTCCCCCAGGACCGGACAGACCTCCACAAAATGAATTACATCCTCGACCTGTCTAAGGTTACAGAGGGAGCACATCAGCACCCGTCCCTCAATCCACGGCTTTTTATTTAAGTCGATACCTTCGCCTCGCAATTTGATGGCCCACCTCTGATCCCTCAGACTAACGCCCTCCTTCAGGTAGGTGTACTGTCCCATATTGAAATTAAGTTGTTTGTACAACAGATGATACCTGGCCGACTCTGCCTCTCTCCTCCAAATTTCCATCTCTTTACTAAGCACCCTATCCTGCAACTCTTCAATTCTGCCCGCCCATTCCCTTAGCCCAGTCCACCCGGGTGGTAAAAGAACTCCTAAATCTTCTGCTAATTGTTTCACTCCTTTATACCACGATATATTCTTTCCGACCACCTGCCTAGCCAATATGTTAGGATACCTATTTTCTGACATGGCTACCACTTTTTTAATATATTATAGCAGATGAAGCTTCAATGTGTAGGAAAATATTGAATTTAGTCCGGTTTCCAGGGCAATAACATAGTTGGGAGTATTGTACGGTAGACCAAAGACCTTTTTAACAAAAGTACGCAAAACTTTTTCTAGTACATCATACTTTTTATAGCCCCAGATTTGGCCAGCGTAACACAAAATTGATCTGCACACTGCATTAAATACCGCTGTTTTTGCTTCAAAACTAACCCCTTCCTTTTTCATAATAACTTCCAACCCTACATGCAAGGCGGACATAGCCGCTGTTGCCCTTTCCTTAAAATGTGCTGCATATGATAAAGCTGGAGTGAGCTGTACCCCTAAGTATGTATAGGACTTGACTACCTCTATAGGCTGCCTTCCATAGTACCATCTATCTACATTCGTCAGACCACCACCCTTCCTGAACACAATCACTTTTGATTTTGACAAATTGACTGTTAAATTCCAGGTACTACAAAATATTTGTAAATTATTTAACATTTTCTGAAGATCTCTTCCAGTATCGGCCATCAGAATTAGGTCATCTGCGTAGGCTAAGCATCTGATATTAGTCCTGTCAATCCAACACACATGTCCTATTTTATTCCAAAGGTCGTTTAAAAATAAAGAAAAAAGAAGAGGGCTTAAAATACATTCCTGCCTGACTCCCATCTCCGCTCCGAACGCCTCGCTAATTCCCTTACCACACCAGACGCTGGACTCTCTGCTCTTAGCCAACCCAAGCACTGTAGTCAAGAATGCACTAGAGATTCCCATACAGCTCAACTTGTACAGAAGGGCATCAGGTACGACTGTATCAAATGCAGACGAAAAGTCAATGAAAACAGTGTAAAGCTTACCTTTGCTACGCGCCAATTTAATGTCAACCAAACTTGTCAGGACAAACAAATTGTCAACAGTTGAGTATCCCTGTCTATAACCAGCTTGGAATTCCCCTAGAATATTTTCTTCCTCTACCCACGCACTTAAACGACCTAGTAAAAGACCTGTATATAATTTTGAAATCGCATCCATGAATGATATCCCTCTATAATTGGTTACTAAGTTTGCATCCCCTTTCTTGTAGAGAGGGTAAACAATTGACTCTCTGAATGATTTGTGAACAATACCAGTCCTGTATATTTAATTAAAAATCAACAAACACTTGCCTAGTAATTCATCCGGAGCATCTAGAAGTATTTAATTTCATATATAAGGGACCGGAGAGGAGAATTGTAATTGTAATAGCTGGCGATATATTGTGAAATAAGTGCGAGATATTTTAAAGACGTTATCCAGTAGTTGTGATTATATCAAAGCTGTGTAGATTATTTTAAGAAATTGTTATTTAATTGTGTTTATCAAAAAAATTGTTAAGTTTGTCTGCTGTTTAACACTTATCCTGAATCCACGAAGAGAAAAATATACCAAAATGCTTATTGCTTCTGTTGTTTAAAAAAATTGAAAAAATGGCTTAAATTAAAATAATGTAAAAAAAAAGATTTTAAAATTTAGAAAAAAATCTGTATTTAAAATATTGGAAAAAATAAATATTATTGTAAAATAAAATAACATAATTTTATATAACGCAATTAAAGACAAACAAAGTAATTTTACCAATTTTTTTTTAAATTTAATTAACAACAAAACAAGGAACAGACATAGTAATCTATTGGATATGTATTTAATTTTAACTAATCAACAAAATTAATCATTTATTTTTAACTTTATAAAAACATTCAAGTTATTATTCAAGTTAGTATTCGACCTCTTGTAAATATCGTAAGAATGGATAGTTTGATAAAAAGTTACAAATTGGAATTTACGAATTGTAAGTTTTTATATAAAATATTTTATTTTTATTCAAAAAAACTATAAATATTATTAAAAATATCTTTCATTACTAACTAACTTTGAAAGTTGGTGTTTTTACAACATATTGGTTGTAAATATAACTTATAATAACCCAGTTATATTAGGTAAAATAAGGGATCAACCTCGGAATGAAAGATAATAAGCTGAAAATTGGTAAAAACCTTTGTTTTGTCGTCCTAAATATTGTGTCAAAAGTCACAATTGCTATCGTGCCGGCGTCTTAAGATATTGAAGGTCTATTATGAAAGTTGAAGAGTATAAAATTCTCTACAACTTTTGTCTAAACTTTTTTTTCATACGATCAACCGTTTTTAAGGTAGAGCGCGAAGAGTGCGCAGCGTACAGTCATATATATGGGCTAATGTAAGGTCAAGCGTGAGTTACGGTTATCAGTGCGTTGTATAAAGTCAATTATTTACAAAAAATTGTAATTATTAAGCAATACCCATTATTTCTGTACTTATTATTAATTATTTATATTCAATTATTCAACTATACTGTATTATTAATTCTGGATTATATATTTTACTTATATTTTAAGTTAAAACGAGATTATATAATATATGTTTCCTTTAAAACATATATAATCTCTTGTTGGCATTATATATGGCTCCAAAATCTGAAGACAACCTTGATCATTGTGCTACACGCAATTCATAAAATTAACTAAACTAAATAAACCTGTACAATTGTCAACACTTCCCGCAACAAGTGTAACAGCTCATCAACATATAAATCGTATCTACCACCAGATTTAAACGTGGCTAGGAAAGAACTTAGAACCTCAAGAATGGGGCTGGAAGCTTGAAAATGAAATCCTCGAGCCCATAAGAACGCTATTACCTTCAGCACCAGCCGAACTACTAAACACATTTTTTTGCAATTGCAAAAATGGTTGTGGATCCCGCTGTGGATGCAGAAAATCAGGGCTACTATGTTCTTTAGCTTGTGGCCAGTGCAATGGACAAGCTTGCCTCAACAATCCACTATATCCAAATAACATCGATGAAGAAAGCACATACGATCCTGAAAATTCTGGAAGGTTTGGAGATGAATATGACCGATAATGAGGATGATGACAGTGAATTGAACATTTTTGAGCGACAACAAGAAGAAGACGACGAAGAAGAAGATGACTAACATCCCTTCGCAATTTTATTTAAACTCACACTTTAATAAAGATATGTATAAAGTATATTTCCTTACTGTCTTTTTATTTTAAAATATAATTAAAATAGATAATCCAGAATTAATAATACACTATAGTTGGATAATTAAATATGAATAATTAATAATAAGTACAGAAATAATGGGTATTGCTTAATAATTATAATTTATTAGTAAATAATTGACTTTATACAACGCACTGATAACCGTAACTCACGCTTGATTAGCCCATATATGACTATACGCTGCGCACTCTTAGCGCTCTACCTTAAAAACGGTTGATCGTATAAAAAAAAAGTTTAGACAAAAGTTGTAGAAAATTTTATACTCTTCAACTTTTATAATAGATGAAAATATCATTTAAGCAATAGAAACCGAGATATTCGCGTTTTTTGTGACCTTTGACCTTCAATATCTTAAGACGCCGGCACGATAGCAATTGTGACTTTTGACACAATATTAAGGACAACAAAACAAAGGTTATTACCAATTTTCAGCTTATTATCTTTCATTCCGAGGTGAAACTCTTATATGACTGGGCTATAAAGACTTTTAATGTAAAAGAAGTAAAGGTTGAATTACAAACTTTTTTAATAAAAATAATTGTTAATTGAAAAAACTAGGCTTAAATTGTAAAAATATAAATTTATTTGAAGTTTAACCTTAAATATGAATAAAAACAAATGTTTTTGCATAAAATTAGTAAAAAAACAAGGACAGGCAAGTTTATAAATATTTTTTTATAATTCACGTTCACAAAGTTTCTATTTCGACACTAAAAACAGTATCGAAATAGATTCATTGTAACACTGTTTTTGGTAACTTTTTGTTTTACACAATTGGTTGCACTGCACTGATTTTCAACGAAAGAGTTCAGGTAGTAAATCAAGAAGTATGTTGTAGTAAATTATTAACTACATTATCAGCGTTATTGCTAAATTCAGAATATTTTATACAAATTTGACAAACATTCTAATTTAAAATCATTAAAACTGACAAGTGTCAAAACTGTCAAGATTGCCAACATAAATAAATATTTCGAAAAACACTCATTTTACAATTTTTTATACTTTTAAAAGTTCATTATAAAAAATAGTATGTAACACTCGAGTTACAATGACGGTTTGTAGTACTCGTTCTTTGCGAAACTCACCGCTTCGCGGTTCGTTTCACAAACTGAACTCGTACTACGAAACCTCTGTCATTGTAACACTTGTATTACAATATACTATTTATAATTCACGTTCACAATTCGACACTAAAAACAGTATCGAAATAGATTCATTGTAACACTGTTTTTGGTAACTTTTTGTTTTGCACAATTGGTTGCACTGCACTGATTTTCAACGAAAGAGTTCAGGTAGTAAATCAAAAAGTATGTTGTAGTAAATTACATAGACATATGTAAATTATTAACTACATTATCAGCGTTATTGCTAAATTCGGAATATTTTATACAAATTTGACAAACATTCTAATTTAAAATCATTAAAACTGACAAGTGTCAAAACTGTCAAGATTGCCAACATAAATAAATATTTCGAAAAACTCTCATTTTTTTTTTATACTTTTAAAAGTTCATTATAAAAAATAGTATGTAACACTCGAGTTACAATGACGGTTTGTAGTACTCGTTCTTTGCGAAACTCACCGCTTCGCGGTTCGTTTCACAAACTGAACTCGTACTACGAAACCTCTGTCATTGTAACACTTGTATTACAATATATTATTGTATTATAATCCTTCCAATGTCGGTTTACCATGGTCGGCATTTTAATCTCAGTGAGGCCAATGACGTGGGAATGAAGAAAAAGGGCCAGTTAATCAAACGCATATTTTGAGAAAATTGATTGTTAAGTTTAATTAATTTTTGTTTTAAATTATACATCTTGATCATTCATTTCAAACGATCACCAAAACTCCATATTATTGTTATATTTTTTCTTTGTGGATTCGGGATAAGTAGTGATAAACAGCAGACAAACTTAACAATTTATTGATAAACACAATTAAATAACAATTTCTTATAATAATCTACACAGCTTTGATACAGTCACAACTACTGGATAACGTCTTTAAAATATCTCGCACTTATTCACAGTATATTGCCATCTATTATAACTACAATTATTCTTCCCTGTCCAAAGCGGTCCCTTATATATGAAATTAATTTCTTCTCGAAGCGTCTCTAAAATTAAATCTAGAACAGAACACTCTCGAATCTTCCGATCGATCGAAAAGCCACTAGAATATTCGAAGATTCTAAGAACTGGCGTCTGTCTCGCGCTACTTCCTGGGCGACAGGTCCGGACCGTGTCGTAACAGTATTATAATTAATTTTTTAGCAGCAAAAATATATGACTTATAACAGTAACTCTGTTATACTACTTTTGTTAAAATGAAAGATAATGCTAGGTCCCCTTGTTAATTTTTGGTAAACTTTTCATTTATTTATTTAATTTATTTTATTTTTATTGTTTATAAATAACACATTATCGACAGTAGGCTGTAATTATTCAAAGTTCAAAAACTGATAAACGTGTAATTAGTTTTACAAGATAACCGCAGCCCCGGATCTAGGGGGGGGCAAGCCGGGGCCCTTGCCCCGGGCGGCAATTTCAGAGGGCGGCAAATTCTTTGCAGACGAAAGCACAACTCATCATTTCAAGATATAGATACTTTCTTTTGGGTATTCCCAAATAGTGATATAAAAAAATAATAACAATAAAAAATTTTTAAATATTTATTAGAGGCAAGTTAAATCTATTGTAATATTCATTTCTGATAAAATTTACTGAAAGACCCTTTATCTAACTAATCTCAGTTCGTGCCATGTTTGGCTCACTCCCTAAATCTTGTAGGTGTACATTCTGCCTCATCATAAAGCTATAAACCTATTTGGACTAATTCAAAAAGTATACTGCTTTTTTGTTGGCTCCACTACTCGATGGGACATTATGAAAAAAATTGTTAAAACAAATTTGAAAGGAAGCAGTCAGACTAGATGGTCGGCGAAACATGTTGCTGTGAATGCCCTGTTAAATAATGTACCAGTAGTAGGGGAGGCCTTGGAAGAAATTACGCAAACTTCTCATGCACCAGAAGCTAAGTACGAGGCAGATAATCTTTTAACTGATATAAGGAATTTTAAATTTATTCTTAATTTAACTATTTGGGCGAATATTCTCCGCGAAATAAATCGAGTGAATATAGAAATTCAGAAAGAAGATATTATCCTTGCCCGTTCTGTCGCACTAATGGATGGTCTGCTAAAAACTTTGCAAAAAATGAGACAAAATCCAATGGAAAATTGGATAAATGAGGCTGAACAAGTGGCGAAAAAAACTGGTGTTGAGCCCATTTTGCAAAAAAAAAGAATCCCCAAACGTAAAAAAAATTTCGATGAGAACTGTGGAGATGAATTACAAACACTCAACCCAGTTCAACTGTTTTCTAAAGAAATAATGATTGTTTTTGATCGAATTATCTCAGAAATTAAAAGAAGGTTTGATTATGCTACCACGCTGAATTGTAATTTTGCATTTCTTAATGGTTCTAATATAATGAATATGTCAATTGAAGACCTGCAAAAGCATGGAGCAGATCTGGCTCGAAAATACGAGCGTGATTTAAACGCTGCTGAATTCTGCCAGGAACTCTACGTTTTTAAAGAGCAAGCTCCTCTTTTATTTGGTGAAATAGAGAAGACTAACGGTTTCTTTCTCTTGCAAGAGATTTATGCGCATGATTTGCAAGATGCTTTTCCCAGTATTTGTATTGCTCTACGAATTTACTCTACACTTCCAACTACATCCGCAAGCTGTGAGCGAAGTTTTAGCAAACTAAAACTTATTAAAAATTACTTGCGATCTACTATGGGACAGGAACGCTTGTCAGGTCTTGCAATCTTAGCTATAGAAAATCAAATTGCACACGAGATAAATTATGAAAAGGCTATTGATTTATTTGCTGAGCAAAAATCGCGAAGAGTAAGATTGTAAATTTAAAAGTCAGTACAAAAATAAAATTGATTTTAATTTTAATCATGCGTATTTTTATTTTAAGTCCTATTATATATCTATATACTAGCGGTCGCCAGCGAATTTGTTCGCGTTCTAAGGTTTTTCCCGCGCAAATTCCGATCCAGTGGGAATATTTAAAAATCCGGTCTTAGCGGATGTCTATATCCTATAAAGAACCTGCCTACCAAATTTCATGTTTGTAGCCTGGACAGTTTACGCTCGGCAATGATGAATCAGTCAGAACAAGTTATTTTAGGGGTACAGATTTTTAAGAAAAAGAAAGAAAACTGGTAGCACACATCTCATAGCTAAAATTATGAAGATAAAGTTCAAAGTTAATTTTTGCTTTTTTTATATTCACACTTCATGCGACAAAAAATGCCGCCAAAGAAATCTTTTGTTGACATATAGTGTGAATGCAAAAAAATCAAAAATAACTTTGAACCAATTTCTAATTAAATATAAACATAAACGGACAGGGGCGGCATTTATCGGCCTTTGCCCCGCCTAAAAAAATTCGTAGATCCGGGGCTGAGATAACCCAATATAACCTATTATTTTTTGTTATTAAAAATTTCCTAAATATATACGATAAATTCTAATTTATTTATTGTAACTTTTCTTAGTTCCAAATTTTTTTCATTGAAACGGGAAAAATCAATAATTTATTATTGCATGTATATTTTGTATTGCCGATATTGGTCGTCAAACAAAGGTGACGCTTATTAGTAATCTTTAAAATAGCAATATCTACTCTAGAGCGGAAAATGACAGACGATGATAAACGCCAAGTTTCTATTGAAAAATTGAATATGGAAAAGCCTACCTTACATATTGATCGTAGAAAATAGCTATTTCTCTATTAAGAACAGAAAGTGCTACTTTGACGCTTGATATAAAAAGTTGCCGCGCGACGCGTTAGTGCAGCTCGAAAATTTATTAAAAGCGACAAAGTGCCTTTGAAATACACACAAGGTTTTTTCTACGATCACAAGAATTTATTATGAGATTTGTATTTTGTGTTGCTTTTATTGTAGTCTAATTTTTATTTTAATATACCATAATAGGTACCTTTTCTTACTTATTTAATTTAAATTAAAATAAGCAATCGGAAAATTATCAATTTTCTGCTCTAGAGCGGAAAGTGGCAGATCATGACAAATGTCAACTTTCTATTGGAAAATTGAATGTGAAGAAGCCATCTTTTAATAGTGATAGTAGACAAACGCATTTACCTTTTAATTTGATTTCAGATTTCGGATCAAACAACGAATATCGAATACCTTTAACTACAATTTTAATATATAATTGTCTCATTTTCATTCTCATTTGGTATGTTAAATATTTGTGGAAAAGAAGGTACATGTATTACCATTCATGGAATATACCAGGACCTTTCGCTCTACCATTCATAGGTATTGGATATATGTTTTTATCCCCAAACTGCAGTAAGTATATGTTCATAGTTATATTATAGTTTTGTTTACAAAAAATGTTGGAAAATATAACAACGAATTTGTTATCACTACTGACCATGTTATTTCTAAACTGATGGTATTTACCATACACTTCTACAAAAAGAAGAACAAGAAATTATGTATTCCGTGGTCAATACTAAACAAAGTAATCTAACACTTGGGTATATACGTCTGACACACCTTTGTATTAACGAAGAAGGATATAGAATTTTTGCAGCCCTGACAGTAGACATACAGAGCAGGAATGCCGACAAAGACAGCTCTGTATAATCTAAAGAAATTTCTGTACTAAAAAGAGTAGTTACTTGCACCATTTTAGATATAGAACGGTCTTTTGACCATACCCTGCATAGAGCTATTGAGGAGGCCCTAAACAAAAAGGGAGTAAATAACGCTATATCCATTTGGATGTGCAAAATCCACTCTTTAGAACAGCTGACAAAAAAGTGGGAGACACAACCACAAGAATAACGCAACTTGTTGCTGCCCACAGGGAGAAGTTCTCTTCCCATTGATGTGGAGCGTGGTAGTAAACAAACATCTTTACAAGCTAACAACCAAAGATGTTCACTGTCAAGGATACTCTGATGACAGTTGCTAGAGCAAAATTTAAAGAAACTTTCTGGGATATAATTCGAAATGATAGAAGAATCACAAAAGAATAGTGTGGTGCAGTGGGGTTAAACATCAATCCCACAAAAACAAGGATTATACCATTCAGTCCGTTAAGAAAACTACCATTTCTGACAACAATTTAAACGTCTGGTATCAATTTAAAATCGAAACATTCAGTAAAATATTTAGGTATTACAATAGATAGCAAACTTCTATGAAACCAACTCATAGAAAACACATAGAAAGCAACATGGACATTCATGGTGTGCAAAAGACTAGTGGGCAAATCATGGGGCTGCATTGGATTTACACCATAATGGTGAGATACATCATCTCCGATGGAGCAGTTGTGTGGTCGATTAAAATGGATACACATATAGCAAACAATAACCTTACAAAAGTACAGCAATCAGCTTGCGAAAGCTAACAGGAGCAATTATAACCTACCTACAGCAGCAACGGTGGTGTTAAAGGACCTGACACCCCACTCCCTTTAGTGGCAAAAAATGTTGCAAGGCAAACTTTTCCTGGTTTATGTTAAGAGAGATTGAAAAGAAAGGAAAATAGATTGTCGAACCAGAGGAAAAAAATATAGTGAGAAAAACAAAATTCTCTCCACTGGTTGGCAGGTCATGTGGGCGTCGAAGGAAATGAGAAAAGAAGCATTTATATCCTTTATTGAACCAGAGTCTTTATGTGGATCAGGTGACAATGCGTTTAAAGAAGAGCGAATATAGAGAAGGATTAATCTTTTTCAAAAACCTAAAGGTGTAACGACAAGCCAAGAGTTAAGCTAAAATTATAATCGTGAAAAATGTAAAACTTCTATCAATCTACAAAAGATCATCCCTGTTTTCCAATTACAGCATTATAGAGCATTGTGCGGCATAATGCTCAAGTTGATTGTTCCAACTACAGCAGCGCTTCGCACAATCGAGCAATTTAAAAAGTACTGCTTTCGTCTGATGTGCGCAAGGGATACCAACTTAGTAGCAGAAAATATAAGAAATGTTTGAGCTTTAAGTTGGCGTTAATAAAACGTTAATTTACACTATCGCCTATTGTTAGTAATATTCTTTATTTTTGAACTGATCTATTAAAGTTTCTACGTATAATCTGTTGAAAAAATAAAAAAGTGAATTGAAACTGTGTTACAAAACTAAAAATAAGTAAGGATGAAGGTACGAACATGACAAATTTATTTTTCGCTATTTTATATACTAAGTGAAAATAAAATTTTATTGTATATCATTTTGTTTATTAAGATTGCTAAGTTTATTAATGTTTTTGTCTCACAACACTGAACCTTGCGCACTCTGTCGGTGCACTTGAAAACCAATTCGCGTTCCAATTAAGCGTTAGCACATTTCGGCATTGTGCGTCACTGAGTCGCATTATGCTCTGTAATTGGAAAACAGGGTAAGAAAACTAAAAGAATTTATGTTAGGTCATTGCAAACATAGAAGTCATTTGCTAAAAATAAAAATAAAATATGAGGAAACCGACAAATGTTAATATATACATCTGATCCAAGAAGAGGAACTTAACTTTGTTAGTATTGGCCAAATCCATGAATTTCTTAAGAACCAGGTCTGGAAAACGTGCTATAGAACGAGTAAAAATCATATCGAGCAAGGAGAACGCACAATAAACTATATAGGTCGTAATGTAATATCCCCTTCGCTTCATTTATTTATTCCTTACTAACCTTGATAAGCAAAGGTTTCAATATTGACCGTTTGCCAAAAGGAAATATGAGGAAAACGTCAGATGCAGATATTGATTTATTGCAAAAAAGATGTAAGTAGGTTTGAAGCTACACACCAGCTCTAAGAACATGAATTTACCTCTGTTAGTATTGGCCAGATCCTCGAATTTCTTAAAAAGCTTGTCTGGAAAAGGTGCTATAGACCGAGTAAAATCGTATAGAGCAAGGAGGAGGCACATAATGTAGTAACCCTCCGTTTCATTAATTCATTTATTTCTAACTAATCTTGATAAGCAAAAGTTTCAATATTGATCTTGTCTATCTTGACTTGTTTGTTCCTATATCACTTTTCTGGTAGGTTTTAATTGGGAAGTATCTTTTTTACAAAGAAATTGGTATAAAACGAGATCTTTACCTGTCTTTACAAACTTACTAATAGACTTTGTTAGCCTAGAAGATCTTGCCAGTTAATAGCTCTATTTTTTTCTTTTTTTGTGCGCTGGCAATTATGGACCAAATACAAATTTCTTGATCCTATACTTCTGAACAATAACGCAACGTTAGTTAAGATGAAATTAATATTAACATTAACAATATTTTTTGTAGATATAATGGATATTATTCAAAAAGTACAAAATACATTCCCTGACATATGTGCTGCTTGGTTTGGACCAAAAGTATATTATTTAGTTGCAAAACCAGAGCATATCGAAAAAATTTTAACCAGCTCAAAAGCTTTAAATAAAGATCATCTTTATAAATTCCTATCCAATGCTGTCGGAGATGGATTGTTAACTGCCAAAGGTAATTATCAGTGTAGTCTCAATTTCGGAATTTATTGTAAATTTTTAGCAACAACATGGAAACGTCATAGAAAAGCCATCATGCCAGCGTTTAATCAGAAAATTTTGGATTATTTTCAAGAGATTTTCGCTACAAACGCAGAAGAGTTGAGAGATCTTCTTCAAAAGGAAGTTGGAAATAAAAATTTAGATTTATTTGAATATGTATCGAATTGTGCGCTTCAAATTATTTGTAGTAAGTAATATTAAATTATCCATTTCTAACTAAACTTCACAAAGAGCGCCCTAATCTAGTTGGGCTGTTTATATTTTAGAATCAGTAAGTAAAACTTAAATTTATATTTTAGAAACAGCAATGGGATTAGATATAAATTGTCAAAACTCAGATTTTGGTAAAAATTTAGATAGGTAAGAAAACATTTAAGTAAAATTTTATTTATTTCTGCTATAACAAAATTAGGTTAAATTTAATTTGTTTTAATATTAATTAGAGCAGTAGAAGAAACTAGTAGCATAAGCTGAGTATTCCATTCAGGAATGCGCCAGGAAAGTTTTTGTACCAAATTAATTTCCGACAGATAAAAATTGCAATTTGAAAATACATTTTCAAAGTGCAACTCGATGAGAGAAAAATTGTAAATTTTGAAACTCCAAAAATATCGACGGAAATGAGTTTAAAGTTTTCTACTCTAGGGTGTTTGAGGTCGCTGAACACGAATTACATGAAAACGAAAGTCTTTGAGATATCTGGTTCCTTAGGTGGACCTCGTCCAGGATTTAAAATCTGTCAATAATCATTACTTGCGAGAATTCTTGGTTCGCTGGATTTTATGTGATATTCATACAAAATCAGTCCACAATTATTACTCGCCGGTTTTTGTGGTCGCTGGATGCGAATTTTATCACTGCAAGGGTCTTCGAGGTACCTGGTACCTAGGTGGACCTCGTCAACAGGATTTTATGTGAAATTTATTCAAAATCAGTCAATAATTATTACTCGCAGGGATTTTGTGGTCGCCGATCGCTAATTTCATGACTGTCTATAGCAAGGCTGGCCAATAAATTTTCAAAGTGAGCAAAATTTCTTAGACTATGGCGGCACTGGGCCACAAATTTTAAAGGCAAAACTACTAGCATATTCTTAGGGTAATCTATACACAAAATATGCTTTAATTTACTTTATTTGTGAACAAAATGAAATAAAATGTTGTTTAGATTTAATGTGATCGGTGAAGAGGTTTTTCTGATACAATTTTTTCGATATTTGGTTTTAAATCTGATGTTGATAGTACAATCAAATCAGAAATGTGTTTTGCACTGAGAGATGTTCGATATTTATTTTTAATATAGGATAAAGTAGAAAACGTTTTTTCACACATATAGGTGGAACCAAACCTGCTTAAAATTTGCATAGCAAGGTCACGCAATGTTGGAAAATCTTCAGTAAAAACCACTTTCCAAAAATTTGCGAAGCTTTCTGTTAGCCGCTCTGAAGATACATTTTCGTGCAAAATTTGTTTCAGGGCAGTGTGATTTGTAGATCTGTTAGTTCGAGCTAAATGTTTGCTGGATACCGAAGCAGGTCAGTATAACTGATCGCAAAAGGATTAATAAACAGCTGAATATTTTTCAGATTCAAAATTCTGGAACTGGAACCTGTTTTCAAAAGACTCTTTTAAACATTTTATTTTTGACTTGTACTTTGGGATATCAAGAGCAGTGATCTTTAATTTTTCTTTTACACTTGCGAGTGTTGAAAAACGGTCAATTTTATTTCCCTCTAAGTTTGCTACAAACAAGTTTAATTTCCCTTTGAAACCATTAATTAGGTTCAGCATTGTCGGAAGAGAACAATCTTTTCCTTGCAATTTAAGGTTCAGGACATTAAGGTACTTCATTATGTCTACTAAAAATGCAAGATCGCACAAACATAATGAATTTTTAAGCAGAGCTCTCTCTGATGGCAATGCATGTTTTTCTTCCAGAAAATCCAGAACCTGTCCCCTCAAATCATAAAAATGTTTCAACATTTCACCTTTGGATAACCAGCAGACAGCGCAATAGAGATGTAATTCGCCGTACTCTTTTATTTCATCTTCAAACAACACTCCGAATTGTCTGCGGTTCAGTGCTCTGGCACGTATGAAATTAATGCATCGTACCACTGGGTCAATCACATCCTCGAACGTTATATCTTTAGCGCACAAAGCTTCCAGGTGTATAATGCAATGATAAGAAAACAATAAATTGTCGACCATCATTGTAGGTGCTCCATCAGTACAAACTGAATTGCATTTATCCCAGTTTAGGCTCTTACCCTCAATGCAATCTTTGAGTTTTATGAATATATCCTTTCCTGTGGTAGTAGTTTCAAGTTGACAGAGGTCCAGTAAATCTGACTGGTGGCGGGCAAATTCAAATGCTTTGGCGGGCCACTTCGTGGCCCGCGTGCCTGGGTTTGGCCGGCCTTGGTCTATAGTCTTCGAGGTACCTGGGGCCTAGGTAGACATAGTCACCTGAATTTTATGTGAAAATTTTATGTAAAATTCATTCAAAATCAGTCAATCAGCATTAGTACTTGCGAGAATTTTGGTGTCGGGGGTATCTGGTTCTAGCTGGACCTCACCGACTGGATTTTATGTGAAATCCATTCAAAATTAGTCGATAATAATTACTCACGGGATTTTTTGATTCGTTGAACGCGAATTTCATGACTGCGAAGATCTTCAAAGTACCTGGTGCCCAGTGTTGACCTCGGCATCTGGATTGTATGTGAAATGCATTCAAAATCAGTCAATAATTATTACCCGCAGGGTTTTTGTGGTCGCCGAACGCGAATTTCATGACTGCTATGGTCATCGAGGTACCTGGTGCCTAGGTGGACCCCGTCGCCTGGATTTTATGTGAAAATTTTATGTGAAATTCATTCAAAATCAGTCAATTAGCATTAGTACTTGGGAGAATTTTGGGGTCGCTGAACGCGAATTTCATGACTGCGATGGTCTTCGAGGTATCTGGTGCTAGCTGGATCTCATCGACTGGATTTTTCGTGACATCCGTTCAAAATTAGTCGATAATAATTACTCGCGGGATTTTTGGAGTCGTTGAAGGCGAATTTCATGACTACGAAGGTCTTCAAAGTAACTGGTGCCCAACTGGATTTTATGTGAAATTCATTCAAAATCTGTTAATAATCATTACTCGCAGGGTTTTTGTGGTCGTCGAACGCGAATTTCATGATTGCTATGTTCATCGAGGTACCTGGTGCCTAGGTGGACCTCGTCGCCTGGATTTTATGTAAAAATTTTATGTGAAATTCATTTAAAATCAGTCAATTAGCATTAGTACTTGGGAGAATTTTGGGGTCGCTGAACGCGAATTTCATGACTGCGATGGTCTTCGAGGTATCTGGTGCTAGCTGGATCTCATCGACTGGATTTTTCGTGACATCCGTTCAAAATTAGTCGATAATAATTACTCGCGGGATTTTTGGAGTCGTTGAAGGCGAATTTCATGACTACGAAGGTCTTCAAGGTAACTGGTGCCCAACTGGATTTTATGTGAAATTCATTCAAAATCTGTTAATAATCATTACTTGCGAGAATTTTGGAGTCGGTAGATGCGAATTTCATGACTGCGATGGTCTTCGAGGTACCTACTTGGTGCCTAGGTGGACCTCGTGGCCTGGATTGTATGTGAAATCCATTCAAAATTAGTCGATAATAATTACTCGCGGGATTTTTGGAGTCGTTGAACGCGAATTTCATGACTGCAAAAGTCTTCAAGGTACCTGGTGCCCAGTGTGGACCTCGTCAACAGGATTTTATGTGAAATTCATACAAAATCAGTCAATAATTATTACTCGCAGGGTTTTGTGGTCGCCGAACGCGAATTTCATGACTGCTATGGTCTTCAATGTATCTAGTGCCCAGCGTGGACCTCGTCAACTGGATTTTATGTGAAATTCATTCAAAATCAGTCAATTAGCATTAGTACTTGGGAGAATTTTGGGGTCCCTGAACGCGAATTACATGACTGCTATGGTCTTCGAGGAATCTGGAGCTAGCTGGACTTTATCGACTGGATTTTTTGTGACATCCATTCAAAATTAGTCGATAATAATTACTCGCGAGATTTTTGGAGTCGTTGAAGGCGAATTTCATGACTGCGAAGGTCTTTGGTGGACCTCGTCAACTGGATTTTATGTGAAATTCATTCAAAATCTGTCAATAATCATTACTTGCGAGAATTTTGGGGTCACTGGATGCGAATTTCATGACTGCGATGGTCTTCGAGATATCTGGTGCTAGCTAGACCTCATCGACTGGATATTATGTGAAATCTATTCAAAATTATTCGATAATAAATAGTCGCGGGATTTTTGGAGTCGTTGAACACGAATTACATTACTGCGAAGGTCTTCAAGGTACCTGGTGCCCAGTGTGGACCTTGTCAACAGGATTTTATGTGAAATTCATACAAAAGCAGTCAATAATTATTAGGTACTCGCCGTGTTTTTGTGGTCGCTGGATGCGAATTTTATGACGGCGCGCGGCGATGGTCTTCGGTGTTTCTGTTGCAAGCTGGACCTCATCGACTGGATTTTATGTGAAATCCACTTAAAATTAGTCGATAATAATTACTCGCGGAATTTGTGGAGTCGTTGAACGCGAATTTCATGACTGCGAAGGCCAGTGTGGGCCTCGTCAACAGAATTTTATGTGAAATTCATTCAAAATTAGTAGATAATTAGATACCAGTTATTACTTGCAGGGTTTTTGTGGTCGTCGAACGCGAATTTCATGACTGTTATGGTCTTTGACGTATCTAGTGCTAGCTGGACCTCATCTACTGGATTTTATGTGAAATCCATTTAGAATTGGGCGATAATAATTACTCGCGAGATTTTTTGAGTCGTTGAACGCGAATTTCATGACTGCGAAGGTCTTTGGTGGACCTCGTCAACTGGATTTTATGTAAAATTCATTTAAAATCAGTCAATTAGCATTAGTACTTGGGAGAATTTTGGGGTCGCTGAACGCGAATTTCATGACTGCGATGGTCTTCGAGGTATCTGGTGCTAGCTGGATCTCATCGACTGGATTTTTCGTGACATCCGTTCAAAATTAGTCGATAATAATTACTCGCGGGATTTTTGGAGTCGTTGAAGGCGAATTTCATGACTACGAAGGTCTTTAAGTAACTGGTGCCCAACTGGATTTTATGTGAAATTCATTCAAAATCTGTTAATAATCATTACTTGCGAGAATTTTGGAGTCGGTAGATGCGAATTTCATGACTGCGATGGTCTTCGAGGTACCTACTTGGTGCCTAGGTGGACCTCGTGGCCTGGATTGTATGTGAAATCCATTCAAAATTAGTCGATAATAATTACTCGCGGGATTTTTGGAGTCGTTGAACGCGAATTTCATGACTGCAAAAGTCTTCAAGGTACCTGGTGCCCAGTGTGGACCTCGTCAACAGGATTTTATGTGAAATTCATACAAAATCAGTCAATAATTATTACTCGCAGGGTTTTGTGGTCGCCGAACGCGAATTTCATGACTGCTATGGTCTTCAATGTATCTGGTGCCCAGCGTGGACCTCGTCAACTGGATTTTATGTGAAATTCATTCAAAATCAGTCAATTAGCATTAGTACTTGGGAGAATTTTGGGGTCCCTGAACGCGAATTACATGACTGCTATGGTCTTCGAGGAATGTGGAGCTAGCTGGACTTTATCGACTGGATTTTTTGTGACATCCATTCAAAATTAGTCGATAATAATTACTCGCGAGATTTTTGGAGTCGTTGAAGGCGAATTTCATGACTGCGAAGGTCTTTGGTGGACCTCGTCAACTGGATTTTATGTTAAATTCATTCAAAATCTGTCAATAATCATTACTTGCGAGAATTTTGGGGTCACTGGATGCGAATTTCATGACTGCGATGGTCTTCGAGATATCTGGTGCTAGCTAGACCTCATCGACTGGATATTATGTGAAATCTATTCAAAATTATTCGATAATAAATACTCGCGGGATTTTTGGAGTCGTTGAACACGAATTTGATTACTGCGAAGGTCTTCAAGGTACCTGGTGCCCAGTGTGGACCTTGTCAACAGGATTTTATGTGAAATTCATACAAAAGCAGTCAATAATTATTAGGTACTCGCCGTGTTTTTGTGGTCGCTGGATGCGAATTTTATGACGGCGCGCGGCGATGGTCTTCGGTGTTTCTGTTGCAAGCTGGACCTCATCGACTGGATTTTATGTGAAATCCACTTAAAATTAGTCGATAATAATTACTCGCGGAATTTGTGGAGTCGTTGAACGCGAATTTCATGACTGCGAAGGCCAGTGTGGGCCTCGTAAACAGAATTTTATGTGAAATTCATTCAAAATTAGTAGATAATTAGATACCAGTTATTACTTGCAGGGTTTTTGTGGTCGTCGAACGCGAATTTCATGACTGTTATGGTCTTTGACGTATCTAGTGCTAGCTGGACCTCATCTACTGGATTTTATGTGAAATCCATTTAGAATTGGGCGATAATAATTACTCGCGAGATTTTTTGAGTCGTTGAACGCGAATTTCATGACTGCGAAGGTCTTTGGTGGACCTCGTCAACTGGATTTTATGTAAAATTCATTTAAAATCAGTCAATTAGCATTAGTACTTGGGAGAATTTTGGGGTCGCTGAACGCGAATTTCATGACTGCGATGGTCTTCGAGGTATCTGGTGCTAGCTGGATCTCATCGACTGGATTTTTCGTGACATCCGTTCAAAATTAGTCGATAATAATTACTCGCGGGATTTTTGGAGTCGTTGAAGGCGAATTTCATGACTACGAAGGTCTTTAAGTAACTGGTGCCCAACTGGATTTTATGTGAAATTCATTCAAAATCTGTTAATAATCATTACTTGCGAGAATTTTGGAGTCGGTAGATGCGAATTTCATGACTGCGATGGTCTTCGAGGTACCTACTTGGTGCCTAGGTGGACCTCGTGGCCTGGATTGTATGTGAAATCCATTCAAAATTAGTCGATAATAATTACTCGCGGGATTTTTGGAGTCGTTGAACGCGAATTTCATGACTGCAAAAGTCTTCAAGGTACCTGGTGCCCAGTGTGGACCTCGTCAACAGGATTTTATGTGAAATTCATACAAAATCAGTCAATAATTATTACTCGCAGGGTTTTGTGGTCGCCGAACGCGAATTTCATGACTGCTATGGTCTTCAATGTATCTGGTGCCCAGCGTGGACCTCGTCAACTGGATTTTATGTGAAATTCATTCAAAATCAGTCAATTAGCATTAGTACTTGGGAGAATTTTGGGGTCCCTGAACGCGAATTACATGACTGCTATGGTCTTCAAGGAATCTGGAGCTAGCTGGACTTTATCGACTGGATTGTATGTGAAATCCATTCAAAATTAGTCGATAATAATTACTCGCGAGATTTTTTGAGTCGTTGAACGCGAATTTCATGACTGCGAAGGTCTTTGGTGGACCTCGTCAACTGGATTTTATGTGAAATTCATTCAAAATCTGTCAATAATCATTACTTGCGAGAATTTTGGGGTCACTGGATGCGAATTTCATGACTGCGATGGTCTTTGAGGTATCTGGTGCTAGCTAGACCTCATCGACTGGATATTATGTGAAATCCATTTAAAATTATTCGATAATAAATACTCGCAAGATTTTTGGAGTCGTTGAACACGAATTTCATTACTGCGAAGGTCTTCAAGGTACCTGGTGCCCAGTGTGGACCTTGTCAACAGGATTTTATGTGAAATTCATACAAAAGCAGTCAATAATTATTAGGTACTCGCCGTGTTATTGTGGTCGCTGGATGCGAATTTCATGACGGCGCGCGGCGATGGTCTTCGGTGTTTCTGTTGCTAGCTGGACCTCATCGACTGGATTTTATGGGAAATCCACTTAAAATTAGTCGATAATAATTACTCGCGGGATTTGTGGAGTCGTTGAAGGTCTTCAAGGTACCTGGTACCCCAGTGTGGACCTCGTCAACAAGATTTTATGTAAAATTTATTTAAAATCAGTCAATAATTATTACTCGCAGAGTTTCTGTGTTCACTGAACGCGAATTTCATGACTGCTATGGTCTTGGAGATACCTGGTGCCTAGATGGACCTCGTCGACAGGATTTTATGTGAAAATTTTGCCAAATAAAGTTGATATGGCCTCTAACCCAACCAAAAAACATTTTTACTTGCAGAATGATGGATATTACAATAATAAGGATTTTTAATATTTGGTTCCATTTGGACTTAACTTGGTCTTTATTTCCTATAAGTAAAGAATATTCTCAGGTTGTAAAGAAATTTAAAGGATTTACAAGAGAAGTACATAATTAGTACCTCAATATAAACAAAATAATTAGGAATAAAAATTTTAGGTTGTAAAACTAAAACTGAAGGAATATGAAAAGATAGCTACTCGAAAGGATTCGGATGCTCAAATAGAGGAAGGTATGTTTCTCTTGAATACCTAAGTTTAATGTCAATTCTTGTCTAAATAATAAACTGAAATATTAATACAAAAAAATCTTTAATCAAAATTTCAGGATCATATAAATTAAGAAATGGTAAAATAGCGTTTTTGGATCTAATTATAGAAAATACAAATTTTACAGAACAAGAACTTCAAGAAGAAGTGGACATTTTTATGATTACGGTAAATAAGTTTTTATGCTATCCCCGTGTTTCGCATACTCTTATTTTCATTCATAGTCAGAATAAGTATATACGAAACAAGAGGAAACCAGTTTTTAATAGTTATCTCCCTTAAAAAAAATTTAATATGGATTTTTACTTAAGGATACATTTCATACGGTAGTTTTTCAAAAGTGTGAGTGGTCCTTAAGCAAATCGGTTGCTAGTTTTAAAATTAGATAGGTTTTTGTTTGTATTGTAATAGAGATTATCATTAGAAGATTGTCATTAATAATAAATTTCGATATTGAAGAAAAAGTGATTGGACCAGAAGTAGTTAACAAATAGAGGAGCAGAGAATAGATACCAAACAACTGAAAAAAAAAGAAAAAAATGTATTTTTGTTAAATTTTTTTTGTAATAGTGATCGATTTACTTAAAAATTTTTATTGATTAGAAGCAGTTCCGAATGGGGAAGTCCATATCAATAGCTTACATATTTTGTTTTGTTAATATAGGGCTCAGATACATCTGCCACTACAGTATGTTGTCTATATTTGATAATGGGAATGTTTCCAGATATACAGGTAAGCATAGAACTTTTAATTATAGAGGCTAACAAAATTTGTATCCAGATACAAGATTGTTTTTTTTTTGTTGCTCTGAATCTAAATTTGGTCACAGAATTACTCTTTCACATCAGAATTTCAAGATCTTTTAACCAAAAATACAAAAAGCTCTAGACCATCCCGGTTTATAATCCCGTTTTCCAATGCAAGAGAGTAAATAGATCGAACCAGTGTTTCTTTCTAATGGACAGAGTATATTGACCACGTGACCTCCTTGATACATTTCAATTGGAGGCCGAATTTAGATGTAAGAATATTAGAAAGAAACGCAAACGCAGACCTTTTTGACTGGCTTCAATTAAGCGCACACTTTAAATTTAAGAATATTAGAAAAAGAAACAAACAGCACTTCGATCTTTCTTTCTGTCTCGTATTGGTAGAACAGACTTGAATCGGTACGCACAGTCTAGATCAGAGTTGCGATAGAGCATTTCTGGATAGGGTTTGACCTCAGCACATCGAAAACCTTTGAAAAAGTAGTCTGGTTTCTGGTTAAATGGTCGATTTTTTTTATCTATTTTTTTGTAAAGCCAACCCAATTTATTTTGTCCTTTTAGCAAAAAGTTTTAGATGAAATTTTAGACATTGTGGGCCCAGACAGACGTGTATTACCAAGTGACTTACCCAAAATGAAATATATAGATAGAGTTATTAAAGAAACTTTAAGATTATTTCCTATAGCTGCATTTTTCCTGAGGGAAATTGAAGAAGACATCGATGGGGGTAAATCTATTTACTTTATCTGCAGTAAAACTTCATATTCACTAATTGATTACTTTGTTAGGTGATATGGTATTTCCAGCAGGCTCATCAGCATTTTTTGGCTGTGTCCATATACATAGAAATCCAAAGTATTGGCCCGATCCAATGAAATTTGATCCAGATCGATTTTTACCAGAAAATGTTGCTAAAAGACATCCATGTACATATATACCCTTTTCATATGGACCAAGAAATTGTATAGGTAAAAGATCGTAAAATATTTTACTTATTAGTTTATTTAAAGGATTTCATATGATATAGGTGCACGTTATGGTTTGCTAAATGTTAAAACAATACTCGCTACGACTTTAAGAAAATTTAAAGCATTTACTCATTATAAAAGATTAGAAGATGTTGCACTTGATACTCATATTGTATTACGATTAAAAGATGGACCAAAAGTTTGGTTAGAAGCACGGTAGGAACAAAGTAAAAATGTATATTATGAATAATAATAATAATAAAATTTACACCACATTGTTTTATTTTAAACCTCGTTACAACCAATAGTTATCATATACTAAAGTAAATTAAATGGCACTGATTTGTTAAAACACACTTTTTGTTTTCTGGTCCTAAGATAGTCATCAAGCCAGTTATACCTATACCTTGCCACCAATCCATGGTTTCAAATGTCCTTTTTAAATATAAAAAGGCACCAACTGTGTACTTTTTTTTTATAAAACAAATCTCTTGAGGATGATCCTCGACAACTTGAAGTTGTAAGAAGATCTGGGGATGGTTTGCTAAATGTTAAAACAACACTCGCTACGACTTTAAGGAAATTTAAAGCATTTACTCATTATAAAAGATTAGAAGATGTTGCACTTGATACTCATATTGCATTACGATTAAAAGATGGACCAAAAGTTTGGTTAGAAGCACGGTAGGAACAAAGTAAAAATGTATATTTTGAGGTGTTTATCAATAAAATTTACATCACATTGTTTTATTTTAAACCTCGTTACAACCAATAGTTATCATATACTAAAGTAAATTAAATGGCACTGATTTGTTAAAACACACTATGTTTTCTGTTACTAAGAAGTTTATAAGCCAGTTATATACTTTGACACCAATTCATGACTTCAAATGCCCTTTTTAAATATCAAAAGACACCAACGGTGTACTTTTTTTATAAAACAAATCTCTTGAGGATGATTTTTGACAACTTGAAGTTGTAAGAAGATCTGGGGATGTAGTCCCGAAAGCTTGACGTATTAGCAAAGAGTTTCTCTTATCTTTGGCCATCCTGATTACATCCCCAGATCTTCTTAAAACTTTTGTTTTCTGTTACTAAGATAGTCATCAAGTCAGTTATATACTTTGCCACCACTCCATGACTTTAAATGCCATTTTTAAAATATCAGAAGACACCAACTGTTTACTTTTTTTTATAAAACAAATCTCTTGAGGATGATCCTCGACAATTTGAAGTTGTAAGAAGATCTGGGGTTGTAGTCCCGAAAGCGCGACGTACCTATTAGCAAAGAATTTCTCTTATCTTTGGCCATCCTGACTACATCCCCAGATCTTCTTACAACTTTTGTTTTTTGTTACTAAGAAAGTCATTAAGATAGTTATATACTTTGTCACCAATCTATGATTTCAAATGCCCTTTTTAAATATCAGCAGACACCAACTGTGTACTTTTTTTATAAAACAAATCTCTTGAGGATGATCTTCGACAACTTGAAGTTGTAAGAAGATCTGGGGATGTAGTCCCGAAAGCTTGACGTATTAGCAAAGAGTTTCTCTTATCTTTGGCCATCCTAACTACTTCCACAGATATTCTTACAACTTTTGTTTTCTGTTACTAAGATAGTCATTAAGAGAGTTATATACTTTGCCACCAATCCATGACTTCAAATGCCCTTTTTAAATATCAGAAGACACCAACTGTTTACTTTTTTTTATAAAACAAATCTCTTGAGGATGATGCTCGACAACTTAAAGTTTTAAGAAGATCTGGGGATGGTTTGCTAAATGTTAAAACAACACGACTTTAAGGAAATTTAAAGCATTTACTCATTATAAAAGATTGGAAGATGTTGCACTTGATACTCATATTGTATTACGATTAAAAGATGGGCCAAAAGTTTGGTTAGAAGCACGGTAGGAACAAAGTAAAAATGTATATTTTGAGGTGTTTATCAATAAAATTTAAGTACATCACATTGTTTTATTTTAAACCTCGTTACAACCAATAGTTATCATATACTAAAGTAAATTAAATGGCACTGATTTGTTAAAACACACTATGTTTTCTGTTACTAAGAAGTTTATAAGCCAGTTATATACTTTGAAACCAATTCATGACTTCAAATGCCCTTTTTAAATATCAAAAGACACCAACGGTGTACTTTTTTTATAAAACAAATCTCTTGAGGATGATCTTTGACAACTTGAAGTTGTAAGAAGATCTGAAGATGTAGTCCCGAAAGCTTGACGTATTAGCAAAGAGTTTCTCTTATCTTTGGCCATCCTGATTACATCCCCAGATCTTCTTACAACTTTTGTTTTTTGTTACTAAGATAGTCATCAAGTCAGTTATATACTTTGCCACCACTCCATGACTTCAAATGCCCATTTTAAATATCAGAAGACACCAACTGTTTACTTTTTTTATAAAACAAATCTCTTGAGGATGGTCCTCGACAACTTGAAGTTGTAAGAAGATCTGGGGTTGTAGTCCCGAAAGCACGACGTACCTATTAGCAAAAAGTTTCTCTTATCTTTGGCCATCCTGACTACATCCCCAGATCTTCTTACAACTTTTGTTTTTTGTTACTAAGAAAGTCATTAAGACAGTTATATACTTTGTCACCAATCTATGATTTCAAATGCCCTTTTTAAATATAAAGGTCTAATACCCTAGCAGAGCCATTTCACGAGGCGGCGTTCAAAAGCATATAGGATTTTGTTGCTAATTTGTTGCTAATTTGTACCGCAAAAATTGATTTTGTTGCTCGAAAAGATCTCCTAGAAACTACGGTTACGCTAGGGTAATATTACGCTAGCAGAACCATCGCAATATCTCGTAGCCTAATGCAGCTAGGGTCCCAAATCGAACGGCAAATTTTGTTGCTAATTTGTTGCTAATTTGTACCGCATAAATTGATTTTGTTGCTCGAAAAGATCTCCTAGAAACTACGGTTACGCTAGGGTAATATTACGCTAGCAGAACCATCGCAATATCTCGTAGCCTAATGCAGCTAGGGTCCCAAATCGAACAGCAAATTTTGTTGCTAATTTGTTGCTAAAAGATATGGTAGTCAGATACATCAACATATAAACCCTGAAGGGGGATAAACCACCTCTATCCCCGGTAACATGAGATACTGCGTATTGGAGCTAAGAACACGGATCAAGAGGGATATTTCGATGCTAATTTGTTGCTAACAGACGAAGGAGTCAGATTTATCCAAATATTAACTGAACTATCCCCACCTCTGGAAATACGAGATAGGAGACAAGTAGAACCAAAGCAGGCAGCCAAGTAAGTAAAATGTATTTATATATATTTCTCTTAAAAAACGGGATAGTTAGATAAACTAAAGCTTTAGGCCTTCACCGGGGATGAAACAACTCCGCCCCCGAAAAAAAAAGTTGGTACGAATTTGTGAAGCAAAAAAATACCTGGTATAAAATGGATGGCAAATTTTTTGTTAATTTTTTTATATTCATTGACGAGAGAATGAATTTTATTAATCAAGTAACACTCTTAAAAGTGTTTGTGTATGATGGAATTCCTCCGCAGTTCTACAGCTTTTAAGAATCACATAAAGGAAGTGGGTTTGGTAAATATACTTTTAATATACTTTTAATGAAAATGGATAATGCAGTTAGAGTGGAAAAATAGTTATTTACGTAACGAGTTATGAAAAGTCAAATTTTGTTTAACGAGTGTGATGTTGCAGCAAGAGCCTAGCGAGTGCTGCAAATGAACACGAGTTAAACAAAATGGCGTTTTATAACAAGTTCCGTACAAGATTTTTTATAATTTTGACGAAATTCCATAATTAATAAAAATCATTTATCATTTATCTAATAATAATTAAAAACAATACATCTAGTTCTCGTGTTTATTTTGCATTGATAGCTTTCTAATGACAATTCTATTTAATACAGATATAATTAAAAGGTAAGTTTCTGACTTAAATAGTAAGTATACTTATTTAATTTTTGTTTAAAAATGTCTGCTTTTAAATATTTCTTTAATAAAGTTAGTATAAAATAGTTCTTAGTTGTTTATATTTGCTTTTTATTTTTCGTAACTTGTTTTGAAATGAACTTTTCAAAACTAGTTATGAAAAGTAATGACTTTCAAAACTGACAGCAGTTTTGAAAAATGTCACTTTAATTGTCAAAATTATAAAAAAGTATTTATCACAAGGTGAATTATTGAAGAATATTTATATACTAATAAAACTTAATAAAATAAATCTTCATGATAAAACTTGATAAAATTTATTTATTTTTAAGAGAAATATATATAAATATATTTTACTTACTTGGCTGCCTGCTTTGGTTCTACTTGTCTCGTATCTCGTATTTCCAGACGTGGGGATAGTTCAACCCCCTTGGAGGGGTTAATATTTGGATAAATCTTACTCCTTCGTCTATTATTTATAGCAACAAATTAGCATCGAAATATCCCGCTTGATCCGTGTTCTTAGCTCCAATACGCAGTATCTCATGTTACCGGGGATAGGGGTGGTTTATCCCCCTTCAGGGTTTATATGTTTGTATCTGACTACCATATCTTTTAGCAACAAATTAGCAACAAAATTTGACGTTCGAATTGGGACCCTAGCTGCATTAGGCTACGAGATATTGCGATGGTTCTGCTAGTGTAATATTACCCTAGCGTAACCGTAGTTTCTAGGAGATCTTTTCGAGCAACAAAATCAATTTATGCGGTACAAATTAGCATTAAATTAGCAACAAAATTTGCCGTTCGATTTGGGTCCCTAGCTGCATTAGGCTACGAGATATTGCGATGGTTCTGCTAGCGTAATATTACCCTAGCGTAACCGTAGTTTCTAGGAGATCTTTTCGAGCAACAAAATCAATTTATGCGGTACAAATTAGCAACAAATTAGCAACAAAATTTGCCGTTCGATTTGGGACCCTAGCTGCATTAGGCTACGGGATATTGCGATGGTTCTGCTAGCGTAATGTTACCCTAGCGTAACCGTAGTTTCTAGGAGATCTTTTCGAGCAACAAAATCAATTTTTGAGGTACAAATTAGCAACAAATTAGCAACAAAATCCTATATGCTTTTGAACGCCGCCTCGTGAAATGGCTCTGCTAGGGTATTAGACCTTAAATATAAGCAGACACCAAGTGTGTACTTTTTTTTATAAAACAAATCTCTTGAGGATGATCTTCGACAACTTGAAGTTGTAAGAAGATCTGGGGATGTAGTCCCGAAAGCTTGACGTATTAGCAAAGAGTTTCTTTTATCTTTGGCCATCCTAACTACTTCCACAGATCTTCTTACAACTTTTGTTTTCTGTTACTAAGATAGTCATTAAGAGAGTTATATACTTTGCCACCAATCCATGACTTCAAATGCCCTTTTTAAATATCAGAAGACACCAACTGTGTACTTTTTTTTATAAAACAAATCTCTTGAGGATGATCTTCGACAACTTGAAGTTGTAAGAAGATCTGGGGATGTAGTCCCGAAAGCTTGACGTATTAGCAAAGAGTTTCTTTTACCTTTGGCCATCCCAACTACTTCCACAGATCTTCTTACAACTTTTGTTTTCTGTTACTAAGATAGTCATTAAGAGAGTTATATACTTTGCCACCAATCCATGACTTCAAATGCCCTTGTTAAATATCAGAAGACACCAACTGTTTACTTTTTTTATAAAACAAATCTCTTGAGGATGGTCCTCGACAACTTGAAGTTGTAAGAAGATCTGGGGTTGTAGTCCCGAAAGCACGACGTACCTATTAGCAAAAAGTTTCTCTTATCTTTGGCCATCCTGACTACATCCCCAGATCTTCTTACTTACTTTTGTTTTTTGTTACTAAGAAAGTCATTAAGACAGTTATATACTTTGTCACCAATCTATGATTTCAAATGCCCTTTTTAAATATAAGCAGACACCAAGTGTGTACTTTTTTTTATAAAACAAATCTCTTGAGGATGATCTTCGACAACTTGAAGTTGTAAGAAGATCTGGGGATGTAGTCCCGAAAGCTTGACGTATTAGCAAAGAGTTTCTTTTATCTTTGGCCATCCCAACTACTTCCACAGATCTTCTTACAACTTTTGTTTTCTGTTACTAAGATAGTCATTAAGAGAGTTATACACTTTGTCACCAATCCATGACTTCAAATGCCCTTTTTAAATATCAGAAGACACCAACTGTTTACTTTTTTCATAAAACAAATCTCTTCAGGATGATCTTCGACAACTTGAAGTTGTAAGAAGATCTGGGGATGCAGTCTCGAAAGCTTGACGTATTAGCAAAGAGTTTCGCTTATCTTTGCCCATCCTGACTACATCCCCAGATCTTACAACTTTTGTTTTCTGTTACTAAGATAGTCATTAAGCCAGTTATATATTTTGCCACCATAATCCACGGTTTCAAATGCCCTTTTTAAATATAAAAAGACACCAACTGTGTACTTTTTTTTATAAAACAAATCTCTTGAGGATGATCTTCGACAACTTGAAGTTGTAAGAAGATCTGGGGATGTAGTCCCGAAAGCTCGACGTATTAGCAAAGAGTTTCTCTTATCTTTGGCTACCCTGACTACATCCCCAGATCTTATTACAACTTTAAAATGTCGAGGATCATCCTCACGAGATTTGTTATATCCTGGATAGTCATTAATTTCTTTTGGTTGTTTTGATAAAAATCATTTTTTAATTTACTTATAGTCAGTTGCAACGCTGGTTTGTATAAGTATTTTTTTCTAAATCCTGTTTGATTACTGACTATTTGAACATTGAATACATTTCAAAAAACTAGATAAAATCGTAAAAATGCGAAAAAAGTGATAATCAGTAAAATAGATCAGTGTTGGTCAGTTCGCTGGATCAGCTAGTACCTACAAAACTCTATATTATTTAACTTCGGTCTAAATTTATTAGTGCCTATAATATTATTCAAAAAATATTTATACAATTTCTTGTTTACAAAGTCCATATTCAAACAAAGCGTGCCGAATCGAGTCGTTGTGAATTCCTTATTGGATTTGTAATGGCTTTATGATACCGACTATTGCCCAATAAATATTAAATTTTTAATCCTTTCTATTTAAAATAGATTTTCAGAAAGGTAAAGGGATAGATGCCGATTGCTGAACCAGCAGTTAAGTCATATTTCGTCAATACTACCCAATATTACATAAAAAGGGTTTGTAGATAACCTTAGGGTGAAAGAACGAACGGGTATAATGGTTCGAAAGGCGGAAAGAGTTTATTATGGTGGTAGGTAGATGCATTTTGCCTTAATTTTAGTTTTGTTTGCTCAATTTCTAACTTGAAATTCCCATGAGAACTATTATATCAAATAATTAAATTACTTAATTTTTTTATGGATTTTTAACGATTTTTTAGTGTTTTATTTTTTTAAAGGTTTTTAAATCTGTATTTTAATTTTTATTTCGATTTATAACGTTTTTTTAAATTCTCGCTAAAAAAATTAAATTTTTTTTTAAAATCGGGAAGTTATTGGTTTTACCCCGTTTTTCGAAAATCGAGTTTTCATCGGGTCTCAACGTTTTAAGGTATTTGGAACCTCCCCTGACTATTTTTACGAGGGTGTCTGTATGTATGTGTGGATGTGTGTGTGTGTGTGTGTGTGGATGTATGTAAACCTCTTATAACTTTTGAACGGCTTGATCGATCGGAATGAAATAAAAAGCGTTCCAAAGAGTTCCATCTAACTTAGATTCCCTGTAAGTAACGTTTTTAGGTCTCAAAAAACTGCATCGAATGCCATCTTGAACATCAAAATCGAATAACGCGTTAAAAAGTTATGGCTTTTCAAACATTTCAAAAAAAGTCACAAACGTCAAAATACGTCACGTTACTATAGCTTTACGGTTAAAACTAGCGGGAAGTTGCAAGGATGGCCTTTAAGGTGAACTTCTTTTCGAATTTTTTATTTTTTTTGATATTTTGATTTGTTTCTTTTTTTAACCTTTTTTTTTATACTCTACGTTTTTTCAGTTAAATGATCTTATATTTTTTTTTAATTCTTTTTATTTTTTCTTATGATTTTGACGTATTTCATTTTTTAAATTTTATTTTCGGTTTTTAACGTTTTTTTGTATATAAAAAAAGTGAGAGGTGTCAAGGGACACCCGGATGGAACGAAGTTCCTTTCGATTAATTAGTGAAGGAATTGTAATTGTAATTTGTATACACAACAGAGTGTTTATATATACATAAGCATAATGTGTCTGTATAAAAGGTCTACTTACCTAAGTCTATCAGCAATATCCGGAACTTGTGCAGAAACACTGTCAGGATACATTATTGTTATTATTTTATTATTTATTATCTACAAAAAACCTGTATAAACTTAACAAAGTCGCGACACTACACTATCAAAGCAAAATAGAAAAAAGTAAATCCATTATCACTTGAATATTTTCAACAGTTCGTTTCTTTTAACAAAAGTGTCCATTCATACAATGCCAGAGGTTTAGATGACATACATGTACCTAGATTTACTTATTATTTTAATTTAAAACAGGAATTAACAATTTAATACAAAATTTTAAAATTAAAATTTTTGACAGTAACTGACAGTTAAGGTAATTTGACGTAGGTACCTAACTAGTCAAGTTAAGAACTATTTTTAAAATGTTTATGAATTTATTAATTTATAAAAACAGGATGAAATATAATACTTAGGTACAGTATTTTCTTTTAATTTAAATTAGTGTCTTTTTAATTGTACTATTATTAGTATTTATGTATATTAGGGTTTCCTATTTAAATAAAGATAGGTATATCTATCTATGAGAGAGAGAGAGAAAGAGAGAGAGAGACAACATGCGTGTGTCTTGTCGTGTCTTGACAAATTTTGGTATGAATTTTTTTTGGCTAGCTCCTAGCCTCAGTCGTAACTGGTCGTAACGCCCAATAGTTTTTTTGTGATTTTTAATATATTTTTTGAGTTTTTTAGTTTTTTTCAGTGTTTTAACATTTTTTTAGGTTTATAACGTTTTTTTTTTTGAGTTTTCAACGATTATTGAAGTAAAACTTCTTTAGGCGCCACTAGGGGTAACTCAGTAATTCTAACGGACGTGACGTCATTCTAATGTAACGGAAACAAAACCTGATACAAAATACTTAACACGATTCCGCCTACTATATTAAATAAAAGTTAAATCTGTAATTGTATGAATTGACAGCTTGTCAACCAAAATACATTGTTGTTGAATATTTTTACGAAGTGTTTGTTTTAAATATGATTAAACAAAGTGGATTTATGAATGAAGAAAGTGATGAAAAAATATTGATTGAAAATGAGTACTCTATATGCATACATTTTATTTTTGGTGTATAATTACACTATTTATACCTAATTATTTATACCTAGCTATTTTCGTTTTATAGACTTAAAGAGCTGAAAAGAAAAAGAAATTGTGAACGTCAAAGGGCATATTATCAGCGCCAGAAAGATTTGAAGGCAAATGCTGAACGTCAAAGGAAAAATCTTACGTGGATATGTAATTTCATTTAATAATATTTAAAAACAAATTATAATATATGCCTCAATATTATTTAACTTTACGATTTCCTCATTTTTTTCACAGGAAAATTGGACAGTAATGAAGAGAATGTCGGGCAATATAGGGCTGTTGAAAATATAGAAAATGTAACGCTACAAGAAAATCAATTTCACAGCCAACAACTTCAAATTTATGAACAGCCTAATGAATGCATTACTCCCGAAGTTATTCTACACAGGAACATAGCAATTCCTGGCGATGGTAATTGTCTATTCCACTCGCTCATAAATGTTTTACATCTTCAAATTGAGACTTGTGACTTGAGAAATCAGTTACGCGGTTCACCCTATTTAAACTCCTGCTACAATCCGCAAGAAGCATATAACATTCTATCAAGCACTAATGATTATGGAGATTTGGATTGTTTGTATTTATTTTCAAAAATGTATAATCAAAATGTTTGTGTACATTATTGTTTTTACAACATAACTACAAAGAATCAAGACACTATCTATTGTCATTTTAAAGCGAATGATACACAAAACTGGATTCATCTTCATCTTCGTGATCAACATTTCACACATTTTTACGAAGTATCAGATTTATTGGAGACAATACCAGACACTAACCAAAATGAAGCCCATATTCAACTATTGCGTGACAATTATGATGAAGATCCTACCGAAGATAACCATAACATTTATGAAAATGAAGTTGAGATTGATAGAGAATATCGAATTGGTGAAAATATTATGGATTTTATTGTTGATGGTACTATTCCAGTTTACACAAAACGTAATACTGAGCCTAAAAAACCCAAAAATAAAAAATGTCTGTCTGTGTGTCTGTCTGTCTGTCTGTGTGTCTGCCTGTGTGTCTGTGAACACATTTGCGGCTAAACGGCTAATCGGATCGGAATGAAACTATAAAACCTTACTTATAATCACCATCGGAGGAATCTGATAGAATTTGAGTAAAATCGGCCGACCGGAAGTGGACGTTTACTCTTATCAAAAAATGGAATTTTTTGAAAATATTGGGTTTTCATATAGTTATTGGCAAAATATTTATACTTTGTGGAAAGAACAAGTAATTTCCGACATTTTTGAAGGAATACATTTTTTTGATATTTTCATTAGTTTTCGAGATATTGACACATTTATCAAAAACTGGAAATATGTGAAATAAAAATTGTGGATTCGCTCTTTCACTACTTGTTATTATACATGCTACTGTTCGGAAGGTCGTGTGGTGCCCACACCAGATTTTTAATATTAATTTACTTTTTATTATCGGTTGAAATAATTTAAGAATAATTTCATTTTACTTTCTGTCATTTTTAGGTGCAGTCTTCGGTTCCAAATTTACATGGAGTGACAAGATTACACCAAACGCAGAATTTAGATTGTGCTATAAACTTAGCAGGATCACTTCAAAAGCCTTTTACAGGAGCCGAAAGAGCAAAATTATGTTTTCAGAGAAAGAAACTTAAAAAATTAAATTCATTACATCCTAACCAAAAATGTAGTAATCTCAAGACAGCGAGTCTGTTATACATAAATATAGTTTAAAAAAACTAAAAAACACGCTTTTATAAAGCATGTTCCTGAAAAACATCGAACTAAAAAGTTAAAATTAATTTTCAAAATAAAATTAAAACAAAAATAAATGAAAAATACTAGTATTATTGTGAAAAAAGCGTGGGCGCTTGACATTCGAAAAATATGGTATGCAGCGCCCACGCTTTTTTCACAATAATACTAGTATTTTTCATTTATTTTTGTTTTAATTTTATTTTGAAAATTATTTTTAACTTTTTAGTTCGATGTTTTTCAGGAACATGCTTTATAAAAGCGTGTTTTTTAGTTTTTTTAAACTATATTTATTTTTTACTTTTTAGTCCAATTTATTTTATTTCAATAGATTCGTTAATTTGCTGTGACGATTACAAGACCCTCACTCAATCATTATTCGTTTATTTAGTTAGAAATGCTTTAAAAGCGTGTTTTTTTGATTTCTCAAATTATATTTATTGTATTCATATTGTTGATGATTAAACATATTGTTTCAATCACTTGGAAAAAAAATTATTGTTGTGAAATCTAAAAAATTGTTAGATTAATTCTAAGACAATTTCATTCATATTGTTTATAATTAAACGTATTGTTTTCAGAACTTGGAAAAAAAAATTACTATTGTGAAATCTAAAGAATTGTTAGATTAATTCTAAGACAATTTCATTCATATCGTTTATAATTAAACGTATTGTTTATTACCCACTCCCGGCACGGGGAGGTAGTGACTAAAAATAACGATATGGGACTCACCCGAGGCAGCAGCCGCGGAGTGGAGAGTTACAAACAAACAAACATACATACATACATACATACAGGTGAAGTTAATTAATAAATAATAATAAAAAGCGTGTTAAAAACGATAACTTTTCGAGATATTCACAAAATAGTGTTTATTTCGAAAACTGTCAATATGACAGCTGTCATAATTTGACAGTTGATGTAAAATTTAATTCCAAACGAAAAAGTATTCTTGTGTTTTTTCAAAAAAACGATAACTTTTCGAGATATTCACAAAATAGTGTTTGTTTCGAAAACTGTCAATATGACAGCTGTCATAATTTCACAGTTGATGTCAAATTTAATTCTAAACAAAAAAGTATTCCTGTGTTTTTTCAAAAAAACGATAACTTTTCGAGATATTCACAAAATAGTGTTTATTTCGAAAACTGTCAATGTGACAGCTGTCATAATGTGACAGTTCATGTAAAATTTAATTCCAAACGAAACAGTATTCTTGTGTTTTTTCAAAAAAACGATAACTTTTCGAGATATTCACAAAATAGTGTTTATTTCGAAAACTGTCAATATGACAGCTGTCATAATTTGACAGTTGAGGTAAAATTTAATTCCAAACGAAAAAGTATTCTTGTGTTTTTTCAAAAAAACGATAACTTTTCGAGATATTCACAAAATAGTGTTTATTTCGAAAACTGACAATATGACAGCTGTCATAATTTGACAGTTGATGTAAAATTTAATTCCAAACGAAAAAGTATTCTTGTGTTTTTTCAAAAAAACGATAACTTTTCGAGATATTCACAAAATAGTGTTTGTCTGGAAAACTGTCAATATGACAGCTGTCATAATTTGACAGTTGATGTAAAATTTAATTCCAAACAAAAAAGTATTCTTGTGTTTTTTCAAAAAAACGATAACTTTTCGAGATATAATTATATAACGGAGTGGAGAGTTACAAACATACATACATACATACAGGTGAAGTTAATAAAAGCGTGTTAATAAATGATTTACGTAATACTGATAATACTGCAGCTACAAGTATATATTTTTAATATTAATTTACTTTTTATTATCGGTTGAAATAATTTAAGAATAATATCATTTTACTTTCTGTCATTTTTAGGTGCAGAGTCTCGGTTCCAAATTTACATGGAGTGAAAAGATTACACCAAACGCAGAATTTAGATTCTGCTATAAATTTACCAGGATTACTTGTTGCCGAAACAAGGAAGAACACTGCGAAAATATAAAAACTTTCTAAAATATAACATATCATTTTATGTAAAGTATATAGACAATAAATATAATTGAATTGTAATCTCTTGGTGTGTTAGTTTTAGAAAAAAAATTGTTCATACTGAATAGTATAATTTATATAAGCATCTAATTTCTGTTAACTTACTGTAGTTACTTGTTAATAAACATATTTTGAATTTGAATTTATTTTGCGATGATACGTACGTCTTTTCAGTTGATATTTTCTTCATCTCAATCACTTCAATTTTCTTATACATGCCCTACAATTGCGTAGGTAATAAGAATAAAAGTATATAGAAAAAGTTTTTGAAAAACATATTGGTCTCGGCCAATATTTTCTTCTGTCAAAAATACAATATTGTTGCAAAAGTATTCACAATTCAGGTAGCTGAACTACCCTTTGAGACATGATATTTTATGACATCTTGCGAAATTTCAGACTTTTAACTCTTTGCAGAAAGGCTTGATGCAATAAAATTTAACAGCCGCAATAAAATTCCATAAAATCAAAGGATTGGAAAGTAAAAGTGAGTCGGCACACTTGGATTTTGAAATATTATATAGCTCAGTAATAAAAGTAATGGGCGTTCTGTTTGCAAAAACTTTTAGGTTTGAATAAACTAAAATCGAAAGTATACTTTGATTAAAGGGTTATTTGTATAATGAAAACGAAATTTTGAAAGTAGTAATAATACGGTAGGTTGTATATAAGATCATTAAAATCTTGCTTTTGTAAAATAATTTGATAAGGACCTTCCTACGGGAACACCCTCCAATACAATTACTGGTCGTGGATTCTGTAATTTTTAAATTGATTGTCCTTACAAAAAAATAATATAAATATAAAAAATATCTTTTCTTTTTCTTCTTCCTACTTCACTTCTTATTTTGTTGCTCTACTTGCTATCCTATTGCCTTTCTGTTCAACCCTTTTTCTATACCTGTAAGCTTCTTCTTTCTGCTCTCCAACACTTCCCAACTGTAGCCTCTCTGCTTCTCTATACCTGTTGGCTCCTTCTTTCCGCTGCTCTATACACTCTCTGGATTCTTCTGTTGTCTGTGGTCGTCTATTTAGTTCTTTTTATGCTTTTCTTCTATAGTTAACTCTTCTTATCATCTATATTTTTATTTAGATTTTAAAAATTTACAAATGGCAAATCACGTTCCAAAATTCCATTGATAGAACGTGCGCCACGAAGAATCCATAAACTGAATAAACTGAAAAAGAGTCTATTATCCGACTAGAACGCAAAAACTAAAGGATGGATGTTGATATTTTTTTTTATTATATAGCTATTAGTCCTCGGCAACATATAGGCTATCATTTTTTATAATAATTAATTGAAAAAGCACCAAAAACCTTAAGCACCACGTCATACGATAAGAATTTTGTACAATGTTTCACAGAATTATACAGGACACGTCAATTATAGTTTGCTTTGATGGTTTTGGGAATCAAGCATTTCAGTCACAGATGCATTAGAAGTTAGTCGGCGTTTTTAATCATATCTTGATTTACCTCATGGCACATATGATAGGGGAAGTCCGGGAGACTTGCTCAGGTTGCTGGCTAGAAGACCTCTTAGAAGAATAGGAAAACGCCGGAGACCCATCGAAGTTGCTGTATCACCTTTACCAGAACATTTTACTGATAAGTGACCATCTTCTGTCCCGCTACATGGATTCGGAATAAACAAACAATTGATTTACAATGCTCTTTTTGGCTTCTATGTGATCAAAAGACCAAAACATACCTAATCGGAGTACTAATCTTGAAATAGTGATCCCAGAGATGGTGACCATTTCCGAAAGCACCTCTGAGAAAGATGACTCGTTGAGGCCGTCAGCCTGGCTGGGCTAAAATATTGACAATTACCCCCGAGAAGGAAAATAACAGTGAATGTCTGTCAGAAACTTTAAACAACAGTTTTATCTCTAATAACGACATATTTGATGACTCCAAACGACCAAAAAGAAAGATAAAGGAAACTCAATTCAATGTTAAGAATATAAAAAAGGAAAGATGGATATTGAGAAAAAAAGTTTTGAGAATAGCGAGGTTGAATAAAAAAAAAATAAATGATACTAATAAAACTAATAATAAGATTCAAGAAGATAGTAAAGGAAAGAAAATAATAAAAACCAAACTAAATCCTAAGCTAAGAGATGATAAAAAAGGACGTTACAAAGAAAACTAAAAGAAAGAATAAATTGAAACCTAAAGAAGGTATTGAGTTTTAAGTCTCTTCTCTAGTTTATACTTCTGTGATTTAATACTTTCTTTTGAAGTTAATACTGCTGCTATTTATTTTGCAGAGTTATCAATTTCTGGAATTGGTGCATCAAGAAATAATAGTTTCAGCTATAAACAGATTTCACGAGTATACGAATTTTGCCCATTTTTTCTTATTTCTTGCTTTCTTCTGTGCTTCGTTCCAGGTTATGCCTCTATCTCTTCAACATGCAGCCACTACGTCGTTCCAAGTTTTCCTAGGTCTATCTCTCGTTATTTTCTGTATCGATCTTGCTTGCCATACGCTTTTTGTTTGTCTTCCGTCCTTCATTCGCACTACATGTTCAAACCACTTTAGCTGTTGTCTTCCAATCCTTTTTAAAATCGGTTTCACTTTTAATTCTTCTCTTATTAAATCATTTCTAATTTTGTATTTTCTTGTACATCCTTTTACCGCTCTCAAATATCTCATTTCCAGTGCTAGAATCTTGCTCTTCGTTTCTCCTTTAATTATTCAGCTTTCACTACAAAAGGTTAAAGTTGGTTTGAAGACCGAGTTGTATACGGATAATGGTTTTTCTTGAGATCTTTTTGTTTCTTATAAATGTGTTGTTCATTGCATTGTATAATCTGGTCGTGTTTTTAAGTCTATCATTTACTTCTGCCGTCGGTTTACCATTTTTGTGTATCTTTACTTTTAAATACTTAAACGCATCCACTTGCTCTATATTATTTCCATTTAGTTTTATTGATATATTTACATTATTCCTACCTATAACCATTACTTTTGACTTATTTACATTTATTCTTAGGTTTCTTTGTTGTAGGGATTCTTTCCATATATATAAATTGGTTTGTAGATTGTTCTTATTTTTGGCGTATATAACTAAATCGTCTGCAAATGCACTTTCTGTATCCTACTTCTAGTTTCTTAGTTTTTTCTTTTGTTTCTTTTATCACATCGTCTAGTATAATATTGAAAAGCACTGGGATTAACACTCCTCCCTGTCTTAATCCGCCTTTGGTTATAAATTCCTCTAAATGTAGGTTTCCTGTTCTGACGTAATTTCTTGTTTGGTTGTAGAAACTTTTTATTCCCTTCTGTAATTTCCTACTTATTCCTCTTTTTACTGTCCCATATTATTTTTCGTGGAATGCTGTCGAATGCCTTTTTTATATCGATAAAGATCATATAAATGCTGTTGATATTCTTTTCTGTTAGTTGTTTGAGTAAATATGTGGTCTTGTATACCTCTCCTTTCCAAAATCCACTCTTTGAAGAAAAATTTATCGTACATATTTAACGTTCTGGTATAAATAACATACTGATAGTCTTTGATAGATAAAAAACCTTCTTAAAATATTTTCAAGTACCTGTTAAACTACACCTCTGCATATATAGTAACCCACCGACCGTTCTTTTGTGTCTTTTTTGGCAAGTGTCTAGCGGGTGGCCCACTCCATACGGGTACTCGATTCTTCAATTCTTCAATGAAGTTACTTGATAATAGAAAAATATCAAACAAAGCTCCTTTTAAAAATAGTATTTTCAAAAAGTTTTATTCACTCGAACAGGAAGTGGCTTATTATTGACTATTTAAAATACTCCGAGATTGACATACATACAGAAGAGTGTGCTTTTAAGTTGTTTTGTGTGAGCCATTCAAACAGATACCAAAAAGTATGTCAAAATGGTAAGTGCGTATCGGAATGTGCTTTTGCAGGTATTGTTAGAAATTTACTAATATTAACCTATTTACGAACTATATCAATTTAAAATATCTAATTATTAAACAGGATGGCCTTTTTTGAAAAAATGAGATAAATATTTAGAATTTTGCAAGAACTATTTTGCCCATCGAGGTCATCTTTTGTACATCTCTTAAGGATTACATATACTCTAGTCAACATCTTCGAAAACGTGAAAAATGAAAATAAAGGTCCTAAAAATATGAGCGATACCTCATTGGATTCGGAATCACCTCTAGAAAAATGTTTTTGAAGGAAAAGTGTGCAGGCAAAAAATTGCAATTGTTATTAACAAAATGAAATGAAAAAATAAAGATATTTATGTTTTTGTTAATAACTCGAAAAATATTAATATTTAGGCAATTTTGAAAAAAGCTCGTTAAAGAGGAAGAAATTTCCGAAAAAAAAGTCCGTCCCGCGGAACTCTATCTCCATTATTTATAATTTTAATTTGACGTTGAAAATAGGAATCCGCGCGGCTTTTACGGCATGCGCGCGCCACCGCTAAACGGGGTTTATCAGATAAAATAATTTTTTTATGACATTAAATGTTATTTTAAAAATTTGAAAAAATTCCAGCATTTTCCTAACACTTGAAAGAATCTAAATCAGTTGAAAAAAAATTTTACCACTGTTTTACAAAAAGTTATATAATTGTTAACTAACAAATTTTTTCCTAATCTCTGTTGACATAAACACTGGGATAAAAGATATAAATAATTGGCCTAAAAATTTGAAACTTCGTGGAGCCCTTTTCATATGTATACATTACAAGATCCTGCGATAAAAAATTGTAAATTTGTTAATTGTGATTTTTCATAACTATTGCAAAATATTGCGAAAAAGTAAAAAAAAAATACAGAATTTTTTTAAATAAATGCATGTAGTATCTAATAAACAATAAATACGAAATTGCTCTTAGAATTATTTGAAAGAGAAATTTATTTTCTATAAAAAAGACCTGAATGTCCTTTATCATATCTCCAATACTTTAAAAGATATATCATTTGTTAATTGGCAAGTTTAGTAGGCTCTACAGTTAACGTGACGTATGATATTAGAAAGTGTTTCTAACAAATTAATAAACTTTTATTTATCGCAGGATCTTGTAAAGTATACATATAAAAGGGGCTCCACAAAGTTTCAAATTTTTAGGCCGATTATTTATAACTTTTATCCCATTGTTTATGTCAACAGAGTTCAGGAAAAAAAATTGTTAGTTAACAATTGAATAACTTTTTAAAAAACAGTGATAAAATGTTTTTTCCAACTGATTTAGATTCCTTCAAGTGTTAGGAAAATACTGAAAGTTTTTCAAATTTTTAAAATAACATTTTATGTCATAAAAAAAATATTTTATCTGATAAACCACGTTTCGCGGTGGCGAGCGCATGCCGTAAAAGCTGCGCGGAGCCCTATTTTCAATGTTAAATTAAAATTATAAATAATGGAGATAGAGTTCCGGGAGGCCCGACTTTTTTTTCGGAAATTTCCTCCTCTTTAACGAGCTTTTTTTAAAATTGCTTAAATAAAAATATTTTTCGAGTTATTAACAAAAACTTAAAAATCTTTTTTTCCATCTTATTTTGTTAATAACAATTGCAATTTTTTGCCCGCACACTTTTTCTTTAAAAACATTTTTCTAGAGGTGATTCCGAATCCAATGAGCTATCGCTCATATTTTTAGGACCTTTATTTTAATTTTTCACGTTTTTGAAGATGTTGACTAGAGTAATAACGCTGTTAGTCATTTAGGTGACTAATGTGTTAAAAAAAATTAAAAAATTTTCACGGTTTTTTGATGATTTTATACCTTTTTCTTGGTTTAAGTTGTTTCTGCCTGGCATATCTGGTTATTGTAAAAAATATACAGTTTTTGCAATGTTTAGATAAAATCTGTAATACCTTCAATAAAAAAGGGTTTCAGTTGCTGCATTGTCGGTGTTTTTAACATTTAACTCTACTAAAAATTTGCAAAAGGGTTTAACTGTTATAGCCCAGATTTCGCTGTTAAACAACCCTTCAATTCATTTTTATAACCATAGCAAAAAATATTACGGTAGTTTTAGTTACAGTTACATTGGTGATTTTTATAACGGGTTAACGAAAGGGGTAATAAAAAAATTTAACAAAAATCGTAAAACCGATACTTTACTGTTAAATGTTGTAAATATTTTTTTTAGCAAAACGGCATTTTTATACCCTTAAAAGATAAGCTAAAATAGAACTACTGCACTTATAAAAATTCAATAGTTAAACTGTAAAAAGGTCATATAAGTAGTTACACTGAACAACTTATTCTTAAAAAAAAATCATTTAAATTCTGAATTTTCCGGATAATTTTTGAATTCGAGTAGTATTTGATTTTATTTTTGAAAAGTCTTCATAAAGATAATACAAGATGTATTTCATCTCATGGGTCGTGAAAAAAGTGGTGCCCTCTTTGTATTTTTTACACCAAATCTATCAAAATGTGTTCAAAAAACATTTTTATCTAGAAAAGATTATCTTTCAACTGAGTCTTTATATATATATATATATATATATATTTTGAGATGATAAGAGGTACTATGCTATAATTAATAAAATAAATTAAATAAAGTTATGATGAAGTAATTAAACGAGGACATTTTTGATCTCAGGGTGGAATACAAAGCCATACATTCAGTATAAGTTTGTTCAATTTCTGTTAATATTTAAGTTTTTGTTTTCTTTCTTCTTTCCTAAAAAAGGAAATAAATATAAGTAGATAGAATATCAAATGTGAATTTTAAAACATATCTATTTGTAAAAAAAAATAGCATATAGTTGTTTGTTATAGTTTAAATTTAAATGATTTTTCTTTGAAATAAAATAAGAAAATTAAATATTTAAAAATAAAAAAAAAGGATTTTATATAAATTTATAATGATACATATTGTTGTTTTATAATAATTTAAATTAAGGAATCATATTTAAATAGAATAAGAAAGTTGTGTGTGAAAATATCAATGCTAAAGACATATATTTTTTAAATAAAGAATAATTTAAATCATGTATTAAATTAGAACTCACTTACGTTTACAATAATCAATATTGGAATTTCAAAGCATCATATTTGTTTTTATAGAATTGATTTTGATGAAAATGAAAAATCCTAAAATAGAAAAGTATTTTAGATTATAGTTTAGTAAATATGTGATTTTAAGTTCATTTCAAAGGTAACAGGATTTTGAATATAAATAATTGTTTAAATCTGTATTAGAAATAAAGTATTCTGATTTGTAATTTATGTAAAAAATTATCAAGTAGGTAAAAGATTCTAGATAGATAGGTAGTCGAAGTTTGTTGAATTTTTCAATTGTCAGTTGTTGATTTTGTAATCGCTCTCTTGTTTTTTGGTTGTTAAAGAGGAAAGACGTATTAAATTTTGTTCTGTTTTAAAAATTGAGTTTTTATTAAAAAAGATAGAAATAATAGAGTATAATTAATATAAAAGAATAGCGAATATAAAAAAGAAGTAATTGAGTACATATGGTAAGCAGAAAATTAGATTTATATAAAAATAAAGTCCAGAAATATCAGAGCGGAGCTGCAGATTGTACGAGATACTTTATAAGTAAATTTAGAAGAGAATTGTAGCAGATAATAAGTTAAAGTACTTGAATTTACTTACCATTAGAGCAGTAGATAGAGTTAGCTGATTATCCAGAGATTTTTGATGAAATTTTTAATGGTTATGGAGATAATCATATTTAAATCCAGGCTTGGAGTCATCTAAATGTTAAAGAAGTTCTACGAGAAACTGGTATAAGTTCTTTCTTTATTAACAATAAAAAACTTTTTGTGTTTTATTCTTAATATTGTATGAACATTTTAACTATTTCACTAATCACTATTTCCTTAGTATATAAGTTTATTTCTGTTGTTTCAAATTGTAATAATTATCAGATTTTTTCATTTTCATTTTGTTTAATAAGTCAAGTTTTTAAACATTCGTTTAATTTTCAATTGCTTGTAAAAAAAGTTAGGTTATAGGTTTCTTCTCTTTCTAAATTCGCAACGAAATCATATCATTTGGTACATAAGAGTAGTAAATTTTTATGTTTATACAATAGTATATAATTTATTTAAACTAGCATTGAATTCTGCCTATGAGAAAAGAGTCAGTGTCGGGTAAATAAATAAATAAATAAATAAATAAATAAATTAATATAATATAAATTCATAAAATTGAAATCATAAAAACTAATTTGCCTATATAAAAATTTTAAATAAAATTTAACGTTCATAATTTATAAATTACAAGACAAATGATTTTTATCGCATAATAACTTATATATTATCATTCCTAGCAAGTTATATATGTTATAATATATATAGTTGGTTAAAGGCTTTTCGTGTGATGGTTGCCCATTTCTTTTTGTCCAGACTTTCCTCTTTCCAGTTTCTTATTCCCAATGCATCCAATTCATATAACACCTCTTTTTTCCATCTGTCTTTGAGTCTACCTCTCCTTTTTTTCTCCAATAGTTCTTTTTAATATGACCTTCTGTATCCTTTCTTGTGTCATTCTTTGAATATGACCCATCCACCTAAGTCTTTGCGCCTTTACTACAGCTGTTATACTGGGCTCATTATACAAATCTCCTAACTCCTGATTTGTTCTTCTCTCCCATTTTTCGTTTACTTGCTTTCCCCCAAATATTTTTCTTAACACTTTTATTTGTCATACCTGTAACTGTTCAATATCTGCCTTTCTAAGTATCCATGGTTTACAGGCGTACGTAACTATTGGCCTTATTATAGTTTTATGAAGATGCTTCCTTAATACAAGTTTGAATTTTAACAGATGAATCATGCTGTAAAGACATTTATTTCCCTTATTTATTCTTACTGTTATTTCTTCTTTAACATTAAGCACTTTTGTAAAAATCGTTCCTAAATAAGTGAATTTCTCAATTTCTTCAAATTTGTAGTTCTTCCCATTTCTTGTTGTTAAGTGTATTGTGTTTCGAGAAATTTTTATCTGTCCATGTCATATATTTAGTTTTTTCCTAGACTCATCGTTTTCGCCACTTCCTCAATACCTTGTACAATCCTTTGCAACTCTTTCTTGCTTCTACTTAAAAAGACAATATCGTCAGCAAATGCCATACATTGATTATAGAGTATACCATTTCTATTCGCTTTTGCCTCTCTGATGATTTTTTTTTAAAACAAAGTTAAAAAGTACTTTTTACAATAAATTTTTCTGATTTTTCTCCTTCACTTTGGCTCTATTTTTCGTTTTATTTAGTGTCATTTTTATCAGTCTTATAAGTTTATCTTCTACCCCAAGTCGTTTATGCAATGCATATGTATATATACGATGGTACTTCTTTACTTCTTACATTGATTTTGTTATTATTGAAGTTATTACACAACTTTTTCTGGAAAAATCAGAATGCCACCTGTCTCAAAACAGGTCAGCTCGTCTACTTACTTTTAAGAAATATTCAACTTGTCAGTCTATCAGGTGGCAAGTAATCCTTCAAAGAAAAAACATATTCAAGTATTTAAAATTCACCAAAAATAAACAACATTATTGTATCCTTTACACTACACTTCAACTAGTTCAAATAAAATTGAGCATTCACTGAAAATAATTTACCCTTTGGCGGCACAATATCTTACTTATCGGGTGGTAAGTTCTTAAAAATTTCTTTACAAAAATTCACACCAATCGACAAGAAAAGAGCGTCGAAATGAAAAAAATCTCTACAGGGATGATTAAGCACTATTGAAGAAATAGATTATCCGTATCATTCACTGCTAAAGGTGCAACATTTTATTTTTGGAATATAAATACTTTGTACACTATCAGGTAAGAAAAATAAATTAATACAATAGTAATAAAGAAATATTTTTCTACATGTTTTCATGGAGTAAGCCTGATACGGGCGAAGATATCAAAATAACTCAACATCATGAAAAAATAAGATTGGAAATGTATGCAAAAAACGAACGAAAAAAATTACTATGAAACAAAAAAATAAGGAATGTGGTCTCCTCATGCCTATGATGGCTCTACACCGTCTTTCCATATTGAGGATCAAGTTATTCAGATCTTCTTGGGGAATCCAGATCTGTTGAAGGGCTTGAAACAGCTGATTGCGATTTTGAAATTGATTCTGGTGTTAAAAAATTGTTCATTGAAGCATATCACACGCATTTTCAATAGGATTGAGAACCAGCGATGGAACTGGCCAGGGCAAAACTGGAATATTCTGCTCTTCCAAGGAATTTTTCTTTACTCTGGCTGTATATGGAGTAACATTGTCATGCATCAAGATAAAATTAGAACCAATGTTTTGCGCGTATGGAACAACTGCAGGTTCTAATATATTTGTAAAGTAGCGCTCTGATGATAAAAAAGGATCCAGTAGGACGAGCTCAGTTCTAGTACCCAGTAAATTCCTGCCCATACCATAATTGTGTCTTCTCTGTACCTTTGAACCTCTTGTGTATGTTGCATTTTATTTCTTGCGCCAGGTTCTCTTCATACGCGTATCCTTCAAGAATCTGGATACAAACCATATGGTAAAAAAAACATTTTGCCATTCATTTTGCTCCCAAATAATATATTCTTGTGCCCAACATAGTCGACTGGTGCCCTTCCCTCTTCGGCTAACTAAATTACCTTCTCTCAATCTTCTGTAGATAGTATGTCTGAAAACAGTCACATAATGAGTTCCACGGAGATAATTAACTGCCCTGTAGTCACTATGGGAATTCTTCGCGCTTCTGACTGAACATATCGGCCCGTAAGAAGTATTTTAAAAATATGGGGATAGGTTGATGGTTAAAATGCAATTTTTTGGCAAAAAAATCGGACACAAACTTAAGTGCTTTCTTCTTCGCATTATTCTGGCCGAACAAGACGAATTCGCCAAAACAAACGCCTCATAACACCAAGATAATCCACAGCATTATCCGTTTGGCTTACTGGAAAAATAATTGTGTGAATAATTCTTCTTCGAATCTTAGAAACAAATAAACATTGTCTTCACTTTTGACTTTTCCAAAGGGATTTTTTTCGGATTTGGCACGCTTGGGTGCTTCCATTCAGAACTTGTAACTTTGAAGTTTTGTTTAGGGTCGCATTGAAAACAACACGTTTCCTTACCAGTCACAATATTGTACAAAATATTTTTTATCTTTCTTGGCCTCTTCAATGATGTTTCTTGAATGTTGAGTTAGAAGCATTTTTTGGTCATCCGTGAGCTTGTGCGGGACAAACCATGAACACACCTTTCTCATGTCCAAATTCCCAGACAAAATGCGATAGATCGAATGTTTATAGATATTTAAATTCCATTTTCATGTATATCAAAGAAGATTTCGGCTTATTTTTAACATACAGACGCACTTTTTCGACATTTTCTGGCGTAATCACAAATTTCAATTGTCCAATATGTTCGTCGTCTTCCATAAGCTTGTTTCAATAATCGATGCGTTTAAAACAGAATCTAATATTGGCTCTTTGTTTCGATGCTCCTTTTTCGACCGATGTTAAAAAAGTACTTTTACTTTGAGCGCGATAACTCGGCGTGAAGTGGTTCGATTGTCACCAAATTTTGGCAGAACATCAATGTAATATGTACCTATTCAACTTTGGTCCCAAAGACTAGTATCGGATATTAATTTTGCGATAGACCTCGGATAATCCTTGTTGTTTACAATATTAATACATTAAAGCCATGAATGGTAGGTAAATTAGTAATAAACTTTTTAATTTATGTATTTTATAAAAGTCTAGGAAACAATATGACTATAAAATACAGAGAAGTACCGCTATAAAAAACTATTTACTACCTCAATTGTACGTAGAATAAATATTGTTCCTAAAAAAACTGAAGGTCGCGATGGTCATGATTATGAAATCAGAAAACAAGAATAGATGTTAAATATATCAATAAACGCATTAGAGATGATCTCAGGTAATACCTTCTAAGTAACCTTAGTAGTTAGTAGTAAAAAACATGCTAAAAATGAAGGTACTATTTTTCAATGTTTTGTTCGTAGTTCTGGGTTGTGTGGTATCTAGACAATCTAGAGGTAAGTTTTAAAAATTTTTGTTTTATACGTAATTTTTTAAATATTTTTCGGTATTAAATTTAACTAAACTAATATCTCTTATATTTATTTGATTCATTTATAATTATTTTTTTAATTTAAAAATTACTATCTAGAGAGTTACTGTTAATATAAAGTTCTGCAAGAAATAAAACGCAAAATGCAACTGATGGTTATGAAATTCTTTAAATTGTATACGAGGTTTTCTTAAAAATATATCAATTTTACGGTTAAAGAGTCTTTCGCGTCACCCCTTACCTGGGCCAGTGGGAGACCAATAAAAAACCAATAAAAGAGACCTTTTCGCCTACCCGAACAGCATGTGGTTGTATGCACTCACGATTTTACAACCTATTGTTTAAATTTAACAAATATATGTGTTTAATTTTTTAAATGATATAAACAAAGGTGATAGTCCGGTCAAGTTAGCATCAAAAATAGGGGTAAGGTTACATTAATTCGCACCTTGCTAAAAATTGGCATGAATGTTGGCAACCCTATTATACACAATTTGTCAATTATCCACATCAATGCGAAGTGTGGAAAAAAATTTATTCAAGGTCAAATGTTGCAAAAATCGGTTTTTTGAGTTTTCCAGCTAAACGGTAAGTTTTATAATATACATTACAGTTACGATAATATAAGTAAAAATATTAATTTTCGTAGCGTATACATACTTACATATTATACAGTTGTAAAAATATAAACTCGAAAATAAACCCAGTCTGAAAATATCTCTGTAAAGCAAGCTGATAATGATGCTGATGTCCTGATAGTTGAAACAGCAATAGAACAATTTAACTCGACAAATCCAACTATTCTTGTTGGTAAAGATGTTGATTTGTTGGTATTACTTACTGCTCGAACGCCAACTGAAAAAATTATTTATTTTTTAAAACCTGGGAAACAATCAAAAATATATTCATCCAAGAAAACTCTTGGATTTATGAATATATTTTTGATTGTTGTTGAGCCTTCCCCGGTTTTAAAAAATAAATAATTTTTTCAGTTGGCGTTCAAGCAGTTAGTACCTCTACTCCACAAGCTGTAATCACCAACGGAATTCGCTTTCTTCTTTCAATTTACGGAGCTCCAAAAAAATTACGTGCTTAGATAAGTTTCGATACTTATCTTTTGCAAAAAATACGTATAAAAAGAAGCATGTACAATTAGCTTGTCTTCCTCCAACCTCTGCTTCTGCTCATCAATATCTATTTCGGGAATATTATCAAGTTCAAGTATGGCTTGGTAATAAACTAAACCCAGAAGACTGGGGTTGGAAGTTAATTGACAATATATTGGAACCAGTTCAGACTTTACTCCCTCCTGCACCGGAAAAACTCCTCAATTGCAAAACGGGGTGTAATGCTAAATGCGGCTGTAAAAAAGTTGATTTGTTTTGTTCATTAGCATGTATCAGTTGTCGAGGCCAATCGTGCTCCAATGTTGAATCGCCAGTAGAAGAGGATTCTTACGATATAAGCGAGGAGACATCTGATGCATCGTTTTTTGAACAATTTATTTGTACCCAGTAGGAAGAAGAAGAAGAAGAAGAAGGAGAAGAAGAGCAAGACAGTATGGATTATGTTCCATTAGAAGAGTATCGATCAGACGAATAATTTTCTCAATTTACGCATTACTTACACCGCTCTTGATATTTACAATAGTACCATTTTCAATTTAATACAATAGCTTTTTAACTCAACAGAAGCACAATAGATCGTGGCATAGGCCTACTGGGGAAACCACGTAAAAAAAACGCGCCATGTACACTACCTCACGGGTGGCGCGGAAACGTGTGCATATTATGAAGAATACAACTTTTTCAACATTTTGCATCGCTGTATCTCCGAAATGGTAATTCTTAGGAAAAAAGTGTAGGAAAAATTTTTATAGATAATTCCATGATTAATAATTTTTGTTTCACCTATTTTTATTATAAAACTTACCGTTTAGGTGGAAAACTCAAAAAAAAAAACGATTTTTGCAACATTTGACCTTGAATAAATTTTTTTCCACACTTCGCATTGATGTGGATAATTGAAAAATTGTGTATAATAGGGTTCCCAACATTCATGCCAATTTTAGTAGATTTATATCTACTATTCAGCTGGTTCGCAGGTCACGACTTCGGAAAAATTTCACTACAGTTTTTCGTTTTGGGCCCCCTCTGACCTCAAAAACACCTTCCGTTCAAAAGTTTATATATATATAATATATATATATATATATATATATATATATATATATATATATATATATGTATGTATGTATGTATGTATGTATGTATGTATGTATAGTTCCGATATAACGAAATCTGTGGACACGATAGCGGTCGCATTTCTTAACGGATCGAAATGAAATTTGGCACAAAAATCAATCGTCCCAAAATCTCGGTCGAGTTTGTTAATGGGCCAAATCGGTACGGCCGTTTTGGCGTGACATCAAATCAAATTGGAAAAAAATTCGTAACTTTTTTACTTCACCCTGTACAAAAAAATGTTAGGGGACTTTTTTGTTTGTCTTAAACAGACCTAAAACTTTTATCTAAAACATTTTTTTCTGAAACGTATACTTTTCATATATTCAATTAATATAAATCTACTGATGCGCCTGGCTTACCAAGGGCCATTTTTTTAGCAAGGTGCGAATTAATGTAACCTTCAATGTCTATTTTGACCGGAGTATTAATAAAAATTGAAAGGTGCATACAGATAATACTCCAGTCAATGAGTGCAAAAATAGGATATTACTTCGATTTCTAGTTTGGAAATAGGTTCTACATACCTTTTAATTCAAAGTCTACTCTTTTTGTCACATACATTATTTTTTTTGGAATTTTAAATCCCTTACACCTACGCTTCATGATAGAAAATATAGAAAGAAAAAAATGTCTTTGAAGAAAACAGTAATACAATTTAAACAAAAGATGTATAGGAAAATATGTAAAAAAACTAGACATTTAAAGAAAAATAGTCATGTACCTATATAAATTTTACCCTTCTCCCGAAACTGCGTATAATGTTTAGAGACAATACACATCTGCTCTAAGTTATTTGGTTTTATTTTTACTTTAAATATATCGTATCCATTCAAAAACCATTTTAAAGTAAATTTGAAAGACTATAAAACCACATTGATTACATTACTTCCAAATATTTAGATTTTAAAAAATAAATGCTTAAAGGGCGCAAGAAAGGTGATGATACTCCCGCCATCAACCTAACTTAAAGTAGTGATATCTCTGATATTTTTTATGTGAAATGAAAAAAAAAACCAAATGTTCGCCAAAAAACACCTCCACTTTTTTACTGAATATTTTTTTTTGTACCTCTTATCATTTTCAAGTTACACTGAGAAAAAGGCAGATTTTAAAACATTTTAAAATGCGCTCTACAATTTTTGAACCAGACCAATTTTTTGAGTAACTAATAATTTCTATAAAAACAAATCTCTTCCTTTTTTCATGTGATACCATTATGTTCTGTATAGTTTCTTATGTTAGATGCATGGTTTTTAAGTTATTCGCAAAAAACCGCCCGAAAAGGTGTTATTTTTCAATGAAAATGGCAAGTTTTTAATCACGAATAACTCAAAAAGAATTAAGTTTACAAAAAAAATTATAGAACAGTTTTTGTTTAGAATTAAGTCCTCTAACGACTCCTGGGATTATTTTGACCAAAAAAGTTTCTACACGCGAGAAGGGAAGGAACTACCCCCAAAATAAAAGTATATTTTGGCGTAGGTTAGACTTTTTTCTTGAGCCATTTACTACCTACTGTAAAAATTTCAAGTAAATTGATGCATTAGGACGGAATTCAGAGCCAAGAATCCTCATTGATTGAAATATAAGCAATTATTTTCATCTTTTAAAATGAGCTTTTCTTTAGTTTAGTGTATTCTATGATGCAGTGACAAAAATTTTTGACAGTGAATGTCAAAACGTAAAGGAAGAAAGTATTAAGTAGTGAAGGAAAGGTAATCCTATAATAGTATTATACGTTACAAGGTCGGTAGGTGACTTATTACAGTACGAGTTAGTTTACGGACGAAGCGACGTAGGAGCCAAGTCCGGAAATAAAAACAAGTACTGTAATAACACCTAACGACCATGTATCGTATTATATTTTATTTCATCCTGTTTTTATAAATTAATAAATTCATAAAAATTTTAACAGTAGGTAGTTGGTAACTTGACTAAAAATAGTTCGTACCTTGATTAGTTAGGTCAAATTACCTTGAAAGCTGTCACTGTCAAATAATTTTTTTAATATTAAGATTTAATTGTTAATATAAAATTGAATAACATTGACTTCTTTTTAAATATAGCAGTAAAAGTAAGTAATTAATTATTTTATTTTTATTTTATAGTCATTATAGTATTTTTAAATGTCAAAAATTAAAAGTAATTGTCTTCCCTTAAGCAATCAGAGCAGCGTTGCTAGGCAACACATTACAGTACCTGATACCGTAATGTTTTACTTACCGGCGCCAAATTGATTATAGGGAAGTGTATTTACTGGACAGGATGAAATAAAAAACAATACTTTAGTCTCTTAACCAACTTGGTATTACATGGATATCAAAACTTTTTACGGAGTTGCGAGAGTTTTGACAACTATTATTTTTTATGGGATCTCGTTTCTTTTTGTAGATAGTCCTACTTCTTTTCTTTCCGGTACCTTCTACTTCTTGTGTACCAACACTGCTGTGCCTGTAGATATGTATATGTCGTAGGCAATCGCCGTAATCCGTCATTCCCTGAAAAGCCTAGGCATTACAGGTACTGCCGGCAATCGCCGTAATAGAATCATTATTACGCTGTTTGACGGAAATTATCCGTCATTTCAGGGACTGACGTTTAAACATTTAGGCAAACGGTGTAACCGCCCGAATGATTGAATTTTACAGCGACCGCCGGATGCATGTTTAGTCAATTCAGAATCATGAAGTTAGTGCTGTTTGTGCTGGCTTAAAAGTAGTGTTTTTTTCATCATTTTATGCAGTAAAATGGATAGCCACAAGAGTACATTTTATGAGAAAGTGAATCAATATTTTCTGGACAATAAAGAAGCCAAAAAACTGTGGGATTACGATGAAATGAGTGAGGACAACCTAACCAATTATATAAACAAATGTAGGGCCAGATCATTCCGATGTAATATAGTCCAGTCAACCTAGTCATCGATGATGTAATAATTAAAAAAAAAACAAAAACAATTATATGTAAATGCTTTAATTTACTTCCATAAATAATAACTCTAGAAAGTAATTTGCTAAAACTTAGGTTTAACTTTTTTGTGTTCAAATGGGTAAAAAATGTTCCTAAAGTTAAGCTAAAAAAAGATTCCTAGTTATAATCTATTTACATGTTTTTCTATAATCCATTCAAGTCTTTGAAATATTATATTTTTTATTTAAGTTTATCATATAAATAATAAATAACTAAAAAAATTACTCCACTCCCCAGCAAACACACTTTAGCCGGCCCATCATTGACGAAGTATTCCAACTGTTGACGAACTGCTGGCAAAATTTGCCAATATTATTTTAATACTTTATATGTATTGGCAAATAATTAAAATCAAAGAAAGCACAGCCAAAAAGTGTCCAGTCACTTTATAATTCCATCCCTTCCCAACAGTTTAAAATTTCTTACTCTTTCGTAACCAAACATAAAACCCATATCCAATAAGCCTTCGATTACCCATTTCCATCACTTTACAAAATGTGAAAATCCCTTCCCAACATTTGCAAACTCTTCGAAATATCAACATCACACTCACACCCAATAAGTCTTTTTCAGTTTTCCGTTACTTAAAAATCCATTTTCCATCCCTTCCCAACATTTGCAGACTCTTCGTAATCACCAACATCACACTCACACCTAATAAGACTTTTTCAGTCTTCCGTTACTTGAAAACTATAATTTTCCATCCCTTCCTAACATTTGCAGACTCTTCGTAATCATCAACATCACACTCACACCTAATAAGTCTTTTTCAGTCTTCCGTTACTTAAAAACTATAATTTTCCATCCTTCCCTAACATTTCAAAGCTCTTCGTAATCTACATCATACTCACACCCAATAATATCCTAATATTTTTTCTATCTTATTTGATATTATTTGTACTCCAGGTTGACTGGACTAATAACCCCGCAATTTACTAAAGAATTGACGGACTATACAACCATGGAGACTAGACAAGGAGTACGCACTCGACCGGGGGAATTGCCAAAATCTGTCCACGGTATCGTACATATTAGGTTTACTTTTTTCACCACTAGCGTCGCTAGTTTTCCTTTTGTACCGGTATGAATATAGACAATTAAATAATCGTGGATTATTAAATTGGTTTTTATTATTTATATCTGAAAGATCGAACTATTTTTTTATTGTGTAAATAAATTAATAATGAAATAATTAAAAATTATTAATTTTATTTCAAACTACGTCCTCATTGGTCGCCATTTTGGTACAAATGGAACACCAGCGCCCTCTTATTTTGATAGCCCTATTTGCATACATGGAGTTCGTACTCCTTGTCTAGTCTCCATGTATACAACCGTCAAACGCCGTTATTTTCAATCAATCAGAAAGTTACACCGTTTGCCTAAAACGTTAGCGTCAGTCCTTGAAATGACGGATAATTTCCGTCAATCACCGTAATAATGATTCTATTACGGCGATTGCCGGCAGTACCTGTAATGCCTAGGCTTTTCAAGGAATGACGGATTACGGCGATTGCCTACGACATATGTATACATATATTTGGGATTGCAAAGTTATTCATACAGTTGATGTATCTATAAAAGTAGACCGAAATTTAAACATATTTTAGTTTTTTCTTTATTCATACACTAAACACTAATAAGATTCTAAATTTGAAGCTTTTATGTCTGCTAGAAGTGCTTTAGGCATTTGATGATCGGTCAGTAAGTGAGTGAGTAAGTAATTGAGAAAATTAAGAAACTTTGACTTGTTATAATCCTACTACTACTGGTTCAACTTATATACCGTGTTTTTACAATTCCTACTTGGTTACTAAAAATGCAAGCTTCTAGTTTTACCCTCATCGAAGTTATTGGAGCACACATACCAATCCGCAATTGGTTTGTGGACACAAATCAGCTTGTTTTTACGACAAAATGTAAGCAAACGATAAATTCCAAAAATTTGCATCTTATAGGCGGATACGTGTAGGACAGTGGTCCCAACTTTAATACTAGTTATTCACATCTAAATGGTGATCAACAGTTAAAAAGATAGAAAAGAACAAGATTACTGAAATTTTATTTGATTATATTAGTGGTGGGTAGCATTATGGAACCCCTATCGTAAAATTGACCCGACGCGACGTTCAAATAACTGACACTCGTTCAGGTAGTCAAAAAGTGTTGGAACCCAATTGATTATAGAGATAAAAAGATTTATATTTTACCTGCAAGTACACCCAAAATAACTTGTTTTTAATAAAAATGTATATTTATATATTATCTTTAAATACTAGTTATCCATTCTTTTCTAACAAAATTTATATTTGTTAATAAAATCCGTATACAATTTAACAATTGATGAATTAAGCCGAAGCAATAAAGCACTAAACTCGGCCTTACTTTCAAAATTTAAAGGTCAAACACGAATTTTAATGACTCTTTGCATTCGATTCGTTAGAGCGTCAGGAAACTTTGTGGCCCTATACGATTGAGTTATATTGAAAAATTGCATTTGTGCGTATAAAAAAGCATTCTTAAAAAACATATCAAGCAGAACTCCTTTATTGGAGAAAATAAGTTCAATTTTCTTACTTAGGATATAACATTGTAAGTGATCTCCGGAGTACTACCTAGTGCACATGATATCTACTGTTTACCTCGTCCCCTGGAGTCAAAGTTCATTTATTACTCCGGAGTTTTTTTGGGCTCGCTGTAAACGATTATGATATCGAAAGTGATCTCCGGAGTACCTGGTGTCCAGGATACCTACTGTTTACACCTTGTCTTGGAGTTAATGACTTGTAATCTTTTGTGATAACTTGCAATTACTTGCTGTCAAGGTTCTAAAAGGCGTTATTTCCATAGGTAGCTCAATAAGTTGTAGGTACAACCTAAGTAACGTTTTAAGAGTAGCCCAGTTTTCCCCAAACATGTAATTAAGGGCGCCAAAGAACAATCTCCATGAAAATGCGAATATTAAATAAAAAATAAATATTAATTCTCTTATCTCTTTAATGGAAGTTTTCAGAATTGCTTGGATTGGATCATATGTAACGGTAACTATTCTTTAGGGAGGGTTTTCTTCTAATTTCCAAATTCGAGACGAAATATCCTAAATTTTTCTTTCACCAAATTAACTTCTTCCTGTTTGTTTCAAAATGTAATCAAAAATCGATCCCAATCGAATTTACAACCAAGCAGAATCAAATTCTAGCCAAATCGGTTTTTTCTCACTCTATTGAGCATACACGAGAACAGTGTCAGAGACCTCAGTCCTCTAGTACAAGAATGCCGTCACAAAAAAAGCGCAATTATCCACCTAGAAGACAATATGGTGAAAATAATCTCCACTCAAGAAACTACAAACAATACAATATTAACCCAAAATGCCACTACTCTCCTCAACTATACACAAAAGAAACCACAAAAGAAAACACAAACTCTACATATACCACCCTCGGAATTGGACATCCTAGAAACTACAACAGAGCTCCTTCAAGAACATATCGGCACCCTGGACCACGCTACTCAATCAGAATCTTCCACAACAGCAAGTACTACTCTTCCGCATCAAACTCATTCTATGAAATGGAAAACCACAACCAACTCTAAATCAATATCCCTTATGTTATTAAATATTCAGTCAGCCAGAAACAAAGTTAACGAATTATCTGTTCTCCTAGAGGAATTAAATCGTCCAGATCTGATTTTGTTGACTGAACATTGGCTTGCTTATAATGAACCTCTTTACTTACCTCATTATACAGAAGTGTCTAGATACAGTAGAATTGAGAGCATCCATGGAGGAACTATGATTTTTCAAAATAACTCACTAAATGTAAAATTCGTAAACGTTGAAAAATTCAATGATTATTTGGAAGAAAAAACATTTGAATTTTGCTTGTTGCATTCACAAAAATTGAACATGTATGTAATATGTGTTTATAGAACCCCCACATCTGATGTGAATATTTTCATACAAAAGTTAGAACAGCTTCTCAATGTACTTCCGTTAAATGCAACTATTCTGGTAGCAGGAGATTTAAATATAAATTACGCTGACAAGCAATCTCTAGCCACCCAATCTCTAAATAATCTTTTAACCTCATTTAACTTGACTATGCATATAGAGTCCCCTACACGAATCTCTCAGTATTCTGCCACAACTATAGATTATATGTGTACGAATTTGGACAAACAATATATTACTTGGGATATTACTTCATCTGGCTTGTCCGCCATGAAGCTATTTTATGCTGCTGTAAAGTAAATTCTATAGTAAACAGAAATAAATTCAGATTTGGTAGATTATACAGTAAAAGAAACTATGATACATTTTATAATGTATGCCTGAATACCAATTGGGACATTGTGAACAATGAACAAGATTCATTCTCAAATTTTTACAGTCATTTGGTGAATATTTTTAATAGCTCATTTCCGATCCGAAAATTAAAAATCAAGCACAGAAAACAGTGGATTACTCAGGGCATAAAAATTTCAGCAAATAATATGCGATCGCTGCACTATATTCGGAAGTTTAATAGTGATATCTTATTTCAAAGCTACTTTAGTAGATACCGCAGTATCTATAGGCAAGTTGTCAGACAAGCAAAAGAAAATTACTATAAAAATAGATTCGAGCAAGCTGAAAATAAATCGAAAGAGACTTGGCAAGTAATAAATGAGCTAAGAGGTAAATCTAATAAAGTACATGAAGTTCCACTTTCACCAAACATTCTTAACGAATATTACTGCTCTGTTGCAGAAAGATTAGCTGAAAAATTGACTACTTTTAACGACCCTTTGGAACAATTTAAAAACCCATTTATTTCTGAAACTTGCATTCTATATGACACTGATATTTATGAGCTGAAATAGGTGATAGTTTCCATTGGAAAAAAGTCGTCATCTGGTTACGACGACATTACAGCAAACATTTTGAAAAATCTCCCAGATAATACGTTACAAATCTTAACGAACATTATTAATGTATCATTCCAATCAGGAAAGTTTCCTGATTTCCTGAAGGTATCATTGGTAATACCACTAAATAAAGGTGGAAATCAGGACGACCCCTCGAATTATCGGCCTATTTCCCTAATTCCCACTTTAGGAAAACTTATAGAAAAATTAGTCAAGATAAGGATAACTGCATTTCTGTCGAAACATAAAATCGTCATAAAAGAACAGTTTGGCTTTCAAAGCGGCAAAGGCACTAATGATGCAATCTTCTCTCTCATGGAAAAAGTTTATACTGGAATCAATAGTGGCGAGGTTGCTGCGGCAGTATTTTGCGATTTTTCGAAGGCATTCGACTGTGTGGATCACGAGATACTGCTGCGGAAGCTTCCTTACTACGGCTTCAGAGGAGTGATACTGAGCTGGTTCAGCTCATATTTATCGGGTCGTAGCCAGATGGTGGAAACGAACCATCGCTCAGGAATTGGGAATCTACGTAAAGGTGTGCCTCAAGGTTCAATACTGGGGCCAATATTGTTCCTCATCTACGTTAACGATTTGACAAGTATAAATATCTCGGGAAAATTCACACTATTTGCGGACGATACTACCATTTTTTGGCAATCGGACAATGCAAATGATTTAACTAAAATCATATCTAACGATATGATAAAAGTAAAGAGCTGGTGTGATTCAAATCATCTTTCTCTAAACATTTCGAAAACTAAGATAGTAGCTTTCAGATGCGAACTTGAGAATATATCCATTGGAAATGACATTATTGAGAACAAAAATAGCTTAAAATTTTTAGGGGTACATATCGATAGAAACCTAAAATTTGAAGACCATATTTATGCCCTGTGTAACAAAGTGTCCTCTGGTTGTTATGCGGTCAGAGTGGTGGCAAATGAACTTGGTTTAACAGCAGCTAGGTCTGTTTATTTTTCTCTGGTGGAATCTCACCTGAGATATGGAATTCCATTTTGGGGCGTATGTAGTGTTATCTACTACAAAATATTTTAATTTTGCAAAAACGAGCCGTAAGATATATGTGCAAATCAAAACGTACAGACTCCTGTAGAACACTCTTTACCACTCATGGAATTCTAACGGTGATTTCTATCTTTATAATGGAAACAGTATGTTTAATTAAAAAATATTTGAAGAAATTTCAATCATCCTCACCAACCCATTATGTGACAAGGCAATGCAACAACATTAAGTTGCCAATACCAATGACATCAGTCATAAAGGATTCCATTATCTATAATGGCTGTAAAATGTTCAACCATTTGCCAAAGAATATAACAGAAATACAATCTTTACAATGCTTCAGGAAGGCTGTGAAATGTTTTTTAAGTGATAGGCCATACTATAATGCACAAGAATTTTATAATGATAATCCCTGAAATCAATGTTGTATTTTAAATTTTGCTTGTGATACACTCAATGTGACTTTTATATTTTTATTATTAATTTACTTATATGTTAGGACAGGCTGGTTTATTATTTATCAGTATCATGTACGATCTATGTGTTTTTTTTATATATACAAACTGATTATGTATCAAGTGAAAATTAATTAATTTAAAAGCACTTTTACATATATTATATTGTAGATTAAGTTAAACTTTGTCCACAAGATTATTCTTATGACAATAAAGTATACTCTCTCTCTCTATTGAGAGTAAATTAATCCTTAAAGCACGTATAAAACCCGGCCCTGACTTTGATGAATAATAAAAAAAATGATTTTGTTTAGTATTAATAAAATATCACCCTTAGATACTCACAGTAAATAAAATAATCAAATGAAATATTATTAAAATCGACTAACTTGTATATCGAACAGCTTAAACACAAAAGAACCAGATGTTTGATGTACCAACTCGTAAAAGAACGATAATTACTAATCACGACTAGAAAATATCGATAATTTTACTGCAACACTGCTCACGGCAAATTTTTAAACTACAATAAGCAATTCTCACCAATATAGGCAAGTTAATAATAGTCTGGTGAAATTATTCACAATACAAAACGATCAGATAGATCGTTACAAAGCTATGCTACAAAAATATTGATTATCTAAAATCCATAACTGCACTAACTAAATTATTTATTTTATTTTAGAACTTCACCCAGTTTTACCAAACTCCAACAAGTGTTTCGACAGTTACGATGACGTTCAACCGATTAATCTTAGCAAATTGACGAAAACCTGTGTGGAACCAATTCCGGAAATGAACAACTGTCAAGGATTAAGCTTGGTAACCGATGAAATACTTTTATTGGAGTGTAATGAAACTGGAGGTGATGTGTCACCATTAAAGAAGGGTTGTTACAGGCTTATAAAAGCAGATGGAGATGAGACTACAGTTTGCCAAAGATTTAAGAAAAGGAATTTATGTGAAGTTATCAAAACGCCTGCCAATTTGATTATTGAAATATATTGTGATAGAAGTGCGCGAGGGATCGTTAAAGTTAGAAACCTTGAAATTAAACCTTAAAAATAAATTACATCATATATTAAGTATAAGAATAAAAACTGTTAGAATACCTATACTATAATGTGTGTCGTTGTTTTGTATAAAACTTAAATTTTTATGTAAAAAAAATTGTTGTACATTACATTTTAAGGTATTTTATTCAAATAAGATTTGTTTATTAAAGATAATATTTTGCTTAACTGTCGATAATTATTAAACGAAGTATTTATGTAAATTTAGAATAGTAAAACAATATTAATTGTTTTATATTAAATAATATATGATCTTTGGTGTTTTTTTTCTACGCAAAAGATATAGGTAAATCTGTATAAGGGCATACTGAGTAGGCCCTAAAAAGTAAATTAATAAGGACCTAAGACATTCAAGGGTTTATGTTTCATAAATCGTTGAAATGATGATTTAAGATAAAAAGAAATGCTATTAATTTATAAAATAGAATATATATGGGTGAAAATGTTTCCCTTTCAGTTTTCTTTGGAAAAAATCGACACATTGAAATTACTATGTCAATATATTAATTTTTTTGTGTTCCCTACCTCACAGAATCTGCAGTTTGCTTCATCTACCAATCCTAGTTTCTTCAAGTGTCCTCTTAATCGGGAGTACACATTTAGTATTCCTGTTATAATATGGAGGTTCTTCCCACTTAGGTAAAGACACCTGAGAGATTTCTTCTGGTTGTAGTTTCCCAGGAGCGTCTTCGATTGTCTTAGTCCTTCTAGATCATTCCAGTTCTTGGATTTTTTGCTATCCATTTTTGAAGTGAAAACTTCTTTAGCCGCGTTGAGCATTTTTTTTGTAATGGGTAAAAAATCTTAAATTCGCGTCAGGACACGTGACCCTGATCGAAAAAACGTAAAATGACAAATAAACAAATTAAAGAGACGTGCAATCATATTTTGTAGTGGTGAAAATAGGAACTAAACCAGCTGGTAGCGCGAAAAGCGGAAAAGTGGTTATAACCGTATAGTGCCTTAGTAAGTACTAGTAGTGTTATTTTAATATAATTTTTTAAGGTACTTTAAGCATAAAAAGTGTGTAGAAGTATAGTGAATAGTTTTAAACATGATGCACTGATGTCGGAACTTGTTGCCAACTTTATATTATGCATCAACACATCTGTTCTATTATTATCTCTGGTTTTGTAGTTGACATTGGTCAAAACATGGCTTTCGATAATACCTATGTTAATAGTGCCTTAGTCTTAATAAACTTATTTATAAATAAAATTATGAAATTATCAAGTTGTGAAAAAATTATATAGGTTTTAAATAGATTCGACAAAAAAGCGAATATTCGATGTTACTATGAATAAAAATATCGATATATCGGATACAATAAATATTTGTCAAAACTCAAAACATCGAATTAATCCGACATATCGTATGGAAAACATCGAATAAATTCGATATATCGATGTGTGAATAACCCTATGCCACGCGCACCTATAAATAGTGACAGGTGACAGCTAATAATTCAAAATTCAAACGTCTGTGTTTAGTGTTCTTTAAGTGTTTAAAATATGGATATTAAACAAATTAATGATAAAAGTGACGAAAAAATAGCGAAAGAAAATGAGTGAGTACTTTATAAATATACTAGATGATAATTTAATAAATGAATATTGTATTCTACCACATAAATGATAGTAATTTTATACTGATAAAGCAATTCGTGCAAAATTATTCCCTAACCATTCCAAAATATCAAACATGCACAACGTTAATAATCAAGTTTTCACTTCTGCTGGCACTCCCGGAGTGCAACCCGTCGTTTTTTTTTCCTTAGTTTTTCTGAGTTTGTACTTCTGCTGATTCCACAGGATGGTTCTGATCCCAGGTATGGGGTTTCAGCTCCTTTTTTTTGCCAGCTTGTCTGCTATTTCGTTTCCTTCTTATCCTATGTGTCCTGGAACCCATAGGAGTTTAACAGTGTTATTCTGTCCTAGTTCATTCAATTTGCCTAGGCATTCCCAGACCATCTTTAAACTGATTGTATGTGAGTTAAGAGCTTTGATGGCAGCTTGACTTTATGACATGATCACAATCTTCTGTCTACGATAGTTCCTTTCAATATTAAATTCTATACATCTTTCGATGGCACGGATTTCCGCTTGAAAGATGCTTGGATACGCACCCAGGCTTTCTGAATATTTGGTTCTTGGTCCAAACATCCCTGCCTCAGTGCCTTTATCTGTGTTGGAACCATCCTTATACCATTTTATGGTGTTTTGGTTTAGCCCCAATACGGTGTTTTTGTCTCATTCAGATTTACTTTCCAGTTTTATGGTAAATTTTCTTAAAACGTTAAATTTCTTTGGCATGTCATCTTAGGGCATTTCCGAAGTTTGATCAAGTTGAAGTGATCGAGGTCTTTCCTTGATTATTCCTTTTTTGACCTTTCTATATATTGTTTTCTTCCTAGCATTTTCTACTTGAATATCCAGTGGCGAGAGAAATAGGATTACTTCCATTGCAGCAGTGGGGCATGTTCTCATTGCTCTAGTGATACATGCACAGGCTAGTCTCTGAATGTTCGAGAGGTTTGTCTTCGTAGTGATCAGATTAGCTCTCGTGCCCCAAGCTACTGCCCCATAGGTGATGATTGGACTCACTATTACAGTGTACCTACATCCATTTTGTAGCTTTGTGCATTATTTTTTTTTCGTGTTTGTTCCAGGGTAACCTGTTATCTAGGGTTAGCCCTATATATTTAACCTCTGTTTTTCACTCATCTATTTTAACGGTTTTTAAGTAAAGTTTATTTTTCCTTGTAAGGCTACTAACGTGGTCTTGGTGGAGTTGATATTGAGTCTCACTGAATCACACCATTGCTTTGCTTTGTTCAGTGCTCTTTGTACTATGTCACAGAAGACGTTTTCATATTTCCCTCTTGCGAGGATAACTACGTCATCGGAATTACCTAGTTCGGTCAATTGCCAGAGTAAGCTGTCTACGTTGAGACTCCTCATGAGTGGGGATGCAACTCCCCTCTTTGGACAACCTCTGGTCGTATTGATGGAGATAGTGTCTTGGCATACCTTCATTTCTGCAATTCTTGTAATTGCTCTTTTTGTTTAATTAAAAAACAACAAGTTGTTATTAAAAAAATCCGTTTGCAGAACTGAGTACTTATAGAAGTTAAAGAAGTGTGTGAAGTTTGAATGAAAGCAGTTTACAGGTTTACAAGAAATTTTGACTACCGACTAACGAAAAAATTTTGAGAAAAACGCGTTTGATGTATGAATAAAATATGGATATTTTTATAATTTACATAGAATCGTCGATTTCTCCTCCATGAAGTAACAAAGCAACAAAGCAACATTGGACGAATTCTCTCTTATTGAGTAGCAATCTAGGTTTGCGATCTGCTTTTGAAATTCAGCTATCGTTTTCGCTCTGCAGTAACATGCACTAACATGAAGTTTTTTTTTATTGCATAGCACTTTCTGGTACATTGTTTTCGTCAAAAGTTTTTGCTGACAATCTAGTAAAGAACTCTACATTTTTGGGTTGCTTAGGTTTTTTAAGAACTAAGCCAGCTGATACATAGCTACCAATCGAACTGCGGCCTAGTTGTGCTTATTCTATGTCTTTCATTGGTTTATATTACCCACAGGCCTTAAGGATTATTGCAATCTATTTGTGGAGGAACATTAAAAGCTTCTGATGGTGGCAAATGCACTAGTATGCAAGCCATAAACCATGAAAGAAGAAAGCTTCTGAGATCCAGTGCTTTAAAATGGTATAATTTGCAGCTTGGGTCTCCATTAAACAGTCCCATGGTTTGCAGGTCACCGTGATTGATGCATTGCGAACAGATAATCCTGTAATGACTCGTAGATGATTTCTGCTGGTTTTGCGTAGTGTTTCAGCTCTTTTGGTACACATCTGTTCAATATACATTCTACTGTGTACTTGGCCAGAGGATGTGTTCCTAGTGTTGGTTGTGTTGTCTATGGATCTAGATTCTCATTTGGATTCAGACTATACTTTTTGGTACTCCTAGAGCTGGCTTTAAATCGTAGAATATTGTGCATGATCTATTTATTAGCCTCGAATTCCTCTATATCTTGGCACTAGAGTCTAGATTTTCTACTCGGTATTATATATTAGGATTCTTTAAAGCATCAATCACTGACTTACTATCTATGTATAGAAAAATACTGTAATAATCTTAGCAAAAAAATAGGTAAATTTTGATTCTATTTATAAAATTTTGGTATTAAGTTATCAGAATATATACAATATAAATTTTGATTTATTATAATAAGATTAAGTGTGAACAGCTCCCTATAGATCTTCCCAAATATTGACAAGCTTCTGTCTACTTTAATTGTTACATTCTCTACTGTTTGACACAACATTTGTCATCCTTTAAATTGTGGTTAAATTTCTGAGACTTGAAAAAAACGAAAAGTCGAAAAGAGATTCTTCGAAAAACCAAATTTAATTTACACGGTTTTCTTGAACATCCACTGTAACTAATTTTTCCAACCAAACAATTTATATATCTTCAGAGTACCCAAAACATTAAACCATTAAACAATTTACCCTTAAACTCGTACCTACCAAGGTCAATAATTACATTTTTGTACAGGGTGCCATAAAAATATAGACCGACCCCCAATATATTTTTATTGCACCCACACTCAGACCAGATCGAATTTGAAAGAGCCATCCCCGTGTGGAGTGGGGTGAACAATATTTATTTCATAATTTTGAAAATATAGCAACATTTAAAATTATTGAGTCCTAGTGACAGGTAGTGATAAAATAAGTTTGTTGGTGTTAAATACGTAAAATTTAAGAAGATGGAAAACCAGAGTACCACTGATGATCGTAAATACAGAAAACCACTTATGGAGAAAAAACGTCGGGCAAGAATCAATGAAAGTTTAGAGAATTTAAAAACTATTCTAATGGAGTGCGATCCTCAAAGTGTTGGAAAAAAGAGTGCTAAACTAGAAAAAGCTGATATATTAGAAATGACTGTAAGTTACTTACAAAATATGAAGAAGAATCAGTCTACCAGTTATTACCAGTCTGCAAGTTACAGTTCTTGGTCATCACCGCAAAAATACTCAGCAAATAATTATGTGACAGTTTCATCAAAATATGGAAACGGGGGTCAATATTGCTACGGAGGAAGTTCCAATAGTTATAAGAATAATTGTAATCAACAAAACGCAAGTGCCAGTGGAGGAAAAAGTTCGATTTGGAGACCATGGTAAAGTCAATTAAGGAAGTTTAGATTGTTAACTTTTTCTGTGATATATTTGTAAATAATTGTAATTTTATAATTTGTTAAATAGTGTAAGTATTGTATTAACGAATGGGGTTAAATATATTTATTTTTTTAAATTTTTTATAAACTGTCAAATTATGTATATAGTGTTCCTAAACTTTATTTAAAATAGTTGTATGTGGACTTTTATCAACATTTAAATATGTAATTTCTTTTAATTTAATAAATGTTTTTATCGAAAATAAACATCTATAAGCCTATTTTATTTTTTTTAATACTAGTAATATCACAATAAATATATTAAATAATAAAAATATAGTATAATTTATTGTAAAACGAGTGCAGTAAGTTGAAAACACTGCACGAGAGGTAGTACAGGGTGTTTTTCCCTTTTTTAGTGCTTAAAAAAGTTTGAAGTGCTGATAAGAATGAAGGTTAGGGTTGGGAAAAAGCAAAGGGTGGGGTCCAAAACAAAAATGTAGAAAAAAGGGTATAAGGCTTGTTTAAATTTTAGTTGCTTTTTTAAGTTTAATTAAAATTCTCTGTTTAGAAATAATAATAATACAAATAATAATAACCTTTATTTACCCTGAACTTTGTAACATTAAAATAAGATAACAATTCACAATTAGTGCTGTAAGAACAACAATAAAATTAAGTAAATTATTCCATATTATTAGAAAAAAGAACAGACAAAAACTTCCGGTTTGTAAGCTCGGATAGACAAAGGCGTCCGTTCGGCATAAACGGAGACACCACATAGCACAAAGTGCCGTGCGTGGCAGTAAATTAATTAAAATTAATTGGACGCTGCGGATACAATGATTAGCTAGTCAATAAAATGCGTGGAGTGAAGAGAAATGATCAAAACATAGTTTTAATACTATATTATAAATAAATAAATAATATAAAATTTTATAAACTAAATTTAACAATAAATTTTACCCATCTTACTCCATCTATGAAGCTTATATACTTTACATTTTCTTATTCTTATCCAATTCTTGTAAAAGCTCTTAAATCTCTAGTACCTTTCTGCTTTTTAGTTAAAGTTCCTTTAGGCAAACATCCTACCACAATATTAAGATTGGTTCTTGTTGTTATAATATCACAACCTTCTTTTCGATCAGTTTTTTGACATACTATTTCTTCTCTTTTATCTTTGTTTATTATTTTATAACAACCTGGTCTTCTTCTACTTCTAACTCCTACACACGATAAAATCAACACTTCATCATTTTGGGTTTTAAGGCTTAAACAGTCATTTTTGTCGTGTTTTATCCATTCGGTACAAGATTGGAACAAATCGGAATAAATAGGTTTTCTGGGGTTGGGATAGAACCGGGGTTGATTAGAGTTGTGAATTTTGTAACAAACTCCTGGTTTTGTTTCTTGAAGACGCAGTTCTAAAAGAAAATGAAGTCAAATAGACAAAGCTTTAAGTAAGAGTCTAAAAAATTAAAATAAAATGTAAAAAATCGGGACATACGAGACTCATGCAAAAAAGAAAATAATGTAAAACATCCAAAAAAAAATGAAAAAGTAATGGCAACTTTAAGAAATTGCAGGATTTTAAAAGGGAACATAAAAAAAACTGTAAAAGATTAAAAAAAAAGAAAATACTCATAAAAACTTGACAAAAATGATATTGAATTGAAAAACAACGTGTGGTATCGTTAAAATGAAAACTCCGTGTCAAAACCGAAAAAATCCAAATAAACCACAACTTAAATTGGATACAGTTCTAAAAAAGTGGAAAAACATAAATGGAATAAGAAAAAACGTGAAAAACTAGAAAAAATCTCAAAAAATCAATTCAAAAATGGCTAAAACGTTTAATCGCAAATGGTAAAAAAAATAAATAATAAAAATGTTTATTCGAAGAAAAGATACAATACATACAATGGAAATACATTGAGATCATTTTAATTCCCTATAAATAAACACAAATACCACTTGATAGTCTAGTCCACAAGTTCAAAAACGTGTTAAATAGAAATAAAGCTCCTAAAAATATGTGCCATAGCTCATTCGATTCGGAATGAAGTCTAGAAAAATGTTTTTTAAGGGTATATTAGCACATAAAAAATTGCGATTGTTATTAACAAAATAAGATAATAAAAAAAGGTATTTAGTTTTTCGTTAATACCTTTTAAAATAATGATATTTAAGGAATTTTGAAAAAAGATCCTGAAAGAGGAGGAAATTTCCAATAAAAAAGTCCCATCTGCCGGAACTCTATCTCCATTATTTATAATTTTAATTTGACGTTGAAAATAGTTTTCCGCTCGGCTTTTACGAGGGGTTTATCAGATAAAATATTTTTTTTATGACATAAAATGTGATTTTAAAAATTTGAAAAAATTCCAGTATTTTCCTAACACTTGGAAGAATCTAATTCAGTTGGAAAAATCATTTTGTCACTATTTTTCAATAAGTTATTCAATTGTTAACAAACAAATTTTTTCCTAATCTCTGTTGGCATAAACAATGGGATAAAAGTTATAAATAATGGGCCTAAAAATTTGAAACTTCGTGGAGCCCTTTTCATATGTATACTTTACAAGATACTGCAATAAATGTTCATAAAAGTTTATTAATGACACTGTCGACAGACGCGTATAGAGTCTTGAAAATTCGAGAATAAATTTGTTAGTGGTGTACTAAGAAATTACTTTTTTAAATTACTTCCCTAAGGATTTAAAATAGGGGTTGCAAATTCGTATGAAACTCGGTGGCAAAAAACTAAAGTCCACGCGGATGAAGTCGCGGGTGGCCGCTAGTATACCCTTAAAAGACATTTTTCTAGACGTCATTCCGAATCGAATGAGCTATGGCACATATTTTTAGGAGCTTTATTTCTATTTAACACGTTTTTGAACTTGTGGACTAGACTATTGAAGCAGAAATGCTTGTGCAGTGGTTAATTGGTTTCATGTATAATGCAGAAAATAACCTAAGTATACACTATCCTTTCACAATCAATCAATTTGAAAATTGGAAAAAAACGTAAAGAACTGTAAACAGTGTGAAGTTTGACAATATGGTGAAAAATAAAAAAAAAATTATTAAACTTGAAAAAATCGTGAAAAAGTAAATATAAATAATTAAACCAAAAATCTATTAAAACTGAATAACTGAAAAAATCTGCAAAGTTTAAAAATCTTCAACAATATAATGAACAATAAAGAAAAAATAAGGATAAGCTGCAAAAATGAGAAAACTATTAAAATAAAAAAGATATTTTAAGAAATTGAAAAAAAAATCATGAAAGTTTGACAAAAATGGTACTGAACAAAAAAATGTGTAAAACAATAAGAAAAACCATGACAATTAAAAAAAAATCGTGAAAAATCTAAAAAGGAAAGAAGTGGATGGGAAGATTTTAATGAAAAAGAGCGCTTTTTAAGTAATAAAGGTTTTCGAAGTTAAAAAGCGTTTATTAACTAAAAAAACAGTTTTTATAATGAGAAAAACGTTTTTTTATGACTGAAAATTTTTCTGGTTAATAAACGCGCTTTTGAACTGAAAGGAGCTTTTTAAGTTAAAATGCTGTATTTAATCAAAGAGAGCGCTTGTTAACTAAAACAAAGAAAACGTTGTACCTTTAAAGCGAGATTTTCAACTAAAAAAAAAACATATTTTAATTAAAAATTAAAGTTTTTTTTATAAATAAATTTTGAATTTTACAAAAAGCTTCATTTATAACAAAAAAATCGTTTTGGTTTATAAAAAATATATTTTTTGTAATAAAAAGCGCAGCTTTTATATAAAAAAATATCAATCCAGAAGAGCGCTTTTTGATAAAATAAATTTTTTGGTCCTCCGTCCAGAAAAAATACTATTAATTACTTCAAAATCGTCCGGAAAATGACATTTTCCGGCCTAGGCCGGAAAAGTAGCTTTTAGATTATCTAAAGAGATGGCGCTATGAGTCATCAAAAATACATAATGAATAATACAAATTTTGATTAAATTTACTTAAAAACAGCGTATAATATACTAAACTAATAACTTTTTCTAAAGGTAACCAGGATTCTAATTTACATTTAATTTCTCTCACAACTTTTATTTTAAATTTGACATTTATGTCAATTTACAACTACTTGTCATTCGATTATGAAAATACATATCTCGATTTTATTTTTGCTCATTGAACTAAAATAGTTCATTGTCTCTGTTATTTTTATATAAAATTATTAGATATTAATGTTAATATTTTCAATATAACAATTTTTACTGTGTTGCTTATTAGAAAAGTATTCGTATGTATAAAAATTAAGGATCTTGAAATCGATTATTATCAGAAAATCAATCTTTATTACTAATTCTTTTAATCGTGCAATAGATACCAATAAACATCTAATCTTGTATGTCATAAAGTAAAAAGTTTTTGAACTTTTGAAAATATTAAAAATTAGTCGGACCAAAAAATAGTGTGTGTTACACGTCCGGGAAATGTTTTGCAAGTGTTCGTATTGAACAGATTTTTTTTTAATTAGAAGAGCGTTTTTTATTTCACAAAAATAACATTTTTTCTATAAAAGAGCAAAAAATATATTCTTTGATCTAAATGAGCGCTTTTTTAAAAAATAAATCATTTCTTTGTAACTTCATCCTCCAATACAACATTTTAAAATTTTCTAAAAAAATTACAATAACTACCCTCTCATTTACTCTATTTTTGTTCAAATTAAAACAAAAACTGTCTCCTTTTGTCTAGTTGTCATAGTCGTCTCATTAGTTTTTCTTCTGAGTAATATTTTCTATTTATATACTAAAGACTGTGATATATAGTCATGTCCTCATCATTAGGAGACACTTTGTATTTAGTGTGTTTATTTTTCTGAAAATTACTATGTATTGATATTATATATGTATCTACATATATATTCTTTAAAAGTAAAAACACTAGTTAATATTCTCAACAGACGCTATACATTCATTACCTACGTTTTACATGATAAGAATGTTTATATTTATATATAAAGTGATCTAATGTGAATCCCAGTGAATAATATTAAAAGCTAAAAATAATACCTTGACCTTCCGCAAACACGTAAAACAATGCACAACTAATGGTCACTAAAACTGCATTCATATTTGTAATCTGAACCATCTAAACTGCAATACATTTACTAGAACTTTATTTGATTAAATCCCTAATTGATCAGATAATACCAGTTTCTAATTGAAACTGATTTTCTGCAAGTTCAAGAATAACCTTGAATAGTTTACGTGACATTTATGGATTTTATATTTAAAACCAGTATGTAGAATTATTCCACTCAATAAACTGATTGCAAATAAGATAAAACATAGGTACCTATATATAGAATAATATAATTTATTCAATAAATGTACAAACTGATTCTTTATTACAGAATAAAATACTACATATTGTTAACAAAATATACCCAACATGCAAATCAAAAAAATTGCCCATTTTTTAGATAGTTGTAATTACCTACAGTGAAAAACTTCAGCTAAGGATTAGAGCATGGAGCATGTGAGAATTATTTTTTTATAATTCACGTTCACAAAGTTTCTATTTCGACACTAAAAACAGTATCGAAATAGATTCATTGTAACACTGTTTTTGGTAACTTTTTGTTGTACACAATTGGTTGCACTGCACTGATTGTCAACGAAAGAGTTCAGGTAGTAAATCAAAAAGTATGTTGTACTAAATTATTAACTACATTATCAGCGTTATTTGCTTAATTCGGAATATTTTATACAAATTTGACAAACATTCAAATTTAAAATCATTAAAACTGACAAGTGTCAAAAGTGTCAAGATTGCCAACATAAATAAATATTTCCAAAAACTCTCATTTTATATATTTTTTATACTTTTAAAAGTTCATTATAAAAAATAGTATGTAACACTCGAGTTACAATGACGGTTTGTAGTACTCGTTCTTTGCGAAACTCACCGCTTCGCGGTTCGTTTCACAAACTGAACTCGTACTACGAAACCTCTGTCATTGTAACACTTGTATTACAATATACTATAGTTCACTGTTGAGTGAAATCGTTGTAGATTGTAGATTAGAAGTGGGATCGATTGGAACTGGTGACTACAACATCTATTTGTAAGTCTATCAGGTTTAGACTTTTGTAATCTAATAAAGCTCTAAGAAGACCGTATGGATGTGGATGACATAAAACAATGAAAGAAGTACAATAAGCTTAACTAGGCTGCAAGACAATCGATGATTATATGTCAGATGGCTTTAACCTTAAAAAAACTTTTTGCTTGTCTTGTTTTTTCCAATAGGCACTCAATTCCTTTTCTCAATTTTGAACTTCAACATGATAGATCGTAGAGCCTTTAACACAGTTTCTCTATCTAAGACAATTAATATGCTGACTAAATAAAGGCTCTTTTAATGCACCCTTTTTGTGTTGGAATGTTCTCAGTTATTAATTGTTTCAGGTATCTTTTTTACAGTGTTTCCAAATGTTTGATTGATCAACAGCTGAAATCTGTTTGCTGCTTTTAGCAAAATTATTGGTGCTATCAACACTATTGAGTGTACGTTGATACACATTCCACATATGATGGCGCAACACAGGAATTTCTTCATTTACGCCTATTTGGTTAGGCCTACCAAAGTATGTGTTTTCGGGCCAATCCACTATGGGTGAATTGCACTACAAGAGTGTCTATTGCTTTCTCCGGCGAACCTTTGATAAGAATAATTATCATTTTGACTTGCAAAGTAAAATTCGAATCGTTTCTATATATCCAAATAAGTCCCATATTTGACAAGAGATTTAAAACAGATAGAAAAGAAAAATCGCAGTTTAGCAGTAGGTGGTGTGACACTAGAATCAAAATTTTTGATAATAGAAAATAATTTCTCCACGACCATTAATGAATGTAATAATTCCGACTTCATTTTTAATAATAGAAAGTGTTCATTCTCACTCTTAAGATAGAATATTCATTCTGAAACACTTGCTTCTTATGTGTTTTGCATGTATTTCCATTCTGTAACTAGTGACGGAATAACATTCTGTAATTGCTCAACAAAAAACATAGATTGCCCTGCGAATTTTAAAACTGTCACTCAGTTTGTCAGTGCGACGTTCTAGTTGTTTTGCTACATATTTCAATTTAAATAAACAGAATTATTACATGGTCGTGGAGAAAATACAGTCTGTTACACGGTTAGAATGAAAATTCGATGACTCGTGGTTCCTCTCGCTCGCTACGCTCGCTTTCGGAATTCTCCACTCGTATCGAATTTTCATTCTAACCTTGTTACAGAATATACTATTCACATATTTGAACTTAACTTATTTGGCAAAAAATGATAGAGTATTTGAAAAACACCACTTATTCACGTGTGAAATTAGTAAAGGTGCAATTTTGAAGCTTCCATCTTCGTATCAACTTTCTGATCGCATTTGTTCTAACCAAGATCGTCTTCTCATGACCAAAGTTCTGTTTGATTCCGGAATATCTAATAAAATAAATTCTTCAACAGTTCCACTTAAGTTCCAAAGTTCTTAAATATTTGTTAGTCCTGTATGATTTACTGGTTACTGCATCTTTAGCAGCACGTTTTCTTCGTACAAGTTTACGCAATGCTAATTTTTTAGGTATTGGTCCTCGAGTAGAATGAAAGAGATTTTGCAAACACACAACTATTACTTTTTTTTTGTATTTCTATATCTATATTTTTAGGTTCAATAGATGTCATCTTTTCTTAAAACGCCTAAACTGAATGGAATCGTCTTTAGCGAACGTTTTGTGGAAGATGTAGATATAGCAATCTCTATAAACTTTTTAACAGCCTGTTTGAATTTTTAACCAGTTTCTCTGTTCACAAAAAATCACAAAATAACTTTATTCGAGCACAAAGGAAATTGAGCCCGAGATGAAGAGCATGTCACCTTTGCAACGACTTAGTTATCTAAACGGCATGCTCAACTCCTCCTTCTAGCACCCCCTCAGCAACTTCGGACTCCTGCATGTGCTTTGGCGAGATATTGTGGTTCTCATCTTCTTGCAATCTATTTCTAGTTTTTGGCTATTTTTTCCTGCTTTTTTTTTGGGCGTTCTTCTGTAGTGTTGTAATGTGCGGTCTTCAGTAGCGTTCTCTCTGAAGGTGACTCTTTGGACAGCTTGGCGCTATGTTGTCTTCTGGAGCTGCATCTTTAGCATCTTGTGTTTCCAGGACCCGTCTCCTGAGATTTACTCTGTTCATTCCCTCAGATCACGGCTTTACATTGTACCTTGTGCCTTCACAGATCTTCTTGGCTTTTTCTTTCATGGAATATGTAATTTTTCTTTCCTCTAAATCGTGCTGTAAAGTGTTGTTGCTTATATACCATGGCTTTTCCTTCCAATTAGTCTTCCAAGCTTGGGTTTTGTGTATTTTGCTTTATCCATGTTGACTTCTGGGTATTTTACTGATAGAGCCTATTCAATGTTGTCTTCTTACATTGTTATATCTTCATATGGTTGGTGGTGTCTTTTCTTAAACAAAATTGCTTTATTTTTTTTTCTAATTAACTGGTATTTGAAACAAAATGGCCTCGAGAGCAGTCTCAGGACTTCACTCACAAATCTGTACTGTGAGAGAGCCTTTAGAGACAGCAGTAGTCACAAAAGGACATGCTTATTTCTACACTCTAAATCTAATCTTCAGTCTTCTGTCTATGCCAGAAGAGACTAGTGTCCATTTAATTAGTGGACAAGTAAATATTGAATTGCTAAAAAATGAGAGCACGACATTGTACTGACGATGTATAAGTTATATAAGTTATATAGAAATGGAGAAAAAAATGAGTTTGTATGATGAGTTTGCAACAAAATTTTATAATTGTGATACAAATAAATGCACCCTCCAAACGTAACTTATTTACGAGAGGTGAACCAATTCGACGATCCATCCATTGTCTTAAACTTTTTTTTCACATTTTTTTTTTCGATTTTGCACAATCGTATACGTAATTATAAAAGCTAGTACCTGACGCAAATCCATTTTGAAGAAGAATGAAAATGTGTATAATATCCGCGCAATGAAGTCACACAGTAGACTGTGTGTTGTTACCTCTCTAGTGATCACGAAATTTTCTTAGTCTCCAGATTTTATCTCTGGTGGACAGTTACCTTTAGGCTCGTCTACTGTAATGTGTACAGTAGTGGAAAAAACACTGCTCCTAGTGGAATATCTGCTTCTGATGTTACTGGGTCCATCCTGTATTGCAAGAATGAAGCAAGCATGTCCAGTTATATATTGACCAATCTTTATATAGAAACCATTATCAGCTTGACCAGTGAATCCCTATAATAATTGTACTAGGTCAAAAATGTAATATGAACTATTTTAAAGATATTTTACGCCTTTGAATAAACAAGGTTAAATAATTCATTACCTGGAAACAATCGAACCAATTATTTCTATTAAACATTGAAATCTATACATCTAAATTGTTATATATGTTCAAATTAAAAGATTGTTTTTATTTCAGTATCAATTTACATAAATTAAACAGAGATTATAAGAAGCTGAAAATAATTAATTGGCGGCGAAATGTCTTCGTGGCGAACTGTCTCGCGGCTAATCGGCGGCGTCCCATACTCGTATTTCTCCAATTAAATCTCAAGGCCCTAATTAAATCATACACAATAAATCATCTAACTAAATAATGTTAACGTCTAATAAAAATACAATAAAAAAAATAGATACAGGAAACTGTAACGATTTAAACATCGTTATCTTCTGTTTTTGTTAAAGGTGTCTTTAAATTTAGAATCATTACATAATCTATACATATAATAAAACTGTAGAAATGTATATGTTTGTGCGCGCATCACATGAAAACTACTGATCCTATTCCCTTTAACGGGGTGAGGAACACGCCACGCGACCGACGTCGCGGGTACATCGAAATAGAACCCAAAAATGTGGTTAGATTTTTTTGTCTTTCTGTCTGTATGTTTGTGCGTGCATCACATGAAAACTACTGATCCGATTCGAATACGGTTTTCACAGATGTATTTGTCTTCTTTCAACTTAACATCTGGTGTATAAAAATTTCTCTCCGATTCCTTAAATGGGGTGGGGTAAGAAATTTTTATACAACAATCACACGTCACGCGAACGACGCGACGTTGCGAGTACAACTAGTCTAAAATATAACTAGCTATTAGAACGACTAAGGTCATCACTTTTTGTGACCTTTCTTATATTTTTATTCGGTTAGGGGAGCGGAACCAAAGTGTTTTAGTAAACTAATTATTTTTTGAAATCTTTCTCATGCGGATTTTCAAATTTAGAAAGTATACAAACAGGATTATATTGAATGATATTAACGGGAAATTGAAATAATTTCGCATCCGGTAGGAAGTGACATGATTTACAACAATTTCACAACTAGTTCGTTCCCTCCACTTACATCAGATGACGGCTCAATAGTTACGTCCTCCACAGAAAAGGCAGAACTCTTTGCCAAAATATTCTCTTCGAACTCGACACTTAACCCACCGGACAACATAGAGCTACCTTCTATTCCACGGGCTCCCCACACAATGAAAAATATTATATTTAGGGTTAAGCGTGTGCAGAGAGTCCTTGCTACTCTAAATACCAACAAAGCAAGCGGCCTTGATGAAATACCTGCTTTACTCTTAAAATGTTGTGCTCCTGAACTAGCGCCAGTTTTCACTAAGCTATTTCAACTATCATATGATACTGGTATTTTTCCAGAATCCTGGAAAACTGCTCGAGTACAACCAGTCCCCAAGGAAGGCTGTAAAACCCAGCCTTCTAACTACAGACCGATAGCTCTTCTATCTGTTATTAGCAAAATTATGGAGAAATACGTTAATCACGAGATCCTGAGCTACCTTGAGACACACAACCTTTTAAGTGACAGGCAATATGGTTTTCGCCAACAAAGGTCAACAGCCGATCTACTAGCATATGTAACTCATGTCTGGAGTAATGCCATGCACCGCTATGGGGAGACTCAAATAGTATCACTAGACATCTCAAAAGCATTTGATCAAGTGTGGCATGCGGCTCTTTTGAACAAACTGCCTTCATACGGACTCTTGCAAAACCTTTGCAGATGGATATCCAACTTTCTCTCCAACAGGCACATCCAAGTTGCTGTAGATGGACATTCTTCCAACCTCTACAAGATCATCGCTGGAGTTCCCCAAGGATCGGCTCTAGCATCTACTCTATTCTTATTACACATTAATGATCTACTAGAAGCCACTAATAACCGGATACATAGTTTTGCAGATGATAGCAACCTACACTGTAGCAAAGCGCACTACCGTCCCATACCTCTAGATATTCTGGAAGAGGACAGAAGATCCACAACGGCTTCTCTCAATCAAGATTTGAGAATTGTAGACAAGTGGAGAAGAAAGAATCTTGTTAATTTCAACGCTTCCAAGACAAAGACATGTTGCCTGTCAAACAAGAGGCAAACATGCGACTCATCCATTACAATCAACGATCAGACACTGGTAGCGGGCGACTCCATTACGCTGGTTGGTATAACGATCTCCCAGGACTTACTATGGAACGAACATACTGCATCCATAGCAATTGCAGCAGGAAAGAAATTAGGCTTTCTGTTTAGAGCACGGAAATATTTTACTCCATCCAATTTAGCTACTCTTTACAAAGCCCAAATACGGCCTAATCTTGAATACTGCTCGCATGTATGGGGTTCGGCGGCTCCGTCAAGGCTCGGAATTCTTGATGCAATACAGAGAAGAACAGTTCGACTAATAAACGACACCAGTATCACCAAAAACCTAGCCCCATTATCCCACCGAAGCGCAGTGGCTGATCTTTCCTTGTTTTACCGATACATAAACGGATTTTGCTCAGAAGAACTCCGCTCTATAATGCCTCCACTTGCCAGACCAGCCAGAGCAACGCGACGTGCCAACTCCATGCACCCTTATACTGTTCAATGCCCGACATCGAGAACGGATTGATTCGATCGTTCCTTCATCCCCAGGGTCTCCAGATTGTGGAACTGCTTACCTTCCCACGTCTTCCCCACTCGTCCTAACTTGCAGGCCTTTAAATCCGAAATTAATAAATTGTCTCTTCTGCCCCAATAGATGTTCTCGGTACATTTGTATTTAGGTCTATACCTAGGAGGACGTCCTTAATAAAAAAAAATCTAAAACGACCAAAAGGTTTACTAATGACTAAGGCATCTGTAGCTTACTTGTTAGAGCGTTAACACCTTAATGTTAAGATTGCAGGTTCAAGTCCTACCAGATGCGATATATTTTTTTAATTTCTCATTAATGTCATTTAATCTACTTTTGTTTCTATACTTTCTAAATTTAAAAAAACATCATTATTTTGTTAAAAATATATGAAATTACTTTTTAAAAACCAATATTACACCTACAATTTTCAGAAAAATTCTTAAAAAATCACTGAAACATTACATCTTTAAGCAAACAAGGTAAAACCACCAATAGAATAGATTTGTCACAATTATTGACTTAATTAATGATAGAAAAATAATTACCACAACGATAACCAACCGATAGCAAATGACTAATTGCGATTTATTTTTAGCATGTTACAATCTAATAATGCATTTGTATGTAAAAGGATAGGATTAAAAAAAAGTAAATAAATTGGCTAAATTACCATTTTTTAATTACAATGTTATTTTTGTTACAGAAATTGTAAATTTCAATATTTAATACATCAAACTTCCATATACCGTTGTTATATAATTTTTTTTTATTCTCAACAAACCCAAGACATTGTAATTTCTGAAATACCTTTTTATGGTTTGAGGATCTTTTATTGCCTTATTTAAATGTAACCGTTAGGTAGAAAATAACGCATTTTGTGCAATTTTTACCATTTTTGCATTAGAATAAAGTACCGTTTACAATCGTATACTCCTATAACGGCTGCAGTAAAATTTAAATAGGTTTACTTAGAAATTGTGGATGTTATTACCCAAAATAAATCTATTAAAAATTGCGACTTTTTAGGTGACTTAAGGTACCGACACGTTCCAGTTTTATCATAAAACTGTAATAAACTGTAAGGCGAAATAAATTCTGTCTGGCAAATTGAGGTCTAAAAAGGTAGTTAGTTAATGTGAATATAGATAGTTTTAAAGGGCGCACACGAACTGAGCCCAAAGCCGGTTAATCTTTTAATGCAACACACGAATCTAGCCAACATCCGAATTTTTACCTAAACTGATACTAGAATCGAGCCAAATATAAGCTTCAAGAATTTTTACCTATTATTTAGGTAAATAAAATAATAAAAAAAATACAAAATCATATCTTATTTTAAAATCGATAAATTCTTGTTTTTTTAAAATTTCCCTTCTTATGGGTCTGAATTTAAAAAAAATTAATTTAATGTAGGAATCAGATTCCATCTTCTTCAGAACATCTAAAAATGCATCTATATTGGTATTAGGTATGTGGTCCTCTGTTTTAAATTTGGAATGAAATGACTCGTAGATGTTTGTCGTTCTCGTTATTGGGGAAGACTTGTCTGCACAAATGGAAGACGGGAAAGTATATATGTATGTATGTATGTATGTATGTATGTATGTATGAACAGATTAAGGATAACAGATACACCTACTACCTATAAGATCTCTTGTGTCCCTTTCCTCTTGCTATATTCCTGATGATTTCCTCAGACTTATAGCAGCTCTTCTAGTCCTGTCTTTCTTAGGAAGTTAATAAGGTTATTATTAGGTTTTAAGTTAGGTAGTTCTTCCTTTTCTATTTTGGATGACCCTAGGTATTTGACCCTAGAATTACTTAATGCGATGCATTCTGACAGTATGTATATTGAGGTTTCATCCTCTACCTCACAGAATCTGCAGTTTGCTTCATCTACCAATCCTAGTTTCTACATGTGACCTCTTAATCGGCAGTGCGCGGTTAATATTCTAATTATGATATGGAGGTTCTTCTTACTAAAGTTAAGAGAGCTGATAGATTTCTTTTTGTTGTAGTTTCCCAGGAGCGTTTTCGGTTGATTCTTATCAAGTGTCTCGTGTCCTTAATGTAGTCAATGTAAGAAGTAAGAAAGTACTATCAAAATCAATAAGGTTCTACTTCATAAGATAAGGATTTTATCTGGCAAACTTAACAATCATGTGATCTTCAAGAGTTATAGCGCACACAAACGAAGGGAAATATGCATTATTTACACGAGTATGAGAAAATTATTGAAACTTTACTGCTAAGTTTAATCGATCTTTAAACCAAAATCAATAGTGTTCTTCTTTATGACACTAGGATTCTACATACGAAATTTCATGACTTGATCTTCTGTTCAAGAGTTAAGGTGTATAGAAACGAAGAAAAATATGATTTAAATACACAAGTTTTTGAAAAACCATTAAAATTTTTCCTTTAAGGTTTTCCGATCTGAACCAAGGCAGGAATGTAGCCAACGAATCAATGTAGTTCTTTACCAAATAGTCGAGCTGAGAGGTAATTCTGTCGTCTTCATATTTCATATTTCTCAGACATGAAATCTTCATCCAACAATAGATAAGTTAGCCATTGAGAAATGGAGGCTAGAGAAGACCCAGAAGAGGTGGAAAAAAACACTAGGCAAGCGAAAAGCCAAAGTATCCATAGAAGGAAGGACACTCGGCGAAATTTACTGCAAAGCTGATATCACAAAGGCGAAACGATGTCAGAATGATTGTCAGTATCTTGACAGGACATTGTAAGCTCAGAAAATAAATGAGTCAGCTGAACTTAGCAGATGAAGACAAGGTGCTCTAATCCTATTCTAGAACTAATGAGAGTTTACAATAGGCTGCAAAGGTCTCTAACAGCCAACTCAATGAATACCTATCTAATATTTTCTTAAATTTAATTTAAACACCTTAAACAACGTTATTCCAACATTTGTTAACAAAAAAAGATTCACTTTAATTAAGGCACTTTTATAGTGCCTTACTTTAATTAATAAGTACAAACTGTCAATCTTAGTTAAAAGATAAAAAAGCGGCCTTTTACTATCTAGACATGAAATTAGACTTTATGATTGATTAGGCCAAAGAAGTATAACTTCTTATGTGCGTAGGTACATACATTTTTACTGTTTTGAAATATTATACATTATTATTATACAAAATAATAAAAAATTGATAATAAGTAGATTAGAATATACCTACAGATATTTATCCTTTTTGTTCTAGGAATTTAAACAATTTATAAATGCATAACTTCAACTACGTTATATAGATTAAATACATCCATAATTCAAGTATATTTGTTTGTATATATAAAGACTAACTAACAAAACTTTTAAACAGTAACTTAAGTTAGAAATATGAGTTATACTGTAGTTATTTTGATAGCTACAACCATTTTTGGTTGCCACAGTCAGACAACAGTTCAGCAACTTGGTAAAAGCATAGAAAAATTTACTGGAGAACTATACAAGGTATCATAAATCTTTTTTAATGATTTTCTACATTTCTTGCTCTGATTAATTTGAGCTTATGTTTCTTCAAATTTCTTTTTAGGTGGTTTTCTATAAGCGCGTGTTCTATCTAATTTTGGATTTCTTCATGTGGATTTATGTCTATCTATACTCTTAAAATGAGTGCTTTTCATTACCATATTATTTTCTTTCGCAAAATTGATCCATAGCAATCCGTTTTCTGGTGTTATTTCTTGTAGGCTTGTTTTATTACGAAACTGGATCTGTGTATTTTCCCCTTTCCCAATTTTGTTTTTGCGTCACCCATCACTGTTTTAAAATATTGTTTAGGGATTTTTCCATATTCTCTATTTAAACTGTCGTAGAAATCTTCTTCGGTGTCTATTCCCTTTACAATCCCTATGTGCTTGAATTTTATTAATACTAATTTTCTTATATTTTCCCTATTAGTCTTAATTAACTTTTTCATAGTCCTCTCGAAGTAGGCATTCGGGCACTTTGCCCAGACATCCATCAAATAGCTAATGCCACAGTGACGTCATGGCCGGAAATTTTTTTAACCCGCCGGGAGCCCTCGTGACATATGGATAGGTCTATAAACAGCATTTAACAGCTTTAGACAGCTTTTAAACAGTTTTAGACATGTCTATAAACAGCTTTAAACTGCTCTAAAAACAACTTTAGACAGCTTTTAAACAGCTTTAGACAAGTCTATAAACAACTTTTAACAGTTTTAAAAAGTCTAAAAACAGCTTTAGACAGCTTTTAAACAGCTTTAGACAGGTCTATACCCAGCTTTTAACTGCATCAAACAGCTCTAAAAAGCGCTTTATACTGCTTTTAAACAGCTTTAGTCTGATCTATAAACAACTTTTAACAGCTTTAGATAGCTTTTAAACAGCTTTAGACAGGTCTATAACCAGCTATTAACAGCATCAAACAGCTCTAAAAACAGCTTTATACTGCTATTAAACAGCTTTAGTCTGATCTATTAACAACTTTTAACAGCTTTAGATAGCTTTTAAACAGCTTTAGACAGGTCTATAAACAGCTTTAATTTGCTCTAAAAACAACTTTAGACAGCTTTTAAACAGCTTTAGACAAGTCTATAAACAGCTTTTAACAGTTTTAAAAAGTCTAAAAACAGCTTTAGACAGCTTTTAAACAGCTTTAGACAGGTCTATAACCAGCTTTTAATAGCATCAAACAGCTCTAAAAACAGCTTTATACTGCTTTTAAACAGCTTTACTCGGATCTATAAGCAACTTTTAACAGCTTTAGATAGCTTTTAAACAGCTTTAGACAGGTCTATAAACAGCTTTAAATTGCTCTAAAAACAACTTTAGACAGCTTTTAAACAGCTTTAGACAAGTCTATAATTAGTTTTTAACAGTTTTAAAAAGTCTAAAAAACAGCATTAGACAGCTTTTAAACAGCTTTAGACAGGTCTATAACCAGCTTTTAACTGCATCAAACAGCTCTAAAAACAGCTTTATACTGCTTTTAAACAGCTTCAGTCTGATCTATAAACAACTTTTAACAGCTTTAGGTAGCTTTTAAACCGCTTTAGACAGGTCTATAACCAGCTTTTAACAGCATCAAACAGCTCTAAAAACAGCTTTATACTGCTTTTAAACTGCTTTAGTCTGATCTATAAACAACTTTTAACAGCTTTAGATAGCTTTTAAACAGCTTTAGTCAGGTCTATAAACAGCTTTTAACAGCTTTAAACAGCTTTAGACAGCTTTTAAACTGCTTTAGACAGGTCTATAAACAATTTTTAAAGAAAATTGTTTAGTTCTTATAATAATTTATTACCTCTTTGCTTTATATCTTGTATACCTATTATATCAATGTTATATTTTTTTCATATTCGTTTAGTTCTTCTTCTTTGAAAGTTTCTTTTACTTTCCAGGATCCCATTAAAATCGTTTTGCGTAGGTACTACATCTTTCCTTGTCTTATATGTGTCTTTTTTTCCCTTTGTAGTAATGTATGTAAAAATGTAATATATGAGTAAGACTTATCAATTAAAAATTTAACAAATTAAAGTATACTTTTGGTTGCAGCAATATTTCAATTTCAATCAAGACAGTTTAGTATTCAGCGGTCTATCAGTTGATGAGATTTTTTCCTTAGTTTCTGATGGTGCAAAAGGAAACACTAAAAATGAAATTATAGATAGTCTTTCTTTACCTAAAAATGATGAGGATCGAAGAAATGCATTTAAATCGCTTACAATTAGTTTAAATAAAACTTCAATAGGACAAAAAATACTCACGGCTAACAAGTTGTACCCAGCAGATAGTTTTCCGTTGCTTGAATCTTATAAGAATATCGCTATTAACAATTATGGTGCAGATATTGAAAATTTAGATTACAGTAATGTAGATTTGGCTCTTAATACCATAAACCAATGGGTAGAACAGAAGACCAACAACAAAATAAAAAATATTCTAAGCTCAAATGATGTAAAGCCGCTAACTAAATTAATTTTAGTTAACACTTTGTATTTTAGTGGAAATTGGTCTCATCGTTTGCATACCTCTGGAAAAGGTGTGTTTTCTACTTCTAATACAAAATCTAAAGAAGTAGATTACATGGAAGCAACATTACGGGCTAAATTCAGACACTGTGGATATTTTAAAGCTAAGTTTTTGGAGCTTGCATTTGAAGGTTCTCAGACAAGTATGACTTTTATTTTACCTGATAATATATCTGGACTGGCTTTACTTGAAAAGAAAATGGATGAAGTTTTGGAAATACACAATATGACAGAAGGATATGGTTTTGTACAATTACCGAAATTTAAAACAGAAACTACAATAAATTTAATACCCATTTTGGAAAAGGTAATTTATTAGATTGTATGTAATCAGGGGGTGACAGATTCACCTGCGACCTATAAGATCTGTTAGATATCCTATCTTTCTTAGAAAGTTTAGGATATCGTTGGGTTTCAAGTTAGGTAGATCTTCTTCTTCTATTTCGTATTATTCTAGGTATCTGAATATAGAATTACGTAATGCAATGCATTCTGAAAGTATGTGTATTAAGGTTTCCATCCTAGTTTCTTCATGAGTAGTCTTAATCGGCAATGCCCGGTTAATATTCCCGTTATAATACGGAGGTTGTTTTTAGACAGCTGAAAGATGCCTTCTGGTTATAGTTTCCCAGGAGCGTCTTGGGTTGTCTTAGTCCTTCTAGATCGTTCCAGTACTTGGCTTCTTAAGTATCCACTTTTTTCCATAGTTTTTCTAAGACTGTACTACTGCTGATTCCAATAAATGGTTCTAGAACCAAATATGGGGTTTTAGCTCCTTTAACATATTTTGTTCTAGTTCATTTAGTTTGTCTAGGAACTCCCAGACCATCTTTGAACTGCTTGTGTGTTAGTTCATTGCTAGTCTCTAAATTTCCGAGCAATTTGTCCTCGTAGTAGTCTGATAAATTCTCGTGCCACAAGTTACTGCCTTTTAAGTGATGATTCGCGTGTACATCCATTTCAATGTCCTTGAGTTACAACCCTAATTTTTTCCTGCAATATTTCTGCACACCATAAGGGTCTTTGTAGCTTTTTGTTGCAGAGTAATATGTTATTAGGATTATCCCTAAATATTTAACGTCTGTTTTTGATTCAACAATGTTCTCACCTACTTTGACGGTTTTTAAGTTAGGTTCTTTTTCCTTGTAAATGTTCCTAAAGTAGTCTTGTAGTCTTGTAGTTCAGTCAAATACCTGAGTAAGCTGTCCACATGAGTGTGGATGCAACCCCCCCTGCGGGCAACCTCTGGCTGTATTGATGGATGGAGATAGTTTCTTGGCGTATCTTCATTTCCACGATTATTCTGGTTCTGGATTAGAAAAGATATTGGTAGAAAATTTCTCGCTTCAATACTAATTTCATACATATTTAAGTATAAATTTTTTGTATTTTTAGTTGGGAATTTCGACTATTTTTGGAGAAAAAGCCGATCTTTCATTAATATCTTCAAAAATAGGTCTCTATGTAAATACAGTGATTCAAAAGGCCTTCATCGCGGTGGACGAAAATGGTGTCGAAGCAGCTGCTGCAACTGTAGGTAGGTTAAATTTTTGTAATGACAGTTTTTTTACATATTTTTTATACAGTTAGAACCGAAAAATTATTTATTAATATTGATAGGCTCCCGTATATAGGTAGGTAGTACTTTAATTAAATTAAACTCATACACCAATCTACTACGTTACTAAGTAATAAAAATATATTAAGAGGTAAAAAAATAAAAATATACAAAACTGTTAGACTCATAGTAATTTATGTATCAGCAAGAAACAGGAAGAAATTATCCAAATTTGGGAACTAAAGGTGCTGGGAAAATTTTTGAGGGAAGAATGGGAGATGATATATAGCTCAGAAGAACAATTAAAGAATTAGAAGACTTTTACGGGAAACTCAGCATATTAAGACTAATTAAGAGTGATAAAGGCGCAACGACTAAGATGGATAGGAAATATTTAAAGGTAACGCCCGAGACCAGATTGCTAAAAATATTACTAGCAAGTACCAAAGGAGGGCTTAAGAGAAAAGACCAAAAACAAGCAGAAAAACAGACGTATAACATTATAACCCAATCGATTGCAAGACCAATTCATTCTATATAAATATTTTTTTTTATGTTTTAGTTGCGGGTGTTGGTGCAACTGCAGCTGTGCAACAAGGGTTTGATTTTAGAGCGGATCATTCGTTCTTGTATTACATAAGAGAGACAACAACTGGTGCTGTTTTATTCGTAGGAAAGTTCCAAGGTTAACATGAATTTATTAGTGATCCATTTAAATGTTAAAGCTTCAAATAAACAATCATGATAAACTTTATTGACTATTCTTTATTCAAGTGTTTCAAGCGGAAGTAATGGCCATACAACACTGTCCAATGCCAATGTGAAGGCCTTGCAAGGACACAGTATCTAGTATTGAGAGAGGAGAAACTGGCTGCTCCAAGTTACGTGAAGAGGCCACTGTTGAGGCTATTGATTCTCATTTAGAAGCAGAGCTAGACAAGTTGCTCTAATCCTATACAACAGATGATGGGTTTTCACAATAGATCTGTAAATGTCGCAGTGATACAGGCTAAGAGCCAACCCAATGAATATCTATCTATTTTTTTAGTAACTGTATTTCAATTGCAGATTGTAGTTTATAAGTGCGGTCAATTGAACCAGATGACTATACTACGAATCAATAAAGTCTAGGCTTTTTAAAAAGTCTTTATATTATTCGCTTAAGATGTTCCTAAATAGGCTCTAAGAAAACCTTTCCCAGATATTTATGACGTTGGCGAACCATTACACTACAGTTACAAATAATCTGTTCAACAGTTTGTAACTATGTACATCACACTATATACTCACAGGATCTGCATGTTCCAATGTCTACTTTGCCCTTTTTACAGAAATGGTACATCAAGTAGAGACTGTTCTGTAAGAATTCCTGCGATTACACTAAAATTAGGTTTCTGAAGCTCAGAGTAAGTTAGAGACAATCCCTTTATGCCTTAGTACCCAAATCATCGGTTACTTTATTGGGTTAAGCCAGTTGCTTAAGAGACAGTTTGCAGTTCGAGGCTATTTCCCTGTTGTCTTCCATGTAGCCATGTAGTAAAATCGACGACTAGGCTCGAGTGATCTTTGTTAATTTTTGCCTCCATCTTAATCTAGGCCTCCATGTGGTGTTTCTTCCCATACTGCTTTTATAATTTAGCGTAATCTGTTTGCTTTTATTTCTTGTACAATGTCTGAAGAGATGCAGAATTGTGCTAGTTAGGTAACAGTTGTTATTTTATATTGTCCTGCTGCTGGGTGTCGGTGAGGTCCTTATATTTTCATAATAATTTTTCTTTCAAATCTTTTCAAGGTGTGTTGATCGTTTACAGTCTTACATGTTTCGATGGCATAGGTAACTATGGATCTTATTATGGTCTTATTTATATAAGCTAGTTGATCAATTGTAAAGCCTTGGCTATCGGAGGCAATGAATATTCTAGCTGAATTGAGCGATTCTGTAATGCACCCTTAAACACAAAACTATCTCTATTTGGAAGATTGTAGGAGTGTTTCTTATTGATAGCTTATAAAATTAGGACCTGTAACCATATACTCCTTCTTGTGTTTCAGGCCCATCAGTGCAATAAATAATAAGAGCTCCTTTTCTAAGTTGAGCGATTTTTTTTGTGTTAACTCAAACTCATTAATGTAAACATTTAATGTGAGTCCTAAATCTTATTTTGGAGACATAATGTCTGTAGGCATTAGGTTACTCCGACCCTAAGAATTCCAAGATGTCCTTTAAAATCGCTGGATTTCAGAGACTTAGTCCTTGTTAACATATAGGAACTTTCCAGGTTGATAATACCTTATGTGACATTTTTTCGATTTTTTTAATATCATTTCTTGTTTGCTTAATTTCTTAATTTTAAAAAATATTTAGTTTACTAGGTTGTTCTAATTAGACAATACTTGGAAAATACAAATAAAATGTTATTACCTGTGGAAGCATCAGCATAAAAATGAATTTTATTATTTAATATTATAGCACATAATTAGTAAATAATTTTAAGCACCAATTATATGTTTTTATGAATATTGAGAATCTACAACTAATTTTTCAAGCCTATAAATATGTTTTTACACCAAAAACGAAAGATTCACAAGAGGTTCTGTTATAATAATTCTAAACCAATATGAGGTTCATTATATTTATTGTGATAACTTCAAGTGTTCTTGGTTGTTATTGTGATACACCATATGAAATACTAAGTAGATGTGTTGAAGAAGTTACCAGCAATCTGTACAAGGTAATATTTTAGATATGATTATTTGAATTGGAAAAGGTTATGAGCTTAACACCAAAAGAATTAGGCTCTAAGAATAGCCGTTTTAGATAATTATATCGTTGGCGAACCATTACTCTGCAGATACAGATAATATGTTCAGCCGTTTCATCTGGACACTCTCAGAATCTGCATTTTTTACTGTCCACTTTGTCCCTTTTACAGAGATGGTACCTCGTGGACAGAGTTTTGTGAGAATTCCTGCGATAACTCGGGTTTCTGAAGTTTTGAGATTAATTTAGTGTAACGCAGAAATAAGTGTATTATAACCTTTTTGCTCGTCTTTGGCCTGACGTGTTTTCTAGTTGATTTGCTTTTTCATATTTTGAACTTCATCGATTATGCAGCACTTTGAGATGGCATTAAAAGGTCCGATAAAAGACTATCATTAAATTTGTTTCTTGTGTTTATCCAATTGCTTAAGAGCCTGTCTGCAGTTCCAGGTTGTTTTGGACTCGAGTGTTGTAGATTAAAGAGCCTTTAAACAGCTTGCTAATATCTCCGATAGGAAGTGTTTTCCAGTGCTAACATTAGGACCTGGAACCCCTAGACCTACTCCATCTAATATTTTAGACCTATGAGTATAATAAGTATGAGCTCTTTTTGCAAATTGAGCGATTTCGATTTGTGTTAACTCTCACTCATTATAGTCGGGCCGTTCAAAAGATAGAATGATCACGTGAACGGCACGCACTCTTTGAATATTACTCTCCCCAACCAACGTCACAAGTCCGATTTACACCACTCAACAAAAAAGTACCCACCCTCGATGGGGAGAGTTTATATTATTTTTGGTATGAGTACAGTGTAAACTGTCCTTCGTTTATTTCAGTTTAGAAGGCGTGGCATCGTACGATTACGCCGGCCAGATGTACGTATTCACTGATCACGCGTCCTTGAATTCTATCTTTTGAACTGCTCAACTATAGTACCAACATTTAGTGTTAGTTCAAAATTTCATTTAAGTATCTTGATTGATTGGATAGCTCCGTTTCTAAGCATAAAAAGCTTAAAGAGTCTAGAAATACCTTCAAGGCCGCCAGTAATCACTACACAAGCGAGCTTTGCACTTGTTGTAACTTTGTTATTGTCATCTTGGACATGGCGTTTTTTGTACTGGTTCTGGTTGTGTCAATTCTGTTACATAAGATGGCGCAAAATCCAACTATGTGAAAAGGATACGATTGAATGACCATATGCCACTCACTGTAAATCCAGACATAATGGTTTGAGGTGATATGAGTTGTGGTAACTTATGTTTAACTATTGCAGGAATATCATAGATCGTCATTGTCTAAGCAGGGTGACTTTTAATAGAATAATCACTGTCCGTGTTTATAGATATCTTTAGTGACCCATAAACACTATGAGGGCAGTGAGGCAGAAATGGGAGGATTATAATTTTGTTTTCTTGGAATAATCCAATCTTGATGGATAGGTAAGAATCATGAGTAATGGACGCATACCACTGCAACGAGTTTGCGTGATAAAATGCAAAATTAAAGCATAATGATAAATAAGAAAGGGGAGAAAAAGAGGGAAAAATAAGAAAAAAGTAAGACAAAAAAAAGAAAGAAAAAGAGAGGAACAGAAAAAAAAAGGTATACAAAACATAAAAAAAGATAGGAAAAGAGAAAAAAAAAAGGGAAAAATTAAGCAAACGGAAGAAAACGGAAGATTTAGGGATAAAAAAGAGAGAAAAGGGAAGAAAAGAGAAAAAAGAAAAAAAGGGAGAAAAAGGAATATAAACATAGAAAGGCTGAGAAAAAAAAATGGAAAAGAGAAGAAAAAGATAGGAAAAGGAATAAAACAGAGGAAAAGGGAGAAAGAAAAACAAATTAGTAAAATGGGAGACAAAGAGAGAAAAAACGAAAAAAAAAAACGGGATTGCGCTATCGACCATTTCCGTTGGTCCGTTGTTAACAAAATTGTCTTTATAATTCTTTAGAAGGAAAACGACCATCGTGTCGTGCTCAGCTGACGTTAGGGCAATAATCTGTTTCATACTTATTCTCGTATACTGTTTGATCTACGTTTTATCATTTTCTTCAAACTTACATTTCTTTAAGACATTAGACAGATTATCAAAGAACAGATTGAAGTTATAAGAGTTAAAACTGGTTTCACAAGCAAGACTGGTAGCCTCTGGCTTTCGGAGACTAAGTTTTTGATGACGATGTAGGTATCCTTCAAGCAAATCTTCACCCGTCATAGAATCTCTAGTCCACGTGTCAGAAAATTTAAGTTTTAAAGCAACCGTGTATTAAAAGACTATTTTAAGGTGGCGCCCTATACAACATCCATCTAAGCATTTTCTTTTATAGTTACCTTAATTTAGTTTACCCGTCTGTTATTGACCACCGTAATCCACCACTCGCTCGCCACCTACCCCTCTGAGTACGTTCCGCAATTTATGACCTTCTGACTCTCCGTTTCTGTTTTTTTGGTATTCATTATTAGATAAATCAAACTAGTCATTTTGTCATCAACTTTTTAACACCTTAGAAAGCTGAGAAAAAGTTGGTACAAAATTTCTAGGCAGATTTAATAGTCCTTGTAACAACAAGGCCATCTTTCCCTTAGTGTTAATTAAAAAACATAAAGGGTGGATACTTGATGTATATAAAAAACGATTTAACGAGCATTCCCGGATGGAAAAGTTTTGGCAGTTTGAGGTATTTTTACCACAACAGATATATTCATTTCCGAAAGTTTTTAGTAAAAATGTGTTGTTTATATTAGATTTTTATATAATTTTATCTTTTTTTGCAGATGTATTATAAAACATTAGGAAATTCAGTTTTCAGTGGTTTTGCTGTTGCCGAGTTTCTGTCTGTTTTATCTCCAGCAGCTATTGGTGAAACGAAGACAGAAATTCTAAATGCTATTTCTTGGAATGAAACCGATTTGTTTCGATTTAAGGTTTTTAGTTCGATTATAACAGATTTTTACAACAGTAATTCCAATAATCAAACAATAATTGATGTCATCAGTCGACTGTTTATTGCAGAGGAATATCCAATTCTAGAACTATTTAGAGATATTAATATTCTTCTCTACAAAGGTAATGTTGTTGAAACTATAAATTTTCAAAATCAGAGTTCCGCTGCCAATACAATCAATCAAATTATATCGCAAAAAACAAATGGGAATGAACAAAATTTCTTAACAGAAACTGAGATTAATCAGGAATCTCTAATAACTGCAATAAACACGTTGTACTTTAGCGCAAAGTGGTCTCAAACTTTCTGTACCAATTTTAGTAGAAGCGGAATTTTTTACGAATCCAGAAACATAACTAAAGAACTAAATTACATGCGAGCACATTTAAAAGCCAAATATACACACTCTTATGAATACCAAGCTAAGTTTTTAGAACTTTCATTTAAGGAAAACCTTGTTAGCATGACATTTATCTTACCTGATAATATAGAGAGAATTGATTCACTTGAGGATGCATTTGAAGAAATTTTGCAGTACAGCGGAAATATGCGAACAAGCATTGTTGATGTAATCTTACCTAAATTTACAATCGTATCAAAAAATGATTTAGTTCCAGTTTTGAGAATGGTAAAAAAATTATTTAATAATTAAAGTCTACTTTTTTTAATCGTAGTTGGTGTGTCAATTATTATTGTGTACCCTCCTCCCCAAAAGCAATTTCTTTTATATATAATGTATTTTCAATCTTAATTGGCATGCCAATATCATTATTCTGCAATTGTTCAGATATGTATTAGTATAGAAAATGTTGACCCGGCGAATTTCATACTCCTTTTGTTTTTTCAAGTCTCGTTTTTTTAATGTTTTCATTTTTTTGGTTTTGCCATTTAGATATCAAATTTTCTAATATGATTGTTGTCTTTTTAGTTTTGCATCTAGCCATAAAGACAACTAAAAGTACTTCATTGCTTTTCAAAATATGTCCCACCAAGATCGATACACTTTTACATAAGTTTAAACCAATTGGTAAAACAGTTGTTCCAGTCTTTAGTTGACTTCTGCAAAATCGCTGTGTTAAAAGCATCGATGAATTCTTCTGACGACTGGAATCGCTGCCCACGCATTGAATTTTTGATCTTTGGGAACGTGAAGAAGTCGTCGGGACTTAGGTCGGGATTATCGGGATTATCGGTGTTTTGAAGCTCCAAAAACTCTTTTGGGAAGTGTTAGCACTTGCATTGTCCTGATGTAGTAGGTTTCGCAGTTGAGTGTTGCTTTGTCGAAGTTTCGCAATAACTTCTGGTCAACACACGTTTATATTCCAATCGAAAGTAACCATTCTTCGATTTTCTGAAGCAATTGTTGCCACTTGACCAGATTTCGACCATTTTCTTTGACGCACTTTGAGAATGAATTACTTTTTTTGGTTTTTCTCATCGTGAAACACCCACATAGCGGATTGGCAGTTATTTTCTGGTTCATCGCCACTAACAATACTATAAACGTTTTTTGAGCTTCCTTTGTTCAACCGTTCCAATGTCTTCTTTGAGCAAATGAGCGATCCAACGGGAAACCAACCTCGTAATCCACATTACTTCATGTGGGATCTTTTGAATCGGGGTCTTTGAAATGCCCAAAGATACCTCTATCTCCCGGTATGTTACACGGTCATCCTTAATCATCCTTAATTAGCTGACGAACCGAAAAATGTTAACGGCTGAGATCCACTTTTTGAACCGAGTTGCTAATTTCAAAAATTCACTGTACCTACAAGCCTTGTATTGTAATGATACTCTGGATTTATGTCAACAAAAGATTGAGGTTAGATTTGGGTCTGAAGCTTCCATAGGTAGAGCTTTCTAAGCGGCTAGGTATATGCAAAACCAAAAAAACAACTCTTATATAATCACGTCTAATATGTGTGGCTAATGGTAGAAGCGTTTGTAGACACTTTATTGACTATATATTTATAATATTTTTAGTTAGGAATTTCTAAACTATTTTCAAACGAAGCAGAACTTCCTGGCCTATCCTCAAAAGATGGACTAAAGATAGATAATGTTATTCAAAAGATGACTATTGAATTACACGAACTAGGAGTTGGAATGTTCGAAGTAGAAAGTAAGTAGTATTCGATTTTATAAAAATCAGTTCTTTTTTTCCATTTTTATTTCGTTACAAAACAAACAAATTTAATTTTTTAACAAGATTCAATTATCTTATGGAACTCAAAAAAGTTATCGTAAGTTATAGCACGTGGATTGCAAGTTATAACAAGTAATTGAAAGTGAACACAAGTGATTAGAAGTGATAGCAAGTCATCACAAGTAATTAAAAGTAATTGCAATTAATCACAAGTAATTATTAGGTTTGGAATTTTGAGAAAACTATTCTTTTCCTCGACGGTCACTTCCGGAGTGCCTCATCTCGTTTTTTTTTTTATTATAGATGGCACAGCTTCAAGACGAACCTTTATGCCTACACCAAGATTTAACTTTTTCGCAAATCATCCGTTCCTATATTACATTAGACATAAGCCTTCGGATGTTATACTTTTAGCAGGAAAATTTCAAGGTTAATAATGGCTCATAGATTGATATAAATACATAAACTCGTCTTCTGATAAAACATTTAAATAAATATATTTATGGGTTAATTTTTTTTATTAAATTATCCTTACAAATATTTTACCTGGAAAGTATTTTTATTTAAAAGCCAATAAAATGAATACAAAGAAAATACGTATTCGGGGTAAGACCTTTATCGTTTCAATTAAGTTGAAGGTTACCAATTCAAAGTTTATTTTCTAGCCCTTTCAGTCACTGGTGGGTAAATTTAAGCTAGATTTAGGTACAATTAGTAAAAGTAGACCACTAAAAAAGGGCATTTTGTATGCATTGTGGTTTTACCAGAACAACGCACCTGTCCATCATGCGATATCTGTAAAGCAATAATTGGCCAATAAACGCACTACAGTGTTTGAACACGCTCCGTACTCGCCAGATTTGGAACGGTGCGACTTTTTTTGTTTCCGAAACTAAAATCTGCTTTAAAAGGGATCCGATTTGAGTCGATGGAAGCAATAAAGCAAAAAACGGCAGAGCTCCTAAAGTCCCTCACAAAAAAAGACTTTCAGCACTGCTTTGATCAATGGAAAAAACGTAAGGATAGGTGTGTGGCGAGGAGAGAATAAGTTTTATAATAAAACCCTTTTTCGTAAACGGTCTCGTTATTTAATAGCCAGACCTCGTATATGTAGGTGCTTGCATTACAGTTTCAACATTTTTTGAATTCTAACTTTTTTTATTACACCTTATCTTTAGTAATAAAACTGAATCATATTTTACAAGTTTTATGTCAATAATGGAACTTGTCGGTATCTGATGCCATTTTAAAAGTCGCAATTTTTAACAGTGTCTTTTTTGCATAATTTATACGCAGGTATATAAAAGCTATTGATTTATAAGGCTGTTAAATTGGCTTTTCAACCACCAAACTGTAAACGGTACTTCCAATGCAAAAATAGTAAAAATTGCATAAAACTTTTTAGGTTCCACCCAACGACTAACAAATAGAGCAATAAAACATTCAATGCCACAAAAATACTACATAACAAACCTCTGGTTAGTTATAAAGAAATTCTTGGAAATAATATCAATTTTTTTATAACAATGGCACTATGGGAATTATGTGATTTAACTTATGGGATTTCCACATTATATAACTAAAATAACATACTTAAATAAACAGCAGTAATGTTTAACTAATTTGCATGATAAAGTAAAAAAAGAAATATATCAATAACAAAAAATGTTACCAGATAACTACATTTTTGAATATTTTGTTTATTTTTAGAAAAAAATGTTTTTTTAAACAGGCCAGAAATTAGTACTTTCCGGTTTATTTTTTAGCTTTTACCGGACTATCACAATAATTTTCTGGCCCGGTCCGACAAAATGAGATTTTGTGACCCAAAAATAAACTGTAAATTACTAAATTCTTGCCGGTTTAAAAAAAATATTGTACGTAATACGTCCCAAAAGTGCTTTTACTGGACTCGCACTACTCGCAGGACTCGCCTGCGGCTCGCCCTGCAATTGCCCACTCGTCCAGTACAAGACCACTTTCGGGACTTGCTACGTAAACTACTATTAAATTGATTTTGTTTTGTTTTCTCCATTTTTTTAACATATCGGTTTCATATCAATTTTGTTTAAAAGTTAAGCTTTTTACTCTTTAAATGATAAAAAATCATTACGAGGGTTGTCTTTTAAGTTTTGCATATAGCCAGCCGCTTAGAAGGCGCCAGCAATAGTACCTACCTTCAGACACAAATCTAACCTCAATCTTTTGTTGGAAAATGGATTTTAGCCAAAAAACATTTTCGAGCAATACTTTTTTTACAATTTCATAGAGGATTATTCCAACAGCAAAGTGTCGCTGATTTGTATCCAGGCTAGGTCCACTCAACACAGCAGTCACACAATAAAACACTGATTCGACTCATCAGATAATTAAGAATGGGCATTTCAAAGATCCTACATGAAGAATTGGCGTTACGAAGTTAGTTTCCCGTTGGATCCCTCATTTGCTTATAGAAGAGCAAAAAGCGGATTGCGTCAATTAGTGTCAAAAAACATTCGGACGGTTCAACAAAGGAAGCTCAAAAACCTTATAGTATTGTTAGTGGCAATGAATCTTGGATTTACTCCTACGAACCGGAAAACTTCGATGTGTTGGTTTTTCACGATGAAAAACCAAGAAGAATGATCTGTTTTCAAAACGCGTTTAAGAAAATGGTCAAAATCTGGTCATCTGCCAACAATTACTTTATAAGATCGAAGGACGATTTTTCCGATCGGAATATACAAGTTTGTTTACCAGAAGTTATCGCGAAACTTCGACAAAGCAACACACAACGGCAAACAGTTTTTGTAGCTTCAAAACACCGATTTGTTAGACCATCCATCGTATAGTCACGACCTAAGTCCCAACGTTCCCAAAGATCAAGAATGAGTGATTCCAGCCGCCAGAAGAAGCCATCGATGCTTTTAAAACAGCGATTTTGCAGGTGTCAAACGAAGACTGGAATAACTGTTTCACCAATTGGTTTGAATGTAGCAAAAGTGTATCGATCTTGGTGGGACATATTTTGAAAAGCCAGAAAGTACTTTAAATCGGTATGGCTATATGCAAAACTAAAAACCCAACTCTCGTATTGACTTAGAAATGATTTGTTCGAATATTTTCACTTCCGTCTATCGTCTATCACAGACGTTCCAAAAGTTGTGTCACGGGTTAAAATTTACCTTAGTAACAGCTATATTCTTACCTTGAAAATTCCTATTATTAAAGGTTTACTGGGTCGAGAACCGGCTGATTTGGTTCGTTAATAGTAAAACGCCAACTGTTTATTATTTTCGGCCATAAAATTATATTTAGTTGTTGCTAAAATTGGTTTTGTAAATAAGTTTATTATTCTTGTGTTGATGTTTGAAATCATTGACAGTAGTACATCTGATCTACCCTCTCGTCGATAACTTGGGTATTGTGGTTTCGCAGCCAGCGTTTAGTCATATTTATAACTTTATTATTAGAATCGAAAATAAATAGGGAAATTAAGTAATGTTGGGATATTTATTGTTAGCTATTTAAATAATAAGATTAAACGTATCGAATGACCCCTGTTTGTTCGTAAGTTGTTGGCTGAATAAGCTATGGTTATTGTCCCTATAGTAGCAGAGGCCATCTATTTCTTTTGAAGTTGTCAAATCGAATGAAGGTTGATAATTGGGGGAGATTCTCTCTCTTCACCTAAAGCTTTCGAAGTGAACGCGTGTTAACGAGAAAATTTTTGAGAGTTTAATTTGCATCCCTGTACATCGGGGTCAACTCAGGTTGGATTTGCGTAATTAAGCTTAATTTGTTTCCATCGAATATTGAGTAGGAGATATTTTTCTGGATTTTGGTAAATTCGGTGGAAAATACGGCTTTGTGTCCGGATATTTGGTAAAATTTTCTGTTGGTGAGTACATGCTTCTTTATCCATGTAATTATTCGATTTTTATGGTCCTTTTGTTCCTTATGAAACAGACAGTAGGGGAGACTGGTATTTTTGAAACCACTTAGACAGCAATCGTGGTCGGAATTAGCTTGCAGTTAGCAACGAGGAAATTGTTTTTACCCAACTACCAGCTGGGGTATCGAGTTTAACGAAGTAGAATAACCCTATCTTGATAGGTGAGTCACGTTATTTTATTTTTATAAGGTTAATAACGCCATTTAATCGCAATCTTGGTTAATATCTTTATTTTACATATGTATTTCTGTGCTGTATGTAGGTTTTATTAATGTGAAACTAGACTCCTTTTCGATTATTTTTTTTTTACTATTATTAATTAATTTTATGTTAAATTTTGATTTAATTTATTGTTATAATTTTGTTGTGACTAGCAAGTCAAATTTAGTTTCGTTGAGTACATTTCAATCATTAGTTTTGCCTATTAAATGTAAATTCAGAGAAGTCATTTGCTAAATGTTGTATTATTCATGTAAATTCACTTTGTTCTTTCATTGCAGTATAAATTTAAGTTAATGTGTTCAAGTTGTATTAAAGTAATCAAGTCAAACTAATTCAAGGAGTCATTTAAATCTGTTTAAGCTATCGTTGATTTTATATTACGATTTTAGGGTCCTAGATACAGGTATTAGTCCTAGATACAGGCATAAGTCCTAGTTACTGGTTTAAAATTTGATGCTGACCTGATACTTAGCCGAGCTTGAGTTTATTTCTTTTTGAGATTGGTGTAAGCTATTGGTTCTGGGAACAGGCTTTAATTGGACGCCGGCCTAAGTGTTGGAGCAGATAAGACGACGAGGAACTGTATCTAGCGTTTCAGATAAGCTAACTAGATTTAAGTCGGTTATAGTTTTAGTTAAAATTTATCCTTCTTGCTTTTTGTATTGCGTATGATCACACCTATTGATAAATTTTCTATTTTTTTTATTGTTCGCATAATTTTTTTTATAAATAACAATTGTGTTGTCAGGCACGAGGCTTGACAGTCTGTATTCTAGAAATTTGCCATTAAAGAAGAGTCTAGTTGATATTTTAGTTTTATTTAGCTCACTTTATCGTTATTTTCTGTTATTGTGTAATTCAATTGGACTGTTAAATATTAAAAATTTATTTAACTATCTCCAGTGGGTAAAGTAGTGCCTGGAACAACAGGGGTTTCCGATTTTGACCGTCTAAATCGGTGGCGCTACTCACTAATATTTGTTTACTTACCTCTACGGCTGAGCTGGGCACTAATTTGCCAGTAGGGAGACCACTACCGAACTCAAATGGAGTTGTATTTCCTTTAGTTAAATTTCTTTATTTTTCTAAATTTGATTTTATTTTAAATTCATTAAAATACGTGGCAGTTGTTTTTTCTTTCGTAGACCACTTTTTCTCGCCAACGTAGACCCTCGTTGAGTCTCCCATGGATTCTGTGGTCCAACTGCATCACTTTGGAAATCACTGGTTTATCAGTATAAATTCACTAATTGCCTGAAAAGAGTCTTATAAGACACAATATAAATTGGATTCTAGTTACCTATATAAGATATGATGGCAATCTAATAATTTGGGTTAAAATTTGTAAGAACTTAAGAAATTAACAAACAAAAGATTCAAAGAACATAAAATTGACCGATCGACACACATGTGCTCCAAAGTATATTTTTTGAACTTAAACTGTATATTAAACTGATTTTTTATTTTTTCCTTTAATATACTGTCCATCCGCATTTCGACACTTCTCCATGCAAACCTTTCACGCTACGAAACAGTGCTACATGTCATCTTCCAACAATTTTTGGAGTAGCTGCACCGAGTTTTGTCTTCCGTTTTCTATAGAGTCGTGGCGAGTTCCCTTCAAGCATGATTTGATTTTTGGAAACAGGTAAAATAGCAGTGTGCTAAGGCTGGAGACTTAGGGCGCTTGTACCAAGACTGATCTGGTTTTTGGCCTAGTAGTCCTTGGCAAACAGTGCGTTATGAGCCAACACGTTGTCTTAAAACGTCTATATAGTAGCATTGATTGACTAATTGACCTTGTGGTACTCATTTCATATCAAAGAAAATTAAAATCTTGAATGTGGACTTGCTCATTTTAACTTTTTTGTCTCTCGGAGATTTTGGAGAATTGCCTCTTAGTTTCAGGGTCATATTAAAAAATTAAAGTATCGTCGCAAGAGTCTGGACACAAGCTTAGCACACACGTTTCTCATGTTAAGTTCCTGATTCAAAATTTGTCTCACATTTTCTTTGTTAATGTTCCCATGTTCAGTGATATTCCTAATACTTAATCGACGATCTATTCTAACCATGTTGGTCATTTATTAAACGTTCAAGTCTCTTTTCGAAGTCAAAAGCCACTCGAAGAGCTCGTCATCTTCTTCATCACTTTACTCCTCCTTAAACCAAAATTTAATGCAGGTTGTTTTATCCATTTTTTTCGATGGCTGATATTGTCAACATATATGAGGGATATGTGTACCAACATAAGGAAAAAAATTAAAAACGTAGCCCATGAAATTCAAAATTCTTGTTTCTTTCTCAACTAACCTCGTATGTCAGAATTTAATTTTTAGACTGATAAAGAAATTCAGTATTATACTGAGTAATAGCCTTTTTTGAATGAATGATATATGTTTTCTCCATGTTTATTCATATATATTTAATTTTATTTTATGTTGTTTACGGTTTATAAAAAAAAAACAATTTATTTTGATATTATTCTCTTAATCTTAAAAAAAATAATTTATTAAAAATATTCTGAGTCATGGAGTGAGGTAGGTAAGTATGTATTATAAACAATTTATACGAATAATTTAACATTGATTTAGTATTGAAGACAAGAAAAGTTTGAAGTAATAATAAACAAATTTTGAACTGCAATACTGCTCATAAATTAAGCCGGGAATTCTCTTGAGCACGAGGCAAGCCAAGGTTGCCTCGCATTCGCTCATGCTAGGCTCGCCTCGTCCTGCCTCGCACAAGATTGCTATTTAATTTCTACGAGGCGAGGCTTCTAACGGCAGCATATATGTTAATTATTATAAATAGGAGTCGAAATGTCGATTTTGAAGCTATGGGCAACTTTCCAAAACGTTATCATCATCATTTCGTCAAAACCAAACCTGACTAAGCAGGTTTTTCTTCATAGAAGTGCTACAAAGATTAAAAGCAAAACTAAATTGATTGCACCAAATCACATCTGTTCCATGACCAACGACTAACTCAAAGAACAAACTTTGTAAAAGTGGTAAAAGCAGTTTTTTTCCGGCTAGCAAAAGAGTTCGTTTATCTTTTATTTACGGGAATTAGAAAATTAGAAAAAGAGTGTTACCAAAAATTAATCTTTACAAATTTGTACCTTACCAATTCTTATAAGGTTGGTATGTGAAAATTATAAGTAAAAATGATAAAAGAGTAAAATTGAAATGTAAACAAATGTAAACAAAACAACTAAAAAAATGTAATCTCTAACACCTTACTTGGAAATACAATCAATACAAATTAAGAGCAATAACTCGTGCCAAATCAAATAAAGACCAAGGAATATCCCGTAGAGAGTGGGCTTAAAAGCACATAAATTGAGGTTAAGATGAATGGAGACGATGTTTGTGTTCAGACGTATCAAAAATCAGATGGACAGGTTTAAGTACGGAGAAGAGCTGGTGGGTGTTTTGATTACAGAAACGTTATCTAAAATATCGAAGAGGTACTATTTACAGTGTGGGATTGGATCATTGAGAATGCCGCACAGAGCTAGTTATTTTTCTGCTTAGAGATATAGAAAAAGGCATCTTTTACATGTTGTTGTACCATTCTCAGGACTTATAGTACTACCCTTATCCATAACGGTGTACTTGCTAGCACAGTCATTTTATATCCTCTCGTACAGTTAGGCGACGACTCAAGAAATATCATTAAGAGCTAGGAGGCGTGCTAGATGTCCAGCATTAAATTAGAAACAAAGAATAGCTCGTAGAGGGCATAAATTGGGGTTTAGATAGATGGAGACGGTTTTTGTTCTCAGACGATTTAATATTCAGATTTTATTATTCAGATGAACAAGTTTAAGTATGAAAAAGTCCTGGTGAGTGTTTTGATTATAAAAACGTTGCCTCAAAGATCGTCCAGGATGCATTAACACTATAGAGTGGGATCATTTACAATAGTTGGACAAAGCTTATTATTTATATTTATTAATTCCTTACTGCCAAAAGATAAAGAAAAAAGTTCTTTACATGTTGTAGTACAGTTTGCTAAAAATTATGGTAAGAACTTGATTTTTAGGACTTACAGTGCTACCTATATACAGAACGCTGTACGTGCTGCTATAGTTATTGCTATATCGTTTTGTAGAGTTCAAAGACGACTCAGAAAATACAATTAAAGAGCCAGAAGATGTTCTAGATCTCCAGCATTACACTAGAACCAAATAATAGTTCGTAGAGTGGGCTAGAGGACACATGGTTTGGGTTTTAGATGAATGGAGACGATGTTCGTACTCAAACAAGTCAAGATTTAGATTATATCATTCAGATGGTCAAGTTTTAGTGTTTAAAAGACCTGGTGAGTGTTTTGATTACAGGAAGCATTAAAAGTGTGGGGTGGGATAATTTACAATGGCTGTAAGGAGTCTGTTATTTTTATTAAAAGGACTAAAGTAAATACACTAAGCCACATCTCTTTCGTGTTCAACGACTGTTTAAAAAAACATGGTTTCAAGAAGAATTAAAGCGCCTTTCCTCCGGCAAGCAAATAGTTCGTTGGCTTTTACTTGCCATAATGATAGAGTTGTACGTTAATGTTAATTTACACCGCACCAAAGAATGCCTTGTTTGCCCATTCTATTTCTCGGACAACGTCTTCTAGTGCTACTGTGTAAAATTTACCAGAACTGGTAACTGCGTCCAAGATGGAGAGCATATCATACTGGCAACGACTTAGTTGTCTGAATGGCATTCACTCCTCCTCCTCCTTTCACCCCTTCACTTCTTAGGAGCGCCTCAGCTACTTTTGAATAAGCTTTCGACTTTCGAGAACAAGATAGTGCTCTTGCACTTTATTTCTGGTTTTTGACTGTTGTTGCGTGCCTTTCTCTTTGTTCGTTCTACAGTCTTTAGTAGTGTTCTCTCAGTAGATGACTCTTTAGTTACCTTTTGGTTCGTTACTGCTGCCGGTGGCCTCTCGCTTTTCTAGACCCCGTCGTCTGGGTCTAACCTGTTTTACTTTTTTTATATAGGCTCTGTATAAATAGATAAAACGTATTTACCCTCTCCAACAATTATAGGGTAAAAAGTGACTATGAAGTACAAAACATAGATTATAATAGATATTTATTCTTTTTTATTAGAACAATTTTAACACGTAATTAATGCATAACTTCTACTACACCACCTGTAAATTATCAATATATCCATAATTTATTTAATGTATGTATACAAATGCTTTAGTTATAAATATAACGACTAACCAACTAAACTTTTAAGTAGTCAACTTCAACAAACATGAGTTATACTGCAATTATATTGATAGCAACAACCATTCTTGGTTGTAATAGCCAAACAACAGTTCAACAACTTGGTAAAAGTATTGAAAAATTTACTGGTGAACTCTATAAGGTATTATTTTAAATCATTTAATTGAAGATTTTGTTGTGTCTGTTAGTCGTATTACACCTGATTTATATGAAATTAAATGGGTACACAATTGCTTTTTAATATTTTTATATTTTAAGTACCTACTCAGTAAAAGGATATCCATGCATCTGTATTTAATTTTTTTGTTTGTGTTAGTTTCTTAACTTGCTAATCTTTGTACAGTCATTTTAGATAGGGGAAAATAGTACCTAATAGTCCAGGAGCCACCAATCCTGAAAGCTCTGTAAAGAAGCCTACTTAAATTTTTAATAAAAATTAAAAAATAATACTTACGCGAATATGATTTTCTTGGTCAGCGTGGATTGAATTGGCTAAACATATTATAAATAAATAATGTATTATCAAATTTCCATAATTTTGTTTTGTCATCTCGGATTTTGATCAATCTTATAAATTTTCTTGCGAAGAAGAAGAGAAAGAAAAGATAGGTAGAGAACTGAGATACCTAGATTTAAAGGAGTATATTAGGTATGAGGACCCTGTTGTAGGACTTGTGTCCTTTTCGGGGAGTGGATGTGAATGTTTGGATGGTGTTAGTATCGGTCGTTGGCCCCGCTCTCACAAACTTCCATACTTGCAGCAGGTTGGATAGCTTCAACTGTTGCTCTTGTAGCTTCTTGCCATCCATGGCGCTTGAACGTACCTAAAGAGTCTTTTCTTTTTGGTGTGAATGTAAGTGTAATGTGGAGGTGTTACCCTAGGTGATGCAATGTGAGGTTGGGAGATTGACGCTGTGGCGTGTCTTCTCCGTCGTGGTGCCCCCCATTTGGCAAGTACGAAGGGAACCACAGAAACCTTCGCCAAGGCCTTTTTTTTCGTATCCGGTCCTTGGGCACCATCTTCCTGTAACAAAGAGGGGATTCATCTAGAAGGGTTTCCAGGTCTTCAGGAAGGTCCCTGTCTACTGTTTGGAGGAGTCTCAGGTTGGAAAGGGGAATCTTGCTTTTCAATACTCTGGATCTTTTTCAGAGTCCTCCATTCCTGTATGAATGAAGGGTCCTATGGGCTGTGGTGTTCGTTCCCTGAAGAGTCCGAGTGACGTATCGTTGTTGTAACGTCTGAAAACGAGAAGGGAGAGGCAGTATGTTTGTGTTGTTGTAGACAAGGTGGCTTGGATAGAGGAAGTGTAGATGTTTTACTTTACGTATGATGGCTCCTCTGTGGCATGAATAGAGTACTTGCACAGAGTTTTCAGAATTGGAGGCTCCTCGCCTAAAAAATAATCACTTTTTGAGAAATTAGTTTAGACAGGTACCTAACGGCTTTTTTGGTCTTCTGGTCGATTCTATCATAAAAACACATAATAGGTAATATATAAAAAAGATTTATTGACATTTTGAATTTATACACAATATACAAACAATTAAATATGAACTTTTAGATTAACCTCTGTAAACAAGCAAATGAAATCCTTTAAAATGCGCGTTTCTAAAGTTATTTTTCATAATTTATTTAGATAATTACTGCTATATATTTAAGTGTTTATGTATGGTAAAGACCTATTATCTCCAATTTGCTATGCATTTCCGTTTTTATGCTAGAATGGTAATAAATAAATACTATTTATTTACTAAACATGCCTCTGCCTGATTACTGTTGAAAACAAATAATTATAAAATGAGTGTTAAAATTTACATAAAAAAGTATGTTTTTCAGTTGAAGTAATGTTCGAAGACCGATTGCGGAGATAAGCACAGTAATACAAACAAAAAAAGTAAAAGATTATTACTGAAGTAAGTTTTTTGAGTAAGTGTGCTCAAGTAGAAGTATTTGGTGGAAAACCAATAAACAAAATGTCACAAGCGAGGTCTGAAACACTTGATGACCGGTTAGGTGGCCAGACAGAATGGTCCTATGTTTAAAAAATTATAAAAAAACTTTACTGTCGATGGTCAACAGAGGGTTATATATAGGAGTGGAAATCGTCCCATGCAAATTGTTTGATGTATACTATGGAATAATACGTTTAATCAAACTGGCCAACAGAAGCTATGCTTCTAATCTGCATATAACAATCACTTAAATGAGCTACCATTTCCATTTTTCGGTGATTATAATTTTATCAAACTTTCACGATCTTTCTCTGTAGTACATTATACAAATACTGTTAAAGATAGAACGTAAAATTTTCGGAATGAAAATGCTTACTCTATATACAGTGTGTCCACTTATATACAGGGGGCGAGGCTATGGCAACTGCTAACCGGCTGCTACAAGGCCAGGCTCCCATTACTTTATTAAGCAACCAGAGCTCTATAATAGGGTTAAGGCGAATCAAATAATGAGTATGCCTCAGAATTGGATAGTCCCCAGGTATAACTTTGCGAGAAACTTTGGAGTGAAATTACTTTAAAGGTACTCATGGAACAATGGCCCCCCAATTTAAGGGGAGTTAATCTGGTATACCGATGGCTCTAAGACTGAAAAAGGCACAGGGTTGGGTATATACAATAGAAAACACAGGATAAAAGTCCAATTAAGTCTAGGTGCGTATACTACAGTGTTTCTTGGCACAAATAAGCTCACAGCTGGTAAGGGACTGCGTTAGGGCCGTGACACATGCCGCAAGTCGGAATTTTCTGACACTGGCATAAATACCAGGACACTCAGGGTTTCGGGACAATGAGAAGGCTGATAAATTGGCCCGAGCGGGAGCTAATATTCCAATTATTGGCCCGGAACCATTCGACGGGGTTGCTGACGCCTTTAGAAAGACAACCAATTAGAAATGGAGGCTAGAGAAGGCCTAGGAGTGGTCGGAAAAATCACCTGGCAAACGACAATCCAAAGTGTCTATAAAAGGAAGGACAATCAACGAAATTTACTGCAGAGCTACTATCACAAAGACGAAACGATGTCAGAATGATTGTCAGTCTCTTGACAAGATATTGCCGGTTTAGAAAACACATGAGCTGAACTTAGCAGATAAAGACATCTGCCAATACTGCCAAGAGGAGGAGGAATATGACACCTTTACCTCAGGGAATTGACTTAATCTTTTTTTTTTTGGTAAAGACCCATACAGCATACAATTCTTCTCGATTATGTATAAAATTACATTCCTACTCACACCGAAAACAACAGACTAAGAATCTGTGAGCCCACCATCCATGACGACGAAACTCATCCAGTTAGAAGCACATTCAATGATAGTTCTACAGTCCTTGTTCCACGATTTGGAACCCACCACGTCAAATGCAATATGTCTAACATACACGGAAGTGTAATTCAGCAACGACAACGAAGTCGATTTCACTTACGCTGCTTGAAAGTCATCATCTCTACCACCTTTACCAAATAACAACATATACCTATGGTCTTTGTTTAGATACATTCATCGATCCACCACTTCACACCACCGAGAATACTTGTATTATACTCTGAGACCATTCTATTGAGAAAATGTCACTTTATCTAGATCTAGGAACCCTTGTCCTCCTACTCCCATCCCTCCCAAATTAATAATTTTCAATTAGCTTCAATATTGTAGATGTAATACCAGCATTATGCGTTTTTAAGCTTAATCTTTGCCTGCGACAAGGCTCATCTTTGAATTATTTTCAACCCTTTTTTTATTTAATTTTTTTCCGAGTATGGTTTTAACTGTTCGGTTACCACTTTATTCCTTAAAGAGCTTCAATAATGTAACATTGTAATTTTCACAATTATATTTTAAAACTGTGTGAATTATGATAAATTATAATATTTTAAATTTCAGAAACTATACACTGTTAATTCAGGAAATTTAATCTTCAGTGGTCTTTCTGTGGATGAGATTTTCTCACTACTAGCCGAAGGAGCTAAAGGAGAAACAAAAAATGAAATTTTAGACAGCCTTTCTGCACTTAAAAATGACAATGATAGAAGAAATGCGTTTAAATCACTTACATCGAATTTAGCTCAATCCTCAGATGGACAAAAAATCATTACAGCTAACAAACTCTATCCGGCAGATAACTTCCCAATTTTAAGATCTTTTAAGGACATCGCCACTAGCGACTATGGTGCTGAGGTGGAAAATTTGAATTACAGTAAAACTGATGCCGCAGTAAATACTATAAACAATTGGGTGGAACAAAAAACAAACAACAGGATTAAAAATATTCTAAGCTCAGATGAGATAAGTCAACAAACTAAATTAATTTTGGTAAATACATTGTACTTTAAGGGTAACTGGTCCAAGCCTCTTCGTTCAATAGGAGTAGGAAATTTTAATACTTTAACCAAGATAATAAAGAAAGTAGAGTACATAGCTGGTACTGTAAAAGCTAAATTTAGACATTGTGGATACTTTCAAGCTAAATATCTAGAATTAGACTTCCAGGGAGAGAAAACTAGTATGACGTTTATTTTACCTGATAACATAACTGGATTGGCTAAACTTGAAGAAAAAATGGATGAAGTTTTAGAAGTACATAGTATGAAAGAAGGTTTTGCCTCTGTTCAATTACCAAAATTTACAATTGAAACTAAATTGGATTTAGTACCAATTTTAAAAAAGGTAAAATCTACTTTACCAAATGTTTTTTACTTTTGCTACTATGTATAGGCTTTATTTTATCGCAAATACAGTACTGTGCGAATTAATGTGAGCATAGCTGTAAAATTAAGGCAATCAACATTCATTTCTCTTAGACGAACAAAATGGAATAACCAATACAATAAACATTGTTTGAAGATGAAATATGTCCTCCCTTCGTTTTAATAACTTCTTGAAAAAGTTTTTTTTACAGTTTTCTGTGATTTGCAAATCCCGAAACCATATCTAGATCACAGCCTCTATTAATTGTCTCTTCTAGTGGAATCCATTTTGCACAGTCTTTTTTTATTGAGGGTTGAAAATCTTCTAAAGACACCAGGAAGGAAGCTAGGTAGTGCCGGATTCCTAGTGACCTACAGTACGGACACTCGGGTATCCTTCTGAACCTCTGTAGGTACGACCGGAAACAGCCGTGTCCGGTCAGCACTTGCTTTAGTGTATAGTCCGTAGAATGGTGCCTACACCCCAACCAGGTTCTTATGTCGTTCACTGAGCCACATCCTCTGTCCACATCTCAGTACATTCTCATTCTTTCCTCTAAGAGAGAGTGTGTTGGCACACAGCCCACAACTACCCAAAGCGCAGCTGCGGGTACTGTGCGGAGCCACACCACACCCTCAACGGACTTGTCCTAACAAACCTGGTAGGAAGCCGCATGTAGAAAGAGGTTTCCACCCGACCAGAGCCACGTAGAGGACGATGTACCGTCGAATGTAGTGCCCTCATCCTTTCGGGTTTAGGCCCTCCAATCCTTGGCATTATGACACCGAGCTCCCCGTTCCGTATAGCTGCAATCGCGGTCACCCTTCTTAGGTGCTCTACCCATCTACCATTCTCATGCAGAGTCACCTCTAGATACTTGACGTATTGTTTGGTCGTGATCTGCACCCTCGAAAACCAGCCCTATTTTCTTTCTTGGTCCCTTCAATACCACCGCTTTGGTTTTATCTGCCACTAGCTTCAAACCGTTCTCACTCATCCAGTCTTTAACGAGACCACAAGCAAAATTTGCCCTAAACATGAGCTCGTGTTGGTCCATCATCTTGGAGACGTGGCAAGAAGCCAAATCTTGTTGAAAAATTGGTTAATCATTGGCATCCACTTTTCTCAGCTCTCCTTCTAATCAAAAAGTCTTTGTATTATTAAGAATTCATCATGCCTTTGATTGGTACGAGGGATCAGCCCCAAAACATCTTTATCAGATGATGTTTTACTTTTTGATCAATATGGGCCAGCACTTTTTCTGACGAAAGAAGACCGTAGTTCTTATACCAAAAAGTGACTCTCATCTGAGAATAATATTTTTCTCCAATCTTCAGCAGTTCAGCTTTTTCGCCGAATCATACGTTCGTTTTAGCAGTTAATAGCTGTTTCTTCTGAAGTCTTACAGCTTTTCTTCGCACCGTAGAGTCATGAATAATAACTCTAGCGCGTGATAAATCTTTCATGCTTCCTCACTTGCAGTTGTCTTCCTTTTCCTTCCACATTTCCCTTTTCGGTTCACCAAAGTCGTCTCAGTTTTTCTTGTCTGCTTTAAAATCTTTCTAACAGCTCCCAACCTCACATTATCTTAGAGTCATAGTGTCATAGATGTATGTTCACTCAAAGTAATACGTACGGATTTTTGGAGAGATATCTATCTTCAAATATCTGAATGGAATTAAGTCCTGATTCAATGACTTCTATAATTCAAAATAAAAACCAAATGCAACGTTTTCACTTTGGTTATGTCTCATTGTTGACTAAGAATCAGAGAGAATCTATGAATCTGCGACAAAATGCCTTCGCCATGGAATTAAACATTATATGAAGTGCTAAAAAGTAAATATCGGAATAATTAAGCCGGGTTCACATTAATTCGCACAGTACTTAATTTTCCTGTTAAAATAATTATTAAATAAATAAGTTTTAAGAGATATAGATATATGTGCTTTTAGTTGGGAATTTCAAAAGTTTTCACAGACCGTGCTGAACTTTCTGGAATATCTTCAGCAAATGGTCTTCTTGTAGATCAAGTTGCTCAGAAAGCATTCATTGATGTAAATGAATTTGGTGTTGAAGCGGCAGCTGCTACTTCAGGTAATAATTATATCGTTATCTATATTTACATACTTCTTTCACTGCTTTTACTGTATTTACTGCTTTTATGGTGGTTAATTGACCTCTAAGGTAGGTAAAGATATTTCCAGTGTTCATTTGATAATGGTAGATTCTATACCCATTTTTTGAGGCAGCGGTAATAGAATCAAACAAATTCATCAAATTATTCCCAGTTTAAATGATTTATAGGATTACTGCAGAATAATTTTTCCATGCTATCCTGTTGAAATCGATACACAATAAAATCAAAAAAAAAAAAAAAAAATGTGTTGTCCATGTTAATATTTAATTTTAATTTTTAGTTGGAATAACTCCTACATCTGTAGTGGAACCAGAATTTGAGTTTAAGGCAGATCATCCGTTCTTGTATTACATTAGGGATACTGCATCTGGTGCTGTATTGTTTGCAGGAAGATTCAGTGGCTAATATGTGCCTACAGTTAATATTAATGTCTGAAAGAAATGTTGCTATTGTTTATGTCAAAATAAATATAACTGATTATTTATAATAAATGATTTATTTATTTCGAAACTTCTTACAAAGTCTCATGGTTTAAAGGTGCCTTTGACCGGTTGCCAACCCGTAACAAATCCTGTTATTACTTGTAGATGATCATTACTGGTTTTATTGCAGTATTTCATCTCTTCTGGCAAACATCTATTGAATACATATTCTACTGTGAGTGCTTGGCCAGAGATTGTCTATGGATCCAGGTTTTCATTTGGCTACGGAACGTACTTTTTGGAACCCTTAGTGCTGGCTCTGGACCGTATATAATTGTGGCTGACAAAAGTTTCTATACTTTGATTATTGTCAGTTGAGATTGCCTAACTTTAAAGTTTGTGTATTAAGATGTCGTATAAATAAGAAATAAGTGTTAACAAATTGGTTAAGATGGTACCCAAAGCTGAAATCGGTCGAATATTATTATTATTATTATTATTATTATTATTATTATTACATATCAATGAAGGCTGAGGACTAAGCCTATGACAGCCTATTTACAAAAAATACATAAGTAAACACAATCACAATATACATATGAAGTAATCAGTAAATGATACAAAATTAGGAGTGAAATAAATTTTCGTCAATTTTATTTTTAAATATGTTCACTGAGGATGCTCTAACTGTTTCATCACTTAAATCGTTCCAGAAGTTAAAGACTCGATTGGTGACAAAAGTTTGTCTTTGTACACATTTAAAGTTTTCCTTCTTTAACTTTAGTTCATGTCCTCGGAGACGGGAGTCAGTATTTAGGAGGAAAATATCTCTGAGGTGTCCATAATTAAACTTGGTCATCCGGAAGGTGAGAATTAGATCTCCGCGTAAGTGGCGGCCAGCAAAGCTCGGTAAGTTAGCCATCTGTAGTCTCTCAGAATAATCTGGACGCGCAAAACGAAAGGACAGTCTTGTAGCCCGGCGTTGAACATTTTCTAATAAGTTTTGATCTCGAATGAGAACTGGACACCACACAACACCCGCGTATTCAAGTAACGGTCGAACATACGTTTTGTACAGCTTTATGGACGATTGAAATGGGATCTTTGCAAAAGATTTTTGAAGAAGATATATCACTGAGTTAGCACGTTTACAGGTTTTTAAGATATGTTCGGACCATGTCAAATCTGATGTCACTCTAACACCTAAATCCACATAGGATAATACTGGAGCAAGAGGTTGACCGTAAAGTGAATACTGCAAGCACGGATTATTTTTGCCAAGGTGTAGAACCACACATTTATTTACATTTAAGGGAAGCAACCAGTTAGAGCACCACACACTTATAGAGTCCAGATCAGCCTGTATAGTATTATGTTCTAACAAAGGATTACCATAAATTTTGGTATCGTCAGCATAAAAAGCTTTCTTGCACTTTATATGATAAGGTAGGTCACTTGTGTAGGCTATGAAGAGAAGTGGGCCGAGGATTGATCCCTGAGGAACACCGCTTATTACTAATCTTTCAGATGAATGAGACTGACCAATCCTGACACGGAATTTTCTATTTGATAGATAATTTTTAATCCATAGCAGTAGTTTCCCACGAATACCATACGACTCGAGCTTGTCCTGTAACCTCGCAAATGGAACTCTGTCAAAAGCCTTGGCAAAATCAAGATATATTATATCAGTTGATAAATTTATTATCAAGGGAAAGAGTCCATTCATTCACACAGGCGAGAAGATTTGTAGTAGTGGATCTTCCTTTAACAAATCCGTGTTGTTCAGGTGGTATCACATGATGTTTTGTAAAAAAGTCAGACATTGTGTCAGCTAAGAATATGCCGGATTCTTTTATGCAGAACCATTTATAGAACAATATTGAAGTCGAACAGGGAATACCAAGTCTGAATCTCTCAAAAAAAGAACGACCACGTGGATTTACTACATAGAGATCAGAGAGATTGAAGAGACGAACAAAGTAACAGGTTGGAAGCACAACGAGGAGACTCGATTGCCAATACAGATCTTTTAAGAGTACGATCTAGTTGAAATTGAGGAGGATTGTTCTAAAATATTAAAAGAGATGTAAGTTACCCAAATACTCTTAAGCGCAACTTCTTCGTATACCAAGATGGTATCGTCAACTTAAACGGAAACATTTTGCCAATGACAAAATCATTATTTTAGGCAACGAAATGTATTTCACTTTGAGTAATTTTGAAATAAAGGGAAAGGATGGATTTGATACGGACAAAGTAGAGAAATACCCTGACAATGTTAGATACAAACATAAAGCGAAATTTACAGATTTACAGCTTACCGACAGTGGCGTAAAAATCCAACGGCTGAGAATCGCACCACCCTTGTTACCGCTCGAAACCAGTGTAAGCAAACGATAGATCAAAGCAAAGAGACGCATAACACGAGGATCAAAAACAAACTTCTTGCCAGTCCTAACGGATCTAGGACTTTTTGGTCAGTCGCTAAAGCCGTCAGTCAAAATTTTACCAAATCAAATATTCCACCTCTAACACGTTCCGACGGCACAATAGCAACCACAGCAGGAGATAAAGCAAACTTACTGGCAGAACTATTTTCTTCTCATTCCAACGTAGACTTTCAGGGAAAAACACCACCGAACATTCCAGCAGTCCAATCGGAAATGACTGATATCGTATTCCGTCAGCGTCCTGTCAAACGAATTCTTAAAGGGCTCGATGTCAGGAAGGCTTCTGGTCCAGATGAAATTCCTCTTATAGTGCTCAAGGAATGCGCTGATGAGCTAACACCAATATTTTGTAGACTTTTTAACCTATCCTACAAAAAAGGAATATTTCCATCTTGCTGGAAGAAGGCAAGAGTTCAGCCTATACCAAAGAAAGGCAAGAAAACCATGCCAAACAACTATCGACCTGTCGCATTGCTTTCAGTTATATCAAAAGTGATGGAGAAAGCTATTAACCAACAACTTCTAAAGTACCTAGAGGGCCTTAATATTATCAGCGACCATCAGTACGGCTTTCGTAAGTCCAGATCAACCGGAGACCTCCTAGCATATGTCACCCATCTTTGGAGCAACGCAGTCGAACATCATGGGGAGTCCCGGGCTATTGCACTAGACATTTCTAAAGCATTTGATCGTGTCTGGCACGAAGGGCTCCTAAGTAAACTGCGATCCTACGGTATGCCCGGTCGATTCTGTTCATGGCTTTCTAGCTTTCTTCAGGACCGATCTCTGCAAGTGGCGATTGACGGGTTTCTCTCGGACACCTTTACCATCAATGCTGGTGTTCCTCAGGGGTCCATATTATCCCCAACCCTCTTCTTACTATACATTAACGACCTTCTAGCGAAGACAGAAAATCCAATTTATAGCTTTGCTGACGACAGCACACTTATCTCATCGTTTACTTTGAATTCTCGAACATCGGCTGCTGACGCACGTCTTCGCAGACAGCATGAAGTATCACGACTCAATAAGGACCTGGAAGAAATTTTGTCTTGGGGTGACAGTAACCAAGTCGAATTTAACGCTAAAAAAACCCAGGCAGCAGTTTTCTCTAAGAAGGTTAACATTGCAGAACCAGATATAGTCATGGCAGGACACGCAATTCCACTGGCTTCGTCTATTAACTTACTGGGTGTCAATCTGGGAGGAGATATGTCTTGGCCTAATCACGTGGTAACAATCGCCAGGACAGCTTCTCAGAAACTCGGTGTACTTTTCCGTACCAAAAAGCTGTATACACCACAACAACTTTTGACACTCTACAAAGCCCAGATTCGACCATCACTGGAATACTGCTCTCATGTCTGGAGTTCTGCACCGAAGCATACCCTTCGGTTGTTGGATTCCATCCAAAGGAGAGCCATTCGCCTGATCGGTGACCACGAGCTAACCAAGAACCTCGACAGCTTAGAACATCGAAGACAGGTTGGTGATTTAACCCTCTTTTACAAATATTTCCATGGCAAGTGTTCTACTGACATTGCCCGCTTGATTCCACCTAGAGCAATTCATAGCAGAAATACACGACAAACCACTTCCGCCCATCCCTATGTGGTTCAACTTAACACTCCTCGAACATCATTGTTTAAGAACTCTTTCTTCTGGAGGACATCCTCTTTGTGGAACGGCCTTTCAGAGGCCGTATTTCCCACCGAATATAACCTTCAACGGTTCAAGAACAACGTAAATCGCTTTCTTCGCACACGCACCGCTCTCAGAGCGCCTTAAAGGATTTTTCCTGCAGTGCTTGTGCTTGACCATAAAAAAAAAAGATAAAATCTTTCTCTGGTGCTTACTTTCTAACAGGGGTGTATCCCAACCGCTGATGAAGATGTTGAATTGATTTAGCCGATATTTGGTTAGCTTTTTCATAAATTTTAAGGATATGTGAAAAAATTGTAAATACAAAAGTTGTTAATTTTTTTATTACCTCCAACCTTGCTATTTACCTTTTTTATAGGACCTGCAGTTCGTTTTTTAATCTTAAAAAGTATTCTCGATCCTTTTTCCGACCTCAAATCGACCGTTATTTATTTTTGCTAAGTTTTTGTTATATTTTCTTTCTTTTTCAATGAGTTCCATCATGTTACTATTTTTTGGTCTACAAAATTATTGATCCTGGACTAAATATAATCTGTATTTTGTTATTGTTCCTTAAAATAGTATTATTATGAATATATGTATATATGAAACTGTTAAAAAAATTTTTACAATGCATTTTAAATTAGTCAAATATTTTTTATGGAACATTTAATTGTAATGCATTTGGAATTAAAACAAATCACTTTATAGTAATTCATATTTTCTTTTAATTATAATGTTTATGTAGAACAAAATTTATTGTTTTTACGAATGTGATGATAATATCGATATGATTGTATTTATGACTGTAACAAAAAATATTCGACACAAAAAAATGTATTTTAGATGGATTGAGTTAATTAAAATATGATTAAAAACGCCAACGAAAGGCACTACTGATTCTAGAGATATTCTACATAGATTCAAGTCATCTTTCTGTTGATTATGATTTTTTTACTATATAAAAGATATTCAACAGTTTTTTTAAAAAGTTTGTTGATTTTTAAACGAACACAGTGAGTCTCTCCCGTAATTTTTCAATACTTCTTCTGTAAAGATTTTTTTGAAATTTGGTGTAAATTGAGAGAAAATAGTTTATTTACCTGTAGCATGCTCATTTTTTTAAAATAATTAATGTATTATAATATATACAGAGTGACACAAATATATCTAAAAAATTTCTATTACCAATAACATAGTCTCCCTTATTTTTTCTATATTCTACACTAGCTGTACCCATGACGTCGTTCGCGTGGCGTGATGATTGTTATATAAATTTCTTCGTTAAGGGGTGGGGGAAATTTTTTATACACCAGATGTTAATTTGAAAGAAGACAAATACATCTGTGAAAACCGCATTTGAATCGGATCAGTAGTTTTAATGTGATGCGCGCACAAACATACAGACAGACAGATAAAAAAATCTAACCACATTTTTGAGTAATATATCGATGTAGTAACACCCCCCGCTACTTATTTTTTAAATATCTTTAATGTACAGAATTTTCATTTTTACAGTTTTATTATATGTATAGATTATTTTTCACGCCCCCGCAAGCCCCCTTGTGGGTGGAGTTTCTCAAAATCCGTTCACAATTGACCTCAAAATTATAAAAATAACTATTTTGCAAAGTTTTAAACCTGTAGGACTTATAGATCTTAAATTTTATTTTATTTTTCATTTTTCACGCCCCCTCAACCCCCCTTGTGGGTGGATTTTCTAAAATCCGTTCATGTATGTATGTATGTATGTATGGTGTTAGGGGTGACAGATACACCTGCGAACTATAAGATCTATTGTGTCCCCCTTTTCTTGCTATATTTCTGATGATTCCTCAGACTTATAGCAGCTCTTCTAGTCCTATCTTCCTTAGAAAGTTTAGGATATCGTTGGGTTTTAAATTAGGTAGTTCTTCCCTTTCTATTTCGTATGACCCTAGGTATTTGACCCTAGAATTACTTAATGCCATGCATTCTGAAAGTATATGTATTGAGGTTTCATCCTCTACCTCACAGAATCTGCAGTTTGCTTCATCTACTAATCCTAGTTTCTTTATATGTCCTCTTAATCGACAGTGACCGGTTAGTATTCCTGTTATAATTCGGAGGTTTTTCTTACTCAGGTTAAGACAGCTGTGAGATCTCTTCTGGTTATAGTTTCCCAGGAGCGTCTTCGATTGTCTTAGTCCTTCTAGATCATTCCAGTACTTGGATTTTTCGCTATCCATTTTTTTCTTTAGTTTTTCTAAGATTGTACTACTGCTGATCCCACAGGATGGTTCTGGTCCCAGGTATGGCGTTTCAGCTTCTTTTTTTGCCAGCTTGTCTGCCGTTTCATTTCCTTCTATTCCTACGTGTCCTGGAACCCATAGGAGGGTAACAGTGTTATTCTGTCCTAGTTCATTTAATTTGCCTAGGCATTCCCAGACCATCTTTGAATTGATTGTATCTGAGTTCAGAGCTTTGATGGCTGCTTGACTATCTGACATGATTACAATCTTCTGTCTACGATAGTTCCTTTCAATGTTAAATTCTATACATCTTTCGATGGCACGAATTTCCGCTTGAAAGGTGCTTGGGTACGTACCTAAGCTTTCTGAGTATTTGGTTCTAGGTCCAAACGCCCCTGCTCCTTTTCCTTTATCTGTCTTGGAGCCGACCGTGTACCATTTTATGGCGTTTTGGCTTTGCCCCAATATGGTGTTTTCGTCCCATTCAGATTTGCTTCCTAGTTTAGTGGTAAATTTCCTTACAAAGTTAAATTTCTTTGGCATGTCATCATGGGGCATATCCCAAGTTTGATCAAGTTGAAGTGATCGAGGTTTTTCCTTGATTATTCCTTCTTTGATCATTCTATGTATTGTTTTCTTTCTAGCATTTTCTACTTGAATATGCAGTGGCGAGAGATTTGGTATTACTTCCATTGCAGCAGTGGGACATGTTCTCATTGCTCCAGTGATACATGCACAGGCTAGTCTCTGAATCTTTGACAGGTTTGTCCTCGCAGTGATCAGATTAGCTCTCGTGCCCCAAGCTACTGCCCCATATGTGATGATAGGTCTCACTATTGCTGTGTACATTCATTGCAATGTCTTTGGGTTACAGCCCCAATTTTTCCCAGCAATGTTTCTGCACACCACAAGGGCTTTTGTAGCTTTGTGTATTATTTCGTTTTCGTGTTTGTTCCAGAGTAACTTATTATCTAGGATTAGCCCTAGATATTTGACCTCTGTCTTCCACTCAACGGTATTTCCGTTCATAATTGACCTCAAAATTATAAAAATAACTATTTTGCAAAGTTTTAAACCTGTAGGACCTATAGATTGTAAATTTTATTTTTTTTATTTTTCACTCCCCCGCAACCCCCCTTGTGGGTGGAATATTTTAAAATCCGTTCACAATTGACCTCAAAATTATAAAAATAACTATTTTGCAAAGTTTTGAACCTGCAGGACTTACAGATTTTAAATTTTATTTTTCACGCCCCCGCAACCCCCTTGTGGGTGAAATTTTGTAAGATCCGTTCGCAGTTGACCTCAAAATTATAAAAATAACATGATTTCTGCATAGCTTTAAACATTAAGGTTGCACACGCAACGGAAGCTTAAAAATCGAGTAACCTCCTCCGGTTTCCTAACATTTCCCTTCACTGCTCTGCCCCTATTGATTGTAGCGTGATGAAAAGTATACTATAACCAGCTCAGGAGTATGAAAAATAATTCTACCAAGTTTCGTTAAAATCCGTCGAGTAGATTTTGTTTCTATAACGGTTATACAGACAGACAGACAGACAGACAGATAAAAATTTTACTGATTGCATTTTTGGCATCAGCATCGATCCCTTATCACCCTCTGATAGTTATTTTGGAAATTGTATATTTCATGTACAGAATTGACCTCTCTACAGATTTATTATAAGTATAGATAGATATAGATAATTGGATTTTAATAAAATTTAATTTAAATGTAGAAAAATGAGTATTCGTTTCCATGGTGTACTCAGTTTTGTGTTCTAAACGAACGGTTAAATGTGCTATCGGCTCTAGATAGAGATCAATATTTTTCCAAGAGTATTGGAAGGAATAATATCACTAAAATTGCATCTGCTACTAACATTAATTTTGACATTTTTATGTAGGTACCTGATTTTTTTTTTAAATCATGTCTACTATCGTCTCCTTCAAATAACATTTGTATTACCATCCATAATGAATTCAAATGTTTTACAAACAGAAAAAAAGCGTTCATTTACCTTTACATTTTATAAAATTTATGTAGGTGCTAACACAGAGCAGTTTGTAGTTAACCTTGAGTTTAACCAATTTAAAAAATGAAAAGAAGCAAAGTAAAAGAATCCTTTTTTATATACTGTCCAAGTTACGTCCAGTTCAGTTTAATCTAATGAGAAAAGATCAATAAGCGATGTGACAGAAAACAGAAAAAAAGCTTATTCATCACTAAAACTTGATGATATATAAAATATTTAGATACAAAGTCTTTGCGAAACAAATTTCCCATTGTGTGGTATTTACGAGGGTGGTATGAAACCAAAGATACAAAAGATACAAGACACTGATTTTTTTTCAACATAATCTCCTTGTAATTCTAAATTCTATACACTTCTCCCAGCGATGCTCCTATTTCTTAACTCGGCCAAATATTACTCGTCGTTTTTGTCTTCAAAATAATTGTTCACAAAGGTGGTTTGCTTTTTTATTTGAAGAAAATGTTTGTCCTGCGAGCGTTTAAATAAAGAGTGGTTTGAGTTAGTAAGGCGGATGGTCAAGTAGTTTAAACTGTTTTTGAATTTTCCCCATGGCAACCGCTGAGGTGCAAGAAAACAGAGTTTTTTTTGCAAATGTGTCGATTTTTCCACAATTTCTTTCTTTAGCGTTTCAAGCAACAATGCTCTTTTTGAAGATTATCAATTAAAATAAGTCCATGACTATTCCTAAAAAAACAGTCACTCCTGAGGTCCTGTTCCACACCATCTATCCAGCTCACTCTGAGCCATCTCTTTAGCCGTCTGCCACCTGGGTTTCCTCTATCAACCTTTTTAACTGCTCTCTCTTCCGGCATCCTTTCCATATGATCAAACCATCTGAATCTTGCCCGCCGGATCTCGGCCACCATAGAGCTCCACCAGTTTCTTTTTTTTTAGTCTCCACCTTTCCTCCTAACTCACTGGTCAATAGTTTCGTCGAAAGATCTTCCTTATTCCAACGTTTCACAATCTCAATATCTCGGGATGTCATAGTCCATGTCTCTTCTCCATACAAAACCTCTAAACGTATTATTATGAGATAGATCTGTCCCTCTGCTTTTCACAACATGGATGAGGGAGAAATAGCAGCGATGACCTGCTGATATCCCTCTCCCTTCTTCTTCAGCCATATTATTCTTATTATTGAGCCCCGAGATATTTAAATTTGTTGGTAATCTTGAATTTATCCTTATCTAGGTGTACTTACCCCAGTGGTTCTCTTAGTTTCCTTCTTGACATCAAATTGTAGGTAATCTGTTTTACTTTGGTTGATCTCAAGTGCCAGATCTTGTGTTGCACCTTTCACGGTCACATTACTTTTTTCAAGAGCTCTAAACAATCTTGCCACTATATCAATGTCATCAGCAAACCCAAGATTCTGTATCTGACGATTAAATTTCGTTCCTCCTGGATTAGTTGACATCTGTCGCATTACCTTCTTAAGGACTATGTTAAACAAGAATGGAGAAATCATATCTTATTTCACGTTCAACAATGAAGCTTCTTGACACCTGACCCTCGATTTTAACTCTGCAGATTTTTTCTGTCAGTGTAAGTATTTTTTGGGTATCCCAAACGCGAGGATAGCTTTCTTATGCCTAAATATTGACTTGACAATCACGTTAATAATCTGTGCTATCTCCCTCATCATTTTAATTTAGCAATGGTCTAGCAACATTTGGTAAACTTTGATGATGTTTTCATCGGTAGTTAAAGTTTTTGAACGTTTTTATCGTCTTCCAAGTGGCCTGAAACTTTTCAGAGCACCCTCGTATTTTTAAGAGTTAAAATATATTCTAAAATTATACCTATTTACAAAGGCTTAAATATTTTATAATAATTTAGTAGGATTTTTTATTCGTTTAATTTTGCTAGTATTGACACCTACTAAATTTATTATAGTAGGTAATTAATTGTTTAAATATTTAAATCGAATATTAAAATAGAGTTCAATTCCCTTCTTAAGCACGTGTTTGACGTTATTGAGAAAGAGATTTTTATCGAATCGACAATTGAAACATCAACACTTCCCCTACATCCGAAGACAAGCGATTATAGATAGAGATTACAGGTTCGATTCCTGTCAGGGATAACATTTTGTTTTTCTTCCGTAATATGATTTTTCCTTTTTTTAAAAAGCTGTTAGCTATTAGCAGTTCTCTAATACCAATTATAAGATTTTATTACACAATAAAAAATTAGGCCTAGCAAAATGTGGAAATGATAGTACTAGTGATGATTATGGAGTTAGTAGTCATGAAGATGAAAATATAAAGAAATATGATAAAAATATTGAGGATTGAGATTGTGCAGATGATGATGAAAGTGCACAGGACGAAGAAGGTGGGATGGATAGTCAGAATGAAACACCGACCAGTAAATCGAAGTAATACTTGCTCTCACCCTTCTTGATATATTTGTTAAGGAGGTAGCATTGATGACCATGGTATGCTTTCGCAATTGAAACATTAAATTACTTTCTGCGATAAAAATCCGGTGCAACGCATGACCAAAGAAGTGCGAAGGGCGAGGTTGTGATTTATGAACCTTATCAGCAGATAGTGCTAATAGATATTCAGCGATTTAAACAAACGGTTCGGTTTTCCTTGTGCCTACACTTCCCCTACATCCGAAGACAAGTGATTAGGTGTTATCGGTTATAGATAAAGATTACAAGTTCGATTTCTGCCAGGTATAAATTTTTTTCTTCTTTCGTAATGTGATTTATCCTTTTTTATAAAGCTGTTACAGCTATTAGCAGTTCTCTAATACCAATTAGAAGAATTTATTACACAATGAAAATTAGGCCTAGCAAAATGTGGAAATGACAGTAGTAGTGATAATTATGGAGTTAGTAGTCATGAAGATGCAAATATAAAGGAATATGATCAAAATATTGATGATGGAGATTGTGCAGATGATGATGAAACTGCAGAAGACGAAGAAGATAGTCAAAATGAAACACCGACCAGGGCAATCGAAGTTATACGTGCTCCCACCCTTCTTGATATATTTGTTAAGGAGGTAGAATTGATGACTCAAGAATAGAACGTACTAGAGAAATGAAAACAGTTTTTGTAGTGTGAATACTAAAGTTATTAGAATTCTTTAAAACAAATCCTAACCTTTTAGTTGCCTTAATGGTTATGGAATTAATATGATAGTCCAGGGCATTTAGATCAAAATCGCCCGAATAGCGGAAAATTCGACATCCAGCAGATATCGAGATGCGATTTTCTGTATTGTGTTCAGGAAGGTCCCAGGAAAAAAGTATATAACGTCTGGTTTGGCGCATTTTAAAAAAATGCCTGCTGGGCAGAAAAATGCATTATCCAATTGCATCATTCCTTGCACCATTAGGTAGGTATAGGAACGACTGGAATGCCAGAATCGAATTTTTCATCCCCGAAAACCCTCGAGTAACGACTGAGGAGCGATTTTCATGAAGTATGCAACTTCCCCCCAGAATGTCCCCCCGGATGCCACCGCAGAGCCGCCCCCGAGTTTCCCTGGGTAATTACAATGCCAGAATTGCAATCGTCACCCCCAAAAACCCCCCGAGTAACGAGTTTGGAGAGCTTTTCATGCACGCTGCTATTTCTCCCCCAATTCACACCATGCGTACCCCCACAGAGCCACCCCCGTGCAGTCCCCGTTAATTCTAATGCCAGAATCGAGTTTGGCAGCCCCAAAAACCCCCAAGTAACGATTTCCGAGCGATTTTTCGGAGTTTTCAGTCGTTCCTATAATGGTACAAGTAATGATGCAATTGGAAAATGCATTTTTCGGCCCAGAAGGCATTTTTCCAAAATGTGTCAAATCAGACGATGTAGACTTTTTTCCTGGGACCCTCCTGAACACAATGCAGAAAACCACATCTCGATATCTGCTCGATGTCCAATTTTCCGCTATTTTTCCTAACTTCCCTGGACTATGATTATCAAACGACAATTTACTATCTAAAATGACTCCTAAATCCTTTATTGATTCGGTTCTTATCAAATTGGCATTATTGAAACAATATTGATATTTAATTGGATTAAGTTTTCTATGAAAAGTTATTTGAAAGGATTTATTAAAATTTAATTCAAGTAAATTAGTAACGCACCAATAACAAGTTATTGTGAAAACCCAAGGCACTGAGTTTAGCGAGTAAAATTTGATGATTAACTCGACCGAAAGCTTTTGAGAAATCTGCATAAATTGAATCAATTTGGTGTTTATTTTCAAATGCTTCTAAGATTTCTATAAAGCTGATACGTTAACAGGTTGGTTGTAGTTGATTTGTTTTTGGCAGAATCCAAATTGATTTTCGTCGAATAAAGATTTGCACATCCATTGTAATTTATCGGTTATAATATTATTTAGTAACTTTGGGATTGCCGATTGTTGACAAACTCCGAGATAGCAGTTAATATCTTTTTTATCACCAGATTTAAAGAAGGACAGTTGTTAACAGATGACTTTTTGTCAAAAAAAAAAAATTCTTTTTCCGAAAGGTATACCAGTGGGCACATCTGAATTTTCACGATGTTTACGTTTGCCTAACAGATCTTTCAGTACCCTCAGAGGCATAAACAAGGAAAGCGTAGTTGAAAATAGTTTAGTATGTCCCAGTTAATTAGCTAAATTTCTAATTTCAAATATTGTCTTCTAATATTCAAAATTTAATTAAGTTTTCTCCCCCTCGTACTGTTTTTCCCGGTAAATTATTCCATAAACTTGAATTGGAAATTTTAGCGGTCTTGGAAACAAGATTAGAATATTTATTGTTTTGTTATTACAGAATTTTTATATATTATTGATGAATAATTTGAACCGTAACACATGACGGGATTTTTATAGCATAACAATTTGAACCAGTATATAAATGTAATATAAAGTTGAGGAAGCTCAGTCTGCGTATTGAATCCAAAGAAAGATGGGCAAATACAATGTGTTAATTTTGCTGGCTGCAACCATACTTGCTTGTCAAGGTGAAACACCAGTTCAACAACTTGGCAAACAAACTGAAAAAATTACCGGCGATTTATACAAGGTACGATATTCTAATAAGTAAAAATTATTTTCTATACTTATAAAGATTTTGTTTTAAATGAATTATTTAATAATAACTAGCTGAACCGCTTTTTAAACAATGTTTGTTATTCCCGTTTTTTATTTTTTTTCACTTTTACGATTTTTTTCTTAGGTGTTTGATTGTTTTCCATGTTTTTGTTAATTTTGTAATATTTTGCCGATTTTTTTGTTTATTTATCATTTTACTTTAGTTTCTTATTTGTTGCCAATTATTCTTTCTTTCTTTTTTTTCGATTCCTTGTTCCTGTTCTTTTGTTAATTTCGACGATTATTTTTTCTGAACTTTGATTCTTTTCCATGTTTTTGTTAATTTTGTGATATTTTCTCGGTTTTTCGATATTTTCCATTTTACTTTAGTTTTTCGTTTTTTTTTTCGATTTCATTAATCAATGATTTCTTTTTTTTAATTATTAGGTACTATTTTTCCAAGTTTTCGATTGTTTTCTATGTTTCTGTTTCTTTTTTGTGATATTTTCTCGGTTTTTAGATTATTTTTACATTAGTTTCTCGTTTGTTACCATTTTTTTTATTTTTTTCGTTTCCATAAATCAACGATTTGTTTTTCCTTTTATTGTTTTTTTTTTTTAATTTTTACAACCTTTTTTCTCGTTTTCGATTGTTTGCTATGTATTTGTTAATTTTGTGATATTTCCTGTTTTTTTTTTAATTATTTTTCATTTTACTTTAGTTTTTCGTTTATTACCAATTTTTAGTTTTTTTTTGTTCTTTTATTTTCGATTTTTTTTTTAATTACACTTTTTTTTCTAGTTTTTGATTTTTTTCCTTGCTATTGTGAATTTTGCGACATTTTCTCGATTTTTCGATTATTTTCCATTTTACTTTAGTTTCTGTTTTTTTTATTCTCCTTTTATTTTTAATTCTATTATTCAATGATTTTTTCAGTTGTCTGTTTTTTTTTTCGGGTTTTCCATTGTTTCTCATTTATTTTATTAAATTTTCTCGTTTGTATTCAAGTTTTTAATTATCCACTGTTTTTCTCAGTTTTTCTACTTTCAGTTTTTCAATAATTTTCATTTATCTTTTTTTAATACTTCCCTTTTATCGATTTTACACTTTATTTATTCTTTAAATCTTTTTTACTAGTTTTTGCTAGTTTTTCTTTTTTCATTTTTTTTGTGCATTTATTTGATAATTTTTTTTTATTTCTTTCCATTTTTTCAAAATTTGTGCGATTATATTTTGATTCTGGTTGCTGTTTTTTTTTTTGTATTATCAAATTTTTACGCTTGTTTCCGTTTTCTTATCTATTATCTATTTGTTTTTTCATATTTGTTCTTTTTGCTAGTTTTTTTATGTTGTTTTCTATTTTTTTTTAATTTTTATTATATTGTTTTGTTTGTTTCAATTTTTTTTTCGTTTCGTTTTGGGTTTATCGTTTTTTTCAGTTATTTTCGCATTTTTCGTGATATTTTCTTGTTTCTTCTTTAAATATCTTTATGTTTTGTTAATTTCATCGATTATGTTATATTTCACTTTAGTTGCTTGTTTGTAACCATTTTTTTTTTAATTTTACCCATTTTGTTTTGAATATTTCCTGTATTTCTATTTCCTACATTTTTTGGTTTATTATATTATCCTTATTTTTTTTCGCGTTTTCGTTCTATTATCCAATTTTAGCGTCGTTTTTTATTCTTTACTGGTTTTTACAGTTTTTTCGACTTTTTCACATTTTTCCAAAAGGTTTCATTTCGTTTTTAAAATTTTTATCATTTTTAATATATATCTACTTTAAGTTACATTTATAATGACCAAAAAGATTTTAAATAAATTTTATGTTGATAAAAAATTACATAATTAAAACTATTGATAATGAATTTTATGCGATAACCTTATAAAATTTATTTTTCTTTGTAACTTAGGTACTATCTAACTAAAAATAGACCTAATGGTAAGAAAACTTTTTCGTACAAATTACATAACATGATTATTTAAAAAAATATATTTATTACATCTATCTGTATTCAATAGCATATTTACATTAAGGAAAATAAAAAAAATCCATTTCTTTTTTAGAATTCTTGATTTTTCACTTTTTCCCTTTTTATTTTTCCCATACTTTGCTTAGACCTTAAAGGGCAATAATTTTGTATTTTTTTATGCATAGAAAGCCCTTAAAAAAAAATTTTTTCTATTTTGCAATATTTTTTATTAGTGCTTCACTCATATTAATCATGTTATTAAAGCATTCCTTAATAAATAGAGTAATCAACACAAAAAAAATCCAAATGCACCAGTTATTTCTGAGAATCAATCAATAAAACAAACAAACAAAGATAAGTACAAACAAACAATCAAACAAACAACCAAACAAACAAATAACCAAACAAATAACCAAACAAATAACCAAACAAATAACCAAACAAATAACCAAACAAATAACCAAACAAATAACCAAACAAATAACCAAACAAATAACCAAACAAATAACCAAACAAATAACCAAACAAATAACCAAACAAATAACCAAACAAATAACCCAACAAATAACCCAACAAATAACCCAACAAATAACCAAACAAGAACCAAACAAATAACCAAACAAATATCCAAACAAGAACCTAACAAATAACCAAACAAATATCCAAACAAATAACCAAACAAACTCTTCAGCATTATAACATTGGTATAAATTATTTTCAAATCAATATTATTATCTACATTTTGGAAACTTTTTTAATATAATCCTTTTTATTTCAGAAATTTTACTCCTCCAACTCAGATAACATAATCTTCAGTGGTTTATCAGTAACCGAAGGTTTATCTTTGATATCAGAAGGAGCTAAAGGAGATACTCAAACTGAAATTATTGAAGGTCTATCTTTACCTAAAGACCAAACTGAACGTAGAAACGCTTTCAAAGCTCTAACATCGAGCTTAAATAGAAACAAAGACGGTGAAAAAATAATTAGAGCAAACAAACTATTTCCTGGAGAAGATTTTTCAGTAGAGAGTGCTTTTAAAGATATCGCCGTTAACGATTATAATAGTGAAATCGAAAATGTAAACTACCAAAAACCAGAAACTGCTGTTAATACCATCAACAACTGGGTAGAACAGAAAACAGAGAAAAAAATAACAGATTTACTGTCTACAAAAGATGTAGATTCAGATACTAAACTGGTCCTAGTAAACACCATTTACTTTAGTGGAAATTGGGAAGAACCTTTCCTGAAATTCATGACTCACAAAGGACTGTTTTCGACTTCCAACAGCGAAACTAAAGAAGTAGAATACATGAAGTCAGAATTACACGCTAAATTTAGACATTGCGGTTATTTCCAAGTTAAATATTTGGAATTAGATTTTAAAGGAGGTGAAACTAGTATCACTTTTATTTTACCTGATAATGCTACCGGATTAGCCGCTATCGAAGAAAAAATTGAAGGTGTTTTGGAACAAAGTGATAGAATGAAAACAGGTTATGCTGATGTTAAATTGCCTAAATTTAAAATTGAGACGAAATTGGATTTAATTCCCATATTAAAACAGGTAAATATGTTTTCTTTAGTGTTTGATTTATTGTAGGTTTTATATGTATAGGAAAATAGGCATCTTCACGAATTTGGACACTACAACCCTTAGAATCCCAAAATCGCAGGGTTTTAGAGACTTAGTTCTTATTAACAAATGAACAATTTCCAAAACAATCCTCCCTATATGTTACTTCAAGATGGAAAGTCCAGAATTTCCTCCAAGCCTGCAATAGTATGCAATCGTCAAATCTTTTATTTGCTGTTTTTTTTTCTGGTCTTTTATACTTTTCATTTTGTTATTTTAGGTTGGAGTTAAAACAGTTTTTTCAGACCAATCAGATCTTTCTGGACTATCGTCTAAACTGGGACTTAAACTAGGTACAGTGGTACAAAAGGCATACATCAATGTAAATGAAGAAGGAGTTGAGGCAGCAGCTGCAACTGGATGTAAGTATATATTATTTATCAATTTGAAATTACAGGTTTAGTTACGATGTAAATATCAATAAACTGAGAAAAAATTTTGCCTACTTTAAGAACATGGTATGTTATAGGAAATGATCATAAACTGCTACTGATCTGTACAATCAAAAACTTTACGAAGTGGATCTAATAAACAACTGGTTCAAAAAAATCTAGAATTCGGGCGAAGGCTCTATTTATGATAAGATACCAGTGGGATAGCTATTTAGGTCACTGCTGTTAATTCCTAATTCTGATTTTGGCTGCTTTTCTTTGCAAATGAGATTTACAACAGTTTTTAAAGAGTAATTATAGCCATTGCTGTATATTCTGCTTCTGGATCCTCTTTAGTCTATATCGATATCTTCAGGGTCTATACGTCTCTTGTCTTAGACTTAAAAATACTGGTATTCTAATTGAATTTTTTCTGAGCATAGTCATGTGTTTTGAATAGAATTTTAGTGTTTTAGAAAACCAAAAAACAATTCAAAATTTGAAATTTTTATAGTTCATATTTATATTTTATTTTTTTAGTGGTTGCACAGCCAGAATCTATCGTACAAACAGAATTTAAATTCCATGCAGATCATCCTTTCTTGTACTATATCAGAGATAAGGTTTCTGGTGCTATACTGTTTGCTGGAAGATTCCGAGGATAATTTATATCTTAAGATCAAAGATCTTCTATTGAAAAACCTAATCTTCAAATTTTGAAAATTAAAATACATATGTTAAAGTATAATTTTGTAATTTTTTCTAATAGTCATTTCCGTCACTGCTGTAACCCTCCTCAATGTGATATCTAGTTGTATCCATATCTTCTTGGTCAACTTCTTTTGTTGTATAGTGTATAGGCATAGTTATACGTTTTAATTGAATCCGAAATTTCTGCTTCTATAGTTCATAAATTTTCTCTTTACTTTTTAGTGGTTGCAGTGCCAGCATCTCTTATTCAAACAGAATTTGAATTCCATGCAGATCATCCTTTCTTGTACTATATCAGGGATAAGGCTTCTGGTGCTATACTGTTTGCTGGAAGATTCCGTGGATAATATATTGAAATATTCTGTAAAATTTTAGATTAAAATACACGTGTTAAAGTATTTTTATACAAGCATTCATTTTTGAGCCACCCACTTAAAAAAATTATGTACATTTTCTTCTTCTACCTATTTAAAGAAATGAATTTTTAACGAAATCTTGAAGATTTCATTTTATGTTGAAAATATTTGCGAGCTTGCAATCTCGAGCCAGTAATACCTCTGAAGTGGTTAGGGGTGCTAGCAGCTATAGGTAAACGTTGCAGGTTCAAATCCTGGCAGATAAGACATTTTTTTTTTTTTAAATCCTTAAAGTCAATTTTTTTTGTACTAAATAATTTACAATTCCATTTTAAAGGATTCTGAGTTTCATACTTTTTCTTTTTACTTTTTAGTGGTTGGAGTGCCAATGTCTCTTAAGAAAACAGAATTTGAATTCCATGCAGATCATCCTTTCTTGTATTATATCAGGGATAAGGCTTCTGGTGCTGTACTGTTTGCTGGACGATTCCGTGGATAATTTCTTAAAATATTCTGTAAAATTTTAGATTAAAATACATATGTCACAGTATACTTTTTGTATGAGCACTCATTTTGTGAGCTACCCAGATAAAACAATTCATTTTCACATTCTTATTCTACCTATAATAAACAAAATTTAACGTAGGTATATAATATATAAAGGACGATATCTTCAAAATTTAATTTTTTGTTGTAAATATTTGCAAGAAGCAGGGTTTTCTTAAAAATCGTGTTAGGCACAAAAGTGATAAAAAGTTAGAATATGTCATTTAATATTAAGATTTCTAACCTTTATGTAGTGTCTATTATTATATACATGTATGGTTAGAAAAAAATAAGAATTTTTGAATAATTCATAAAACTGTTATTTATTCATCCATATCTATTTTGTCCCCTTCAGATATAACACACTTGTGCCAGCGGGCCAGCGCTTCTTCCAATCTTCGAAGCACTTCTGGAACTCAATTTTGGATATGGCCATCAGTTATTTCTTTGACGCTACCTTTATCTCCTCAATTGTGGTATAACGTCGTCCTTTCATCGGTCTCTTAAGTTTTGGGAATAGGAAAAAGTCGCAGTCGATCAAGTCTGGAGAAAACAGTAGTTGAGGCATGATAACTGTGCTGTTTTTGGCCAAAAATTCACGAACAAGCAGTGATGAATGTGCCGGTGCATTATCATGATGCAAAATCCATGACTGGTTTTCCTACAAATCTTTACGTTTAAGTCATATTGCTTCTTGAAAAAGTCTGATAACTTCCAGATAATATTCCTTGTTGACCATACGATCTTGTGGCAAGAACTCATGATGCACTACGCCATTGTAATCAAAGATAACAGTGAGCAAAACCTTTACATTCAACCGAACTTGACGAGCTTTTTTTGGTTTTGGCTCCTCCATTGTTATAAATGTGCTTTGGTTTCGATGTTATAGCAATATACCTAATACCTATGTTTCGTCACCAGTTATGATCCTTTTGAGGAAATTTGGATCGTCGTTGGCGGTATTAAACATTTTCTTCATACAACGTTGTTTTTGGTCAAAATTAAGTAAACTTGGAACATCCGATAAAATCGCATGACATGATCCAGTTGATATACCAACATCCTCAGCAACTTCCCTACATGAATTCTCAGTTATCATGTTAAAGCAATTTTTATTTTCCTTTTTAGTCGTTGCAGTGCCACCATCTCTTATCCAAACAGAATTTGACTTCTATGCAGATCATCCTTTCTTGTACTATATCAGGGATAAAGCTTCTGGTGCTATACTGTTTGCCGGAAGATTCCGAGGATAAAGATCAACAGAGTCTGTTATATCTTTAAATATTCTCTAAAATTGTAGATTAAAATATAAATGTTGCACTATAATTCTTTTACGAGCATTTTTTTTGTGAGCTTCCTAGATAAAACAAATCATGGATACCTCTACATTCTTCTTCTACGTATATTTGAAATTTAACATATATAAACCACCATATCTTTAAGATTTCATTTTTTGAGGTAAATATATGCGAGCTAGCGATCTCGAGCAGGTAATGACACTACGAACTACAGGTAAAGGTCGCATGTTCGATTCCTGGCAGATTATACTTTTTTCAATTTCTTCTTAATGTCAATTTCTTTTTCGAAAAAATATTTTGAAATTCCATTCAGAAGGATTCTGAGTTTTATAATTCATAGATTTTCTTTTTACTTTTTAGTAGTTGCAGTGCTAGATTCCCTGGTCCAAACAGAATTTGAATTCCATGCAGATCATCCTTTCTTGTACTATATCAGAGATAAGGCTTCTGGTGCTATACTGTTTGCTGGAAGATTCCGAGGATAATTTCTATCTAAAGATCAACGAACATATCTTGAACTATTCTTTTAATTTTTAATATTAAAATAAACATGTTAAAATATAATTTTTTACCAGCATTTATTTTGTGGGCCAACAAGATTAAACAAATCATGTACATATTCTTTTTCTACGTATGTCAAAAATAAGATTTAACATATAATGTTACATTGTGGTCAGAAACTTTTCAGAGCACCCAGGTATTTTTAAAAGTTAAAATATATTCTAAAATTATACCTATTTACAAAGGCTTAAACATTTTATAATAATTTTGTAGGATTTTTGATTCATTTAATTTTGCTAGTATTGACACATACTAAATTTATTATAGCAGGTAATTAATTGTTTAAATATTTAAATAGAATATGTAAGATAGAGTTCAATTCCCTTCTTAAGCACGTGTAATGCTTTAAAGAGAAAGAGATTTTTATCGAATCGACAATTTTGAAACATCTACACTTCCCCTACATCCGAAGACAAGCGATTAAAGTGTTATCGGTTATAGATAGAGATAACAGGTTCGATTCATGTCAAGGATAACATTTCTTCTTCTTCTTCCGTAATGTGATTTTTCTTTTTTTATAAAGTTGTTACAGCTATTACCCGTTCTCTAATACCAATTATGAGATTTTATTACACAATAAAAAATTAGATGATGGTGAAAGTCTAGAGAACGAAGAAGGTGGGATGGATAGTCAGAATGAAACACCGACCAGGGCAATCGAAGTAATATTTGCTCTCACCCTTCTTGATATATTTGTTAAGGAGGTAGCATTGATGACCATGGTATGCTTTCGCAATTGAAACATCAAATTACTTTCTGCGATAAAAATCCGGTGCAACGCATGACCAAAGAAGTGCAAAGGGCGAGGTTGTGATTTATGAACCTCATCAGCAGATAGTGCTAATAGATAGTCAGAGATTTAAATAAACGGTTCGGTTTCCCTTGTGCCTAAACTTCCCCTACATCTGAAGACAAGTGATTGGGTGTTATCGGTTATAGATAGATTACAGGTTCGATTTCTGTCAGGTATAAAATGTTTTCTTCTTTCGTAATGTGATTTTTCCTTTTTTATAAAGCTGTTACAGCTATTAGCAGTTCTCTAATAGCAATTAGAAAAATTTATTACACAATGAAAATTAGGCCTAGAAAATGTGGAAATGACAGTAGTAGTGACGATTATGGAGTTAGTAGTCATGAAGATGAAAATATAATGGAATATGATCAAAATATTGATGATGGAGATTGTGGAGATGATGGGCGCTATTAAATTGCACCACGGCTACGGGGGGTCTAAAATCCAACCTTTAAATTGCACCACGAAAATTGGGATATAGGATTAGGAACCCCTGCAGATAATATTGCACTCTTTTTCTATTGAATAATATAAACTTACCTTTTAAGTCCATCCTATTTAAATTAAGTATACTTTGGAGTTCTAAATATATGTATAGGCAGGTATATTAAAAAATATATAATTAAAATATTTATTAAAAAATAAAAATATAAACATTTACATAAAGATTATAATATACAGATATACAAAAAGATATAGAAACTTAAGAGTAAAAAAATAAAATAAAATTAATTTTTACATTCATACAGTATTTGAAGCGTTGTAGGTATGAACTTACCGAAATCCATGGTTAATTTCAGCGGTGGACAACAATGAAATGAATTCAAATTTCAAATATTTTGACTGTTTAATAACTTTCCAAACAATAAAAACAAGTTCAACTAAATTCAACAATTAATTTCAGCCGTGGACAATAGTCAAATGAATTCAAATTTCAGATATTTTCACTATTTATTCACTTTTAAAATAAAATCGTAAGTTTTCCTTGGGTTACCTAATCCTACTCTAAAGAGGCAGCTACCTGCCGACCCCCTGTAGCGGTTAGTGGTGCTATTTAAGTGTCTGCTTAATCCCTTATTTTCACGTTTCGTATAATATAAGAAATTGGTGGTGCAATTTAAAGACACCGGGAGATGATGATGAAACTGCAGAAGACGAAGAAGATAGTCAGAATGAAACACCGACCAGGGCAATCGAAGTTATACGTGCTCTAACCCTTCTTGATATATTTGTTAAAGAGTTAGAATTGATGACTGAAGAATAGAACGTACTAGAGAAATGAAAACAGTTTTTGTAGTGTTAATACTAAAGTTATTACAATTCTTTAAAACAAATCCTAACCTTTTAGTGGCCATAATGGTTATGGAATTATATGATTATCAAACGAAAATTTACTATCTAAATCCTTTATTAATTCGGTTCTTATCAAATTGGTATTATTGAAACAATATTGATATTTAATTGGAGTAAATTTTCTATGAAAAGTTATTTTAAAGGATTTATTAAAATTTAATTAAAGTAAATTAGTAACGCACCAATCACAAAATTTGTTTAATACATCTTGAACAGTAAAACAATCCAATTCAGACTTAACAGTCTTAAATATTTTAATATCATGTGCATACATTAAATATTTACAATTAATTAAAACAGATTTAACATCATTAATAAAAAGATTAAAGAGTAGTGGTGCAATGTGCGTACCTTGCGGCACACCAGAAGTAACCAGAATTGGATTTGAAACAAATTGATTAATTTTAACAAACTGGGTTCGTCCAATTAAAAAACTATTTGAACAAATCAACAAGTTATTGTGAAAACCGTTCAGAGAGTAAAATTTGATGATTAACTAAATCGAAAGCTGTTGATAAAGCTGCATAAATTGAATCAATTTGGTGTTTATTTTCAAATGCTTCTAAGATTTTTAGCTGATACGTTAACAGGTTGGTTGTAGTTGATTTGTTTTTGGCAGAATCCAAATTGATTTTCGTCTAATAAAGGTTTGCATATTCATTGTAATTTATCCGTTATAATATTATCTAGTAAGTTTGGGATTGCCGATTGTTAACAAACTTCGAGATAGCAGTTAATATCTTTTTTATCACCAGATTTAAAGAAGGAGAGTTGTTAAAAGATGACTTTTTGTCAAAAAAAAAAAACTTTTTCCGAAAGATATACGAGTGGGCACATCTGAATTTTCACGATGTTTACGTTTGTCTAACCTAACAGATCTTTCAGTACCCTCAGAGGCATAAACAAGGAAAGCGTAGTTGAAAATAGTTTAGCTAAATTTCTAATTTCAAATATTGTCTTCTAATATTCAAAATTTTATTAAGTTTTCTCCTCCTCGTACTGTTTTTCCCGGTAAATTATTCCATAAACTTGAATTGGAAATTTTAGCGGTCTTGGAGACTAGATTAGAATATTTATTGTTTTGTTATTACAAAATTTTTATATATTATTGATGAATAATTTGAACCGTAACACATGACGGGATTTTTATAGCATAACAATTTGAACCAGTATATAAATGTAATATAAAGTTGAGGAAGCTCAGTCTGCGTATTGAATCCAAAGAAAGATGGGCAAATACAATGTGTTAATTTTGCTGGCTGCAACCATTCTTGCTTGTCAAGGTGAAACACCAGTTCAACAACTTGGCAAACAAACTGAAAAAATTACCAGCGATTTATACAAGGTATGATTTTCCAATAAGTAAAAATTATTTTCTATACTTATAAAGATTTTTTTTTAAATGAATTATTTAATAATAACTAGCTGAACCGCTTTTTAAACAATGTTTGTTATTCCCGTTTTTTATTTTTTTTTTTCACTTTTACGATTTTTTTCTTAGGTGTTTGATTGTTTTCCATGTTTTTGTTAATTTTGTAATATTTTGCCAATTTTTTTGTTTATTTTCCATTTTACTTTAGTTTCTTATTTGTAACCAATTATTCTTTCTTTTTTTTTTCGATTCCTTGTTTCTGGTCTTTTGTTAATTTCGACGATTATTTTTTGTGAACTTTGATTGTTTTCTATGTTTCTGTTTTTTTGTGATATTTTCTCGGTTTTTAGATTATTTTTACATTAGTTTCTAGTTTGTTACCATTTTTTTTCAATTTTTTTTTTAATTTTTACAACGTTTTTTCTTTTTTTCGATTGTTTGCTATGTATTTGTTAATTTTGTGATATTTCCGGTTTTTTTTAATTATTTTTCATTTTACTTTAGTTTTTCGTTTATTACGTTTTTTTCTAGTTTTTGATTTTTTTCCTTGCTATTGTGAATTTTGCGAAATTTTCTCGATTTTTCGATTATTTTCCATTTTACTTTAGTTTCTGGTTTTTAACCAATTTTTTTTTATTCTCCTTTTATTTTTAATTCTATTATTCAATGATTTTTTCAGTTGTCTGTTTTATTTTCGGGTTTTCCATTGTTTTTCATTTGTTTTATTAAATTTTCTCGTTTGTATTCAAGTTTTTTATTTTTTTTTTCGTTAAATTTTTCAAGTTTTTTTTATTCTTTTATTTTCGATTTTTTTTTTAATTACACGTTTTTTTCTAGTTTTTGATTTTTTTCCTTGCTATTGTGAATTTTGCGACATTTTCTCGATTTTTCGATTATTTTCCATTTTACTTTAGTTTCTAATTTTTAACCATTTTTTTTATTCTCCCTTTATTTTGAATTCTATTATTCAATGATTTTTTCAGTTGTCTATTTTTTTTTCGGGTTTTCCATTGTTTTTCATTTATTTTATTAAATTTTCTCGTTTGTATTCAAGTTTTCTATTTTTTTTTTCGTTAAATTTTTCAAGTTTCATGATTTTTTCAATTATCCACTGTTTTTCTTCTAATTTTTGTAATATTTTTTCAGTTTTTATTTGTTTTTTGTTTTTTCATATTTGTTTTTTTTAATTTTTGCTAGTTTTTTTATGTTGTTTTCTATTTTTTTTTTAATTTTTATTATATTGTTTTGTTTGTTTCAAATTTTTTGAAGTTATACTTCTATTCGGACACTCTGTGGAATGAATTAGTGTGTAGCTAAATGGGAAAAATCATTACATATGTAATGGTGTGAGTAAGAGAGAGACAGAAACACATATAAGGTATCAGTAGGTACATTGAAAAGAGATAGATATACAAAAAAACAATCTGAGCTAATGTTTTGGAATAGGTATCATAGTAACGTATTACATTGTGTTTGACAGATTACTTTATAATTCTGTCACGTAAGTAAACATAATATAAAGTTTAGTATTTTATATTTTATATTAATCATAATTATGTATTCAGTAATTTGCATTATACTTATTTTTCACTATGGGGTTTTGTAAACACTTTTTTTGTACATTGATCATTTTACTGTTTAGTTTTCGTGTTTGAAGTAAGGACACACATCAACTGGTCTTATTTTTCTAAGTATTTATTTAATTGAATACAGTTTATTTTTTCTGTGTTTGTAGTTATTAAGTTTTATTAGTTAACCGTGCATATAGAAGTATAACTTCTGCCGGCAGTCCTACTGACTGCCACACCCTTTTTTTTTCGTTTTGTTTTGGGTTTGTCGGTTTTTTCAGTTATTTTCGACATTTTTTGTGATATTTTCTTGTTTCTTTTTTAAATATCTTTATGTTTTGTTAATTTCATCGCTTATGTTATATTTTACTTTAGTTGCTTGTTTGTAACCATTTTTTTTTAATTTTACCCATTTTGTTTTTAATATTTCCTGTATTTCTATGTCCTACATTTTTTGGTTTATTATATTATCCTTATTTTTTTTCGCGTTTTCGTTCTATTATCCAATTTTAGCGTCGTTTTTTATTCTTTACTGGTTTTTACAGTTTTTTCGACTTTTTCACATTTTTCCAAAAGGTTTTATTTCGTTTTTAAAATTTTTATCATTTTTAATATATATCTACTTTAAGTTACATTTATAATGACCAAAAAAATTTTAAATCAATTTTATGTTGATAAAATATTACATAATTAAAACTATTGATAATGGATTTTATGCGATAACCTTATAAAATTTATTTTTCTTTGTAACTTAGGTACTATCTAACTAAAAATAGACCTAATGGTAAGATAACATTTTTGTACAAATTACATAACATGATTATTTAAAAAAAATAATATTTATTACATCTATCTGTATTCAATAGCATATTTACATTAAGGAAAATAAAAAAAATCCATTTCTTTTTTAGAATTCTTGATTTTTCACTTTTTGCCTTTTTTATTTTTCCCATACTTTGCTTAGACCTTAAAGGGCAATAATTTTGTATTTTTTTATGCATAGAAAGCCCTTAAAAAATATTTTTTCTGTTTTGCAATATTAATTATTAGTGCTTCACTCATATTAATCATGTTATTAAAGCATTCCTTAATAAATACAGTAATCAACACAAAAAAAAAAATCCAATTGCACCAGTTATTTCTGAGAATCAATCAATAAAACAAACAAACAAAGATAAGTACAAACAAACAATCAAACAAACAACCAAACAAACAAACAAATAACCAAACAAATAACCAAACAAATAACCCAACAAATAACCAAACAAATAACCAAACAAATAACCAAACAAGAACCAAACAAATAACCAAACAAATATCCAAACAAATAACCAAACAAACTCTTCAGCTTTATAACATTGGTATAAATTATTTTCAAATCAATATTATCTAAATTTTGTAAACTTTTTTAATATAGTTCTTTTTATTTCAGAAATTTTACTCCTCTAACTCAGATAACATAATCTTCAGTGGTTTATCAGTAACCGAAGGTTTATCTTTGATTTCAGAAGGAGCTAAAGGAGATACTCAAACTGAAATTATTGAAGGTCTATCTTTACCTAAAGACCAAACTGAACGTAGAAACGCTTTCAAAGCTCTAACATCGAGCTTAAATAGAAACAAAGATGGTGAAAAAATAATCAGAGCAAACAAACTATTTCCTGGAGAAGATTTTTCAGTAGAGAGTGCTTTTAAAGATATCGCCGTTAACGATTATAATAGTGAAATCGAAAATGTAGACTACCAAAAACCAGAAACTGCTGTTAATACCATCAACAACTGGGTGGAACAGAAAACAGAGAAAAAAATAACAGATTTACTGTCTACAAAAGATGTAGATTCAGATACTAAACTGGTCCTAGTAAACACCATTTACTTTAGTGGAGATTGGGAAGAACCTTTCCTGAAATTTATGACTCACAAAGGATTGTTTTCTACTTCCAACAGTGAAAGTAAAGAAGTAGAATACATGAAATCAGAATTAAACGCTAAATTCAGACATTGTGGTTATTTCCAAGTTAAATATTTGGAATTAGATTTTAAAGGAGGCGAAACTAGTATCACTTTTATTTTACCTGATAATGCTACCGGATTAGCCGCTATCGAAGAAAAAATTGAAGGTGTTTTGGAACAAAGTGATAGAATGAAAGCAGGTTATGCTGATGTTAAATTGCCTAAATTTAAAATTGAGACGAAATTGGAATTAATTCCCATATTGAAACAGGTAAACATGTTTTTTTAGTGTTTGATTTATTGTAGGTTTTATATATATAGGAAAATAGGCATCTTCACAATTTGGACACTACAACCCTTAGAATCCCAAAATCGCAGGGTTTTAGAGACTTAGTCCTTATTAACAAATGAACAATTTCCAAAACAATCCTCCCTATATGTTACTTCAAGATGGAAAGTCCAGAATTTCCTCCAAGCCTGCAATAGTACGCAATCGTCAATTCTTTTATTTGCTGTTTTTTTTCAAATCAATATTATCTAAATTTTGTAAACTTTTTTAATATAGTTCTTTTTATTTCAGAAATTTTACTCCTCTAACTCATTTTGTTATTTTAGGTTGGAGTTAAAACAGTATTTTCAGACCAATCAGATCTTTCTGGACTATCGTCTAAACTTGGACTTAAACTAGGTACAGTGGTACAAAAGGCATACATCAATGTAAATGAAGAAGGAGTTGAGGCAGCAGCTGCAACTGGATGTAAGTATATATTAGGTATTTATAAATTTGAAATTACAGGTTTAGTTACGATGTAAATATCAATAAAAATTTTTACTTTTTAGTGGTTGGAGTGCCAATGTCTCTTAAGAAAACAGAATTTGAATTCCATGCAGATCATCCTTTCTTGTATTATATCAGGGATAAGGCTTCTGGTGCTGTACTGTTTGCTGGACGATTCCGTGGATAATTTCTTAAAATATTCTGTAAAATTTTAGATTAAAATACATATGTCACAGTATACTTTTTGTATGAGCACTCATTTTGTGAGCTACCCAGATAAAACAATTCATTTTCACATTCTTATTATATAATAAACAAAATTTAACGTAGGTATATCTATACTAATATTATAAAGAGGAAAGGTTTTGTTTGTTTGAAATCAATAGGCTCCGAAACTACTGGACCGATTTCAAAAATTCTTTCACCGTTGGCAAGCTACACTATTCCCGAGTGACATAGGCTATGTTTCATTTTAAAAAAATGGCCCTTTTGGTAAGCCAGGCGCATCAGTAGGTTTATATTAATTGAACATATTAAAAGTATACGTTGCAGAAAAAAATGTTTTAGATAAAAGTTGTAGGTCTCTTTAAGACAAACAAAAAAGTTCCCTAACATTTTTTTGTACAGGTTGAAGTAAAAAAGTTACGAATTTTTTTCCATTTTGATTTGATGTCACGCCCAAACGGCCGTACCGATTAGGCCCATTAACGAACTTGACCGAGATTTTGGGACGATTGATTTTTGTACCAAATTTCATTTCGATCCGTTAAGAAATAAGACCGCTATCGTGTCCACAGATTTCGTTATATCGGATCTATACATACATACATATCATAATCACGACAGATATCACAAATTTAGCATGTGCAAAGGGGCGAGGCTACTTATAAAGGAATGAAAGGACAATTAAGTTGTAGCAACCAATATAACTGAACCACCAGCAGCCACCAGCTGGTTAACTAGCTCATACACTGAGGATACCGATGATCCCAACTGATCTATCAAATCTATTTAAACCGCTTCAATTTCCTATCAAAACATCTTTCGCTTTTACTAATGATAAGTCTCAAGGTCAAACCTTCCAAATAGTAGGGATCGGTTTTCCTCATGGCCAACCGCCTAAGGCGGGTCGGAGCACCTGAAAATCAATTTATTTTGCTGCCAGAAAATAAAACAACATGTAATATTGTTTACAGGGAAGCGTTGACCCAATAAATTAAATAGCTTTTGTTATTTTTCTTTAATCCCCGAGCAAAGCCGGGGCGGGCTGCTTGTAATATATAAAGGACTATATCTTCAAAATTTAATTTTTTGTTGTAAATATTTGCAAGAAGAGCAGGGTTTTCTTAAAAATCGTGTTAGGCACAAAAGTGATAAAAAGTTAGAATATGTCATTTAATATTAAGATTTCTAACCTTTATGTAGTGTCTATTATTATATACATGTATGGTTAGAAAAAAAAAGTGTGAGGTGTCAAGGGACATCCGGATGGAACGAAGTTCCTTTCGATTAATTAGTGAAGGAATTAGTAATTTGTAAACACAACAGAGTGTTTATACATACATAAGCATTTATTATTGTCTGTATAAAATCTCTACTTACCTAACGGAACTTGTGCAGAAACACTGTCAGGATACATTATTGTTAATATTTTCTATTATTGTAATATTTATTATCTACAAAAAACGTGTATAAACTTAACAAAGTCGCGACACTACACTGTTCAAAGCAAAATAGATTATCACCATTTTCACCTGAATATCTTCAACAGTTCGTTTCTTTTAATAAAAGTGGCCATTTATACAATACCAGAGCTTTAGATAACACATCTTTTTAGAATTACTTTTTATAATTTAAAACAGGAATTAACAATTCAAAACAAAATTTTAAAATTAAAATATTTGACAGTAACTGACAGTTAAGGTAATTTGACGTAGGTACCTAACTAGTCAAGTTACGAACTATTTTTAAAATGTTTATGAATTTATTAATTCATAAAAAAAGGATGAAATAAAATATAATACTATTATAGGTAAATGTTTTTTTCTACAGTATTTTCTATTTAATGTACATTTTCTTTTAATTTAAAATATTGTCTTTTTAATAATTGTAATATATCTATCTATGAGAGAGAGGGAGAGAGAGTTATTTATTTTTTGGTCTGTGAGAGAGAGAAACATGCGTGTGTCGTGTCGTGTCGTGACAACTTTTGGTATGAATTTTTTTTGGCTAGCTCCTAGCGTCAGTCGTAACTGTTCGTAACGCCCGAAAGGAAACTTCGTTCCAATAAGAATTTTTGAATAATTCATAAAACTGTTATTTATTCATCCGTATCTATTTTGTCCCCTTCAGATATAACACACTTGTGCCGGCGCTTCTTCCAATCTTCGAAGCACTTCTGGAACTCAATTTTGAATATGGCCATCAGTTATTTCTTTGACGCGACCTTTATCTCCTCAATTGTGGTATAACGTCGTCCTTTCATCGGTCTCTTTAGTTTTGGGAATAGGAAAAAAATCGCAGTCGACCAAGTCTGGAGAATACGGTAGTTGAGGCATAATAACTGTGCTGTTTTTGGCCAAAAATTCACGAACAAGCAGTGATGAATGTGCCGGTGCATTATCATGGTGCAAAATCCATGACTTGTTTTCCTACAAATCCTTGCGTTTAAGTTGTATTGCTTCGTGAAAAAGTCTGATAACTTCCAGATAATATTCCCTGTTGACCGTACGATCTTGTGGCAAGAACTCATGATGCACTACGCCATTGTAATCAAAGATGACAGTGAGCAAAACCTTCACATTCAACCGAACTTGACGAGCTTTTTTTGGTTTTGGCTCCTCTGGCCGGGTCCATTGTTATAAATGTGCTTTGGTTTCGATGTTATAGCAATATACCTATGTTTCGTTACCAGTTATGATCCTTTTGAGGAAATTTGGATCGTCGTTGGCGGTATTAACTATTTCCTTTATACAACGTTGTTTTTGGTCAAAATTAAGTAATTTTGGAACAATCTTCGCTTCCACACGTTTCATGCCCAAAACATCCGATAAAATCGCATGACATGATCCAGTTAATATACCAACATCCTCAGCAACTACCCTACATGAATTCTCAGTTATCATGTTAAAGCAATTTTTTATTTTCCTTTTTAGTCGTTGCAGTGCCACCATCTCTTATCCAAACAGAATTTGACTTCTATGCAGATCATCCTTTCTTGTACTATATCAGGAATAAAGCTTCTGGTGCTATACTGTTTGCCAGAAGATTCCGAGGATAAAGATCAACAGAGTCTGTTATATCTTTAAATATTCTCTAAAATTGTAGATTAAAATATAAATGTTGCACTATAATTCTTTTACGAGCATTTTTTTGTGAGCTTCCTAGATAAAACAAATCATGGATACCTACATTCTTCTTTTACGTATATTTGAAATTTAACATATATAAATCACCATATCTTTAAGATTTCATTTTTTGAGGTAAATATATGCGAGGTAGCGATCTCGAGCAGATAATGACACTACGAACTACAGGTAAAGGTCGCAGGTTCGATTCCTGGCAGATTATACTTTTTTCAATTTCTTCTTAATGTCAATTTCTTTTTCGAAAAAATATTTTGAAATTCCATTCAGAAGGATTCTGAGTTTTATAATTCATAGATTTTCTTTTTACTTTTTAGTAGTTGCAGTGCTAGGTTCCCTGGTCCAAACAAAATTTGAATTCCATGCAGATCATCCTTTCTTGTACTATATCAGAGATAAGGCTTCTGGTGCTATACTGTTTGCTGGAAGATTCCGAGGATAATTTCTATCTAAAGATCAAAGAACATATCTTGAACTATTCTTTTAATTTTTAATATTAAAATAAACATGTTAAAATATAATTTTTTACCAGCATTTATTTTGTGGGCCAACAAGATTAAACAAATCATGTACCTACATATTCTTTTTCTACGTATGTCAAAAATAAGATTTAAAATATAATGTTACATTGTGGTCAGAAACTTTTCAGAGCACCCAGGTATTTTTAAGAGTTAAAATATATGCTAAAATTATACCTATTTACAAAGGCTTAAATATTTTATAATAATTTGGTAGGATTTTTTATTCATTTAATTTTGCTAGCATTGACACATACTAAATTTATTATAGTAGGTAATTAATTGTTTAAATATTTAAATAGAATATTTGAAAATAGAGTTCAATTCCCTTCTTAAGCACGTGTAATGCTTTAATGAGAAAGAGATTTTTATCGAATCGACAATTGAAACATTAACACTTCCCCTACATCCGAAGACAAGCGATTAAAGTGTTATCGGTTATAGATAGAGATAACAGGTTCGATTCATGTCAGGTATCACATTTTTTCTTCATCCGTACTGTGATTTTTCCTTTTTTATAAAGCTGTTACAGCTATTAGCCGTTCTCTAATAGCAATTATAAGATTTTATTACACAATAAAAAATTAGGCCTAGCAAAATGTGGAAATGGTAGTACTAGTGATGATTATGGAGTTAGTAGTCATGAAAATGAAAATATAAAGGAATATGATGAAAATATTGTCACATACAATAAGAGGGCAGTTTTGCCCTAGATATTAATTTATTAGTTTATTGTATTACTGTATTACTGTATTGTTTTGTATTACATTTTACCAGGTCAAAGTCATTGCGTTAGATCTCGACACGTGTTTAAATAGTTTAATTTTTATTCTCACGTGGAATATGAATTGGCTATAAAAGCAAGTTGTTGAGGTCGGACACGAGGAGTTCGGAGTCTAAGGTTGTCTGTAAGGGTCACCCTTTGGGGTGTCCCTAAAACAGACCCTTGAGTCTGGGCCGTTGTGACTCTTGACTTATTTTCGTGAGTAAGTGTGACATGCCACCATGTAGTTTTATTTGGTAAGATTAGTATAGATTATTGTATTTAGTTATTCGTTAATCATTGTTTGTTTCTTGTTAATATATTTGTTGTTTGTTTCCTGTTGTTTATCTCATCTTCCCCTTGGTTAGTGTTCTGCCTTCAGCAGGATACCTAACCAGGGGTTAGATAACCACGACCTGGGTGGGAAGTGCCTTTAGTAAGCTACCCCTCATCCCAAAAACACTATGGCACATCCTCCAAACCCCCCAGGCGTGACATGGTGGAGGCGCCGGGGGATTTAAGGAATGTGCCATTATGTTTTGGGATGAGGGGTAGCTTACTGAAGGCACTTCCCACCCAGGTCGTGGTTATCTAAGCCCTGGCTAGGTATCGTGCTGAAGGCAGGAAACTTACCAAGGGGCAGATGAGATAAACAACAGGAAACAAACAACAAATATATTTACAACGTAACAAGCAACAACAATGAATAATTAAAATATGAATAACGAACTCAATATAATAATTTAACTAATCTTACCAAATAGAACTATATGGTGGCATGTCACACTTACTCACGAAAATACGTCAAGAGTCACAACGGCCCAGACCCAAGGGTCTGTTTTAGGGACACCCCAAAGGGTGACCCTTACAGACAACCTTAGACTCCGAACTCCTCGTGTCCGACCTCAACAACTTGCTTTTATAGCCAATTCATATTCCACGTGAGAATAAAAATTAAACTATTTAAACACGTGTCGAGATCTAACGCAATGACTTTGACCTGGTAAAATGTAATACAAAACAATACAGTAATACAGTAATACAATAAACTAATAAATTAATATCTAGGGCAAAACTGCCCTCTTATCGTATGTGACAATATTGAGGATTGAGATTGTGCAGATGATGGTGAAAGTCTAGAGAACGAAGAAGGTGGGATGGTTACTCAGAATGAAACACCGACCAGGGCAATCGAAGTAATACTTGCTCTCACCCTTCTTGATATATTTGTTAAGGAGATAGCATTGATGACTCAAGAATAGAACGTACTAGAGAAATGAAAACAGTTTTTTTATAATTCACGTTCACAAAGTTTCTATTTCGACACTAAAAACAGTATCGAAATAGATTCATTGTAACACTGTTTTTGGTAACTTTTTGTAGTACACAATTGGTTGCACTGCACTGATTGTCAACGAAAGAGTTCAGGTAGTAAATCAAGAAGTATGTTGTAGTAAATTATTAACTACATTATCAGCGTTAATTCCTAAATTCAGAATATTTTATACAAATTTGACAAACATTCAAATTTAAAATCATTTAAACTGACAAGTGTCAAAAGTGTCAAGATTGCCAACATAAATAAATATTTCGAAAAACTCTCATTTTATATATTTTTTTATACTTTTAAAAGTTCATTATTAAAAATAGTATGTAACACTCGAGTTACAATGACGGTTTGTAGTACTCGTTCTTTAAGAAACTCACCGCTCCGCGGTTCGTTTCACAAACTGAACTCGTACTACGAAACCTGTCATTGTAACACTTGTATTACAATATACTATTTTAGACTAAGTTCAGATGCAACGTGCGTTAACGCACGTCAACGTACGTTCAAATTACGATGAGTTCAAATGACAATCGAACGGGCGGTGCGGTTGGTCGGATTCACTCGAGCCTGGAAGATGGACGTCGAAGAACCAATTATTTGGTGGTTATATTATAAGAAAAATAAAAATACGAGAAAACGGAGATATTGGGTTCACCCAGTTTTGCAAAACAGACTGTCAAAAAGTTTATTTGCAATATTATACCCTTAAACTTAGAACAAATAGATGTATATTCTTTATTTACTTCAGAATGTCTATCAAATCATTTGACGAGTTGATTTGCATCCGTGATGAACTCGCATCTCCCAACGCCATCAGATATCCAATTTCACTCAAAAACCAAAACGATATCCATGCAAAAACCATGTGATAACTGCAGAAACGCGCGTACAACTGAACAACAATATTGCTTTTGTTGATCTTTCAAACCGCAAGTAAAACGTCAGTTTGACAACGTCTTGAGATTTTTTGCGTAAGCTTGCGGTACCGCTCGGTAACGTCCGTTTTTGTGCGTTCATGTGATTGTTTGTAAATAAACACTATGATATCTAAACGTGCGGTTCGAAAACGTGCGTTAACGCACGTTGCATCTGAACTTAGCCTTTGTGTTAATACTAAAGTTATTACAATTCTTTAAAACAAATCCTAACCTTTTAGTGGCCTTAATGGTTATGGAATTATATGATTATCAAACGAAAATTTACTATCTAAATCCTTTATTTATTCGGTTCTTATCAAATTCGTATTATTGAAACAATATTGATATTTAATTGGAGTACATTTTCTATGAAAATTTATTTTAAAGGATTTATTAAAATTTAATTCAAGTAAATTAGTAACGAACCAATCACAAAATTTGTTTAATATATCTTGAACAGTAAAACAATCCAATTCAGACTTAACAGTCTTAAATATTTTAATATCATCTGCATACATTAAATATTTACAATTAATTAAAACAGATTTAACATCATTAATAAAAAGATTAAAGAGTAGTGGTGCAATGTGCGTACCTTGCGGCACACCAGAAGTAACCAGAATTGGATTTGAAATAAATTGATTAATTTTAACAAACTGGGTTCGTCTAATTAAAAAACTATTTGAACAAATCAACAAGTTATTGTGAAAACCGTTCAGAGAGTAAAATTTGATGATTAACTAAATCGAAAGCTGTTGAGAAATCTGCATAAATTGAATCAATTTGGTGTTTATTTTCAAATGCTTCTAAGATTTTTAGCTGATACGTTAACAGGTTGGTTGTAGTTGATTTGTTTTTGCAGAATCCAAATTGATTTTCGTCGAATAAAGGTTTGCACATCCATTGTAATTTATCGGTTATAGTATTGTTATAGTTTTTTCTTTATGGATTCGGGATCAGTTAATATCTGTTTCATCACCTGATTTAAAGAAGGAGAGTTGTTAATATTTTTTATATTTTACATGTTCACATAAAGTTTTCATCTCTTATGCAAAAAAAAAATCTTATGAAATGGCATACGTGAAAAAGACGTTGCTGTACAGATGAATTTTTGTCAAAAAAAAAGAGTGTGCGTGTAACCTTTACGCGCGATTGAAGTAAAACTTGTTGACGTACGTATCGGAAAATAAATATTTAATTACAATTCAATCATATTTATTGCCTATATACTTTACAAAAAAAATGAGATGTTATATTTATATTATTCATTAGAAATAGGAATTTGAAAGTTATCATTATTTTTTTTATATATGAAATAATAGGTTTATGATAACTAAAATGTGAAACATAGATTTTAGTCTATAAATACCATTAATGTATTTGAAACCGTTTGAAAATTTCATAAATAAATTTCGGAAATTTAAACTCCTCCCATAGATGAAATTATACAGTTACTTCCATCAGAATCTTCCGTTAGAATCTTTAGAATCTACCCCTAGTCGTGCCTAAAGAAGTTTTGCTTCAATAATAGGTAAACAATATTAAAAATATACACACATTACGTTTAGAATGTGTGATTTTGTAGCTGTATCTACCTTATTGTAATACATCACAACACAAGAGCCTTCGATAGTTAGATAACCATTTCATTTTGTAGCATTTTATAGCATATTCCATAAAATTGAAAATCCTGAGTTAAGTTTGTTTCCTTCACGTCTACGAAGGATCTGTTATTGGTGGTAAAAGATTAGCCATCTTGACTTTATGGCCTTTATGGCTACCTAACCAAACCTAAAATAAGTATAAGAAAGTGTTAAAATATTTTGAATATTATTATTTTTATGAACAAAAACGTGCAACATGCTTCTTTACTCAACGTAAAGATTCCGTATAAACAATTATTTACTATCATAATATGTATGTATGTATATAAACTTACTTAATCAAATCATAATGACTGTGGCTGTCTCGTCATTTTTTCATTTTTGTCATTTTTCTTCAAATCTTTCTGGCGCTTATAATATCCCCTTTGACGTTCACAATTTCTTTTTCTTTTTAGCTCTAAGTCTATAAAACGAAAATAGCTAGCTATAAATAATAGGTATAAATAATTAGGTATAAATATTGTAATTACACACCAAAAATAAAATTTATGCATATAGAGTACCTACCTATTCACTCATTTTCAATCAATATTTTTTCATCACTTTCTTCATTAATAAATCCACATTGTTTATTCATATTTAATACAAACACTTTATACATAAAAAACTATTTATACAATGTATTTCGATTGACAAGATGATCAGCTGTCAATTCATACAGTTACAGATTTAATTTTATTTCATATAGGAGGCAAAATCGCATGAGCGCCGTCAGGATTATTTTCAGGGGGTGCATCTGCATCTACACACTATTATGATCTAATATATATATAGAATGTAGAATGATTTGGACAGCAACCGCGACGCCTTTAGTTTTTATTCAAACAATAATTTAATAAAAAAATTAAAAAAATATATAATTTTCTGGTAAATTCAGGTATTTTCTTTCATAGCAGGGGGGTGCAAGCGCACCCTCTTGCACCCTGCTGCCGGCGCCCATGCAAAATCGTGTCAGTATTAGGTTTTGTTTCCGGTTTCTGTTATTAGAATGACGTCACGTCCGTTAGAATAACTTTTTTACTCCTAGTGTCGCTAAAGAAGTTTTACTTCAAAAATCAGTTTTCCGAAAGGTATACCAATGGGCACATTTGAATTTTCACTATGTTTACGTTTGTCCAACATATCTTTCAGTACCCTCAGAGGCATAAGCAAGGAAGACATGGTTGAAAATAGTTTAGTAACTCCCAGTTTATTAGCTAAATTTCTAATTCCAAATATTGTCTTCTAATTTTCAAAATTTAATTAAGTTTTCTCCTCCTCGTACTGTTTTTCCCGGTAACATATTCAATAAACTTCAATTGGAAATTTTAGCGGTCTTGGAAACAAGATTAGAATATTTATTATTTTGTTATTACAGAAATTTTTATATATTATTGATGAATAATTTGAACCTTAACACATGACGGGATTTTTATAGCATAACAATTTGAACCAGTATATAAATGTATTAAAAGTTTAGAAAGCTCAATCTGCGTATTGAATCCAAGGAAAGATGGGCAAATACAATGTATTAATTTTGCTGGCTGCAATCATTCTTGGTTGTCAAGGTGAAACACCAGTTCAAAAACTTGGCAAACAAACTGAAAAAATTACCTGCGTTTTATACAAGGTATGATTTTCCAATAAGTAAAAACTATTTTCTATTTTTTTTTAATGATTTATTTATTAATAACTGGCTGAACCGTTTATTAATCAATGATTTTATTTTTAAAGTGAAACTTTTATTACATCGTCTCAAACTGTTTGGTCTGTGTAGCGCATGTCGCGTGACGGTCGGCCACCGAGTAGGTATAAAGTGAGTGTAGTTTCCTTTTTTTTTTTATTTTCACGTTTTTTTTCTCGGGTTTTCGATTGTTTGCCATATATTTGTTAATTTTGTAATATGTCCTAGGTTTTTTAATTATTTTTCATTTTACTTCAGTTTCTCGTCTGTTACCAATTTTTATTTTGTTCAATTCATCTTCTTTTTTTCGGTTCTATTAATCAATAATTTATTTTTTTCCGTTTTTTATTTATTTTTTTAAATTTTTTCTCTAGTTTTTTCCCGGTTTTTCGTTTGTTAATTTTGTAAGTTTTTTTAATATTTTTCCCTTTACTTTAGTTTTTTTATTTGTTACCAATTTTTCTTTCTTTTTTCTTTTTCTGCTCTTTTTTTAATTTCGACGATTCTTTTTTCGGAATATTGATGAAGTTTTCCATGTTTTTGTTAATTTGGTGATATTTTTTCGGTTTTTTATTATTTTCCAATTTACTTTAGTTTTTCGTCTTTTACCAATTTTTCTTTTTTTTTTCGATGATTTTTTTTGCGGTTTTTCACTATTTTTTCGCGGGTTTTCGATTGCTTTTCATCTTTCTGTTTAATTCGTGATATTTTCTCGGGTTTTAGATTATTTTCCATTTTACTTTATGTTATAACTATTTTATATAGTTATTTATTAATGATAACAGAATTGATATTTTATTTCTATATTTCAATACTTGAATTGACAATCAATAGGTAACTATATTTCTAAAGTAACATATATACAGGGCGATAGGGCGATACTACAATCTCCCACACTTTTTAAAACCGGATTACCGGACGTCGGGTTCTTGTTGATCGCCTTAACGAAGTGGTTGGTTCTGATTGTTCAGCGTCTGTAGTATTCGGTTCACTTAGTTCACTAGTAGAGGAATTAAGTGGTTCCTGAATCTGACCTTGTAAGTATAGCTGAACATTTTGATCTATAATTGGAAGAGATGGGGAAGACTCCTCTTCACAGCTCTCAGGTGTATCTTTCTGAAAGCTTACAGAATCGTCGGGAACCATCGTTGTTCTAATCTGGTCTATGTGTCGTTTTAATGAGTATCCCTCATCTAATTTAATTTGATAGTGTAGTCTCCCAAGCTTTTTCACAATAGTCCCAAATTTCCATAGAGTACTTGTTCCACAATAATATCTGGCTTGAACTCTTTCTCGGCATAGGGTTTGATTCTTACCGGTCTTCTCAAGTACATCTCTGCTGATGACATTCCACACGCAAGGGGTGTAGTCCGATATTTTAAAAGTATTTCTTGTATCTTGTGATTTATAGTACTGTGATCTTGGGACATTGCTTTGAGTCTCCTTTTCAAAGTCTGGACAGTGCGTTCTGCTAACCCATTAGTTGCAGGATGACCTGGTGCGATGAACTTTTAAAAAATACCGTGACTTTGGGAAAACCTTTTGAACTCATCACTTACAAAAATTTTTGCGTTATCAGAGACCATTACTCGAGGAAATCCGTGGAAACTAAATATTTCTTTGAGCAGATTAATTGATAATTGATAATTGATAATTGATAATTGATAATTGATAATTGATAATTGATAATTGATAATTGATAATTGATAATTGATAATTGATAATTGATAATTGATAATTGATAATTGATAATTGATAACTGATAATTGATAATTGATAATTGATAATTGATAATTGATAATTGATAATTGATAATTGATAATTGATAATTGATAATTGATAATTGATAATTGATAAAATTGATAATTGATAATTGATAATTGATAATTGATAATTGATAATTGATACTTGATACTTGATAATTGATAATTGATAATTGATAATTGATAATTGATAATTGATAATTGATAATTGATAATTGATAATTGATAATTGATAATTGATACTTGATAATTGATAATTGATAATTGATAATTGATACTTGATAATTGATAATTGATAATTGATAATTGATAATTGATAAATGATAATTGATAATTGATAATTGATTATTCGAGACTGTCTAATTCTTTATCGACTTTTTCTCTAAAAGCATTGGGTACACTCCTTCTTTAAAGATTTTACGTAGATGTACCTAAGTATACTTTGAACTTTGGTACCATTCCAACTCTATCTTCAAATATTTCAGGGAACTTGTGGATTAATTCTTCGGGTGTAACCGTTTCTGTGGTCTGCGTATTAAGTTGATTGGTCTCAGAGATTTGATTATCGATTTCTTGAAGATCGATCTCTAGATGTCTAATCCATACGCGGCGTCCTAAAATTGGTTTAAAAGTGTTAGGGACAACAGAAATTTCTTCCTTTGAATTTTTATTCCCATATATTACAGGTACTATTGCTTTTCCAAATGGATAGAAAATATTATTGGTGTAGGACCTGAATGCAATATCGGTTTTTTTATGTTGAGTATTTAAGTCTAATGTGCTGAATTTAGATTCTGGAATTAATGTGAAACCTGCTTCTGAGTCAACTTAAAATTTTACTGGTTTGTTTCCAATGAATACGGTTGTGTAAAATTTTTGAACAACATTGTGTGATTTATTTTCGAATATGTCAATGACTTTATTGATTCCAATTACGTTAATCTCTTCATCTTCTTCTGACTCGGTTTCATCTATCTGGTTGGTAGATTTTTCTGATTTTTGTTTATTCGATAGTAATGTTGAAATACATACTTTTTTAAGATGACCTGTTTTATGACATGCAAGACATCGAAGTCTTTTAGGATCGATTTTACAATCTTTAGAAACGTGATTGTCTTTACCGCAGCGTATACAAAGTTTATCAATACCCAATTCTTGGTAGTTGATTAATTTTGATTTGAAATGTTTATCACCAAATTGTGAAGTTCTCTTTGATCTCTTTGTTGAAGAGTGGGTCATTTTATTGATTTTTTATTGGGCGTTAGTGGTCGAGGAAAGTTCTTTGTTATCCAATTTAGAAGATTCTATGGCTAAAGCTTTTACTACTAACTTTTCGTAGGATTTCTCGTCTGATTGAAGTAATTTTTCACGAATTGATGTATGATTAATGCCTCTAATGAATTGAGCTCGTAGAAAAATGTCTGAAATATTAGATTTACACTGACAAGATAGAATAAATTCACAATCAAGAGTAGATCTTCTTAATATAGCGATATATTCTGCAATTGATTGATTCTCTTGCTGGAATGTGGACAAAAATTTGTGTTGGGAAACTAGAATGTTTTTCTTTGGACTTAAATGATTTTCAAGCTTCTCAATAATAGTTTCATAGTTAAATTCATCTGCTTTTTTAGGGGCTACTAATGCTGATAATGTAGAAAACGTAACTGATCCAATAGAATTCAATAACAAGTCGGCTGCAAACTTTTTATTATTAAATAGGTACGTTTTTCATTTTTAAGTAGTTTTCAAAACGTTCTTTGTATGTACGGAAGTCTTCTTTTTGTGGGTTGAAATTTTCAAATGGTGATACTAATGAAGTAGGAACTGGATTAACTGGTGAGGGTTGTCGAAGTTGATTAATAGGCGCCTGTTGACTTTCTTGCATTGCATTGAGAAATTGTTTGAACTGTGCGGCGTCCATGATTTTTCAATAGTTTACCTCGTCGCCAATCTGTTATAACTATTTTATATAGTTATTTATTAATGATAACAGAATTGATGTTTTATTTCTATATTTCAAAACTTGATTTGACAATCAATAACTATATTTATAAAGTAACATATATACAGGGCGATAGGGCGATACTACACTTTAGTTTCTCGTTTGTTACAATTTTTTTTTAATTGTTTTTTTTTTGATTCCATTAAACAATGTTTTGTTTTTCCCGTTTATTGTTTTTTTTTAAGTTTTACGATCTTTTTTCTCGGGTTTTCGATTGTTTCCCATATATTTGTTAAGTTTTTGATTATTTTTCAGTTTACTTTAGTTTCATCTTCTTTTATTTTATTAATCAATGTCCTTTTTTCCTTTTTTTTAATTTCCCCTTTTTTTCTTGAGTTTTCGCTTTTTTTTCATGCTATTATTAATTCTGCGATATTTTTTCGATTTTTAGATTATAATCCATTTTACTTTAGTTTCTGGTTGTTACCATTTTTTCTTTTTTTATTCTTCTTTTATTATTACCTAATTCTATTATTCAATAATTTTTTTTATCAATTTTTCTGGTATTCATTTAAGTTTTCTATATTTTTTTCGTTGAATTTTTTAAGTTTTTGGATTTTTTTCAATTATTCGCATTTTTCTTCTAGTTTTTGTGATATTTTTTTTCAGTTTCTCTTTTTTCAATTTTTTCAATTGTTTTTCATTTTTCTTTTTTTTTTAACTTCATCATTCATCAATTTTACACTTTTTTGTTCTTTAAATCTATTTTTTTATTTTTGGTTTTTACCATTTCTATGGTGTTTCCCCAGTTTTGCTAGTTTTGCGTGTTTTTTTAAATTTTTTTGTGCATTTTCTTTATACTTTTTTTTTCCTACCCATACGAGGACAAATCCTAAAAGGATTTTTAACTTTTTTTGTGGTTTTATTTTGTTCTCATTTCTTTCTATTTTTTTTAAATTTTTTCGATTATATTTTGATTTTTTCTTGTTTTTTCGGTATTTTTTTAATTTTTTTGTTGTTTTTCTAGTTTTGTTAATTTTTTGTTATGTTTTTGATTGGTCGTTTTTTTCAGTTATTTTCCACATTTTTCGTGATATTTTCATTTTTCTTTTTTAATTTTCTTTATTTTTTTAATTTCATTGATTATATTATACATATATCACTTAAGTTGCTTGTTTGTAACCAGTATTTTACCCATATTTTAACCATTTTTTTTTTCATTTTTCCTGTTTTTCGATTTCCTACATTTTTTCGTTTATTATAATATTATCTTTAATTTTTTTTTCGCTTCTTGATTCTATTATCCAATTTTAGCTTCGTTTTTTATTCTTTACTAGTTTTTGATCTTTGGTTTTTATAGTTTTTTCGATTTTCTCACATTTTTCCAAAAGGGTTAATTTCATTTTTATTTTTTTTTATCATTTTTAATACTTACTTTTAGTTACATTTTAAATTACCAAAAATATTTTAAATCAATTTTATGTTGATAAAAAATTACATTATTAAAACTATTGATAATGGATTTTATGCGATAACCTTATACTCTAGTCAACATCTTCAAAAACGTGAAAAATTAAAATAAAGGTCCTAAAAATATGAGCGATAGCTCATTGGATTCGGAATCACCTCTAAAAAAATGTTTTTGATGGAAAAGTGTGCAGGCAAAAAATTGCAATTGTTATTAACAAAATAAGATGAAAAAAACAGATGTTTATGTTTTTGTTAATAACTCGAAAAATATTAATATTTAAGCAATTTTGAAAAAAAGCTCGTTAAAGAGGAGGAAATTTCAAAAAAAAAGTCCGTCCTCCCGGAACTCTATCTCCATTATTTATAATTTTAATTTGACGTTGAAAATGGGGCTTTGAGCGGCTTTTACGGCATACGCGCGCTACCGCTAAACGGTGTTTATCAGATAAAATATTTTTTTTATGACATAAAATGTTATTTTAAAAATTTGAAAAAATTCCAGTATTTTCCTAATACTTGAAAGCATCTAAATATTAGAAAGTATTAATAACAAATTAATAAACTTTTATAAACATTTATCACAGAATCTTGTAAAGGGCGCACCGTAACTGCGGTACCAATTCCCAGAATCCTTAAGCCGGTGTCGGAACTGCGGTACGGCTCAACTTTATGCAAATTAAGGGGAACTCTTTCTTTCGTAATTGCGGTACGGCAAAAATACACAAATATTTTATACGTATTAGTTTATCCCAATGAAATAAAAGACCTAAAATATTTTACTAAATATAATTGATTAGATAATTTTATATAGTAACATATAAGTATCTATATAATTGTTAATTTTTAAAGACATTGCAAATTGTGTGAAACACATTTCACGAAATCATGTCTAGATATCTCATTGTTTTTGTATTGATTTATTTTAAAATTAATAAATTTTTGTTTTTGTAAAATTTTTTTTCTAATACATCTAGGTACGTTCTTTTTAATAGAATTAATTTTAATATAAGTATCACACTGAATATTTTTTAAAGATTCCAACAATTTGTATATATTAGGTTTATGCGATCCACAATAGTTAATAAATTTCGAATGAAATGATTTGCACGTATTCGTTGTTCTACATAGCGATGCAGAATTTGAGGCCCATAGAATACGCGGAAATGTAGAAGTATCAATAATATAATTGTCTACTAAATAGTCTGCAAATTTTATAACTTTCTCACAAGTTGGCTATTCTGCGAGAAAATCAAAAACAAATGAATCTGCAACCTCATCAGGATCCAGGAAAGTAAGTCCAAATAAATGGCGCAACCATATTCCAGTCTTAGATATGTTTTTGTATTTCGCTGTTAGGCAGAGATGTTGAATTTTTTGCCACCTATAATAAAGACAAAATTACCCATTGTAAACATTTTAGCATTACATGTCCTTACGGTACAACTCCAACACATTTCACCACTACTTTTAACTTCGTGATATTTATAAAATTTATATCCCTCAAAACAAATTAATATTTTTCCACGCTCGCTTAGCATTCGCTTCATTATGATCTCGTAAAATAGTAAACACTTTCATTCAATAGATAATTGATAAATGAGACTACTTGCTCTAAAGAGATTTAAATGCCCTTAGGTACCACCTACCCTTTTACCCATGGAAAAACGCAAAATTAGTCTGTACCGCAATTACGACAGGGGATTAAAATCCTTTGGGTCAGGTATGCAATGGTAAGTTGACCGTACCGCAGTTGCGATGCACCCCTTGTAAAGTATACATATGAAAAGGGCTCCACAAAGTTTCAAATTTTTAGGCCAATTATGTATACCTTTTATCCCATTGTTTATGTCAACAGATATTAGGAAAAAATTTCTTAGTTAACAATTGAATAACTTTTTGAAAAACAGTGATAAAATGTTTTTTCCAACTGATTTAGATTCTTTCAAGTGTTAGGAAAATACTGGAATTTTTTCAAATTTTTAAAATAACATTTTATGTCATAAAAAAAATATTTTATCTGATAAACACCGTTTAGCGGTAGCGCGCGTATGCCGTAAAAGCCGCTCAAAGCCCCATTTTCAACGTCAAATTAAAGTTATAAATAATCGAGATAGAGTTCCGGGAGGACGGACTTTTTTTTCGGAAATTTCCTCCGCTTAACGAGCTTTTTTCAAAATTGCTTAAATATTAATATTTTTCGAGTTATTAACAAAAACATAAACATCTATTTTTTTTCATCTTATTTTGTTAATAACAATTGTAATTTTTTGCCTGCACACTTTTCCTTCAAAAACATTTTTCTACAGGTGATTCCGAATCCAATAAGCTATCGCTCATATTTTTAGGACCTTTATTTTAATTTTTCACGTTTTTGAAGATGTTGACTAGAGTATTAAAACTAAACAAGAATATGAAGATGCAGATACTTAACACAGCCACTCTTTTAGCATCTATCAAGCTAGTTTTTATAATTGCAGAGGGTATCGATGTCCTGGTCACATTTTTACAATAAGTAACTGAAAATAAAAATAGTTTTTTCTGGAAACCTTGTATTAAAAATTTGATGAATCCGTGGATGAGAAAGTTTGTAATCATACTACACATTTCAACATTCAAACTTATCTATACAATTATGTCAAAAAATGGTGATGTTTGCTATATATAACTTTAAAAAACCAAAGAAAACACGAAGTCTAGTACCACATAAAATCAGTTTTTATTAATTTAAATATTAGTAATGACAACTAGTTTCGACCTCTATGGGTCATCATCAGGTCAATGATTGAATCAGAAACATTATATTATATAAAATCCAAGGAAAAAACAGCTCAGGTAGTAAGTAGGATACATACTCTTCCAAATAAATGTATTATTCAAAAATATTAACGTATACTTGGCATCAGACAGGTAGAAAGGTAATGGAAAATTGCGTAGTCAGTTGGAAAAAGGGGGGGTTGTAGTGGTACAGAAAATCAAATTATAAAATTATAAAAAATTTAAAAAACACACACGTTGAACCACTGATATAAGTAGCAGCATCAAAATAGATAAGACAAAAATAAGCCCGTAAAGGAAGGGGGTAAAATACGAACATATGTTATCAAACACTTAAATCAGGTAAGAACCTTTAAATAAGGTAACAGAAGCTTGCAGATGAACCTCAAACAGAAGTGAAAAGGGTGTAGTTAAAAAGAAAAGTCTTGACGATTAGAGGTAACCGAAGCATAAGCGGATCAATGGCAGGTTAATTTCATGAAGAGAAAAGTTGTTAACTCCTCTACAATCAAGGAGTATGTTGCACTTACATGAAAAGACATGCCAAAATAGCGGGAGAGTCTGTTCGTAGTTAGACTGTAACAAAAGTTTCGATAACAGTAATGATATGAGATGAGTGAACATGATGTCGCAGTAAAATGATGGCTTCAACATTATATAATGGGTCGATTGTGAAAGTAACAAATTCCATAACACTACACAAAACACAAAGAGTAAATATTGTTGAGTAAACTAGTTGTGAACAGATAATTACAATGGTAGTAAAACTTTAACGAACAAAGAGTGAGAAAAGTCACAAGCAACAAAATGACATTAATAACTGGATGACTACTACTAGGTAGTAGTCATCCAGTTATTAATGTCATTTTGTTGCTTGTGACTTTTCTCACTCTTTGTTCGTTAAAGTTTTACTACCATTGTAATTATCTGTTCACAACTAGTTTACTCAACAATATTTACTCTTTGTGTTTTGTGTAGTGTTATGGAATTTGTTACTTTCACAATCGACCCATTATATAATGTTGAAGCCATCATTTTACTGCGACATCATGTTCACTCATCTCATATCATTACTGTTATCGAAACTTTTGTTACAGTCTAACTACGAACAGACTCTCCCGCTATTTTGGCATGTCTTTTCATGTAAGTGCAACATACTCCTTGATTGTAGAGGAGTTAACAACTTTTCTCTTCATGAAATTAACCTGCCATTGATCCGCTTATGCTTCGGTTACCTCTAATCGTCAAGACTTTTCTTTTTAACTACACCCTTTTCACTTCTGTTTGAGGTTCATCTGCAAGCTTCTGTTACCTTATTTAAAGGTTCTTACCTGATTTAAGTGTTTGATAACATATGTTCGTATTTTACCCCCTTCCTTTACGGGCTTATTTTTGTCTTATCTATTTTGATGCTGCTACTTATATCAGTGGTTCAACGTGTGTGTTTTTTAAATTTTTTATAATTTTATAATTTGATTTTCTGTACCACTACAACCCCCCCTTTTTCCAACTGACTACGCAATTTTCCATTACCTTTCTACCTGTCTGATGCCAAGTATACGTTAATATTTTTGAATAATACATTTATTTGGAAGAGTATGTATCCTACTTACTACCTGAGCTGTTTTTTCCTTGGATTTTATATAATATAATGTTTCTGATTCAATCATTGACCTGATGATGACCCATAGAGGTCGAAACTAGTTGTCATTACTAATATTTAAATTAATAAAAACTGATTTTATGTGGTACTAGACTTCGTGTTTTCTTTGGTTTTTTACCATTTGACCACATTTGGGAAATGGATGATATCCTTCGTTTATATATAACTTTGTTCGACTAATAAACTTTAGTTTATTAGTAATCTACATCATATTTTTTTTTACTTTTATAATTCTCTTATTGCAGAAGTTACAGGGGTGATACACATTTTACCACCTATCCATAGATACCCCACACATATGGGTTTGATGAAAAGAAAATTGATGAGTATCAGATTTAAGTATAGGAAACCCCCAAAAACTTTTTTATATTTTTGTGTAAAATCTTAAAGCGGTTTACAGAATACATTTACTTACAAGTTTCAACAGTAAAGTTCTTAAAATTTCTGAAAAAAAGTAGTTTTGATATACGGACGGAAAGACAGACAGACAGACAGACAAGACGAATCTATAATAGTTCCATTTTTTACCACTTGAATACGGAAAAGTAAATAGTAGTTAGTATTTCTTTAACATAAAATTCAATAAACAACTCATTTAAAGATTTTATAAGATACATAGCTTAAGCAGTAAATTTAAACAATATTTTGAAAATAAATATCGTTTTATATACATTTTTGTATTATCTAAGAAATAAAAAAATACAGTATTAAATATTTATATAGTTTAATCAAAATATAAAAAACTTAATACATATCACAGTCATTATTCTCATTATACAGTCTCTTAAGCACGATATTTACAATAATAATAATAATATACAAAAAAAGGTCACCAAGGTCGCCAAACTTTTTCTTTGTTAACTTCACTATGATTTATTTGCACTAAATTGTTTGGTAAAAAATACACATTTAGTTTGGTGGGTAGTAATTTGATATTTTCTGATGAACTGTCTGCTTTACTGATAATTACACGCTCTTTTCGGATAAATTGATTTTCTTTATTATTATTGATTTGAGTATTATTTTTAACAAATCCAGGTGATTCATTAAAATTTTCTTGGACACAATTAAACACAATTTTATCTCTTGCAACCAAATTTTTATCTTTCATTTTGTTGTGTAATTGTTGTAAATATGTCACTGTCATTTCCAAAATATCAGCTTTTTCCAACTTCGCTGTCCTTTGACCTTTTTTGCCATCTTTCAAATTAGTTTTTGACTCTAGCAATATTTGTTTTAACGTTTCTAAACTCTCATTAATTCTTGCACGTCGTTTTTTCTCCATCATCGGTTTTCTTATTTTTCTACTTTCTGATACGACACGAACTCCGTTTTCTAAACGCATTTTTATTTTTTTTTTGTGTAACACACTTATCCGATTGGTAACTTTAGGAAGAATGAAGAATATCGCAAAAAGACACGAGTTTTAAGACTTTCTTTTGGCCCCCACTTCTTAAAGATCTATTGTACCTGTTGAATAAGGGTGTTTTCAATTTCAACGAGAATCGTTCATTACCAAAACACAGTGGCGTCGTTTTCGGTCACTGTATAAAATTTTTTATTAAATTTTATAATAAAAGCTGCAGGTTTAATAAATAAAGTATTTTTTAAATAATTTTAACTATCTATGGCGTTCGTAATATTCACAACTAGTTGACCCTGCTAACCCCATACAGATACCTTTTTTACATTTTTGTTTATCCAAATTTTTTCGATTTTTTATTGTTTTCAATGTTATTGTTCGATTTTGTCATTGTCATTATATGCATTTTTGACATCTTTCATTTCTATATGCATCTATGACACCTGCCAATTCTTGACATAAAAATGCTAGAATTTGATATCTGTCAATTTTGACATTAAGGTTTATATGTCATACATATCATCTTTGACAGGTGTCATTTTCGGTAGAAAATGACATCAAATATTTTTTTTGGTTTTATAATTCTCTTATTCCACAAGAGGGGACACACATTTTACCATTTTGGAAGTATCTCTAGCGCAAACCATTAAATTTAAAACAAAATGAGCTGTCCATAGATACCCCAAACATATGGGTTTGAAAAATTGAGTATCAGTTTTAAAAGTATGGGGAACTCACTAATTTTTTTTCTATTTTTGTGTAAAATCTTAACCCGGTTTAGAGAATACATCTACTTACCAAGTTTCAACAGTATAGTTCTTAAAGTTTCAGAAAAAAGTGGCTGTGACATACGGACAGAAAGACAGACAGACAGACAGACAGACAGACAGACAGACAGACAGACAGACAGACAGACAGACAGACAGACAGACAGACAGACAGACAGACAGACAGACAGACAGACAGACAGACAGACAGACAGACAGACAGACAGACAGACAGACAGACAGACAGACAGACAGACAGACAGACAGACAGACAGACAGACAGACAGACAGACAGACAGACAGACAGACAGACAGACAGACAGACAGACAGACAGACAGACAGACAGACAGACAGACGCACAGACAGACAGACGGACAGACAGACAGGCGCTTGTAGTCGATCCGATGAGTGTCGGTTTTTTGTCACAAATCAATGGAAGTTTGAGCCAGCGCTTGCGAGGCGTCCACACGTTTGCGTGTATTCATGGAATCTGACATCGACTAATATTATCTATCACCAAAAATCTGTATGTGAAAATATTTTTCTCAAATTTTAAATATATATTAACAGATAGTGAAAGAATGACATACTAAAATTTTATATGTATAATCCAATTATCTAAAAAGTTACAGGACTTGAAAATTGAAACTACATATTTTTGGCTCACATATGACATCGGTCTATTTTTTCTCTCATAAAAAAAATTCCTTATGACATATAAGTGTTCATATTAACAGATAGTTACTTAATAACATCCCAAAATTTCAAAATTTCATCTCGATTTTTAAAAAAATTGTAGATTGTTAAAGTCAAAAAAACACTTTGTGCAAAAGACTTGAAAAAAGTTTCAGAAATTTTCGAAATTTTTTTCTAAACGAAATTCATACGTAAAATTATTTTTTATATATTGATATGAGTAGATTAAAAAAGAAAAGTTTTGCAGAATTCCGTAAAAAAAGAACAATTTTTTTTCAAATTTGTACCCGATTTGACCCTTTAAAATTTTTTCTCAAAATCCGACATCGACCACTATTTTATGTGTTCAGAATTTTTAATATTCACCATCTTCTTTGCCGTATTTTTCGTTTTCTTTCGTTTATTTTCTTTTTTTTTATAATAAAAATAACTTAAGCCAAATGTTATGGCCGATATAACCTCAATGTCAATATCCATCACGTCCGTTATGCTTGCCTCTTCAGAACACACTAACTCACTCGCAAGCGTGTGGATGGAGATGTTTGATTCCCTAAATCAAGCCAAACGTTTGTAGAGGTTTGGAGTTTGCGGCAAGTGCCAAACGTGCGGACGCGGCATTAGGGTTCCGTTTTTTGCCATTTGGAATTATTACCATTAGTGTATGTGATAGGATGTGAGGAAAAAGGTTGAGACAATTTAAAGAAAAGATTTTCACACACAAGGTGTGATGTAGTTTTTGGAAAGATTATTATATTGTTTTGTTTATATTTGAGGAAGGAAGGAAGGTTCCACAGAGGAGTTGGAGATATTTGTTTAGGCCATAAGGATTTTCTAAAAAATGATTTTCTAGAAAACGTGTTCTTGTATATGACGAAAACATGATTCAATGTTCAAGTACAATTGTTTGAATGAAAAGGTTACGACAGAATTTTTCAAGAATACAGCAAACTGCTGAGGTGTTCTAAGATATAATAGAGAAGCTTTTATAAAAAATTAATAAGAGAAAAGACCTCATACTAGATCATTGAGATACTCTAGATCTTTCCATAAACAATTTGGAAAATGTTTCCTATTAACAAATAGTAAAACTGTTTTTCAGTTTTATAGAATTTTACCTGTTGTTCCCTTATTCAAATATAGAATTTTTTAACTTTCCCATCCTAAAATAACTGCCAGTTTTGCCACTTACAGTTGTTATTTAACTAAAAAACTCAGGATCACATCGCTATTGTAGATACCTATACCTACTTGGCCGACATTCACTTGTCCTAGCAAATCTCAGTTTTCAAGTGTTGCACCTCCTTCTTCCTGTGTATTGTTAAACATTAAGGGTCTTCTTTAGATATAAGAAGTACGTTAGCCTTTTCTTTCATGTATTATAAGTAGGAACTTTAACGAATTTTTCGATTTTTTATTCAAATGTAGATAGAGGATGGCGCGAAATACGTAAAAAGGTATAAGGTTCAAGGATTAGTGAAAGTTTAGGTAGTATAGCTTATCTTTACTATATTCGTTTTAAAAGGTCTATTTTAGTGTTAGACATATTTATTTACCTCGCCTTCCAAAAATCTATTTTTTTTAGAAAACCTAATTTTAAAAGAGGATCTATCGATTTTTTTATTTAAGATCAAAATTAGTTTTTATGTGTTTTAATACTGTAAATCTGATGGATAGAAAAAGCTGAAGAGTTTGTTTGTTTAAAGGCGCTAGTCGCAGGAACTGTTGGTTTGAATTGAAAAATTCTTTTTTTGTTGAATATTGTACTTATTAAGAAAGGCTCTAGACTAATAAGAGCGAAGAATCAAAAATGTTAGAAAATTAACAAAAATTGAAAAAATACTGATAAATGAGAAAAAACGAAAAAGCAAGAAATCAGAATAATAAAAATAAGTAAATAAGGCAAGGCCGAAGGGAACCAAAGAAACCTTCGTCAAGAGCTCATTTTTTTTTATTAATCCTTTCGTCGTAATTATATCTATTTGTAGAAAAGGAGGGTTTTGTCAAGAAGGTCGTCGAGCTCTGTAGGAAAGTCCCTGTCTACGGTTCTACCGGAAATCTTAAGGATGGAAGAGTATATTAATCTTTGGAATTCTTGAGGTTCTCTGCAGTCTTCCATTTCAGTAGGTATGGAGGGTTGTAAGTCTAAAGTCAAGAAGAAACGGGAAGTATTTTTGTTATTTGGGCTTGTATAAAGGTGGTCTAGGTATTTTACAAAGCAGATAATTGCTCTCTTTGAGGGAAGCAGCCAATGGAGAAGTCTCTGAGAAAGAGCAGAGTATGGCACGGCCTTATAATCAATAAGAGATCAAATAATAGTTATTTATGAAACAGTTCGTGAAGTATGCTTTTTGCGCACGCACGCGATGTTTAGAGCACGAGCGAAGCGAGTGCTATATATCGCGTAAGTGCGCAAAAAGCACTTCACGCACAGTTTCATACAATATTTTATCTACGATAAACAAATAAAAAATAATTAGAAATTTAAATTTGAAAATTTAAACTACAAAACTGTCAGAATAACTTTGGTTGAAATGTAATGCTCTCATAGCAACACCATGACAACGCGAATGCTAAGTATATTTGATTATATGAAGGTGTGTCAAAAACAGTGCGAAAAAGTAAATCCCATTTAAAATACATTGTTACTTCAAGCACACTTTCAATCCTTCACGCACTGCTGTCTATAATGACAGTTTTCACGAACTAAAAATTGATACATAATATGAGGTAGAGTAGATAAAAGTTTTGTAAGTATGAGGTAGGGTTTTGGAGTTGCATCTTCCAGGTCTACAACCCAGAGTACCCAGGAGGGACGCTCACCTTCTCATTTTATTGATAGTGAGTTCGACGTCGATGTCCCACCTGAGCGTTCGACTGAATCATACGCTCAAGAGGTCACCTGGTCTTGAGGAACAAGCTGTTCCCCCCATAATGAGAGGCTGATATTGTCGAAATTGAGATTTTCTCGTTGGCTGAGGTATGGATGTCAGAAGATGATGGTTTTGTTTTTAATGGGGTTAAGGGCTACTTTCCATCTGCTGCACCAAGTGGAGAACTGGTGTACAGTCTTTGAGTTTTTCGAATGAGGATTTTAGTCGACATTGCGGAGGTGTATATGACAGTGTCGTCGGCGTATAGCTGGACATTTTAAAGATGAGGAATATCGCTAAGATGGACCATTGGGAAGTCCTAAAAGGGGGGTAAAGGGTTCTGAAATTGCATTTTCAACTTTGATATATATTATTCTGTTGAAGAGGGAGAAATGAATGAATTTTAAGGCTTGAATGGAGAATTGGGTTGACATTTAACTTTCTGATAAGACCAGCGTGCCAAACCTTGTCGAAAGCCTTTTAAACATCAATTAGTATGGCATGTACGACTTTTCACTGATTTAGGGCAGAGGCGGTAAAAGTTTGAAGTTCTAGAACCGGATTTAAGAGAACAGGAAAATTAGAAAAACAAACGATAAAATTGGAAAAAAAACAATAAAAAAATAAAAAAAAGGAACAAGAAATAATAGAATACCTTTACCGTAAAATAGGAACAACCAAAAAATCCCAAAATTTAGAAATAAAACAAAAAACTTAAAATGGGGGAAATTCAAAAAACCAAAAATAAAAAAAGTGGAAAAACCACAAAAAAACGAAGAAGCCACAGAATAATAGAAAAAATTGAAAGAATAGGGGAACTATAAAAAATAACATGCAAAAAATTAGTAGAAAACAAAAAAATTGGCAAAATAATAGAAAAGTATAGAAAAGGAATAAGAAATAATAGAATACCTATACGGTAAAATAGGAAAAAACAAGAAAATATCATAAAATTAAAAAGAACTAAAAATGTGGGAAATTCGAAAATCACAATATGAAAAAGTAGGAAAAAGCGAAAAAACGAGAATAGGTACATAAAAATATAAAAAAAATCTGGAAAAAAGATGAAATCAAGCAAACATTAGAAAAAATGATAAAATTGGAAAAACAGAATAGGAAGATAGAAAAAAGGGAAAGGAAATAAAAGAATAAAATAGTAAAAAAGAATAAGAAATAAACGAGAAAAAATCCTAAATATTTGAAAAAACGGAAAATGAGTTCGGAGGTTCAGCTAATCTATACTAATATTATAAAGAGGAAAGGTTTGATTTTTTGTTTGTTTGAAATGAATAGGCTCCGAAACTACTGGACCGATTTCAAAAATTCTTTTACCGTTGGCAAGCTATACTATTCCCGAGTGACATAGGCTATGTTTCATTAAAAAAAAAATGAGGATCCTTACTAAAATGCCATTAATGTAACCAAAAATGACCTTAAAATCCTTACATCGCGTGCGCTAAGAATACTATTGATTATAGAATAAAATAATGTACTACGATTTTGAAGAATATATAAATATCTACAAAAAATGCCGCGACAGCATATGTCTAACTGTTATCTTGGTATTAATCCTTATCAAAATACCTTATTTCATAATCACGACAGATATCACAAATTTAGCATGTGCAATGAGACGAGGCTACTTATAAAGGAATTAAAGGACAATTAAGTTGTAGCAACTAATATAACTGAACCACCAGCTGGTCAACTAGCTTATACACTGAGGATACCGATGATCCCAACTGATCTACCAAATCCATTTAAACCGCTTCAATTTCCTATCAAAACATCTTTCATTTTTACTAATAATAAGTCTCAAGGTCAAACCTTCCAAATAGTAGGGATCGGTTTTCCTCATGGCCAACCGCCTAAGGCGGGTCGGAGCACCTGAAAATCAATTTATTTTGCTGCCAGAAAATAAAACAACATGTAATATTGTTTACAGGGAAGCGTTGACCCAATAAATTTAATGGCTTTTGTTATTTTTCTTTAATCCCCGTGCAAAGCCGGGGCGGGCTGCTAGTATAAAATAAAAATCAACTCAGTTACTTTTTAAAGGTACAAAAATAAATAAATTTAGGAAAACTATTATTATTAATCATACTTAGAATTTTCATACTTATTTTTTATTTTTCTTGACAAAAAAATATATTTAATTGTTTTTTATCACAATAAAAACAAACCATTGTAGAAATAAATGCTTTATATGTAAGAGAATTGAAATCTAACATGGCATTCCTTTATAAAAGAGTTCTTAAGTTTCCTAAAAAAAGGATTCGAAACTTTATAAATCTGCTAGTAACCTGACATTCTATTCAGGTGATATTTGATACGTTTTATGTAATTTGAGTGGATTTTATCGAAAATTTTAAACTTCAAAGCACTGAAAAATTTAACAGGTATATTTTAACTTAGATAAATCAGTGCAATAAAAATAGATAATATCTTAAAACAAACAAAAAAATACCATTAAGGATAATCAAGAAAATGTCATATTCGCCAGGACTCGAACCTATAATTTTTACCTATAGCTTGTAAGGCCTCTACAGTCTCCAACACAGATGCATTACTACTTAGTTAGCTTTTTGATCGTCATATTTAACTCATGTCACATATGACATTTCCTCCTTAAGGATATACATTCATGATGTTAATGAGAGAAAAATTATTGTCAAATCGACAATTAAAACAACTCTAAGACTATAGGTCAAGATGACAGACTAGAGTCCTGCCATATCTGATATTTTTTAGTTTCCCCTTGATGTCATTTTCTTATTTATATATTTTCTAAATTAAATAAAAATACATTTCAATATTCGTCTTTTGATTGGAAATACCCTATATACCAATTTTATTGACCATGATATTTTTCACAAAGATCTTCCCTGATACCTGGTGGATCGTGTCTTACAATGATTTTAACATCATCAAAAATAATATGTCATCTATAATAACCCACTTAATATATTTTCAAAAAGGTATATTTGACTCAATAGGATCCTTTTTTATTTTTAACAATAACTGTCATATACAGCCGAACAGATTTTAAAAATTGAACAGGCAGTCATTCAGAAGACTATTAATTTCAATAAAGGACCACATTTTAAAGCAATTTGACCATATTAAAGTCAATTCATAAGAATAACTATACCCGAAAAAACGAACACTATAATATACTATATGTGGGGCTAAATAGAATGAGCGAAAATGGTTCTTAAGTAGTGTATAAAATAGTGGTAAATTTCTTTTATAACGTCTAAGAGTTTTGTACTTTTGTAGCAACATGCGATTCGTTTGCAAAACATCTGGTCGTCCATATATCATTTGTATCTAGGAACGTTGAAAAATCTCGGACTAATTGTTCGAAGTCCATTCATAATCTTTTGAAGGACCATTGCCTGTAGTATTTATTCATGATTCAATGAGTTGCTTGCCGCTTTTGCCCTTTTTGTCATTTGTTCACGCAACCGTATAGATAATCGCGTGGGTTCTTCCACAAACGGCTCGTTCAGAAAGGGAAAGCTATTAAATATTGTATTTAGTTAGGTACTCATATAATAACAATCATTATTTACCTACGTTATTTATTCTAGATTTAAAATTATACAAACATAAAATAAATATTAGCTGACCCGGTGAACTTTGTACCAACTAACACAGATATATTTTTCTCATTTTCCGTTTCTTACAATTTTTTAAGATTTTGTTTTTATTTTATTGTTTTAAATGTTTCGTCTTGTTGTTTTCATCATATTTTCTTGTTATTTCCAGGTTTTTACTATTTTTTTAGTTGTAGTTTGTAATTTCTTCTTCTTCTTCCTTTATATAAACAATTCTGCTTGTTCATTGGTGGGTTGATGCCTCTATGGAAGATCTTCGCTCTATCTTTTGCGCGGTTGGCCTATACTTCACCTACCACTTGCTGATCTATGTCTTGCTATTTTAACAACTGTGGTGTTGGCCATTCTACTGATATCATTGTTCCATTCTTTTTTCTGTTTAGTGTCCATTCATTTATGCCCTGCACATTGCATAATGTTCTGATATCTTCACTCCTCATTCGATCTCTCAGCGTGTTAACTGTAATTCTTCTGAGGATCCTCATTTCTGTTGTTTCCAACATTCTCTGTGTTCTGGTTGTGTCGGATCCTGTTTCTAATGCGTACATCATTACGGGTCTTATTATACTAGCCTTATAGATTCTTGATTTCATTTCAATGTTCATGTGTGGATTGCGCCATATAGTATAGTAAAGCATCCTGCCAATCTATTCGCCTTTTGTACTTGAACTCTTACTACTTTCTCAACATCTCCATAGCTGGACAGTGTAATTCCTAGGTACTTTATTTCCATAACTTGTTCAATACTAATTCCATAGATTTCCAGTTTACATCTTATTGGTTCTTTACTGATTACTATTGTTCTAGTTTTCTGAATTGAGATGTCATGTTAAATTCTTTTGCTCTTATGTTAAATCTGTGAACTAATCTTTGAAGGCTATCTTCATTTTGGGCTATTAATATTACATCGTCTGCATAGCAGAGAATTTTAATATCATTTTGTCCCATTCTGTATCCTCTTCCTTTGGTGACGCTTGTTATGACTTCTTCCATGATAAGATTGAATAGGGCATAGTGTTATTTCCTGTGTTATTCCATTCCCTGTATCTATTGGTTCCGTAAGTTACGCGGAATTCCTCTATTATATAAAAGGTGTATTACACCCTTAAGGCTGACTCTGACAAATTTCATCTTCAAGTCAATCAAGCATAGGAACGCAGATTTATTGTATTCTAATAGGATTAGCTGGTTTGTTCTCCATTCTTCTGGTACTTTATTGTATCTTATGATTTTGTTCATCAATATTGTCAGTTGACTTGTCATTGCCTCTCCACCATATTTCAATAGTTCATTTGGTATCCCATCTTTACCTGCAGCTTTTTTTTTAAGGATGTCCTCGTAGGTAGCACTCTGTTGTGTTTACAAATTACTAATTCCTTTACTAATTACTAAGCAGTTCATGAAAAACACTGAGTGAAATCACTGACCATAGGCGTACCATTTGAAATTATTTAAAAATTGAAATTGCTTAAAACTGAAAATGGTTAATTTCGAATGTTGCAAACAGAAAATTTTTCCGGCGAGTTATTATATTTGCATTCGATGTTTCTTCTTCTTCTTCCTTTATATAAGCAATTCTGCTTGTTCATTGGTGGGTTGATGCCTCTATGGAAGATCTTCGCTCTATCTTTTGCGCGGTTGGCCTATACTTCACCTACCACTTGCTGATCTATGTCTTGCTATTTTAACAACTGTGGTGTTGGCCATTCTATTGTTCCATTCTTTTTTCTGTTTAGTGTCATTTGGTATCCCATCTTTACCTGCAGCTTTTTTTTAAGGATGTCCTCGTAGGTATGGACCTAAATACAAATGTACCGAGAACATCTATTGGGGCAGAAGAGACAATTTATTAATTTGGGATTTAAAGATCTGCAAGTTAGGACGAGTGGGGAAGACGTGGGAAGGTAAGGAGTTCCACAATCTGAGAGACCCTGGAGATGATGGAATTATCGAATCGATCAGTTCTCGGTGTCTGGCACTGAACACTATAAGGGTGCATGGAGTTGGCACATCGCGTTGCTCTGGTTGGTCTGACAAGTGGAGGCATTATAGAGCGGAATTCTTCTGAGCAAAATCCGTTTATGTATCGGTAAAACAAGAAAAGATCAGACACTGCTCTTCGGTGGGAAAATGGGGCTAAGTTTTTGATGATACTGGTGTCGTTTATTAGTCGAACTGCTCTTCTCTAGATTGCATCAAGAACTCCGAGCCTTCATGAAGCCGCCGAACCCCATGAATACGAGCAGTAGGTATTCAAGATTAGGTCGTATTTGGGCTTTGTAAAAAGTAGCTAAGTTAGATGGAGAAAAATATTTCCGTGCTCTAAACAGAAAGCCTAATTTCTTTCCTGCTGCAGTTGCTACGGATGCAATATGTTCGTTCCATAGTAAGTCCTGGGAGATCGTTATACCAACCAGCGTAATGGAGTCGCCCGCTCAGTGTCTGATTGTTCATTGTAATGGATGAATCGCATGTTTGCCTCTTGTTACCTCTGTTGCTTTTCTGTTCTTTAGTCTTTCAAATGTTTTTCGTACTTCCTGCTTGGTTATATGAACTTTTTCGTTTGTTGTAATTTCTGGTGTTTGTAGTTCCGACGCCATTTGTTGTTCTTCTGTATATAACTTCTTTGGATAGTCAATCCATACATCTTTTTCGATGTGTTTCGGATCTATTAGTTTAGTCACCTCCATTCTTTGATTTTTTATAAAGCTCCATATTTTGTACTCTAACCTATACAAAACTGTGTATGTCTTTTAGAAAGAAATAATAATTATTATATTTAAAACCTCTCGATTGATACTTTAAGAAGTTTATATAACTTATATATATTACAATTTTCTAACAAAGCTAATTACTTGTTAAATAAATAATAAATTACTAATAACAAACAAAATACAAGTGAACAAATATTTGCAGATTTAGCTCCATTACATAATGTCGTATTACATACTTCACAAAACACGTCTTTCGTATTTTTTGCAGTCTTATGCGCAGAGTTCATTATTTTATCACATATATCTTTCTGTTGGTGGCAGCCTCTAGTTGTAGTAATAAAATAGTTTGATCCTTGGGTAGCTAAAATAAATTTAAAATGTAATTAAATGAGTTATATTTTAATGAATAGCGAATCGGTAGATAATATTTATCCAGTTGTGAAGCAAAAAAACAAACAAACGTTTTAGGTAGTATTGTAAAAACAAATAATAGTGTTCTGTGAATTTAATGAAGTATATTAAGATATACTGAACATATTTATAAAATCTCAATATTAATAGTGTAATTAGTGAAATACTCTAATAATCTATACATATAATAGTACTGTAGAAATGAAAATTCTATACATTAAAGATATTTTAAAAATAATTAGCGGGTGTATAGATAAAGAACCCAAAAATGTGGTTAGTTTTTTGTTTGTCTGTCTGTATTTTTGTGCGCGCATCACATGAAAATTACTGATCCGATTCGAATGCGGTTTTCACAGATGTATTTGGCTTCTTTCAACTCAACATGTGTATAAAAATTTCTCTCCCATTTTTTTAACGGGGTAGGGGGAGACATTTTTATACAAAAATCACACGTCACGTGAACGACATCGCGAGTACAACTAGTTGAAAAATAAAATAAACATTTTTAGTGGACAAAATAAATCTTTAACATTTTAAACACATCATTTTATATTAAATACGAACAATGTGGTGACTTTTAGTACCGTAAAAAGCCTACAGAGATAGGAATTAAAGTAAAGGGTGTATGTGATGAGGAATTTTGTGAGGTTTTCTTACTTTTAGATTGATGAGTAACACACACAGCCTCTTTGCCACATGTTATATGTTTCATTGCTGCTTTATTGCCATAATAACAATTTTCCTGTATGTTTTCTCTACATTGATAACAAACTAAATTACCTAAAACTGCAGTATCACCTAAAACTAGAATATCAACTTTGGATTCGGCGACTTTAAAAACATGATCATAATTGTTAAAAAAATAGGTTAAAGAGTCTTTGAAGTCACCTCTTATCTGGGCCCATCGGGCGGTCTATAAATGAGCTATAAAAGAGACCCTTTTCCGACCCAAGACTCGAGATCCAGCATGTGGTTGTATGCATTCATAATTTTACAATCCAGTGTTTAAATTTAAAAAATATTTTAAAGTTAACAGGCCCTATAGGTATTTTATGTTATTATGAGTGTTGTTCTTTTCTCAATGTAATGTAGAATATTTTGATGTCTAGTCCCTTTTAAAGTTCATTTATAGACCGCCCGCTGGGCCCGGATTTCGAGTATAGGGTCGGAAAAGTGTCTCATTTATAGCTCATTTATAGACTGCCTGCCGGGTCCAGGTAAGGGGTGACTTCAAAGACTCTTTAACCAAAAAATATATTAGATTTTCAAAAATGTAGTTCGTTAAAATTTTATATCTTCATCGGTGATTCACCGTATTGAAATTTCTGATTATAAAATTTGAATATTCTATTAAATCGATTTTATAGTGTTTTTATTAACTTTTTTTTTTTTTTGTGAATGAAATATTTATTAAACCAAAAGAATTATACATTCTATAAAGGTTTTTCCTTACCACAAATAAATTTCAAATTTAGAATCAACAACCAACACGTCCACTTCATGATTCCAATAAAAGTTTAAATGTATTTAAAGATTTTATTTAATTCCCGTACTTTACACAAATCGACTTTTCGAGATTTTTCAGTGATTCAAACTGTTTTCTACCTACCTACATACTAATAATATTGATATTGACCGAGTTCTCTTAACACCGTTTAAACTTTGTGTAAAATAATAAACATATCTATTTTTGAAGTTGTTCATACACAACGATTTTTTATGAATCTGAATTTTATGATTAATTTGCGTTTTAAAACTGTATTTTTTATTAGATCCATTAAGTGAAAAATCAGGAAAAATGACTAATTTGCCGTAAAAAAGTTGCTAATTAGTTGATAAATGACTGATTTTGTAGTTCCGACCGGTTCCCCAAAAATCGAGTTTCTGCTATTTTCACAAAAAGGTAGCAGTAAAATCTCGAAACCGGGGTTAAATAAAAGATTAATCGGTCGGAATTTGTAGCTGAAAAACAAGGACAGAAAAATATGAATAAGATTAAAATTGGCAAAACCTAGCTACCTATCTTTCTTCAAAAGTTTAGGATATGATTGGACTTCAAGTAAGGTAGATCTACCCTAGACCCTAGAATTACGTACAGCAATGCATTCTGACAGTACCTATGTGTGTTGAGGTTTCATCCTCTTCCTCACAGAATCTGCAGTTTGCTTCATCTACCACTCATAGTTTCTCATAGAATTTAGTTCTAGGTCCAAAAACCCCTGCTCCTGTTCCTTTATCTGTCTTGGATTCATCCGTGTACCATTTTATGACGTTTTAGCTTAGCCCCAATGTGGTGTTTTTATTCAGATTTACTTCTAGTTTGTGTTATGGGCATTTCCCAAGTTTGATAAATTTGAAGTGATGGAGGTCTTTCCTTGATTATTCCTCTTTGACCATTCTATATATTGTTTTCTTCCTAGCATTTTCTACTTGATTATGCAGTGGCGAAAGATTTAGGATTAATTCCATTACAGCAGTAGGGCATTAGGATAGTCTCCGAATCTTCGAAAGGTTTATCCTCTTAGTGGTTAGATTAGCTCGCATGTCCCATAAGTGATCATTGGTCTCACTATTGCTGTGTACATCCATTGCAATGTCTTTGGGTTACAACCTCAATTCTTTCCAGCAATGTTTCTGCACACCATTAGGGCTTTTGTATTAGGTATTTCGTTTTCGTGTTTGTTCCAGAGTAACCTGTTACCTAGGTTAGCCCTAGATCTTTAACCTCTGTTTTCTACTCAACGATATTTTTAGCTATTTTGACGGTTTTTAAGTTCGGTTTCTTTTTCCTTGGTGGGTTTGATAATAAGTCCCACCAAATCACACCATTGCTGTGCTTTGTTCAGTCTTCTCGGTACTATGTCACAGAGGACGTTTTCATATTTCCCTCTTGCGAGGATAACAACGTCATCGAAATAATTTTGGCAAGGTATACGTAATTCGGTTAATTATATCAGAGTAAGCTGTTCAAGCTAAGACTCCTCTGCGGGCAACCTCTGGTCGTATGGTCGTATTGATGGAGATAGTGTCTTGGCCTATCTTCATTTTTGCAATTCTTGTAGACAGAAATTGCGACAACCAGGTAGAAGTCCTTCTAACTACTCTTGTATCATTAATTGCTAATTTGACAGCCTCTTGTGGAGTACTGTCAAATGCCCCCTCTATGTCCAGAAAGGCACATACCAGAGTTTTTTTTTGTTTAGAACATCTTCATTAGTCAATTGTATCAAGGCTGTCTCCTGTCCCAGGACTTCTATTCTAATATAATTGTCTACAGCTAAACGATGCATGTAAGGTTGATTGGTCTAAGGGATTTGATTTAAATTGTTTAAAAATTGATCGTCTGAGCTTTAAGTTGTCAATAAAATTTGTTCATTTTTTTATTTTCTTTCAAATATAGGATTGGTTATTTAATATATTTTTTTTTAAATAATTATTTGTTTAACATACCAAGTATATAATAAAATAAATATCATCTAAGATTTATACTAAATATCATTTTAATATTAATAAAAAAATTATCGTCCTAACATAATGTTCGGACGCTTAGATCTATATATTTTATAATAATTTAAATACTGTTGCGAAAATTGCAGCACTGGATACAAAAACAGCAAGTGGTGAATAGAAATTGGTTGGTCCTGAGTTACATAAAGTTGAGTTACATGTACCACAAAAAGTTAAGGATAGGTTTCTGTTTCCTGACTCCCTTGCTCGTTCTAGTTCACAAATATTAGATTCACTACATCTTCTGGTTAATGTAGTTATGTTTGTGCTATTATCTACAAGAAAAAAACAATTTGTTAAACTTTATTAACAGTATCAGCGATAACATAAATATATAGGTAAACAAAAAAATGTTACCATTTACCAAAAAAAAACTAATATTACATTTACAATTTTATCCTGAATTTTCAAATATACGACGTACATCTCAGGAACGTCGACTGAAATTCTTAACCGAAAAGTTCAAAGACTTTTGGACCAGTTCTTCACCTGGTGCAACAGATAGAGAGTGGACCTCAACCCCAACAAAACACAAACCATCATCTTTAGACATCCAAACCTCAGCTGACGAGAAAATCTTACTTTCGACAAGTTCATTCCTTAATACCAGGTGACCAACCATCAATAAAATGAGAAGACGAGCACCCCTCCTAGGTGCTCAGAATGGTAGACTCCAAAACCCTACTTTATACCTTTAAAACTTTTATTTAACTTCTGATCGATTATAATGACGTGCCATACTCTTCCTCAAAGACTCCTTTATTCCCTTCTTGCCACAGACAGAGACCTACACCACCTTTAGCCAAGCTACCTTTTCAACCAAAATACAAAAATACTTCCTCTTCCTTCTCAATTTCACACACCACAACAACGATACGTCGCTCGGACTCTACAGAAAGCCAACCACAGCGCTCAGAGAACCTTCCATACCCACTGGAAAGGAGGATTCCAAAGAACTTCAAGAATTCCGAAGATCAAGATTCCCCTTCCTTTATTAAGATTTCTCCAAACCGTACACAGGAACGATCTTCTTGACAACACCTCCTTCTCCTACAGAAAGATACAGGAAGACGAGAGGATTACAAAAAAAAGGTTTCTGTGGTTTCCTTCGTGAGGCCTCACGCCGGTGGAGACACACCATAGCGTCAATCTCTTTCCCTTTTGTTTAAATATGTAGGCATGATTTCTTTGGAAAGTGTCTATAGCTTAACAAGAACTAAATCTCTGAAATCGGCGATCTTACAAAACATCTTGAGATTCTAAGGGTTGGAGAAACCTAATCCATGAAGATACCTATTTTGAATCTATATTAACGAGTGTGAATTAACACATAACATAATCGCTTAACTTACAAAAGATTTCAATGGTTATCGGGAGTGTGAGTCGCACTTAAGGAAATCGATTGCTAGTTTTAGTTATATAAGTAAGCTATTCACAAAAGATCTCTTAGGTAGCAGAGTAGTAAGATCACTGAGGATCACTTGGGAGTTATTCTACTTATAGTTCACAATCTATAACATTGTTGTTTCTTAAATAGATATTGTGATCTTCAATTTGATCTGCATTTTCGCAATAAATTTGTTTGTTTCAATACTTTTATATATTTTAATAAAATTAGATAGATAATTAAATCATTTACCTCTTTCAATAAATTTTGCACAAACCATCCCAGTTGTACAATTTTCGGTAAGGACACTTCTTACATTCAGTTCACATGCTCTGCCACGTGGTTCTGAACATTGATAACAAGATAAGGCAGATTCTAGAAAAAAATCGAAAGTAAATAAAAAATCATTTTATTGTTATTGTAATACACAAAATTAAGAAAAATCGAAACATAATTATTTATTTTTGTCTATTTATTGTTTTCAATGTTTTTTGTATTATTGCTTTTATCACAATTCCTCGTTTTTACTATTTTTTATTTAATATTTATCGATTTAATTAATTAGATATCGACTGCGCCACATTACGGTGGCGTTATATTACTTAATGTAGAAAGGTATTTTTTTGGATTTATTTTTTGTTTTTTCTACTATTTTCCATTTTATTTTAGTCTCTCGTTTATCTATTTATTTATAAATCAAACTTATCTCAACATCTACAAAATTTTTCCAAAACCTAGAAGTTAAATAATCTAGAAATCAAAACAAAGTGCCATCTACCGGGTGTCTATCCAACTCTTTATATGCTGCTTACAAAAACTTATATCTAAGAGACCTATCTATGACCTATCTATGTTTTGTGGACCTACAAAAGGCGTTCGATAGTGCACCTAGATAAAAAATTTGACAGGTACTGGAAGAGAGAGGAGTCAGGAACTGATAGAAGCAGTAAAATTGATATATAGGCATTGTAGAAACTATGTAAGAACAAATAACAGTCCAAGGAATTTTAAACGAACAAGGGAGTAAGACAAGGAAGCATCTTGAGCCCACTTCTATTTAGAATATTAATGAACGAATTGGTAAGAAAAGTTGGAGGAAGCATTCGTGGCGTCAGAGTAGGAATAAGACATCTGCAAACAGTGGAGATTAGGGAAATGATGACCTTGTGCTTTTTGCTGAGACTGAAGTCCAGTTACATCGCATCTTAAATAAATTGAAGTCTGTGTTCGATAAATACGGTCTTAAAATCAACCTACCATAAACAGAGGTTCTTTTGGCGGCCAAGGTGTACAAACCTATAAGAATAACCATAGGGACTGAGCAGATCAAACAAGTTGAAAGCAGCGCGAGCAAGACATACTCCACAATGTCTAATTCCTTTTTTGGAAAAAGAGAAATAGCGAAGGAGACGAAAGTATAACTTAGTTATTGTGCCTATATTAACCTACGGAAGTGAGTCATGGATCTTAACCGAAAGTTTAAAGTCCAGAATTCTAGCAAATGAAGGTCCTTAGAGGAATAGAAGGCATAACAAACAATAATACACAACCAAGGAAGTTACACCAGTTCTACAAACGGTAGATAACAATCAGTTAAGTAAGGTAAGGGCACATTGTAAGTGTATACAAGACACACATATAGGCAAAAAAAGTATGGAAAATGGGTGTACCGGGAAAGAGATACAAATGGGGGTCAAGCAAGACATGGAACAATACTGTAGTGAAGGCACTAAACAAAAGAAATTTAAACTAGAGACACCTCAACACCAGCATGGGTAACAGAGCTTATGGATTAAGTAAATATAGATATCAAAATTTAAGCACATATATGTTATCAGCAAAAAGAAAAAAGAAGAGATATTTTTTTACAAATTTTGCATAAAATTTGATAACAAATTTTTTGAGGTATAATTTTAGTACAAATTATACGAAAAATATAGATTTTCAAAATTATAAAACTCCATTTTCTAAATATTTCTAACATTACGTAATCTTATCTAATAGATCGATTTCAAATCCCAATCAAAATATTCTAGTATTAAAACAAACTTACCTATAATTATATTTCTGGAAAAAATAACGGCGAAAAATATAACACTGCATACACTTAAATTCATTTTGATATTCGAAAATTATTACAAAATATTTAAAACAAAAAAAATGAGTAAATACGTAAAGAGTATTTCTAATACAGTTCGTACGCTGTTTATCGCTGAAATGAGATTAGAAAAGCAAATAAGACCTCAGATAAAATGTACTGTCGAATGTCTGGAAATTGTTCGAAAAAGTACTCGAAATGATAAAAGGAAAGGTGCGGTAATACTGGGAAAATGATAACATTTATATAAATAAAAATGTGATTCAGTTAACTGTTTTAAATTCTTTATAATTATATAAAATTTTAACACTTTTTATTATATTAGTCTTGTATTAAATCACAAACGTTTACGCTTATCACAGATCACAGGATTTTATGATTAATTGCTTTTTATTTGCTGGTAAATCTTTATTCAGAAACTAATTCATATTTATCAAGTGTGAGACAATGTTACTATTTTGAGAACAATTAAAAGCCGATTACTTCTTATCGAGCGTTATGACTAAATTAGACCACATTTAGGAAACAATAAATCAAGTTTTAAAACAGCACGTATCGACTTGCAACTTTCTAAATTCATAATTCTTTCCAAATATAATACGGCCCTGTTTCTTGGAATTTTTCATAACTTCTTAAAACAACGCAATACCTAGAATGTCTACTGGAGAAAAGTCATATCCTAATTATCATGTGCCTTTCGGGTGCAACTCTATGATTGCCCAATCAGAGTCTCGCGGCATCATGAATGATAATTTCCCTTATAAATACACTATCCTATGATTTTTGCTTCACTTACGATTTGGTCTGTCCAGAAATCGTTAGTCATTTTTTTTTATTTTACCAGCTTGTTTAACGTACCTACATGATAATATGTGCTTTAAGAGTTACAATGAACGGTGTGGCAATTTTTCTGATATGGTTACTACTATTACCTGCTTCAATTACCTGTTAATTGGGACTAGTGATTGGTCGAATTATCAATTCATATTTACTTTTTATCTAGGAGAGCTGGTGTTGTAATAACTTTTTCTCGAATTATCTAAAAAGCAATTTGGAAGTCAAGAGTAAGTTTTTATCTTTATTACTACCTATTTCCGATCATCAAGAAAACACAACTTGTTGTTGAAACTATATCATATTAAGGGTCAGCTTGTGTTACTCGGTGGTTTTCGGGGTTGCTGAGTAAGATTATGACGTAGGTAAAGGCTTCTGGAGTATGTGGTGTCCAAGGCGATTACAAACAAAAAAATATAATAATTATTATCGTTTGTTGTTAAAAACCAATTCTTTATTTATCTACAATCAAGAATTTTAACACCAGGTACTCCAGAGGTCTTCATCTACGTCAGTTTCGTGTTTAGCAACCTCTAAAACTCGGAAAGTCTCAAAATTCCATAAGATGACGTGCATAGTAGTCACCCTAGACACCAGGTGCTCCAAAGGTTCTTTATTTTTATACAACCAAGAATTGAACACCAGGTACTCAAAAGGCGTTCATCTACGTCAGCTTCGTTTTCAGCAACCTCGAAAACTCGGAACGCCTCCAAATTCCATAAGATGACGTGCATAGCAGTCACCCTAGACACCAGGTGCTCCAAAGGTTCTTTATTTTTTTACAATCAAGAATTTAACACCAGGTAATCCAGAGGTCTTCATTTACGTCAGCTTCGTGTTCAGCAACTTCGAAAACTCGGAAATCCTCAAAATTCCATAAGATGACGTGCATAGCAGTCACCCTAGACACCAGGTGCTCAAAAAGTTTCTTTATTTTTTTTTAAATCAAGAATTTAACAACAGGTACTCTATAGGCCTTCATCTACGTCAGTTTAGTGTTTAGCAACCTCGAAAACTCGGAAAGCCTCAAAATTTCATAAGATTACGTGCATAGCAGTCACCCTAGACACCAGGTGCTCAAAAAAGTTCTTTATTTTTTTGTAATCAAGATTTTAACAACAGGTACTCTAGAGGCCTTCATCTACGTCAACTTCGTGTTTAGCAACCTCGAAAGCCTCAAAATTCCATAAGATTACGTGCATAGCAGTCACCCTAGACACCAGGTGCTCCGAAGGTCGGTTCTGATGTCATGTTCGTGTTCAGCAACCCCTAAACCCTCGAGTGCTCTGTTGTAATTTAGTACTGAAACTCCAAAAGATGAAAGCCTTAGCAGTAACCCTGGGCTCCAGGAGCTACTGGGGTCGGTTCTGATGCTAGACTTAACCGAAACCTTTCCAATTATCTAGAAGTAAAGTTGATGCTACTTTTTCCTGATTGATAGCAACTGCTGCGAATATTTGCATCTTATTTATGGGATTTTGGGAGAAATTATTGGATCTTAAACTATGTTAAAACTGTGGTATGGTGCAATTTGTATCTAGGTCATTTGAGATTTTGTTTTTGAGCAGGAGTTTAAATAGTTTTTTTTTCAATGGTGGTTGCCTTTACTTGATGGAAATCCATTTAAACGTAATGAAACACTTAAAAAGGGTTTAAATTTCCACTTTATTAACGAAATTGCATGACGCACGTTTCGACACACAGTGTCTTTGTCAAATGCTGTGGTACAACTATTTTAAATGACACAAAACAATTATGTAAAATGTAAAAAGGATGGTTAATAATATGCCAAAATTTTATTATTAAACCTTTTCACCTAAATTTACCCTAAAATAAAATTTTGGCATATTATTAACCATCCTTTTTACATTTTACATAATTGTTTTGTGTCATTTAAAATAGTTGTACCACAGCATTTGACAAAGACACTGTGTGTCGAAACGTGCGTCATGCAATTTCGTTAATAAAGTGGAAATTTAAACCCTTTTTAAGTGTTTCATTACGTTTAAATAGTTTACCTAGTTAGAGACCGAAATTGGTCCTTGGGATTCTATCGGTATCTGATATTTTTCTGGTTTTGGTATGAGAAATATATTTGAAGTCTTCAGGGATTTGGGAAAATATGATGTTAGAAGGTCTCAGATAATTGGGGCTTTGTAATTTTGCAGCTATGCATTGCGATGAAACTGAATTTTAAGTTATTATAGGTTTTACACGAGCTGTTTTTTATTTTCTTATTAGTAAAAATAAAAGGATAAATAAAAAAATACAATTTTATTGTTTATCGTCAATCTACTCACTATTCTAAATCAACAAATCCATACATTTCGTCTTATTTTTAACATTATGATTATTCAAATGTATACATTATCAACTATGTAAAGAGTAACAGATTAAACCATTTTATAATCGTATCCAAATAAAAAATATAAGTATTGCAATTTGTACATAAAATGCATAAAAAAGTTTGTTTCCTCCATTACATAAATCTTGATCCGAGCAAGTGGCGCAGTCTAATAAAGTATCAATATTATTATTATACTTGTTTGATACTTCTGTGCAAATTTCAGAGTGTCTGCAGGATCTATGTTCCCATTTGGCACCATTATCTTGAAAAAATGAAATAGTTAATTTACAGATCAAGAACACGAGAACAAACATATTCAACAACTTTAACAGACGTTATCGATCATATACTAAGACAATATTTAATGACGGCCGTCAGCCACTTATGCAATAAATCAACTTTTTCTTGTCAAAAACTTTATTTTGTTGCAGTTTGTATTTTTGTGGTAACGTTCTATCGGATGGTTTTAATTAAAGATTTCACCAGACTATTGTTTCCGGGCATATATTCGGTGAGATTTATTTTAATGTAATCGCCTTAATTATAAATTATACCGGTAGTGGTAGCGATCAGAATTTTAAATTCATTTTACTATCCGATTGCTTGGTGGTACATCCTCTTCAAATACAAGGTCAATCCTTATCTGTGAAGAGAGCCACGTTAGAGTAACAAATTTTTTTGAGGCAATACCAAATTTTCGCCATTTTGTGGTGAAAGTATAACAGATTGTAAACCCTGGTTACGACTACTAAAGAAATTGAAAAAATTCTACTGGTAGAACTCTTTAAAGACCTAGTGAGCTAACTAGGGGGTTTACGCATTTTTGGGCTACAATGTTATCAAAGTAATTATAAAAAATACACTTACGTTGGACAACATATTTAGCACATACGTTGGGGAAAGCACATTCTGTAATTTTTGTCTTATCTGATGGTGAAAAGTAATAACACTCATTTTTCATTCCATTGTGAAGGTCCATTTGTGAACTACAAGAGTAACATTCCAGTGATAAACCTAAAAATAAAATATGTCACAATTTTAATACAATTAAAGTTTTTAAATTGTATAAAAATTAATCAAACTTACATTTTGAGAAAAGTAAAGAAAATATTACTGTTTTCAACATAATTTTTAATCAGTATTGCAAATCGGACTACACTTTTATATTGTGAACAATCTTAAATGTATCTGATGTGTTTACAATATATGATTACTACAATATTTACGGAAAATAATATTTGTTGTTAAAACAATGTGTTTATGACAGGAACTCATATATTATGGATTATTCCTTTAAAGTATTATCCTTGAAAAATTTGTCTAATTATTCATACAGAAAATTTATTGTCAATAATTAAATTTCAATATTTCACATATAAACTTTATATAAAGTTGAGGATTTAAATACACATTTTGTAAGTTTTAACATTTTTTGTGTGTGTTTAACGAGTGAGAGTTAACACAAAACGAGTAACCAAGAAAACAATATATGGAATGGTCAAAGAAGGAACCATCAAGAAAAGTTCATCTGAAAATCTGACAATGGGACAAAGACACCATATTGGAGCTAAACCAAAATGCTATAAAGTAGTAAACCAACGGCTCTAAGACAGATAAACGAACTGGAGCAGGAGTTTTTGGAACTAGAGCCAAATACTCAAAAGCATGGGTATATACCCAAGCATTTCTTAAGCAAAAATCCGCACCTTAATAGTTGTGCAGAATTTAATATCGGAAGGAACTATCGTATACAAGAGATTATAATCATGTCGGATAGCAAAGCAGCCATCAAAGTACTCACACACACTAAGTTATCTGGGAATGCCTAAGCAAACTAAATGAACTAGGCCAAAAACACACTGTTACCTACCCTCCCATTGGTTCCAGGATACATACGAATAGAAAGGAACGAAACAGCAAATAAGCTGGATAAAGAAGCTGAAACCCATACTTGGAACCAGAACCATTAAGTGAAATCAGCAGTAGTACAGTCTTAGAGAAACTAAGGAAAGAAGTGGATGAAGAAAAATCCAAGTACTGGAACGATCTAGAAGGACTAAGATAAGCGAAGACACACCTGGGAAACTATAACGTGAAAAGTTCTTTCAGCTGCCTTAACCACTCTTGGCATATATCCCAAGATGAAATTCATCTTAAATATTTTTGTTAGGTGAATGTAAAGGATATCAATGCATTGTTGTAACACGGCTTAAAATATGCTATCCTATCCAGGAGATTAAAGCTGTTAATAGCTCATTTAATTTTGGTATCGGTGAATATTTTTCCCGAAAGGCTGTTTGATCTGTGTACAGATTCATCATGATCAGTCTTTGCGTTGTCAGCAATAGTCACTGCTCCAGGAAAGTAAGTGTCTAACAAGCATCTCCTGCTCTCCTCTTTTGATTAGCCGTTTAACTTTGTCATCATCCAATACCATTAGACTGATCTTTTGATATAACTTTTTTGGAGGATTACTGCTGATGCTAGGTTAGTAATCCTTCAGTGAGTTGCCTCTATGTCCTACCCTTAGATTTTCTCAGTTTGTTGTTATATTGTACCAACTTTTTCTCCGCTTTCAAAGGTGTTTATACAACTGATTAAGAAATGGCTAAATTAATGTATCTAATGATGAATTCAAAAGAAAAGAATACAGATATTCAAAAGGTCACCAACTGCGAGCAACTCTTAGGGGGTAGATGGAAAGAGAGTAATGGATTCAAGATGTTACGATGGTCAGTAACGGGCTGATAAACTTAATAAAACAAAAAGAAAATACCTAGATGGATACTATTTTTATAAAAACAGGGAACTCGTTAAAAGAAAGAAAGCTTTAAGATAACAACAATCCACCTAAGCCATATAAAAACACAGACGAATTAAGAAAAAGTCAGAAAAAATACTAATAATCTAGATCTAGAAGTCGGGTGAACGATCTATTTACGATAAAGTCTGGGATTCGTGGTCTTCAATACATCTACCCGCCAAAACAAATCTAGAAAAAAGGCTTAGCATAGCAACAGATGTAACCACGTGACCAACTGTTGCCGCGAACTGATTAAATTCTCAGAAATCTTTTCTCGTAGTCACAACGGTTTTTGTTGCATTTTAACGTATATTTTCCAAAACAAAAGAAGAGAAATTTTTCACGCGCTTAAGACCGAGACTTCTATAAAAAAAGACTTATAAGAACAAAAAGACGTTCTTTAATTAAAAATAGAAATAAATATACAGGGTGACATAAAAATGTTATAATATTTTGTTAGAGTTATCTTGTAGTCATTCCAGTTGTCTATGCTTTTAGCTCGATTGAATGCATTTCGTGCCAACACTTTAAGTATTCCGATTTCTTTGTTCCATAAAGGAAAAACTCTGTTAATCGCCTTATTGGACAACGTTCCTCATTATAATTGGCTATCGTACGATTTAACCAAGGCTATTTTAAGTTCCTTTTTTGTTTTAATCGGGTTTAGTTTGTTCTTATATGAACACGAATCAGTATGTTTTCGTATGGAACAAGACTGGATAAATGTTACCCTAAATATGTTTTTTTACCAAATAATATTAACTTTTCTTAAGCGAACAAATAGCAAAACAAATTCTAATTTATTTTTATTATTTGCATAAGTAAATGGCAGTGACATATTAGGTACATAGTTTTATAAAATCACCTAAGATATAAAACGCTCAAAAAATTGTTAAACTATTTATAATAATAAATGTAATTATTGAATACATACAAAAAGTAACTATTGTTATTTTTATAATAATAAACTACATATAAATCTCAAAGAAAAACAACACAAGAACACATTTATTACAATACATATTAAGAGAAATTAAATCAGATTAATATAAAAAGTATACTAACAACACTAAATACCAATATAAGTAAACTCTTTGCAGTGTTGGAAGAATTACAAAGGTCACTGCTGCAAGTGGCACAGGAGTGTTGTCCTGGTAAGACCTCTCCTCGTGATCTTAAATCATTAAAGATATCTTCACATGTTCCACCATAACGCAGTGATTGACATCCTCTAGTTACATGTGAAATAGACGGAGCTCCCGGAATTGTACCTAAAAAAAACAACAAATTCATGAATTTGCAGTGGTTAGCACTTGTAAATGACTTTATTAAGAGACTCCAACGAAGGTTTTCACTGCCTAGGTTTTGCAAATGATCTAGCCGTAGTAAAGGTTTTTGGGCATAGTCTTGGAGCGGTTCTAGACCGCAATGAATATATTGTATAAGTTGTACAAAAAAGAATGCCTAATATTTTACCCAAAAAAGCATCTGTTGTCCTATTTACAAATAAAAAGGCTTTGCAAGGCTTAAAACCGATAACGATGAATAGCAAAGGCCACAGCCAAATACCTGGATGTGGTGTTTAATCAGAGGCTATCATGGAAGCACCACATTTAAAAGGTTATACAGAAACCTACAATCGCCCAGGAAGGTGTAGACAAATGTGTGGCAGGAACTGGATCCTGAACCTCAAAATAAAGCTTTGGTTGTACACACAGGTCATTAGGCCACTATATACTTATGGTTCGGTGGTTTGGTCGAGTAGAACACAAAAACCTGGGGTGATCTGGCAACTGGAAAGCATTCAAAGACAGGCATGTCTGATTGTCACATGGCCAAGAGGACCACCTCAACTGACATATTGCAGATTCTGCTAAACCTACCACCATTCTATATACAGAGCGAGGCTCTGGCAACTGCATACAGCTCCCATAGCCTTATTGAGGGAAAAAAGCTAGCAGAGTTATATGATAGGGTTAAGGCAAATCAAATCCTGAGTATGGCTCAGGATAGGATAGTTCCTTTTGTGGTGAGGCCACTGTCAAGGCTTTGAAGTATCATTAAGAGGAGAGGACTAGACAAATTGGTCTAATCCTATCCAAGAGATAGTTCAGAATCGATCTGTAAAGGTCGCAATGATACAGCCAACCAAATGAATATCTATCTATCTTTATAAAGTAGATATATTTAAGATGACATATCTAATAGCTTACTTACTTTGATAATGATACAATGCACATACAGATGGCCCTATACATCGCACTCTTCGTAGCTGAGTAGTATCACCATTTAAACACGGATCTGATTCACCAGGTCCTAAGCGGGATACACATTCAAAGCAACGTATACAGTTTCCTAAAAATGAATAAGATATCTTGTATAGTTAATACAAATAACGATTTGAAAGTGTTTACCAAATATTAAAATGTTCAATTTCTACGTAAAAGTATAATTTTGGTAACATCATTCGAAAATTTAGAGAATTCTTTATCAATTTGACATAAGGCTCATTAGTTAATAAGAGTGGGGGAAGCTATTGAAAGAGTAATCCTTAAAATCGTTGTAACCACTGAACGGCTTATACGATTTTAGAGAACAAAATCTTGTTTGGTGGAGGAATGTAGTTATTTTAAACCAAAGTTTTCATTTACATCTTAAATTTTTTTATCAGAGTATAGTAAATTTAATTTGCAACAAAACCACCACATATACCACAATTTCATAGCTTTATTCGTTCCAGTGTTAGGGGCCATCCATAAATTACGTCACACGTTAAGGGGGAGGGAGGGGGTCGACGTAGTGTGACATTGTTCGACAAGGGGGTGGGAGGGGTCCTTAATTTCGTTACGTCACATTTCAAAACTCATTATAATCACAGAATGAGTTTTGTGCACTGTTGTTAACTTCCCGATTATCAATGTTTCTATATTTTAACTGTTAGGGTTGGCTGGAAGAGATCTCTCTTTAGAGATAAGTCCTCCTTTGTACATTACCATTTTGTTTTTGTTGTATTTTTGGACTGAATAATAAACAGGCTAAGGAATTGAAAAATAATGCGACTTGGTACGCAAATCATGTGCGTGAATCACAATATTTATTACAAATAGTAAAATGCGAGGTTGTCTCATGTTGTGGTGTACGACAATCTAGCCTTTGGCGACTGTTACAAGAGGGGTTAATAGTTTTTACCACCACCTGTTTTAATTAATCAGACGTCAAGCGGTTATTTAACCATAGAAAAAGATGACTCCGAAGGTAAATTCGCTCCACTGTTTCTTCAGCTAGCTTTGGATCTTCGAGCATCATCACATTTGAAGCAAGTTCCGTATGATAGCTTCTGCCCCAGTGTCGAGGCATACTTGTTTAAGCGATCATGAGGCACCTGTGGTCTATATTTTGCATTATACAAGGCCACTAATCAACACAAGCAATTACATAAGAAACAACAAGAAATGTTTCCCATAGCAAAGATTCGTCCTAAACGAACTGCTGCTAGACGTGCCAGAGAAATTCTTTGTTTGGATAATGACGATAATGCTGTATGGTTTGATGAAAAAGATGTTGACACATCGAATCTTCCTGACATTAACAACCCCAACGAGAATGAAGTGGCTGCTATGCAAGTTATAAATAATTTAAGGGAGTGGGTTCAAAATCCATGGACTCAAGATGATTAAGTTTGTTCTTTAATTAATATAATTAATCGTTTTTATTTTGTTAATTCGTTTAAATGTTTGATTTGATGTTAATCTTATAAAAAACTAGCTGACCCGGCGAACTTCGTACCGCCTACTGATGTTTTTTTACCATTTTTCCAAATTTTTACGGTTTTGTAAATTATCGATTAGATATATCATATATTAACTGCGCCACCTTATGGTGGCGTCATAGTACTTAATTACGCAAGAATTGCTAATGTAAATTTATACTATCTCAACTGCGTTACCTTACGGTGGCGTCATAATGCTTAATTTAGTAAGGATCAAGGCCAATTCTCACATAGCAGCGCCGCAGCAGCGCGTCGCGTAGCCGCAAATGCGGCTCCATAAAGTATTCATTATTTTAAATGGAACGGTTCCCACATAAGCAGAGCAGTGCGGCAGCAGCACAGCGCGTCGACATCTAACGCCTTCGAGAGCGTTGTATGCTGCTCTGTGCCGCGCCGCGCTGCCAAGTGGGTATTAGAAAGCAGCAAACACTGCTGAGGTTGATGTTATTTGGTTAATAAACTACAGAAAGCTAAATAAATAAAAAATATTTTTTATGAATGATCCTTAAGAAAACAACTAGATGGATTTGGAACAAATAACAACTCCTTTTATAGATTTCTGTAGAATAGAGAAAGATTCTATATTTGTTTATTGTTAATATCTTAAGTAGATGTCGTTAATTTATTAGAATATTCGTTTGGTATTTCACATAGTAAGCATTTATTAGATATTTCCTTTTTTATGCAAGGGTGCTGTTTTATTTTTTATTGTTGGATATTGAGTAGTTTATTTTTAGTTTTTATTGAAAAATAAACCTAATACATATATACGTATAAAGGGTACATACAGGTACGTGATCTAACAACATCAAATCGAATGTTGATATTTTGATTTTGTCCTTTGTTTAGTTAGATATTTTTGGTAAAAACAGAAGATGGAAGGCAAAATCGAGTTGTGCACCCAACAGCTTCTTTTTTTTCTTCTTCTGATAACAATACAGCAAATACATAATCATCTCTAGACGAGGAGCTCGACATTTTAAAAATCGTTTGTTGTTTTAAATAGTCTAAACACTACTGGGACAAATGTTTCGCAACCGCTTCGCTCGTGATTCTGCTGCTGCTGCACTGCTTAAGTGGGAATGCCATCATGGTTTTTGCATCGCGGCGAAGTTGTGAAGCGCTGCTGCCGCGCTGCTGCGGCGCTGCTATGTGAGAATCGGCCTTCGCTCTTTTAAATATATGAAATAGCTGTAGGTACCCGGCGCGCGTTGCTACGCCAACAACTAAAATAAATTTAAGAAAAATAAAAGAGATAGAGAAGGAAAGAAAGTTTATAGTTTTGTTTCACTTATCGCACCAAAAATATATTTTTCGAACTTATATTTATATGAAATCGTATAGATATCTATTAATCAATATTGAATTTGATACATGGAAGCTTTATTTAATTAAGTAACCACGTTTCCGAACAAACGATGCTCTTTCAATATAGTCTATGGCTGTGAATGACATTGACATTCGTTACGCGCGTTTTTTAAAATATGCAAAATTAAATGTCTATTTTTCAATATTTCTGAGAGATTTTCTTAATATTTTCTTTCGTAAGAACCTTCTGCTAATAATAACAAATACAACACAAAAAGAATTAGTAAAATCGGTCCAGCTATTCACGCGTGATGCCATGACCAAGGAAAACGGGTTTCATTTTTATATATATATATAGATAATTTAAATTGAAATAAAAAAAATTACGGAACTGCTGTTTTAATTAAATAATTATTTCTAGGGGTAAAAATGTAAAATATGTGACGTCACACAAATATGACCAGCTGTGACAAAACGGGAGGGAGAGGGTAAAAATAATGAAATTTGTGTGACGTAATTTATGGATGGCCCCTTATGGCGAAAAGAATTCTACCTCATAATAGTAAGTAGTTAGTAAGTAGGTGTTAATATTTTTAAAATCAGGTCACATCAGAGTTCCAAAATTTTGAATTTATTATTAGTGGCATATAATATTATTGCAAAATCTTTATTTATATAATGTCCAGCTTTAACAATAAACTACTGAGTGGATTTTGTGATTTTGATGAAACTTTTTTTGTTATTTAGCTATTAGTCCTCGGCAACATAATTTATATTTTTTTGTAATATGTAATTTAAACACTACAATTTCATTTTTCAATGTAAGGTAGCTAGGTATAAATTAATTTATCGAAAAAAAATCTAGAAAAACTTGACCTTAATTTGGGACTTCTAAATAATAGGTACAATTAGATAGATTATTTGGATTTGTCTTCGTTTAAACTATACTAAAAAAAGCAACAGATAAAATAAAATATATAGAATAAACTACAAACGAGGAACTAAAGTAAAATAAAAATAAAAAAATAAACGAAAAAGTTCTAAATTAAGGAAAAATGTAATAAATCGAAAAAAAAACAACTAAAAAAGGACAAAACCGTAAAAATTACAACATAACGCGAAAAAAAGTAAAACCTGAAAACAAACAAGAAAATAGTGTAAAACCGACAAAAACAAAAAAAACGTAGATCCATCGAAAAAAATAGAAAATTCGTAAAAATTGGAAAGAAATAAAAAATGAGTCAAAAATCATTAACTTTTAGGCGGTATAAAGTTCACAAAAAATATTTATAATAAAAATAGTCATTTGCAATATTAGTAAGCGTTAATTAATTCATTTAAAAATTAACAATAAATTTAATTCACATACCTGAATTTATTAAAGCACTTACAATACAAATTACGAGCACGAAATTTGAAAAAATCATTTTCACACACATTTATTATTTTGTCATAAAATCTTCAACATAACCAGCATACAATGTTTTCAACTTTAAACTAAATTTTCCGTGTTGTATTTACTTTTCGACCTAATAAGGAAATTAATAGACAATAAAAACAGCGTTAAAATTAAAAATTTATAAGGTGTTTACAGCATCAACAAACATTTGACGTACCTACATAGTGTATTTCCAGTGTCGGAGAATTGGTGTCAAAATAATATTGAGTGATTTTTTTCTTTCTATTTTTATTTCATCTTTTTATTCTTTTCTCCATATCAATTTGATGCAATTTTTCCTTCAGTAAAGGTTTTCGTAAAGTCAATAGATAGGGACATAAATTAGGATTATTTTTTTGAACCACAGCCTTATTAAGCTTATTGTACAATACTTACCAAACTCGATTCCCTATAGGACGGCGGTTATTGGGGCTTCAAAGACCCCTAAAGTTATCTCTAGAGTAGAAAGAACTCTATATCGTGGCGTAACGTAAACGGTTTCAAACTGGTTTGGGTCTTGGTACATAAAGTAATACAAGGCAACGAGCAATCTGATGAACTTTCATGAAAAGGATCATTCTCAAAATTCTACAAAAATGTACCGTGCAGAGCCGAATTAACGCTTGGATCCGAAGACTAACATAGAGAAAACATCTCAGGAAAAGCACACAACAGAATGTTGGAAAGAGGTGTGCCAAAAGAGTTGAAACACTGGGAAAACCAACAGGAATCAGGCGTGAGTCATTACAGTATCCTTTAGGGGCCATGGAGAGACACCTGCAAACTATGGAACTGTTTAATAGTGGCTCAACTTGCAGATTATGTGGCAAGGAATCTAAAACAGCTAAACACATACAAGGTTCTGGTTTGCAGGAGACAGTAAATTTCTGGAGACCTAAGAGTGCCTCCTTGAACATATGGTACCCATTCTTTAGACCTGTACGATGTAGTAAAGGGTACCAAGATCCTGGAGTGGGTGACTTCAACCAGTTTTTTCAGGACTAAAGGTCAATTATCCAGGTACTTCATTTTATCCTGTCAATTCTACCAATGTCAATTTTTTAATTTTTCAGTGTCACCAATCGAATATGTGGTACATTTTGATGGTGGAACAAATTCCTTTTTTACTAAGCTCTTTTGTGCTTCATTTGCAAAAAGTTTAAGAGAAAGATAATGCTAGATAAAATCTTTTTGCAATTACTATTTAAAAAGATAGACATTAAAAATAATTAAAAAAAGGTAAACTGAATCATAAAACCGATTCCAAGAACTCAAATTTTCACTATTACCTATTTGAAATATTTAAAAATAGTTTCATTCGAATAGATTTATTTATATAAAAATCTAATATATTTTTAACTAAATTCTTTTATAAATATATAAGAGATTAGTCTTCGAACGTCACTGTTTAATTTGAGCGAATTTCCTAACATAACAGGAAATTGTGTTATTTTGAATGTTACGGGCAAAACTGTTGATTTTAAGTTATTAAGGAAAATTGGGTCAAGATTATTTGGGTCTAGGACATTTTGGTATAATCAGAAAAAATTTCTTTAAATGTCGTTAATTCAATAAAACCGCATTTTCAGGAAAAAACAGGTTTTTCCTTACTATAGAGGAATTAGGTTTGGGATAATTAAATTGGAAAAACTTAATAATTTATTCACGTGAAATTTTAACATTTCTTAAAAAATCAAAAGTTCTATTTACTAATTTGTTAAAATTAAGAGATCTGTCAAAAGCTAGGGAGATCTATCAAAAGTCAGGGAGATCTATCAAAAGTCAGCGAGATCTGTCAAAAGTCATCGAGACTTGTGAAAAGTCGATGAGATTTGTCGAAGTCAGCGAGATATGTCAAAAGTGCAGTGAGATCAGTCAAAAGTAAGAGAGATATGTCAAAAGTCAGAGAGATTTGTTAAAAATCAGAGAAAAGGGTCAAAAGCCAGCGAGATTTGTCAATAGTCTGAGAGATTTATCAAAAATCAGTGAGTTGTGTTAAAGTCATCAATATCTAACAAAGGTTCAGTGAGGTCTGTTAAAAGGCACCCAGATCTGTCAAAAGTCAACGAGATTTGTGAAAAGTCGATGAGATTTGTCAAACGTTAGTTAGATCTGTCAAAGACAGCGAGATATCTTAAAAGTGAGATAAGTCAAAAGTCAGAGAAAACTGTTAAAAGCCAGCTAGATTTATTAATAGGCTGAGATATTTATTAAAAATCAGTTGTGTTAAAGTCAGCAAAATCTATCAAAGTTTCAGTGAGGTCTGTGAAAAGACACCCATATCTGTCAAAAGGCACCCAGATTTGTCAAAAGGCACCCACATCTGTCGAAAGGCACCCAGTTCTGTCAAAAGTGAGCGAGACTTATGAAAAGTCAACGAGATCTGTCAAAAATGTAATGAGATCAGTCAAAAGTAAGCGAGATTTGTTAAAATTCAGAGAAAACTGCCAAAAGTCAGCTAGATTTGTTAATAGGCTGAGATATTTATCAAAAATCAGTGAGTATCAAAGTAAAATGTATCAAAGGTTCAGTGAGGTCTGTCAAAAGACACCCAGATCTGTCAAAAGACACCCAGATCTGTCAAAAGGCACCCAGATTAGTCAAAAGGCACCTACATCTGTCAAAAGGCACCCAGTTCTGTGAAAAGTCAGCGAGACTTGTGAAAGGTCTACGAGATCTGTGAAAAGTGTAATGAGATCAGTCAAAAGTAAGCAAGATTTGTCAAAAGTCAGAGAAAACTGTCAAAAGCCTGCAACTTTTGTCAATATTCTAAGAGATTTATCAAAAATCAGTGTGTTCTGTTAAAGTCAGCAAAATCTATCAAAGGCTTAGTAAAGTCTGTTAAAAGGCACTCAGATCTGTCAAAAACCAGAGAGAATTGTCACAAGTCAGTGATTTCTTACCCGAGGAATGATCAACAGAGGTGGAATATATCGGCTTAATGCATTAGAGATCAGAGTTTGACGTTCTGCTGAAGACAGCGTTCCAACCTGCTTTCAAGGAAAAAACTTTTCCGGACATGGAACATTTCTCATCCCTGTTTCATGTAAGTTATATAACCTTACTATTTTCTGTTGTCCTTAAATATAATTGGCGCCCCTAAGTTTATTATAATATTTAAGGAAAATTAGTTTTAAGTTGGATGAAAAGTTGGACGTAAAAACAAAATTTTGTATGAAATAGTCCCCTTGAATAAATTCATAAGCTTCTTAAGGATAAAATTGATACTCTTAAGTTACTAAAACATTGTATTTTATCACATTTAAAAAAAAGTCACAACTAATAAATATATTTGTACTGAAGCTATTACATAAATACTTTGATTTGTTTTTTGATTGATCCCTTTGTTACATAAACTTGTATTACAAACATGGAAATATTTCTTAATTACATTATGTTTTTCTGTTATCACTGTATTCATAATTTCATACACTGGTTGCACATAACATCCTCTAAATGTTGCCAGTACATTGACACCTGGCATTTCAGCTAAAAACAAAATTTTAGGTTAACCTGAGGAAATACAACACACAATTAATAGACATAATTTATTTAAATATTGACCACAATACACAACAAATATCAGGTAACCAAGAAGTTCGTGCGGTTTCTGTATATCACATATTCCCATGGATATTGTTTATGTTGTTGATCGATATCCATTATTTCTTACCTGATGTCATTTTAGTATGAATCCTTCTTTTCTCACACACATAAAATGTTGCTGAAAATTTTTCACAAAAAAAAGAAAGAAGAAAATGAGCCCTTGGCGAAGGTTTTTGTGGTTCCCTTCGCCCTCGCCAAATGGAGGGGCACCACAACGGAGGAGACACGCCACAGTGTCAATCTCCCAACCCCACATTGCATCACGTTGGTTACACTCCAACACAGACACTACACAGACACACCAAAGTAAGAAGACTCTTTAGGCACGTTCAAGTACCAAGGATGGCAAGAAGCAGGAGAAACAACAGCAGCAATAAAACCTGCTACAAGTGAAAGGGTTTGCTGGGCCGACGACCGATGCTAACAACACCCAAACCTTCCAAACCATTCCCTGAAAAGGATATGAGTGCTACAAGAGGGTCCTCAACTCTAATACCACTCCTTAAATTTTTAATTACCCCCTTTCTACCTTATCTTATCTTCTTCTCCTTCTTCTCTGTTACGACGAAAAATCTTGTATTCAAATTCTGATAGTTCGTATCATTGGTTGTCACTTACTGAGTCGGTAGCACATACGCCTAAGGATTTCTTGCACCCAAACACGTTTTGTAGTGCTTTGGTGGACAACAACAAGAATTATCCATTACAAGTTTTTTGGAAGAGGTTAAACCATCGCTGCTATCTTGTAGGTATGATGAGCAGCTTCAACGAGTACAAGCAGCACCCATCCAGAAACAGTTATCAATTGGAAGAAAGTAATATTCTTGCAGAATAAAGTCAAGCGTTATATAGCAAGAGTGATCCGAGAAAAAGTTTCTGAACTTGGCTTGAATGCCTTAGTATGGAGGCTGGGAATCCCAAGATGAAGAAAAATTAAGATGGCGAATTTACGAAAGATTAAGAGAAATTGTTCTGAATTCTATCCAGGATGTAGTGAGAGACATAAGAAGAAATTTGGGTGTGGTAGAGCAGAATGGTGGTATGTCCCTCACTAGATCCTGGATAGAATTCAGTTTTTCGTAATTTCGCTTTATGTTTGTATCCAACATTTTTAGAGCACGTTGTTTCTAAAAAATCCATCGTTTCACTTAATTTCAAGATTAAGTAAAATACTCTTCGTCTTCTAAAAGAATCATTTTTTCATTAGCAAAATGATTATCACTTTTTTTATCTCTTGACAACTGTATGAGACACAGACAGTTTCATAACTCGAGATGGTGTAATAAATGCAGGCTGCCAATTTTTTTTACTACAAATCAAGGAAACTGTACAATATCGTCATACAAAAATTAGTTCCACGTTTGTAAAGGGTCTACCAAAAACTGCACGAATTTATTTGGTTACCTTATACATTATAGCGTAAAACTGATAATAGTTGCAATTATTTTGAGATAAATGTTTATATAGCTTATAAAGAATAAAGTGTAATAATTTTAGAATAAAATAAAGATCGTGAAAAATTTAGAACATCCCCACTCAAGACAAATCAATGGCACACATAGCATAGAAAAAAAGTAGAAATAACTGATTATTAAATAGAACACAATTAAGTTTTACCAACTAACGTATGTCCCAAAAGTTTTGGCACAAAATATTTAATGAAAAAAATTATCAATAATTACTTAAGATAACTATACTCTCGAATTATGTGGAGTGGTCCATTCTGCTCTACCACACATAAATTTCGTCGAATGTCCATCACGAGGTCCTGGACAGAATTGAAATCAATTTCTCTCAGTTTTTCGTAATTTTTCTTCATCTTGGAATTCCCAGCCTCCATAATAAATCTTTCTAGGCAGTAAAGCCCAAAGATCCTCTATGGGGCAGGGCAAGCCTAAGGCAAGTTTAACGAAAGAAACTTTTTGGAAGAAGTTATATAGTGTTATCGCCAGTTTGGATATCTCTTGATTAATGGCATGATGCTCGGTATGGCCACAACATAATATCGTCATAAGCAATTTGAAACAATTTCGAAAGGCAGTTATCAATATAAGTCTGAGTTTTTTCCCTCATTTTTGTGTCAGAAATTGCATACCAGACAAAGATTTTATCTGCAAATTTCGCTTTATGTTTGTATATCCAACATTGTCAGAGCATTGCTCTACGTTGTCCTTAAAAAATCATCGTTTCACTTAGTTTCAGGATTAAGTGAAATACTTTTTGTCTTCTAAAAGAATAATTTTTTATTAACAAAATCTACTCGAATCAGTTGACAATAGCATCTTGATATACGGAGGAGTTGCGCTTGAGAGTTTTTGGGGCACTTACGTCCCTTTCCATATTTAAGACCATTCCTCAATGATCTGTATTGATAAAAGAGTCTCCTCGTTGACATTCCAACCTGCTTTTTATTCTTATCACCAATCTCTCTGACGTTTGTGCAGTAAATGCACGCGGACTTTTTGGGAGCTTCAAACGTGGTACCCTTGCTATTTTTCTTATAATTGGTTCTGCGTGAAATGATTTCATTCTGAAACGCTGGACAGATTTCAGCTTTGTATACCTTCTCAACTTGTAGTTACTTTATCTTAGTTATAATTTATACATCTTAAAGCAAAAACTTTAAAACAAATAAATCCCAACTGACTGTAAACAAAGTAAAAAAAAAAATTGTTCCAAAAAGCAACCTGATGTTGTTTTGTTTTGGTTAATATTAAATATAATCTTTCTGCCAAAACTTTTTGGACATACATTATGAGTTATGCTTATTATGTCATAAATTATCATAAATCATTTCAAACATTTAACTGGGCAGTCGGTAGTCGGTAAGCGCATGTTATAGTAGGGGGGCCGGTGGGTTTTCGTGGGAGTTTAACTTTCAAATTATCTACAACTGTGAAATGTCAAATGTTAACTGTCAAATGTTAACTCTCAAAATATACACAACTGTCAAACGTCAACAAGCAAATGTCAATTGTCAAATGTCAACTATTAACTGTCAAAAATATAAACAAATGTCAAACGTCAACTATTAGATCTTAACTGTCAAATATTAACTGTATAATGTTATCTAATACATGTCATCTGCCAAATGTTAACTGTAAAACGTCAAAAATATAAAAATATCAATCGTCAATAATTGTAAACTTCTAAATATCGTAATCGGCAGAAATGTAAAGTAGAAACTGTAAATTGTCACAAATGTGTCTTAATTATCAAAAATAACAAATATTTACGTCAAATGTCATATGGCAGCTGTCAAGTATAAAATTTCAAATGTCATGTTTCAAGCCTCTAGTGTTAACTGTCCACTTATAAACGTCTTTTAAATGCCATCTGCAAAATACCATCTGCTAATTGACAACTGTCAAATGTCATAAATATACGCAACTGACAAATGGTCAAACGTCAAATGTCAGCTGTCAGGAACGGTCAGAAAATTTGTTATTAATAATTTTATTGTATAAATAGTTATAAGTTTTAAACATAGTTTCTTCATGTGCCCTATTAATCGGCAGGGCTCGGTTATTATTTACATTATAATACGGAGGTTGTTTTTATTAAGGTTTAGACAGCTGAAAGATCTCTTCTGGTTATAGTTTCCCAGGTTGTGTTAGCCCTTCTAGATCATTCCAATACTTGGATTTTTCTCTATCTACTTCTTTACTTAGTGTTTTATTAAGACTGTACTAGTGCTGATTCCACAAGATGGTTCTGGTCCCAAGTATGGGGTTTCAGCTCTTTTTTTGCCAGCATATCTGCTGTTTCGTTTCCTTCTATTCCTGCGTGTTCCGGTACCCATAGGAGGGTAACACTGTTATTTTGACCTAGTTCGTATAGCTGTCCAGGCATTCCCAGACCATCTTTGAACTGATTGTGTATGAATTTACAGCTTTGAAGACTTATCTAACAAAAACTTAAACTAGGAACCAATTCTCTTAAGGGGGACTTATGTGTCCCCAAGAAAAAAGTTATTGCCATTTAAACAATTAAATTATTAATAGCAAATTTCCTGAACATTTCGCGGATAATCAACCTAGAAATTCGTGATTAGTAGATTAAAAAAAGACAAAAATATTTGGGTGATTTCATGTCTTTTCAACGGCCACAAATAGCCACCTGGCGCCCGCACTATTAAGCAATCTTTAAGTACCTATGTGACTGAATGGAAAAACTATCAAAACAGTGTCTCTCTCTTAAAATAGTTTTCATTATTACTACGTTTTATAACGAAATACGCCTTTAAAAAATCAGAAATAAGGTAATTAAAAAAAATAATAGCATTTGAAACTCGTACAGCGGTAACGATATAAAGCCGGGTCCAGACATATGTAATGTAACATGTAATGTAATCCGAATTCATTTGGACGCTACCTGAGCATAGAACGAATGCAACCAGAATACTTACCGCGAATTTTCTATCCATTTAGTATTCGCGAACATGTCGAGAGAGGTAGTAGTTGCGGGAACGTCCAAACGTAGACTGCGAGCACAGCGCGGGCGCCTTTGTGTTCGGGCGAAAAACCGACATCCGATGGCTTCCCTCGAACCATTCGGCGAGCGTTACACGTAATGCTCGCAGTGCCGTCCAAACGGAGAATTCGTATTACATTACACGTTACATTACACGATACATTACACATGTCTGGACCCGGCTTAAGAGTAAGGCACTATAAACAACACATCTATTCTATTATCTCTAGTTTTGTAGTTGACATTGGACAAAACATGGCTGATGATAATACCTATAGTGCCTTAATAAGAGCTTTGATATATGTCTACAAATAAAACAGCTATAAAATTATACTTACTCTCATATTTTAAAACGAAGCATGCATTTGTGCTGCAGTTCATTGTGTGTAAAGTCAACTTTACACCATTGGTACACTCTTTGGAAGTTTGGTGGCAATAATAACAATGAAAAGTTTTACCTAAAATATTATAAAAAAATACTTCATGTAGGTATATATAATCAAGCTTGTACAAAAAGAAATAGAAACAGTGGCGGTTGGTTCATAAAACGAAACGTAAAATATACGCATTTAAAAAAAACGAAAACATATTTTATTTATGTAAACGTAATCTTAAAAAGTACGCATTTAAAAAAATTAAAGCATATTCATATATTAACATTTATTCAAAGTCGCATTCTCTAGCTACTTTCTAGGGACTATAAATAAAGTGTAGGTATTCCGCGTGCAGTGCTCAATACGATACGATATCTGATTCGTTCAAACGCTACTTCGCTCTTCCCGTGCGTCCCGCGACAATATCCAAATTGTAAAGTTTATTGGAGCACAATGGCATTGTGATCTCAGTGACAGCGCGTCAGAGTAGAAGTACAGTCGTTTATTGTTTCGATTTTATTTAGGCGTACGTTACGATTACGCGATAATTGTGAGAATGACAGAAGTTACAAATAATTACAATAAAAAGTGTGGGTCGACCAAAACCGTGTTTGGAAATTACAAAAATAAGTAAAGGAAAAACTGGATTATAAACGAAAAATAGATATTTGTGAAAAATTTTAATCGGCGATTCGCACATTTTCCTCTTTAATGAGAACTAGATTAAAGACAGAATTGGACATAATATACATACCACTGACTGAGGTATAGACGCACGCACAGCCGTAACCGCTGCTGGTAGAAACGTAAAAAGAGAAACAAAAAACGAACAATATCACAAAAATTGTACATAAAAAAATGTAAAATCGAAAAAAGACATCCAACCACATCCAACTTTAGAAAAATTCATTCAAAAATTAAGAGCTTACGTTTTTATTCGTTGTAAAATATACCGAACTGCCTCTTAAGAAATATATCATTAAAAACATAAAAAAATTAAAATTGTCACTTAAAATTAATAAACTTAATTATCTTTAATAATTAACATACCGAATGCTGCTAACTTAACACAAATAAAAAGTATCCAAAAGAATAAAACAAAACGCATTTCACAACAAAAACTACTTCTCACTAGATCACATTTAGGTCATGAGAAGAACTCCACCCGATTCAGAAATTCTTAGGAATTTCAATAATTCTCTCAAAGTCACCGAATGATCTATACTTGAGTGTTCTATTCATTTTATGCTGTTTTCTGTCTGAATATAAGTGGATGAAATGTTTTCACGTACGCGTGAAAAAACAAAATAAATCACCATTCGGCATCGGAATAAATAGATTTAGAAAACATGCTAAAGGTTAAGGAATCTCTCTAACCCCACACATTTGCGGTTCTAAAAATATCTAAACATTTATCCATGTAATAAGTCTCGTTTTTATATACAATGTGTTATCTCAATTATCGGATAATTAGTTATCAATGCGAGTAAGCATTTTAATGAATGATATTCTGAGTAATGTTTACTGTTTTATTGTTTATATGTAATTAATTATACAATAAAAAATAAGACACTATTTTAAATGATAATTTTATTATCGCGAGAAATATTTTACGGTAGACACTTTTATACTATCTACTAATTCTATATCATGTTCCTTTTGGGTGGTTTTCTTTTTTTACTTTTAGCTGCATAAACAACAAAAGAATAAGAGTGAAGTTATGTTAATACTCATCAAGCTGAAAATGCGTAGAATTGTTGAGACCGTTATTAAAAACATTTCAAAATTCCCTATCGTTCCGCTACGTGTAAAAAATTTTACTCGAGGTCAAAGGTCAAAATAACCTGGCACCCTTTATTTGTTTAAAGGGAGGTTGAGCTACCTAACAGGCGCGCCTCCAGGTAGCGGATAGGAGGTGGTCAAGGCAACTTGATCAGTAACGGTTATAAGCAGGGCGAGGGCACCTAAAAACCCCCAAAATCTTTTGGGAAAGCTGTCGCCGCGGACCAGCTTAACCTATGCTAACGTGTAAGGTAACGTGCCGAGGGCTGAAAGGCCACTGATTAGAATGTGGTCGCGAAAGTTTCCCTTGTATTTAGCCTTCACCTGGCATGCGGGGCTCTGTCAGGTGGTGACCTTCCTTTCCCTTGCTACTCGTGGGACCAACATGGAAACCTAACAAAAAACAACACCACTGAGGCTGGACAGAAATGTCCGCCTCAATGAGAAAAACCGAAGCACCGCAGAGGTAAACGAGTCTGTGCTGAACTGAAGAGAGGCTGGGGGAAACCACGCAGCGCGAACCGCCTCTGGACCTTCAGAAGCACAACATTCAGGTAATGCTACTAGTTCTTCCTCTAAAAGAGGCAAGGAACACAACATACCTGAAGGTAAAACAAAGAAAAGTAACAGGTCAGAAACCTCCTCATCCGAGGTGACGCCTAAAACCCTGAAAAAGGTTAGGCAGGACACCCCTACGGCAAAATTTCTGCCGAAAGGGAAGTTCTTGTCCAAGACATGCTGCTGGGAGAGTTGGACAAAGTAATTTTGGCCGCCTCATTCAGTAACGCCAAGCCACCAACGCTCCGTCAGTGGTCGCACTCTGGTGAAAACATCAGAGGTAAGATGACGAGGCCACGTTGGCATGGCTTACCAATACTGTTGTTTGCCTTCGACCGTGGGAGGACGCATCATTCGAGGTGGTGCGAGTAGACTGCTTACCGAAGCTGACAAAAGCATCCCTCTGGATCCCGAGTAGATCAACCGAGATACTCGAGGCGAAGGAGGTCGTGCTGCGTCGGCTAAGTGGGCAAAACCCGAACCTTAAGGTCTCGAGATGGTGCTCTTTCCACCACGAAACCAAAACAGAACCGAGGGGGCTTCTCTTCGTCTCCGGAGTAGGGGACGAGGACTTGACTACCCTCAAACGAACAAGAAGAGGAAACAGTAGAACATATAATGCTCTGCTTTTTCTGAAATTAGAAGATCCGTATTGGGCGAGTAGTTGCTTACACCAGCCGATGTCAGGGAGATCCCCCTCGGGAGCCTCATCACCTATTTTAAATCTCTAGGCCTGGTGACAGCCTGAGGTGAGGATATCCCTACACACGGGAGGATGCATATGTGGCCTCAGTGCTGGCAGAGCACTAGCTCGCCCCTCCTCAAATTTCCAGATCCAGATCCACACGTTTCCACCCCTGAGATAGTGTGCTTAGCGCGTTTTTTTAACGTGGTTTTCCCAGTAGGATCATTCCACAGGTCTGTTGTGATTTCGTTTAATTGGAAACTATTGCATAATAACAGATATTCACAAGGGTTGGAATTTATAAAATCAATGGAAATTAAAAAGTAGCAATTATTTCTTCCTGATAATCCTCTTCTTCTGCTTGATCCTCTTCTTTATCAGCCTGGGCGAAAGTAAATTGCGTCAATAGCAATGTATCGCCTTTCTGTTCGTCAATATCCAGCGAATCCTCTGCAGTTGGTGATCTATATAATACCAGCAGATACCGAACCGCGGTATGAAAGCAAAGATGTTTTTTTTGTAAACCCAATAAAAGACTACCATTTTTCACTTTTTTTAATTGAAATGTTTTAATTCATTTATTAATTGATTAACCTAATATAAACTTATTATAGTACAAACAAAAAAAGTATAAATGATGATTATAATTACATGCAAGCATCAATCGATCTTATCGTCATCACTACTGTCTATATGTATAATCAATTTATTTACACCGCTTATCGAGGATAGGACAGACCGATTGAAAGGAAAAACATAAAAAGATCAATTTTTCTAATTGCAAACGTTTCGACTTGTATTTGATGTCTTTTTTACATTACAATATACCTGTTAGTATCCATATCTTAATGTTAATCCAGAAAACATTTTATTTTATATTTTTAGCGGAGAGAAGAAGTGCTCCTTCAACCAAACCATCCGAATTGCCTCAATGTAGAGTACTAATTCTTTTACCTTTGTTAAAAGGAACGTCTACAATGCATTTCTGTTTGGTTCGAATCTACATTATCGAAGAATACGCGTATGGAGAGAATCTGGCTTAAGAAATCGAATGCAAAATACACAAGAGGTTCACAGCTACAGATGACGCACAATTATGGTGTGGGCAGGAATTTCACTTGGCGGTAGATTTGAACCTGTTCTGCTTGTCTATGATCAATCATTCTGGCCAATGGGAGTAGCTTTTGAAAGGTTTAATTTTAAGAAAGGCCAACATTTTTTAGATAACCCCCGATACAAAAATACTGGAATTAAAAGTACTTCTTTTGCGTCATATGACTCGGTTTTTGCAGATCATTAAACTACCACCTCCCTTTATCAAATTGTAACTTCAATTCAACGACTCAAGTTTCACAAAATGTCATAAATCACACATCTACAGTTGTACTTGTTATTAATATTGAATCGATTCGGAACAAGTTAGACTATCTCCAGATTTTTGTTGAGGAGCATAAACTACCTGACTTCTTACTGATAACGGAACACTGGCTCGAGACCGGTGAACCAGCCTATTTACCTGGGTATCAAATTGCATCTAAATATTGCCGAACGATTAAAAGTTGTGGCGGAACAATGATTTTAATAAAAGATTGTATATCTCATGATTTTGTAAATACTACTAAATTTGACGAGCTCTTGATGGAAGAAGTATTTGAATTTTCTATTATTTTCAGCAAAACGAGAAACCTATATATTGTTTGCATCTATAGAACTCCGAGCAGTGATGTAAAACTTTTTCTAAAGCTAATTGAAAACTTATTATTAAAACTAAACCCAAATAGTCATGTGATAATTGGCGGGGACTTCAACATCAATTTTTTAGATAGCTCTTCAAACCTAGTATCAGCATTTAGCAACTTGCTAACATCAGTTGGCCTAGTTATGCACGTTAAAGAACCTACGCGGTATGGTAAAAGCTCAGAAACCTTAATTGATTATTTTTGCACTAATCTTAATGTGAATGATGTAAAGTGTAACGTACATCCTGTAGAGTTCTCTGATCACCACTGTATAGTTGCAGATCTTCATTTAGAAAAAAGACAACAAAAAAGTTCCAAATATGGCAGAATATACAGCGGTAAAAATTATAGCAAATTTAGAGCTTACTCTGACGAGATTGATTGGAGTGCTTCATTTTATGATCCCGATCCGGTTTCGGTAATCCACAATTTGATTTCCGCTACATTTGAAAAATGCTTTCCTCTAGTAAAAATAAAAAATAAAACAAAAAAGGCCTGGATCACTAAAGGTATTAGAACTTCTTCAAAAAATTTAAAAACCTTGCGTACTATTCGTAAATATACAGCAAATGAAAGTTTTCTTAAATATTTTGTCAATTATCAAAAAATTTATAAAAGAACAATCAAATATGCTAAATACATTTACTATAACAATAGGATTGAATCTTCAAATAATGCAAATGAAAACTGGGCCATTATTAATGAACTTAGGGGTAAACATAATTCTTTAATAGTAACTCCGAATGTCACTCCAACTCAGTTCAATCAATTTTACTGCTCTATTGCTGATCAACTAACTTCTAACCTACTTACTAAACACGATCCCTTGAAAGTAAAGGACCTACAAGAGAACGAGCCCAAAATCCCATGCTTTTTCTTATGAAGGTCCGAAAAGCGAATTTTGTTACCGTTCAAGGTCGTCTGACGTCATAGCCCCACCCGGCCCCACCCACTTTCACTTTTAACCTGATTGCTTGGTTCTGATTGGCTGACAGACTCCGCCCTTTAATTGCTTATTAATGACTTGTTAATTACTAGTGCCCCATTGCTTCGTTCTGATTGGCTGCCTGACTCCGCCTCTTAATTATTATTAATGACTTGTTAATTACTAGTGCCCCATTGCTTGGTTCTGATTGGTTGACAATCTCCGACCCTTAATTACTTAATAATTAGAAATGCCCCATTGCTTGGTTCTGATTGGTTGACAATCTCCGACCCTTAATTACTTAATAATTAGAAATGCCCCATTGCTTCGTTCTGATTGGTTGACAATCTCCAATCCTTAATTACTTAATAATTAGAAATCCCCCATTGCTTGGTTCTGATTGGTTGACTGCTAGCAGACAACTGTCAATTTTCGAGTGGCCTTTGACGTTTGGCGCAAGCAGCCAACCCTCTTTTCTTCTTTTTGTATATTTTCGAATTTTTTCGCGCTTTACTGACATCCTACCAACTTTACATGCTACCAACTTTACAGTGCTACCAACTTTTGACCTTTTACATTCGACGCAAGCAGCCAATTCTTCTTTTTGTATATTTTTGAATTTTTTTTCGCACTTCGCTGTCATCGTACCAACTTTACATGCTACCAACTTTACAGTGCTACCAACTTTTGTCACAAATGCCCCATTGCTTGATTCTGATTGGTTGACAATCTCCGACCCTTAATTACTTAATTACAAGTGCCCCATTATCCGCTTCCGATTGTTTATTATTTAATAAACCCCACCCATAATTTGATATCGAGTAGCCATTGTTTTAAATAATTAATATTAAGAGTAATATATTGATAAGCATTATAACACTATTAAAAATCATTAGGGTGATTATAGGATTAAATAATAAAAAAATATAATAATAAGAAGTTTGTTTTATTAAAAAATATATACATATATTCAAAATGGTAATACAACAGTTTTAAACTAATTATTTATTTCTACTTAATAATTAAATGTGTTTATAGACATATTATACATAATCTAAGTCGTTTAATACTTTTGCTTTATAGAAAAACATGTATTCTCTTAAAGCTGTAACTAATAAACAATCAGTACACATTTCACAAAATTTTTTTAGAACTTCAAATAAAGTGAAATTATTATTATTAATATTATTATGAAAAAGAGTCTTAATTATATCTAACACATGATAATAATAACTACAAAAGTTTATACTGTCCAATAGTGAGACGTGATATGATAATAAATTTTGATCAGCTTCCAAAATTTGTTTTATATCTTCCTCATTTAAATGAAATTCAACATCATGCTTTCTAACACTTAGCAGTTTTATACCATCATATACAACTTGAGTAATAATGCAGTAATCACCACATTGAAATGTTATAGGAATGTGCTGATCCAATGTATCACTTATAAAGAAATCATTCACGTTATTATTCAATAATTCTATTAGAATGCTCCATTCAATAATACTAAACGATATTTTAGATGTGTGATAATATTGCGATAAAGTTATAGCTGAACTGAATGATCTGGCTGGTGATATTCCAACTTTTATCACATAACTTCCAATAGGAAATGATGTTTGTAATAAATTATAATGCTCCAGTTTAGCTGCAGTTTCATATCTTTCTAAAATTTCATCGATTTGATCATTATACTCTTGACCTACTGATGAGGATGTTGATGCACTAAAATAACCTTCACTACTCATATTTAAACAAAATATTGATCACAACTATGATTTATTATATTTTAATCATACTATTTATAATACCAACCCCACTACAATTACTTTTTATAGAACAGCATCATTATAATGTCATTACAAAATAAATCATTAAAAATATTTTTATAAGATTATTAAAAAACATCATTATAAGACTATTAACAAGTTATAACAGGTCAACATGTTCAATCCAAGAATTATGTTTATTATCAAAACCAAGCCACTTAACAAATATTTTGTTTCCCTTTCTTTTTAATATTTTTTCTACTAGATAGATGTCTGCATTATTTGTTTTCTGTAATTCCTGTTCATAGAAAGCCCCTTTAATCGGATTTCCCTGTATATCCTCCAACAAATAAGTTGTAGGATTAGTAATATTAACTTTTATGATTTTAAAAACTTCTGTGGTCCAATTAGGAGTATAACCTTTTTCAAAAATATGTTTAGCCTTCGATATTCGCACCAGATCACCTATTTTATATTTTCTTGGTCCTGATGTTTTTATATAATTAAAACGATCATGTAAAATCGTTTTTTCATTTAGCTTATTTATTTCAGATGGTCTAAATTTAATTGTAGAATGTATCGTATTGTTGTATTCTTTAGTAATTTGAGGTAATACATTAATCCATTTATAATTACCATGTAAACTAAAATATTTGTATAATTTTGATTTCAAAGTTCTTATAACTCTTTCAGCTATCGCAGCTTTCTTGACAGTATATGTACTATAATGGTTGATATTATACTTTCTCATTAAATCTTGAAATTTAACGTTATAAAATTCAGTTCCCTGATCAGTTTGCAGATTTTTAGGATAACGTTTTGAATGTTTCAATATACTTGCAAAAGCCTTTGTAATTTCTTCTCCAGTTTTAGTTTTTAAAGCTACTGTCCAAAGATATTTAGACAAGCAATCAATGACTATCATTATCATTTTATAACCCTTATTACTATTAGCATAAGGTCTCATTTCCGCAAGATCCATTTGCCATAAGTCATCTAATCCTTTGAGAATTATTTTTCGACGAGGATAATTTTTACGAGCAGGTTTGTGAAGCTCGTTAACTAATTGAAGCTTCTCTTTCGTCGTCATGATAATGACTAATACGATAGATGAATATATTATTTAGTGTTTAATTTTAGATTTAATATCATAAATTTCCTTAAATACATCATTAATTTTCATATCATGTAATTGTAAAAGATCAGAGGTTTCTCTAAATTTTTGTAGCCATATTTCTATTTGATTATTAATTTTACTTATCTCATATTCAACTTTATGTCTGCTAGTATTCTGTTCATCCTTATATTTGTTTAGCTCCCGTATTAATTCACCATGTAGTTTTGCTAAATCAATATTGTAAAGTGTATTTGCATCATCTACGTATTTCTTTGTTGCCATATGTTTTTCAGAAGTAGGAGGATGTCTTGAAATAAAGTTTTCAATTGAATCTATTTTGTTTTTTATAGATAAAATTTTAATTGATATTTGATCTTGTAGTTTTGGTAAATCTTCATTATACAGCTGATTTTTTAGAGATAATAAACCAAGCCTAAATTCTCCTTTTAATTGTTTTAATCCAATTATTTGACTTTGATGACTACGTCCAAACTTATCAAGACTCATTATGAAAATGATCACACTACAACGTTACATTAGTATATAATATCTGCTTCTCGTAATTCATTAATGATGGAAACAATTTCATTAGAATGAGATGTATTACCAGCTTCTTTCGAAGCATAGAGTAATTGCAATCTTTCACATAATTCATTTGGATCATCCCAATACACATATTCTACAGGATCATCATTATATGTTAAATACATTCCATTACCTAAAGTCTTAGATGTATACATAGGTTTTATAATATACTTATACTTAAATGTCGAACTATTTTTTAAATATCCTCGCTTATTTCTATGTACATTTGTTGCTTCTAATAAGAGTTTGTAATTTTCTAAATCTTTAGAAGTGTAGTCTTGAGGTGCATCATAGAAAAGTAATTCATATAGTTCAGGTGATCCTGAAACATATCCTTCTTTTGTGAAAACTGCTCCCGTTTTAGTATCAAAGTTGATATTTTCTGCTCCAAGAAACCATTTAGATGTCGATATATCATATGTTGGACCATATACTTTATCTATTTTATCATCATTTTGCCAAAATTCTTTTAAATATTTTAGAACTCCTTGTGGATATTGCTCGAGGTACTCATTTAAAACAGTTTCTGGAATATCTTTATCATCTAATTCTTCCGATACTTCCGCGTTATCCTCAACCTCATTCTCAACATCACTATTATCACCTGCTACATGTTTAAGTTCTAGAAATGATATGTTTTTATTCTCATGTTTTTCTTTTTTAATATTAGGTTTTTTTTCATGTTTACAATAACTTAGATTAGCTGTCGATTGATTTAAAAATTTTGATGATTTAGCAATATCCTCCAACGGTTTTGATATAGGTTGAAAAAGCTTATTTAACGTTTCATCTTCTTCTGTTCTATTAAGTTTTAATGCAAGATATTTTTTTCTAATATCTTTGGTTAGTTGAGCTATTTTTCTTTTTCGGGCAGCTTCCAAACTATTCAACATTTTGTTGTAGACTGATTAATATTATTCAAAGCTTAAATTTTAATATATTTATCAAAACCCTTACGATAGCGACCGTTATTTAGAGGGAACTCCTTAACAATAACCATCATACCATGTTTTTCATTCCAACACTGTGAACATATGTTTTTAAATTGATCAAAATTCATATCTGGTGATACATGTCCATCGAATATATGTTTAAGATTTAATTCATCTTGTTTGAATATTACAATCATGTTACAATTATCTCTTATTAGCACTTTCGGTATTTTAGAAAAGGTCTGACAAAGATATGCAACATCAATATTTTTATGTCGACACATAGAAAAATATTCACGAATTTTTTGTTGTTTGTCACATGCAACGTCATCAAAGATGAAAACTGAATTAGATTTCGCATCACTAACATTTATGATTTCATCATTATCTCTAAACGGAAAATATTCAACACCTTTCACATTATTTAATACTTCTGCTAATAACTGATATTTAGGTTGATAGAGCGATTTAGAATATACATAAACGTTTTGAAACTTTATCCCATTTGGATTAAAGAGTAATGACATCATTGCGTTTGTTTTACCACATCCTGATGGACCGCATATGATAATACGAAGAGTATTTGGTAGCAATTTGCTATGTTTACTTTCTTCACATTTTATATTAAAATCTAAGTTATCCACAGGTAGCGACTGTACTTGTCGAATGATTTTCATTTTGTGTTAAAATATATAGCACGTTTTTTAATAAATATATGTTTATTGAAAACAAAACAGTTAGTTCTCATGCTACTGTTTAAAGGTGAGGGTCTAGTAAATAACTTAATAAACAAACTTCCCTTCGAAGCACATTTATTGGGTGGTTATCAGTATTGTGGACGTAAGTATTATAAAAAAAATGTTTAATTTTTATTAACATTTTTTTGTTTTTTTTTAGCTGGAACAAAACTACAAAAACGTCTATTACGTGGAGATCCTGGTATTAATCCATTAGATGTTGCTTGTAAAGAGCATGATATTGCATATTCAGGCGATAATACAATAGCGGAGAGGCATAAGGCTGATCAAATTCTAGAAAATAAAGCTTGGGAACGTGTCAAAAATAAGAACGCGAGTTTAGGTGAACGAGCAAACGCATTATTAGTTACAGGTGTAATGAAAGCTAAGCGAAAACTAGGTATGGGTATTAAACGAAAAATTTCTTTTAAACGTGGAATTATAGATAAAATTAAAAAATCCTTAATACCTAACCTAACATTAAAAAAGACTATTCAAAATGCATTAAAATTTGCTAAAAAGACTGTTTCAAAAGCTGGAAAAAAGAATATTCGAGTACCTAGAATTATACCGTTTGAGAGCAAGATGGGAGGTTTTTTGCCGTTGATTCCTATATTAACAGCTTTAAGTGCGATAGGGACAATAGCAGGAGGAAGTTCAGCTATAGCAAAAACTATAATTGATGCTAAAAACGCTCAAAAGAAACTTGATGAAGATCATCGTCACAACAAAGCTATGGAGTCTATAGGAAAGGGATTGTATTTAAAGAAAAATATCAAAGGAGGCTACGGCTTGTATCTGAAGAAAGAAAAAAAAAACTTCCAATAAAGCTACCCAATAGACCACTAACTAACATCGATTTAATTAATTATGCAAAGAAATTAAAAATACCATATTTTCGTGGTGTTTTTATGCGAGATAGTCTTCCAATTAACGGATCTAGAAGATGCGAGTGTTCAATTGTTAATTTAGATATATCGCAAAATGCTGGAACACATTGGGTAGCTTATAAAAAGATAAATAACAACGTAGAGTATTTTGATTCATTTGGTAATTTGAAGCCGATGAAAGAGCTTGTTAAATATTTTGGTTCAGGTGTTAGAATTTTCTACAACAATAATCAATATCAAACATATAATCAAATTAATTGTGGACATCTGTGTTTGGAATTTTTATATAATGGCAGCTTACTTATCCAAAGAGGCACTTAATATCATTGAAATACTTATGGAAAATATTTCACCTTCAGTTTGGTATAAACTGCCATGTGAAATACGTGAGGATTTAAAAGAATATTTACCATGCAGTATAGATCCGGATTGTCATGAATGGTCAGATGTTTGTGGAAATATGACGTCAAAATGTCTATTTTGTTTTATATGTTATAAATAAATTTAATGATTAGCATATTAGTCTATTATTTAAATCATAACATTTTCTGATAATGGTTAGTCATGTCGCAACTTTTAACCTTAACGAGTACCAATAACGAGTTCTCTTTTACACCGTCAACACCTCTTGTACTTAATCCATATAAAAGTTACTATTTAGCAGTGCTAGGGTTTCATTCCTACAATTCAATACCTAATATTGATGGTGAAAAATTTTACTACTTCGAGTACGACAATTTAGAACAACTTAGAGAAAGAGAAATACTTCTACCTGTAGGTTGTTACGAGATTAGTGATATAGCTGCTTATATAAAAAAACAATTGATGTTAAAAAAAAACATTGCTGAAGAAGATTTTTTCTTAGAACCAAATAATAATACCCTTCAGTGCGAAATTTATAGTAAACTATATGAAATCTCTTTTGAAAAGACTGATAGTCTTGCTAATCTCCTAGGATTTTCTAATAAAATATTAGAACCTGGAATAGTTCATTCTTCAGATCTACCTGTGAATATTAATAAAGTGACAAGTCTACTTTTTGACTGCAACATTACTGAAGGAGCTTTCTATGGAAATACACCAGCTCATATAATTTTAGATATTCCTATAACAGTAGATCCTGGTTTTGCTATCAACGAGAGACCTATCAATCCAATATATTTGCCTATAAAGAATTTGAAAGAAATTAATCACATCATTGTAAGGGTGTCTGATCAAGATTTAAGACCTGTTAACTTTCGCGGAGAAAGAAGCACCCTTCATCTAGTTTTACAAGAACGATAAATGGGTCTCATTATAGAACATAAAAGGACGGTTCCAACTAAAAAATCATCAGTTTTATCTAGATCTTGCAAGCATCGTAAACTAACTAGAGTAAACAGAGATTTTTTACAATCGATTGGACTTAAAGTTAAATATGGTAAACCGTAAATATATACGATCTGAAGTTGAATCTAAGCGACTTAAAGTTGACCCCATTTTTGATCTACATCGTGAACCAAAGTATGATGATTCGATTAGAAAAGAAGAATTTAGATCGTACACTCCATATGTGAAATCATTTAATAACAATGATGTCGTAGAGTTTGTAATAAATCAAGCTGATTCGTTTTTTGCTCTACATGAATCTTTATTAGAAATTAAAGGTAGATTAGATATAGTTGGAGGTGGAAACGTACATCTAGCTCCCAATTTTGGGGTATTTCTATTCGATTCCTGTTCATATAGTGAAAGTTCAAAAGAAATTGAAACAGTGAGAGATCCCGGAATTGTTAGCGCCGTACGTAGTATGCTATGCTATCGCAGTGATTATGCAAGATTTATGAGTATTGCTGGATGGAATTTTCCTAACCATCCGTTCTTAAATGAAGATGATAAATCTTTTAGTTTGTTGATTCCTCTTAAACATATTTTCAACATTTTTAATGATTATACAACAATAGCTTATGGGAGACAAACATTTCGTCTCGTACGAGCTAGTTACGATAATGATAGTATTATTGTAAATGAGGTAGGTGCTGGTAGTACCGCAACTACAACAACTGTTAAGATTATTATAAATAGTATGGAACTGAAAGTGAAACATGTGTTTCCCAATGATGAAATTAAAATTAAATTGATGGAACCTATTAAAAATAATATACCAATATATATTCCATTCAGAAAGTGGGATCTTAATGAACTACCCTCAATTAAAGACGGTGCAAGAAGAGAAATCTGGAATGTTAAAACAAGCTCATCAATTGAAAAACCGCGTTATGTTATAGTAACATTTCAAACTGAGAGGCGCAATAGAAAAGAAAAGGATTCAACAATTTTTGATAATGTTAATATATCAAGTGTTCGAGTATCTCTTAATGGTGAATATTGGCCTAATGAAAGAATGCAACTGGACTTTGAGAAAAATGATTATGCTGCAGCTCATTATAACTACACTGAATTTTATCCTAGTTATTCATATTCGACTGAGAGACGATCACTTTTAGATTATCAAGCATTTAAAGATCATGCCTTATTTGTAATAGATTGTTCAAAACAAGAAGATGGAATGAAATCTTCAACTGTCGATATAAAATTAGAAATTGAAGCTAACAATGGTTTTCCAAAAGATACAAAAGTATATTGCATCATTATTCACGATTGTTTAATGGAATATTTCCCTCTTACGGAGGTAATCAAGAGTATAATATAAATACCTAATTTAAATGTGTTATATTACCTATGTAAATATTATACTTTTTTATAATAAAAAAATAATAAAAAAAATGTGGTTATTAATAATAAAACAATTTTACAATTATTAAAAAATATATTTAATATTTTATACTTCTATAACTTCAAATGAAGCCGCAGGCTTCGGTTTTCCGGTGTCCACTAACCCGTGGAACACCAAGCCATATTTTTGGCTTTTAAATTCTTCCATGAATGGTGTATAATCTTCAACCACACGTTCTGGTAGAAAAACAACCATATCCAACATTTCTAAAAGTACAGTTTTCCCATAGTTTGATTTCACAATTTTTGCATCTAATATTTGATATGATGTGCCCACCTCCAAGGAGGATAACTTCACCACAGGTTTCTTTTGCGATAAAACAGACGATTTGTTTATTTTAGAAAAATCCATCTATAAGAAATAAATAAAATTGTAAGTATATAAATATCGTAAAGCTCATTATATATAAAAAACAGATAAAATGTATAATAAATAAATAAGTCAATAAATTAATAAAAAATCATGTATACCTAAAGGATATAGAATAGTAGACGCATATATATAACTGATAAAATGTATAATAAATAAATAAATAAATAAATAAATAAATAAATAAATAAGTGAATAAATTAATAAAAAATCATGTATAAAGAGTATAGAATAGTAGACTTACTGTAATAATTATAGGTAATAGCACTTCAAGAAACAACTGGAACTAACTTAATAAAATTGAATATTTCGCTTATATTTATACCCACTCTTTATATTAAAATCTAATTTACAAGAAAAAAATAAATATAAAGTAAATAATTTTAGGGAAATTTTAGTATAGGGCAAATTATATATAAAGTACTTTGTAGGAATTTTTACTAATTAATTTTTAATGGGAAAGTTAGAATATAAAGTATATGACAAATTATATATAAAGTACTCGAGGAAATTTTTACTATTTAATTTTGGTAATGTGAAATTTAGTATATTAAGTATCGATTTAGAGTCGAATATGACAAATTATATATAAAGTATTTGGAGAAATTTTTACTATTTAATTTTGGTAATGGGAAATTTAGAATATTAAGTATCGATTAAGAGTCGATTATATTTTTTTTATCTGTAACACTTTAAAAATTAATAAATTTCCGTTAATATATTTATTGTTAAATACTTAAACGTAAATTAATGACTTTATATTTCATATTTTCTAATTATGATTGAAAAAACTATTTAAAATATGGTGTTAACAGTATGAGAGTCTTTATTGTCAAAGATTTCATAGAAGTTGGTTGATTTTAATAGTCTGCGAAAAGTGATAATTGAAGTGTGTGTATAAAATTTTTTGGTAAGTTTTTTTATTAAATAATTTTAAATAGCTATAACTGTTTATATGGATTATTTTGTATCATATTGAATTTCAAATTAATGTTTTTTTTTTTACTAATATATTTTTTTTTTTAAATTTCATTATAATATTTTACCATTATTATTTTTAAAAATTAATTATTTAATATTTCTCTTGCAGTGTAGTTACCTACTTTATATCAGACACATAATTAAATTTCTTTTTTTCTATCTAACTATTTAAAATTTAGCATTATGTCAATAATTACTGATCTTATTCAACATATAACAGCTATTTTAGGATTTATAAGTATTACCTATGATGGTAAAACAGTGGAGGAGGGGTTGCTGGAATGTACAAAGGCTGTCAGAAAGATAAATAAAGATATTAAAAATGCTACTTCCATGGGCGAAAGACAACACCTAGAGGCTTGTTTAAGAAATGTTAAATCGTTAAGATCTCAGATTAAATTAACAAAAAAGAGAGGATCTGGAATTATGACTAGGGCAAAAGAGTCTGGAATTAAAAAAGTAGAATGGGATGATTTGACTTCAGCTTTTAAGTCTAGAATTCGAACTGGAGTCATTTCAAACCTTAAACATAAAGATCCTATAGCATTTCTTGTCGATTGTAAGACACTCTTCAAACGTAGAATTGGTAACGCACTCAAGAAAGATGAGTCTGTTAAAGTGAACACAGTTTTTTGTGGTGAATTTGAGATATATAGAGGCCTACAGATCATAACTGAATATAAATATTTCACCACAGCTAACTGCCCCATCTATAGAGATACAAATTTAAATAACTGGTTTGATGATAATGTGACAAAACTTATTCTAAAAGACCTGGAAGAATTCCAGGAACGTGATAGCGGGTGGTCGTTAAAAAGAGTAGTAAACTTGGGCGTAAATATTAATAAATTTGTTCCACAACTTGGATCATCATATATTGAACTACCACCTCAAATTAAAAGAAAAGAAGCATGCATTAATGTTAAAAATGATGATCAAGCCTGCTTTGCATGGGCAATTACATCAGCTTTGTATCCTGTTAATAATAATCCGCAAAGAACAAATAAATACCCACATTATTCTGAGGTATTAAAACTTAAAGGTATTCAGTTTCCTATAACTATCAAGCAGATTCCAAATTTTGAAAAAATGAATAACATTTCTATCAATGTTTATATCCTAAAAAAGTATAATAAACAATTTTCGACCCTCCCTACATATTTAACAGCGGAAAAGAAAGATAAGCATGTAAATCTGCTTCTAATACAAGATCAGTATGACAAAGAGTCTACTAAATATCATTACGTTTGGATAAAGAATCTTTCACGACTTTTGTCTAAACAACTCAGTAATGAAAATGGTCAAAAGTACTTTTGTGATAGATGTTTACACTACTTCCGTTCGGAAGATAAGCTAAGTAAACACATAGTAGACTGCATTAAAAGAAATGATACCGCCACCAAAATGCCTACAGATAGCAAAAAGATGCTTAAATTTAAGGATTTTAAAAACAAAATAAAAGCCCCCTTTGCTGTATATGCAGATTTAGAGAGTATTTTAAAGCCTTGTGCAGAAAAGACTGCTTATCAAAAACATATTCCAGCAGCAGTAGGATATTATTTTAAATCTTCTTATGATAACAATCTATCATTCTACCGTTCATATCGAGGATCCGATTGTATGCAGTGGTTTGCTGATGAAATGAATCAACTTGCTGAGGATGTCTCTACTATATATCTATGTCCGTATAATATACACATGACTCCTCAACAAGAGAGTGATTTTCAAGCATCCACCCGCTGTCATATTTGTGAACAACCCTTTAAAGTTGGCGAGAAAAAAGTGAGAGATTATAATTACTTAATTTCTGAAAATAATTACCGTGGAGCTTCACATAATGAGTGTAATGTTAATTATCAAGACACGCACACAATCCCGGTAATCTTTCACAATTTGAGTGGTTATGACGCACATTTCGTGATAAAAGATATTGCAACCCGAATGAAAGGATCTATAGACTTACTGCCTCTCACTAAAGAAAAATATATTTCGTTTACGAAGCATATTGATGAAGCTCGAATTCACTTTAGATTCATTGATAGTTTTAGATTTATGGCATCATCCTTAGATAAATTATCATCTTCTTTAACAAAATTTACAAATCTGAGGTCTCAGTTTAATAACATACCTGAAGATAAGTTTAATTTGTTAACAAAGAAAGGTGTGATGCCATATGATTACATCAATAGTTTTGATCGTTTTAGTGAATCCTGTTTACCTCATCAAGATGCTTTTTATAACAAATTAGATAATAAAGCTTGCCCCCGCCGTATGTATAAAAGAGCACAACAAGTATGGTCTTCGTTTAACTGTAAAACTCTAGGTGATTATGTAGACTTATATATGAAAACAGACATTCTACTCCTAGCAGATGTCTTTGAACAGTTTAGATCGAGCTGTCTTAAGACGTATGATCTAGATCCAGCCCACTATTTTACGCTACCCGGATTTACTTGGGATGCTATGTTAAAGTTTACGAAACAGGAGTTAGAACTTCTTACTGATATGGATATGTTTTTGTTTGTAGAGCGAGGCATTCGAGGTGGTCTCAGTCAAGTCTGCTCTAAAAGAAGGGTTCATGCAAACAATAAATATATGTTGAATTATAATCCTGCAAAACCGGAAAACTATTTAATGTATTTTGATGTCAACAATCAGTATGGTTGGGCTATGAGTCAAGCTCTTCCATATGGAGAATTTGAGTGGGTGGATTCAAATATTGATGTCACTACAATTGCTGATGATAATAATGTAGGTTACATGCTTGAAGTTGATTTAGAGTATCCACATGATTTACATGATAAGCATAAAGATATACCTTTCTGTCCAGAACATATCAACCCTAAGACTATGAAGCCTCCTGCAAAGTTAAAAGAGAGTACTAAACTTATGGCTACACTTTATAATAAAGAGAAATATATCATACACTATCGATCACTAAAACAAGCTTTAGAACATGGCTTGAAATTAACGAAAATACACAGAGTATTAAAATTTAAACAGTCTCCTTGGTTGAAACCGTATATTGATTTAAATACGGAGCTTAGAAAAAAAGCTAAAAACGAATTTGAGAAGAATTTATTCAAATTAATGAACAATGCTGTTTTCGGTAAAACTATGGAGAATGTAAGAAAAAGGGTTGATGTAAAACTTCTTACCGAATGGGAGGGTCGTTATGGAGCTCAATCATATATATCTAAGCCTGAATTTAAGAATTGTATAATATTTGACGAAAATTTGGTGGCGATAGAGATGAAAAAAATTGAGGTTTATCTAAATAAACCTATATATGTAGGGCAAACAATTTTGGATCTTGCAAAGACTACAATATATAGCTTTCAATATGATTATTTACAAACACGATTTGGAGAAAACTGCTCTACTTGCTACAGTGATACAGATTCCGTTTTATTAGAGATACGAGGAAAAGATCCTTATCAAATTATAAAGAATGATTGTGAGAAATACTTTGATACTTCAGACTATCCTACAAATAATGTGTATGGAATACCGCAACTAAATAAGAAAGTTTTAGGTATGATGAAAGATGAAAATAATGGATGCATTATGACTGATTATGTAGGACTGAGATCAAAATTATATACTATGAAAGTGGCCATCTCAGAAGATGAGGTGCAAAAACTGAGGGCAAAATTAAAAGACGAAGAATATGATGATGATGAGATTGAAAAAAATGTTATGAATTATGGTGTAACCAAAAAAGCAAAGGGGGTTAAAATGTCGATAGTAAAAAATAGTATAACTTTTAATGACTATATTGAATGTTTAGAAACATCTAGAAGTAAGACCACTTCACAGAATCTCATACAATCGAAACATCATAAAGTCTTTTCAATAGAACAAAAGAAAATTGCTCTCAGCTCTGATGATGATAAAAGATATCTGATACCAGGGAAAGATGAGACATTACCATGGGGGCATTACTCTATTAACCCTAAAATAAATGTTTATGATGATGATCAAGTAATGGATTGTTTATAGAGTTCAAAATTATTATTTTAAATTTAAATTATTTACATAAAATTGTTTTCTTTTTTTTTTATCATAATTTAGTATAATTGTAATATAATAAAACTACTTGTTTTATATAAATTAGTATGTATAAGCGTGTCTGATATTATGAAGTTTGATCAAATTGGATAGAAATTTACGTACGACTATGGATTAAAAATGAAGATGGAATATATAAAATGCAGTCTGATAATAGATGAGAGATATATGGATAAAATAATTCTACAAACTGTTTTGAAAATATTTTTAAGACCAAATTGGATAGAAATTTACGTACGACTATGTATTAAAAGATGAAGATGTAATATATAAAATGCATTCTGATAATGGATGAGAGATATATGGATGAAATAATTCTACAAACTGTTTTGACAATAATATAAATTTTTTGAGTTGGATATTATATAGGTGAGTCTAAAAGTTACTTTAATAATTTTTTATTATAATAATGTTTTTTCTTATATATGATTTTAGATCGATTTCAAACAGATGGGAATAATATTTAATCAATCCGGAATCAATCAAAATTTTTATATAAACCTATCATATAGATAAGAAGATTAAAAGTGATTGTTTAAAAGGAGAAATATTAGATTGAAACCCCACTTATCCAGCCTTAAAGCTTAATATAAAACGAAACTTTTATACAAATTTTCAGTTTCATAGAAGGCATCATGAGAATAGCACTTGTAGATATTCAAGGAATTATCTTTGAGGATATATTTTATCCGAAAGAATTGTCTATACTGATTGGAAAACATATTACTAGTTTTCTGTTTAAACCACCAGTACCCTTCCACACATTGAGTTCTAAGGATAAGAGAACTAATAATTATGTTGAAAAATATGTTCATGGAATAAAATACGACTCTGGTGATATTGAATATAATGAAATTAATAACATACTGGAAAAATATTTATTAAATTCAGCAGACTGCATATACGTCAGAGGTAGTCAAAAACTAAATTTTTTAGAAACCAAATGTCGAGAACTTGGAATTTCGACAAATATTTACGATGTTACAAAATATGATGGAACCCCCTGTTGTACTGACGTCTTTCAACCTGTATTCACTCAATGTTTCAACCACGCTTATGGAAAATATATGTGTACTCAACATAATGTAAATTGTTTAAATAATTGGTTAAAAAATGTTGTCTTACCATTTTAAATATATATTTTTTAATAAAACAAACTTCTTATTATTATATTTTTTTATTCTTTAATCCTATAATCACCCTAATGATTTTTAATAGTGGTATAATGCTTATCAATATATTACTCTTAATATTAATTATTTCAAACATGACTACTCAATATCAAATTATGGGTGGGGTTTATTAAATATTTATCAATTATATATTTTTATTATAATGTAATTATTTCATAATAATAGTTGTGGGGCTAATTAAATAATCATCAATCAGAACGAAGCAATGGGGGTAGTAAACATCAAAAAATAATTAAATAAATACAAAATGGGTGGGGTTTATTAAATAATAAACAATCGGAAGCGGATAATGGGGCACTTGTAATTAAGTAATTAAGGGTCGGAGATTGTCAACCAATCAGAATCAAGCAATGGGGCATTTGTGACAAAAGTTGGTAGCACTGTAAAGTTGGTAGCATGTAAAGTTGGTACGATGACAGCGAAGTGCGAAAAAAAATTCAAAAATATACAAAAAGAAGAATTGGCTGCTTGCGTCGAATGTAAAAGGTCAAAAGTTGGTAGCACTGTAAAGTTGGTAGCATGTAAAGTTGGTAGGATGTCAGTAAAGCGCGAAAAAATTCGAAAATATACAAAAAGAAGAAAAGAGGGTTGGCTGCTTGCGCCAAACGTCAAAGGCCACTCGAAAATTGACAGTTGTCTGCTAGCAGTCAACCAATCAGAACCAAGCAATGGGGGATTTCTAATTATTAAGTAATTAAGGATTGGAGATTGTCAACCAATCAGAACGAAGCAATGGGGCATTTCTAATTATTAAGTAATTAAGGGTCGGAGATTGTCAACCAATCAGAACCAAGCAATGGGGCATTTCTAATTATTAAGTAATTAAGGGTCGGAGATTGTCAACCAATCAGAACCAAGCAATGGGGCACTAGTAATTAACAAGTCATTAATAATAATTAAGAGGCGGAGTCAGGCAGCCAATCAGAACGAAGCAATGGGGCACTAGTAATTAACAAGTCATTAATAATAATTAAGAGGCGGAGTCAGGCAGCCAATCAGAACGAAGCAATGGGGCACTAGTAATTAACAAGTCATTAATAAGCAATTAAAGGGCGGAGTCTGTCAGCCAATCAGAACCAAGCAATCAGGTTAAAAGTGAAAGTGGGTGGGGCAGGGTGGGGCTATGACGTCAGACGACCTTGAACGGTAACAAAATTCGCTTTTCGGACCTTCATAAGAAAAAGCATGGGATTTTGGGCTCGTTCTCTTGTAGGTCCTTTACTCTTGAAATATATGGGAAACATCGAAATACCAGATGATTTTCATCTAGATCCTATCGATATCAATGAATTGAAGGAAATCATATACTCAATAAAAAATAAAAAAGCTGCTGGTTATGATGGAATTTCCATCAAACTTTTTTTAAATCTCCCGGACGTCGCCTTGGTGGCAATGGTAAATGCAATTAATAGATCTTTTCTTGAGGGTCTATTTCCGTCATGCTTGAAAAAAGCTATCGTCATACCCTTACATAAGGGAGGTAACCTACAAAATCCTTCTAATTTCAGACCGATTTCTTTGCTTCCTACATTATCCAAAATTATTGAAACAATCGTAAAAATCAGGATGATTAAATTTATAACTTATCACAATATTTTATCTCCTTCTCAGTTTGGATTCCAATCATCTAAAAGTACCCAGGATGCCATATTCTCATTTCTGGAAAATGTATACATTCATCTAAACGAAAATGATATGCTAGGGGCAGTTTTTTGCGACTTCTCTAAAGCATTCGACTGCGTTCATCACGACCTACTTTTAAAGAAATTGCAACTGTATCGATTTCGAAATACTTCTTTAAATTGGTTTAAGAGCTATTTATCGGACAGAACCCAGACTGTGAAGGTAGCTGACAAATACTCTACAATCTCATATGTAACTCATGGTGTTCCACAAGGATCAGTGCTTGGCCCCGTTCTTTTCCTTTTATATATAAACGATTTAACAAAAATTAATATATCTGGTAGGTTTACATTATTCGCTGATGATACAACGCTCCTTTGGCACGGTAAAGATGTGGAGTGCTTAAAGCGTCATATCACGGAAGATCTTGATCTGATAAAAGACTGGTGTGATTCTAACCACTTAAGTTTCAACATAAATAAAACTAATATCATCTCATTTAAATTTACCTATGATGATCTTATTCTCGATAATCATGTAATAAATAATGTAGATTACACCAAATTCCTTGGACTGCATATTGACAATCAATTAAAATTTGAAGAACACATAGCTAATTTAACTAAAAAGCTAGCTTCCGGTTCCTTTGCAGTCAGGATCATTGCAAAAGAGCTTGGGATCTCATCAGCAAAAAAAATGTATTACGCTTTAATTGATCCACATCTACGGTACGGAATTGCATTTTGGGGAAACTGCGCTCAGTATCTCTTAGACTCAATTTTTGTTATCCAGAAGAGGGCTCTTAGAGCTATGGCCCGAGCAGACTACAGTGAACACTGTAAGCCAATATTTATTAGTCACCGAATATTGACTCTTACAAGCGTTTTTATTTTAGAAACTGCGAGCCTAATGCATAATCACAGGTTAGTTAACCCACCTGTATCAAAACCTTACGGTACTAGACAAATCAATAATTTAATTCTCCCTATCCCTCACACTACCCTAATTAAAAAGTCTATAATTTATGAAGGGCCCAAATTATTTAATCACTTACCTTCCACCTTAAAATGTATCAAAGATCCAAATAAATTCAGAGTTGCTGTCAAAAACTTATTACTAGAAAAAGCTTACTATAAACTGCAGGAGTTCTATGATGATACTCTATGATCCTTATTTTATCTAACTTGTCAATTTTTTTTCTTTTTTTTTTTTTGTTATGTAAATTAGATATTTCTCATACTAGCCTTCTTAAATAAGTGAAGTTTTACTTTATACCAAATTTTAATATTGTAAAGTAGTTTTTTTAGTTAGGTTAAGTGTAATTGCTTTGGTCTGTAGTAATCGTGTATTATTGTGACAATAAAGTATATTTTGATTGATTGATTGATTGATCACTTTTATCATCAGAGTGGTACGTTACAAATGTTCTAGAACCTGTAGTTGTTACATACGCGCAAAACATTGTTCCTGATTTTATCTTGATGCCTGACAATGCTACTCCACATATAGCCAGAGTGACAAGAAATTTCTTGGAAGAGCAGGATATGCTGGATGGCTATTGCCCAGGAATGCATACATTTTAAATTGTTTTTATTTTTTTTATGAAAATAAGTCATTTTGATATGTTCTTTCATTTACCTCTTCCCACGTATCAGGCTTACACAAGTTATTTCTTGAAATAGTTTTGAACTATTTTATAAATAAAGTTTTTAAATATTCCTAGATTTTGAGCAAGTCAGTATATTTTAACAGTAAGTTGTTGTTTTGAATCATAACTTTTTAAAGTGTTATAATAATACGTAATCTACATTACCCTCATATTTATTAAATAAAGAATGTTTGTTATTTCGTCAGTAAAAACTAAAAAACATTAACACACTTAACGAAAAATCTGTTTCTACAAATATGTGTGATTTCACAGCTGTCACTGATTAATGGATATTTTCCAATTTGAAATTCTTTCAGCGCAACATCCAATTTTTCACAGGTAATTTGTGTATGTGGGTATAATAGCCTAGATTTAAAAATAGACTAACTATATCAGTGCGAATTTCTAAGAGTTTTCCAGAATATATATTTTCAGAAAACGAAAACAATGTAAATACTTATATATTGCTTTGTGGTGTTCATATAGTTTATATTCCAATTTGTTTAATTTAGATTTTAACTGCAGTTAAGGAGTAAATTCCCTGATTTCCTCAGGTGCTAAATAATTAATATTCTTTAACTTTTAAACAACTCGATTTCTCCGATCCTTAAATATATGGATTGTTTAACCTATGGTTCCATTTCTGAGTGTAAAGAGATGGTTGATTTTTTTACTAAAATACCAGATATTTTAATTCTTTTCTTTCGCAATGGTTCATACCGTAATAGAACAAGAACTATTTCCAACCCCTATTTTTTTATCGTTCTTCTAGCCAAGTAGCAAGCGATGCGATGATGGGATGCCCAAAAGACGGTTAGGCCAAGGAACCAAAGAATCTAGAATCCGCTACGATAAATACCTCGCCTACCGAAGGCTAGAGAGCACTTTTTATTCTTCTCTCGACCAAGGAAGTCGATCAGTTTTGGTTTGGAGGAACAGAACAAAAGGCAATAAAAGAGTTGCAAAAGGTGCAAAAGACTCACTTGTGTAGGTATCTCTGGCGCAATAGATTGTGTCCTAGTTGCGTCCTAGAGGTACTTCTAGACCTTCCTTCCTTTGATTCACATGTACAGATTGCTCTAGAAACTGTCTGTAAGTTAACAAGAAATAAATCTCTGAAACTTCGAGATCTTACAGAACTTCTTGGGAACCTAAGAGTCGGAGCAACCCAATCTTTGAAGATGCCTAAAGAGATGTCTCTCAAACGAGATTTCTAACTCGCATTTAATGTTGGTATTAATAGGTGTGAGTTAACACCTAACGAAATCGCTCCACTTATAATAGTATTTATAGAGGTTACAGGTCATAATGTTAAGCTCTCAACAGCCCTGTGAAACAGTATGATGATGATTTCTGTGCCTTATGTATGAGCAAGTTAGGGGTAACAGATACACCTGCAACCTATAAAATCCATTGTGTCCCCCTTTTCTTGCTATATTTCTAATGATTTCCTCATACTTATAGCAGCTCTTCTAGTCCTATCTTCCTTAGAAAGTTTAGGATATTGTTGGGTTTTAAATTAATTAGATCTTCCTTTTCGATTTCGTATGACCCTAGGTATTTGACCCTAGAATTACGTAATGCATTGTATTCTGAGAGTATGTGTATTGAGGTTTCATCCTCTACATCACAGAATCAGCACTTTGCTTCGTCTACCAATCCTAGTTTCTTCATGTGTCCTCTTAATCGGCAATGCCACTTTCCAAGATTGTACTACTGCTGATTCCACAGGATGGTTCTGGTCCCAGGTATAGGGGTTTCAGCTCCTTCTTTTGCCAGCTTCTGTTTCGTCTCCTTCTATTTTTATGTGTCCTGGGACCCATAGGAGGGTAACAGTGTTATTCTGTTCTAGTTTATTTAATTTGCCTAGGCATTCCCAGACTATCTTTGAACTGATTGTATGTGAGTTCAGAGCTTTGATAGCTGCTTGACTATCTGATTTGATTACAATCTTCTTTCTACCATAGTTCCTTTCAATATTAAATTCTGTGCCTTAAAAAACGCCTCAATTCAGCCATAATATTTATTGCTTTCGATAGCTAAGCTTCTTCCAATGCTTTACAATCTTTCTTTTAGATTAGGAACGTAAAGATAATTTCCTTTTTTTGCTTGTTTTTTTAATACTTAACGTCTTTTCCTGTTTTTAACAATTTTTTTGTTTAAGCAGCTTTCTTTGTTCTTTATTCACTCTCTAGCTTTTTTAATCTTTTCCATTTAAATAGGATTCACGACTCGCTCTCCTCCTGCCCTTTGAGTGCCGTTCGCCTATGTTAGAGATTTTTTTGTCCTATTTTTATATTAAAATCATAACGCCATTTTTCATGTGAATTAAGATTACCTACTAAGTAAACTTCCCATATTTCAGTATCATTAGGTAAACAAGATCGAATTTTTAACGTTTAAAAAAAATTGATATCGACTTATCTATTATAGATTAGATAGAAATTCAATTAAATCATTCATTTTAAAAAGAATTTTTGTGAAATATAGAGGTTCAATATTTGTTTATTAACAATACATTTTAAGAAGAAAATGCGTTATTTAACGGAAATATTAGTTTTAATCAGCATATTTGTAGTTTACGGTAAGTTAATATTGATTTTAAATAATAATGGATAAGGTATAATCGACGTGATCCAATTTCAAAGTACTTTTTTTTACTTAATTATATAATATACAATACTGTGCGAGTTACTGTGAAAACAAGTGCAAAATTCAGAAAAATCAACATTTATTTCTTATAGACGAACAAAATGGAATATCCAATACAATAAACATTGTTTCAATATGAAATAAGTCCTCTCTTTGCTTTAATAACTTCTTGAAGGCGTTTTGGTATTGAGTCAACAAGTTTTTTACAGTTTTCTGTGATTTGCGGATCCTGAAATCATATCTGGATTACACTTTTATCAATTTTTCTTTTGTTGTGCAATCCATTTTTCGCAGTCTACGTTTCACTTTTTCTGACAAAACGAGACCGTTACCATTGTACCAAAACGTGTCTCTCATCTGAGAACAACACTTTTCTCCAATCTGTAGCTGTCCAGCTCTTATTATTTTTTGCCCAATCATACAGTTTATTCAACATTCTAGCAGTCAATAACTGTTTCTTTTGAGGTCTTACTGCTTTTTTCCATTTTCGAAAAGTTGTCTTTGCACCTTAGGGTCATGAATGATAATTCCAGCGCGTGCTAAATCTTTCTGAAGATCTTGACTTGTTTTTCTAGGGTTTAATACCTCATCAAAAATACTTCATCCCTTGCAGTTGTCTGCTTTCTTTTTGAAGACGTTTTGGCATCGACTCAACAAGTCTTTTACGATTTTCAATGATTTGCTGATACCGAAACCATATCTGGATTACAGCTTTTATCAATTTTTCTTTTGTTGTGCAATCCATTTTTGGCAGTCTAGCTTTCACAATCACAGAGGGAACATAAAAAAAACAGTTCAAAATATATTCTTCAGAGGATCTTGCGCTGACGTAAGTTTTTCATTGGCACTTTTTCTGACAAAACGAAACCGTTATCATTGTACCAAAAAGTGGCTCTCATCTAAAAACAACACTTTTCTTCAATCTGTAGCAGTTTAGCTCTTATTATTTTTTTGCTCAACCTTACCGTTTATTCAACATTCTAGCAGTCAATAACTGTTTCTTTTGAGGTCTTACTGCTTTTCTTCCATTTTCCAAAAGTCGTCTTCGCATCTTAGAGTCATGAATGATAACTCCAGCTAAATCTTTCTGAAGATCTTGACTTGTTTTTCTAGGATTTAATCCCTCATCAAAAATACATCATCCCTTGCAGTTGTCTTCCTTTCTTCTTGAAGATGTTTTGGCATCGACACAACAAGTCTTTTGCGGTTTTAAGAGATTTGCTGATCCCAAAACCATATCTGGATTGCAGCTTTTATCAATTTTTTTTTGTTGTGCAATCCATTTTTGGCAGTCTAACTTTCACAATCGCCCACAGAGGGTATATTTATAAAAAAAGCAGTCCCATAACATATTCTTCAGAGGATGTTGCGCTGACGTAAGTTTTTCATTGGCAATTTTTCTCACAAAACGAGACCGTTACCATTATTGTACCAAAAAGTGGATCTCATCTGAGAACAACACTTTTCTCCAATCTGCGCAGTCCAGCTCTAATATATTTTCCCTAACCATACCGTTTATTCAACCTTCTAGCAGTCAATAACTTTTTCTTTTAAGGTCTTACTGCTTTTCTTCTATTTTCCAAAAGTTGTCTTAGCACCTTAGAGATATGAATGATAACTCCAGCATGTGCTAAATCTTTCTGAAGATCTTGACTTGTTTTTTTAGGGTTTAATCCCTCATCAAAAATACTTCATGCAGTTGTCTTCCTTTCTTCTTGAAAACGTTTTGGCATCGACTCAACAAGTCTTTTACGGTTTTCAGTGATTTGCGGATCCCGAAACCATATCTGGATTATAGCCTTTATCAATTTTTCTTTTGATTCCACTTTTGAGTATGCCAACGCCCGCTTTCTCTCTCATCTATTGCTCTCACTTAGGAAACTTCATTAAAAGGTTTGCTTTCACCGGAAATCACCGAGTTATACACTTTTTTTAAGTTCTAATTACGGCACTTGTTATCAAACAATACCCATATGCACGAGTGATCTTTTATTGCTCCAGTTGTTAATGGACCTTGCTTAATTGTTTAATTGTTTTAGCTGCAAGTCAAACCATAATTTGCTATGATTGTGATCCAGTAACCACCAGTAACATAGAAGAATGTAAATATCCAGTCGAACATAATGCAAAGGTAGCTAACTGTCAACCAAAAGATAACACCACCACTCCTTTATGTATGTCTGCCTATGTTCAACACCCAACAAGTAAGTAAACATTTTAGTAAATCATTAATGATGCTTTAATTAAAATATAATTAATTATTAGTTTTCTAGAAGTTTGTAATACAGATTGAAAGACTTCTACAAAATCTAAATTTTGGGCATGTATTTCTGATTCGGAATCACTATCGTTAAAAGTATTCAGCTAGAATATTTATTACCTCCGATAGCTAAGCTTCTTTGCACAACAACCTACCTTGTTCGATTCCAAAAAAACCGGGAACTGTAAACAGTTTCTTAAGCAACTGGCTAAACACAAACAAGTAACTTTGCTATGGGTCCCAGGGCATAAAGGGATTGTCCGGAAACGAGATCGCTGATAATCTCGCAAAAGGAGTTAGTAGGTACTCCTTTTATCGGACCTCGATAGCCCTGGGAAACACTGCTACAATCTAGGTTTGAAGGCTCTACAATCTACCATGTCCAAGTCCAAAACAGTTTGGAACGGCAAACAGTTTCTTAAGCAACTGGCTAAACACAAAAAAGTAACTTTGGTATGAGACCCAGGGCACAAAAGGATTGTCGGAAACGAAATTGCTGATATTCTCGCTAACTGGCTAAATACATCAAAGTAACTTTGGTGTGAGTCCCAGGGGATAAAGGGATTGTCGGAAACGAAATTGCTGATAATCTCGCAAGTTAGTACTCCTTTTATCGGACCTCGATAGCCCTGGGAAACACTACTACAATCTTGGTTTGAAGGCTCTACAATCTACAAGGTCCAAAACAATTTGGAACGGCAAACAGTTTCTTAAGCAACTGGCTAAATACATCAAAGTAACTTTGCTGTGAGTCCCAGGGGATAAAGGGATTGTCGGAAACGAGATTGCTGATAATCTCGCAAATGGAGTTAGTACTCCTTTTATCGGACCTCGATAGCCCTGAGAAACACTGCTATAATCTTGATTTGAAGGCTCTACAATCTTACAAGGTCCAAGTCCAAAACAGCCTGGAACTGCAGACTGTTTCTTAAGCAACTGGCTAAATAAAAAAAGTAACTTTGCTATGGGTCCCAGGGCATAAAAAGATTGTCGGAAACGAGATTACTGATAATTTAATTTCATATAGGAATTCTTTTTAATTTGGTTAATAAAATGTTACACATATTTGCAGATACTAATTACTCAGGAATTACCAGAGGCTGTGTATTAAAACCAATAGAAATAAGTAACAACTCTACTGACATATGTGAATGGTTTAGAGGAGTACAATCTAATGTAACTTTAAAATCATGTGTACCCTGTACCGAAACCAGATGTAATAGTGTATTACTATTTGAAGACGGAACAAGCTCTGCATCAACTATTTATCACTACTCCTTTGTTGCTTTTATTAACATTGTTTTTGTTATATTACTAAGACAATAAAATAATTGAATGATATTATTGCGATTAAATAATCTATTTCAAAAATGTTTTATTTTTTGCCTCAAAACATCGAAGGTAAAGTGCTGATCTAAAAATCAAAATAAAACTTACTTTTATGGAAGATATCAAATGTTTTTATTTATATTACATACGATAGATGGGTATATTACTCTACCCATAAAGACAAAGCATTGTACTAAAGTGTTGAAAGATTCAAAAATATCAATCTAAGACTGTGTTTTAATTAATTTGATTATTGTTTGTCTTTTATTGCCAGTATCATTTGATACTAGACAGTGACCTAATGCATGTTATTGATGTGTTGTTTAATGATAATTACATATGGAAAAACATTATTCATCATGTTATTCTTATTATATTACTAAAACACAACATTTTATAACAAAATCAGTTCAGTTTTCTGTCTAATAATTGTACCTCTGATGCCATGTTTACTGTATTACATGAGGTATATCTAGCACTAAACAGAAATCTCTTTACAGACACTGTTTTCTTTGACTATGCTAAAGCTTTTAAATGTGTTAATCACATTTTATTATACTCACTTTCTCGCACCTTAACCTTTCAGTGGAATCTCAAAATGCCTCATTATGGATAAAGTTCGTAATTAGGAAAAATGGCTCAGTGCAGCCTACTGGAAAACACTCCAGATCAAAAAAAGCAAAAATGTTAATATTACTCTTAAGAGCTTTAGAAACCCAAAATCAGAGTAATCACAGGAATTCTCACAGAACAATGTCCACTGGTGTACAATCTCTGTAAAATGGGCAAAGTGGGCATTGGAACACGCAGATTCTGTGAGTATACAGAAGAGACAGCTGAACATATTATCTGTTAGTGCAAAATATTCTTTCTCCAACGACATAAAAATCTGGAAAGGATTTTCTTAGACCCTGATCAGGTTACAAACGTCCATTTTAAGGAGATAATAGACTTTCTAAATGGACTAGACCTAAATTAAATGAAGGGTATGCACAAAAGATCTTTTAGGTCACAGAGTAGTAACGTCACCTGAAACAATCGACCCCACAAATAATCTAAAATCAACACTTTAGCAGTAATAAAGCACCAAAGACCAACATCTATATTACCGATGTGTATTTCGGACAGTGGTCATGGTAGAAACGATAGTTATAATGAATATTAAATTTATGAGCACTACTAGCTGGTAGATATTGTCTTAATATGTCCAAATACAAGTATTGGTTCATATAACCTGTAACGATTACATCGTTATTTGTTTGGCCTGGCCTAATAATATTTTATTTCATTAATTTCTCGTCTATTTTGCTACGATATTTTTTGGCCTGGCCTACGTCGGTTTGATTTTTACCATTCCGCGACCATTCTGTGGAGTCGTCGCAGACTTGATTTCCGTATAAGCGGGGAACCTTTTGTTCACTCGGAAAGAGTGTCGGTATTTTTAATTTCTTTACAATTTGTGCTTCATAGTCTGCAGTCCTATTCTTATTTCTTCTCCCTTCGTTTGGGCCATTGCCAAATTTTGAAGGGTCCCAAGATAGGGCTGTTATTAATAGCACAATTTTTTTTGGAGAGAAGCTTTCTAAGCAGGATCTACCAGCTTACTATTTTAAGAAAACATCTTGCCAACAACATCTGTAGAATATTTAATTTTAAGAAAACATCTTGCCAACAACATCTGTAGGACATTTAATTCTAAGAAAACATCTTGCCAACCGCATCTGTAGACCATTTAATTTTAAGAAACCATCTTGCCATCCGCATCTTTATTCCAGAAAAAAGATAAGAAATTAGTTATTCTCTAAAAATTCATTAATAACTTTAATTACTAATTTTGGCAATAAACAATTTACACTGATTTAACATCTTTTATTTGCTTGTCTGTATTTTGGCGCCCTTATATATTTGTTTGGGGGGAGTTAAGGAAAAAACCAGAAAGAAGCCACGATCCCTGGAGCTAGCAAGGGTAAGTTAACGATACAAATTGACTTTGTACGTTACAATTTGGCGCCCAACGTGGTTGAGCAATTCCTTTGAGATATATCTTTACCTTTATCTTTATCTTTTTCTCAAGGGGATTGTTTTGGCCGCTTGGGTTACAAATTGGTATGTTTGTACGTTACAAACCTTCAATAGGTGAAGCAAGTCGACCGCTTGACATCCTTAACACACTTCAATTGGGAAAAACTTTAATACAAAGGATATTATAAACAGAAGTAAACGCTGCTTCGACTTTTTCTCTCTCTCTCTCTCTCATTCTGGCAGAAACGGCATAACATTTTCAACGCAATGAGTTCATAGTTTCATGATTTTCAAACTGTTGAATTCCTTCAGAACTAAAACAATATTTTAAAACTTTATCCCTTTATTTCTCACCATCTCAATATTATAAGTATAGTTTTGATAATATTAAAAAACAATATTTATAGTTTCATAACGTTAAGATTAGTTATCTGCTTATAATAATAAATAAATTAATTGCTGATACTAAATTTACTAGCCATTAAAAGTAATTAATCAATTTCATTGGCTTCTTCTTTTTGTCTTTGTTTTTCATCTTCAACCTCTTGAAGTCTCTGAATAATACTGGAGGTGTCTTTACCCATTTTTTTGTTATATTCTAGACTTTGTTTTAATGTAAGTTCTTCTAAACCATCTATTCGATTGTATAAACTTCTACCTAATTCATAGTCAATATCATTCTCTTCTCTTAGCCACAGAAAATATACAAGAAATACAGAGATACTAACTAAAATAACATGAGGTTCATACCATAATCGGGATTTGTATTCACCTGTTCTAGATATCTTTGCTCGATATTTACTAGCTTGACTTGATGAGTATTTAATAGGTTTGTCGAAGTCATCTGTACTTTCTCGATCGCGGTTTTCTTTAAACAGCCTTATACAGGTTGTAAAATTACGGCTAAAAGATAAAACAAATAAGTTAGTTGAAATAATAATATGTATGATAAAGTATTTGTATAAGTTGGTTTTTTATTTCTACATTTTTTAAACTTTGCGAATAGTTCAAATACAAATATTTAAACAGTTTGTCAAGAGCCCTCTTTTGATGATTATATGAAAAATTATATACATGTAATCTCAGCTTTCGATATCGTCTTTAAAGATTTTCGGAATTAAATAGGCCGCACATTAGGGCGAAAAGAAATAGATCAGAATGGAATGGAAGAAAACGGAAAGGATTCGAAAATATAAACATCCGCACCTTAAAAGCGAGTACAATTCGTTTATCGTTCTTAGCCTTTTAAATTTATTGTATGTTATCATATGTAATGGACAAATGGGAAGAAGAATATGAGGCATTTAGTGTAGTTGTGGAAGAGGACTTTGAAAATGTAAACATTAAAAAGCGTAAATGGGTTCACGAAATAAACTTGAAGAGACAAAAAGAGGTGGACTTTGATTATCTACTTCTAGATCTTCTCAAGTACTTCCGAATGTCTAGAGCTAGTTGATAATGTCTTAAGATTTATTACTGTTGATATTGGAGTTTACGATAAAAACAATGATGGAGAAATTATCCAAAATTTGGCACAAGGATGAGCTTTAAATGGTCATACAAAAAAGTTCTCTGGAAGTGTTACGTTGATGCTTTATGTAGTTGTCGGGTTTAAAATTAAGAGTTCAAGCTAATATCACTTGCAAATGTGTAGTGGAAAGCTAATTTTTATGAGTAAAAGAAATGTTTTTTTTTTAATTGTGAACAGAAATAGTATAACACAATTATCATAAACAAGATGTGATGATTATTACACATTAAATAATTTTAAATAATCAATTTAGTATTACTAATCTATTATTCAATCATTAATATAATAAAGATCGAAACTTCGTAACATAACTTTTAGAAAAATACTCATATAATTAATATACAAAACAACTGTTATATATAATTAAAAAATTCTGGTAATACTAAAAAAGTAAAATTAGGAACTGACGTTATTATAGATTTTATATAGAAATATAACACAAAATTATAGAAAGATATATTGTTTAATTAATAACTGATCTTACCTTCTAGCATGATTTAGTGTTGTTTTTTGAATAAATGGAAGTATCCTGAACATTGAGAATTAGTTTTTATAATTTATAATAAATTCAATATTAATTCAAAGGTTTTTTACATGTTTTATTTTCGAGACAATAAGGAGGTTATGTTTGATATCTGTCAAAATCTCACTTCTCATGTTGGCCTTAAAACTTGGTTGGTATTCAGCCAATGTAATATATACAGGGTCGTACTCAGCTTTTGGTCCTTTATTAATGTTATTTATTATAATTAATTAGTAGTTTATACGAACAAAAAGGTCTTTTTATATAGATATTTTACGATCTTACAATACCTATAATATAACATTCTTAGAACTTATTATATTTTTGCAATGTCTACATCAGCTTTTTCTACTTTCTTTAGAGATTTATATTGATTCAGTAAACTGTTTAGTTCTTGCATACCATCTCTTATGGTAATTTATCATCTTAAACTTTTAGTGGCATCCTTATTTTTAACCTTAACACTTCTTCGAGTTTTGTTGTTTTCCAAAAGTTACAAAGGCTTTCTATAACCTTCTTGTGAATTTTTAACTATTTGTAACGTTTATTCTGTTCCTTTCCACCTTGTAGACTATTGGTCTGTTTCTAGAGGTTTCTTAATCTTCATATAACATTTTTACTTCTTATACTTTTGTTACGTCTACATCAACTTTTTCAACCTTTTTTAGAGATTTAAATTGTTTCAGTTGACTTTTAAGTCCTTGCGCAGCATCTCTTAGAGAAATTGATTCTTCTTAAACTCTAGTGGCATCCTTATTTTTAGCCTCAAGACCTCTTGGAGTTTTGTAGTGTTCCAAAAGTTACATAGGCTTTTCTATCCTTTCTATTTGGAAATTTTTAACTTTTTCATTCATTTGTAACATATTTTTTTACTTCTTTAACACCTTGTAGACTATTGAACTGTTTCTAGAGTCTTCTGAATCTTCATATACCATTTTTAGGACTTCTAATAATTTTGCAACATCTACATCAGCTTCTTCAACTGTTTTAGAAACTGGATTGATTTAAGTTGACTTTTAAATCTAAACATAACATCTCTCATGGTAATGTACTCTTCTTAAACTTAATTGACATCGATATTTTTTGCCACAACTCTTCTTGGACTTTTGTAGTGTTTCAAAAAATTACAAAGTCTTTTTATAATATATACTTGCGAATTTTAAACTTTTTCATTCATTTGTGACATCCCGTCCGGCAAAAAGATATCATAAAGACCTCTTCATAATAACATTTTTATGATCTGACATCCGAAATAATTATCTTAAAGTTAACATTAAGTTATCAGAAAGAAGTCTTATGAGCCATTTAGGGGCATCTTTTCGATATCATTGAGGAGATATCAAAAAGATAACATTTTTCAAATATCAGAAAGATAGCATTTTTTGGATACCATAATGTTATCAATTTTATGTGAGAAACATGTGGTTCATTACAATAAGAATTAAGATATTTTCAGTTATTTTTTTATTATAAACATAAATTATTATAAGCAATACATTATTGTTTTTTTAGACGGTCGCCGGCATGCTGCAACCATGATTTAATTACTGCTTCTACCTTTTTCATATCTGCAGCCAGAGATAATAGAATTTGTCTATGTCTGCAGCACTCCATCTTTGCGTGCTAGAATCTAAAAATACACATATGATTAGAGTTGGCTGGTAGTCTAGTCCTTTTTGCAATTGGCAACCCATCTATGTAAACATTGATTTCGCTAAAATTTAAAAGAGTACGAAAATCAACAAATCTAAATTAATCAACCAAAACTGTTTGCAAACCCCAATGAAAATATTCACCTGGAGGAACTTTACGAATATTCATAGGTGCATCTGTTGTACCCAGCAATATTCCAGAATCCAACGGTAGATTGATAACTTCTTCTTGACTCGATGTTTTTAATATTTTAAGAAGTTTATACGCTGCGTCGGGTGTAATATTATAATCAGTAATCCACTGAGATGGTTTTGTTGCTAAACTTTTATTGGCACCAGCTAAAACGATTATTAAGTCATGTATACGAAAATTGTCACAAGTTTCACTATCACCAATTTCACTATTACTTTCTTCACTAACACTATCACTATCATAGTTTACATTATTATCCATTTTATCTTGATTACTTATCACAAACCACGAATTAATTTCATTATTAGTTTCACATGTGTTACTAGTAGAGGCATCCGAAGAAGTATTTAATTCAGACGTAATAAATTAGCACAAGCGTTTATTTTTTTGACTTTTTGATAAGTCTTGTTTTGCTGTATTATTTATTCAACGATATACAAATGTTTATGTTTATACGGTGTGTTAGAGAAAGCACAACAAACGTTTAATATTTTTAGGTTATAAAAACCAGGTGGTGATAAAGTTCTTCTTTTTTTTTTCTAGTTGAGGAATACAGTAGACACATCAAAAAGTTATCATTTTAATGTCATAGCGATACCTCTAAAAGTTATCTTTAAAATGATATCAAAAAGATAACTTTTCTCTGACTTCCAAAAGTTGTCATTTTTTTGATAGGTAACATGATATCATTTTGACTGTCATGCCGAACAGGACATCAAAAAGTTATCATTTTAATATCATAGCGATGTCTCTAAAAGTTATCTTTAAAATGATACCAAAAAGATAACTTTTCTCTGAGTTCCAAAAGTTATCATTTTTTTGATAACATTATGATATAATTCTGACTGTCATGCCGAACGGGATGTTTATTCACTACCTCAATACCTTGTGGATTATTGGACTGTTTCTGGATGCTCTTCCATCTTTATTTAACATTGTTAGAACTTCTTATACTTCAGCAACGTTTACATCGTCTGTACTGTTTTGAAAGGCCTTGTAGACTTCCTATTATTTGTGCTCGGGTATTTATTAACTTTTTATTCATTTTAACAAATTTAGTTTATTCTTTAACACCTTGTAAAGTTTTGGACTGTTTGTAGAGGCTTCTTAATCTTCATATACCTATAATTCTTAGGACTGCAATGTCTTCCTGAACACTTCTTAGAGACTTACATAGTCTCGATTTGTAATTTAGACATTTTTAATAGCTGTATTTATTTTCTTAACATCTTTTTGACTTTTGGACTGTTTCCAAGAATTGAATAACTTGTGCTTGGGTGTTTTTAACTGTTTTATTAATTTATAATATCTTTATTTACTTCCTTAACCCTTTTTAGATATTTGCACTGTTTCCATTACTTCTGATAACATTTCCAGAGCTTTTTTAAACTTTTTAGACTTTTTACGGTAATTTGTTCAAGAAGGTATTTTATAAGTCCCAATTGCTTTTTTCAATTAGACAAAAAGGTGAAAAGGAAAAATAAAAAAAGAAATAGTTTTTATTATTAAAACTTAGTTCTACCACAAGTATTAATATAAATAGCAGCTGAATACGTCTGATTGGCATTAGTATTTTCATCGGATTCCTTTTGCGGTATTTCATCATAAACTGGTTCAATCACATATTCATCTACCGGAAATGTTTTTGACTCTATTGGATCTACTAAAGAAGCTGCTCTATAGCTTCCTGAAGATGGAGGATGATCGTATTCAAAATCTCCACGTTCTAAAAATTTAAAATTAGTACTACAATTTAAATCAACGGATTTTATGTTTCTTACCACTACTGGGAGAATGCGGTGAGCTATTTACATTACATATAATTCTAGTCTCAAATGTTGACATCTCTTTATAACCATTTTGGCACTTTAATGGATTTAGATAAAGAGGATTTTCTGTTACTGGAGGTTCTAAAATATACAAACTTGTGTTTATTTTTTAATATTGTCTGTAATTTCATAAATTTTTATTATCCTCTATTAATTGGGGTCCTTGTTAGCTCTTAAAATAAGTGGCTAAAAGGTTTCCTATTAATAAAAGTTTATTTCTATAATTTTTTTTAATTTAAAATTAGATTGTTAGTTTTAATTGTTAAGAGTTTCGTTTTATTTTGTAAAGATAGTTAATAACGCTGATAGATACATAATGAAATAAAGCATGCTAATTAATTATCAATTAATCTAAACGTTCTAAATGTCCACATCAATATATATGATATAAATATTTAAATAAAAAAAGATTGACCCCGACGTGATTTGAACACGCAACCTTCTGATCTGGAGTCAGACGCGCTACCGTTGCGCCACGGAGTCAGTTGAATAATATTTGTTGGAGTTCGCTTTTATACTGACTAATGTAGGGTATTTTTATTAATATAAAAGAAATTAAATAAAATTACTACAATTGCACAAAAGTTTTATAATCGAATTTTCGTTTATAGAACATGTTAAAGGATGCTTCATTTTCTTCTTCTTTCAGTAATGTAAAAGAAGACGTTTTTTTTTTCTTTCCAGAATTTATATGATGTACAAAAATCCTTCTATGTAAGTATGTCGTTTTCTTTATATAATTATACATACTATTATTTAGTTATAATTATATTTTTATTATTTTAAAACTTGCAAATCGATACTGTTTCATGTAAAAGAAATGTAAATCAGAATATTACTATTATTATTATAATGAAATCATTCCATAATTAAAAAGAAAATCGGCACAGTCAGTAGGATCAGAATGAAAATATCGTGCTATGCTGATGGAATATATGAAGTAAAGGGTTTTTCAATTGGCGCGGGTAGATTTTGGCGCCTTGTGGCGGCCATTTTGTTTTGGTGACATCTGTCAAATCTTTTGTTTATTATTTAGTGGTTTATGCCAAATCATCATGGCAAGTTACACGATTAAACAGCACGTTCAAATGATAAAACTTTATTATTAAATTGAGTGTTCGTTAATGCAAACGTTGCGCCCATTTTACGGTAGACGTGGTGGCCCTTCACAGTCGACTCTTCAACGTTTGGTGGCCAAATTTGAGACGACCGGTTCAGTACAAAATCAGCCAACACCAGTACGTTCAAGGAACGCAAGATCGGCCAAGAACATCGCCGCAGTCCGTCATAGTGTACAGCAGAACCCGAGGCAGTCTATTCCTCGCCGTGCACAAGAACTCGGCCTTTCACAGACTTCAATTTGTCGAATTTTGCGGTGGGACTTGGGCCTACACCCTTACAAGATCCAACTTACCCAGGAGCTCAAAGTTCATGACCACAGACAACGCCGTTTGTTCGCTGACTGGGCTTCGAATCGTTTGGAAGAGGATCCCGATTTTGGCCGAAAAATCATCTTTAGTGACGAGGCGCATTTTTGGTTGAATGGCTGTGTTAACAAGCAAAATTGCCGTATATGGGACGACAACAACCCATGCGACGTTCACCAGGTGATAATGCATCCTCAAAAAGTTACCGTTTGGTGTGGATTTTGGGCCGGCGGCGTCATCGGTCCGTACTTTTTTGAAAACGACGTTGGTGAGGCGGTCACCGTCAACAGCGAACGCTACAGAACGATGATAACCAATTTCTTATGGCCCAAATTGAATCATATGGACCTAGACGACATGTGGTTCCAGCAGGACGGCGCTAAGTGCCACACAGCAAACGCCACGATTGACAATCTGCATGAACGATTTGAGGGTAAGGTTATCTCTCGCAGGGGTTATGTGAATTGGCCACCAAGGTCATGCGATTTGACCCCGCTTGACTTTTTCCTGTGGGGTTTCTTGAAGTCGCAGGTCTATACAAATAAACCACAATCGACCGATGCCCCTAAGGTGAACATAACACAGGCCATCGCTCAAATTCAGCCAGATTTATGCGGAAGAGTCATTGAAAATTGGACCACTCGGATCCGTGCCACCGTAAGAAGCTGAGGCGGGCATTTGACTGATGTCATATTCCATACTTAATGGCATACATGCGCCTTTCAAATAAAAAAATAATTGTGGTAATACCTCACACACAGCTTGTTTTATTCCATTTCAACATCTACCCGCCCTTATTGAAAAACCCTTTATAAGAAAATAATTTTCTCTATATACTTATTTTTCCTTATGAAATTACGCTTCTACATTTTCCGATAATACTGTAAACTTACCTGGTAATGGTGAATGAAATATGTTGGCGGAAAACACAGAAACTGGGTGGTTTCTTTGGTCGTTTTCTTCAATTTTCCTTTTTTTCTTTCTTAAAAAATTGATGCTTAATATTATAACTACTAGCATTAGAGCTAATAATATAGTTACACCAAATAAAGCAAAATCATTCGTTGAAAAATTATTATTATTGGATATTTGTCTATTCAAATATTCTTCATTTGCCATCGATACAAAGTTTCTATCTTGAATTGTTGAACTGTATGTTGTTGGTTTTTGAATTTGATCATAATGAATTTCAACAGGAATTAATAGACCTTCTTTTGTAGCTATATGGTTGTTCAAGATTGTTACTTTCGTTGTGTAATCGCTAGTACTGCTTGTAACAGTACTATGAGTTTCTATTAAGTCTTCAGGTACTGATTGTATACTTTTAGTACTTATTTTTAGTGTTTCAGTAGTCGATGGGCTTTTATTTGTAATTGAAGTAGTACTAGAACTTTTTAAAGTACTTTTATTAGTAATAATTGCTTCTTCTATAGTAGATAAAGTACTTGCATTAGTTGATGTGCTGTATGTGAGATCGGTTGTAAGTTTAGGTAAAGAATTTTGTACAGTTTCAAAGTAAGTAGGTGTAGAAACTTCTTGTAAAGTACTAGGGGTACTCGAAATAGTACTAGGAGTACTCGAAACAGTAGCAGGAGTACTCGGAACAGTACTAGGAGTACTCACAATAGTACTAGGAGTATTTAAAATAGTACTACCCGAGATCTTTGTTGTTTTTACAATCGGAGTGGTAAAACTTATCCTAGTAAATTCGATGGGATCTTCTTTTTCTTCTAAACAGATTCCTATCTTAGAATCGCACATTCCACTAGGGCAATTACATGTTTTTAAACAATCGGGACCCCACTCACCAATTTTACAATCTGGAAAAAAATGCAGGAAATAAATCTTAACATTATAATGCTATTTAATAGATACAAATATTTTAGGATTTTGATTATAACAAACACTTAATTATACAACAAATGCTGTAAAGCTTGAAAAACAATGCAATATAATTGATGACTCAAATCGAAATACATCTAATTTTATGTTTAATAGTGTAGCAATACGGTTTCAAATCAACGCACCAAAGAGCGCCAAAAATAACTCAAGTAGCCAGGGTTAACACACATCAGGCATGAATCTTCTCACTGGTAGTTAAAACTAGTAGTCTTCTTCTCTTTGGAAGATATTAAGCGATCCGTCTAATGCGCTTATACCCTCATACACGACACTCTCGAATCAAAAGCACCCTTGATACGAACATCAAAGATCACAATCCTTATCTAATTCTTCAGAGGGACTCCTCCATCGAGCTCTAAGACACCACTTCCTCGGACACCTAAGTGTACAGTTGCTCTTACACTAACACAAGTCCTCCTTCGACGACTTTGGATATCATCATTCTCAATCATCATCAGAGGTATGTCCTGGAAGCTCATACCAGTCAGTAACAGCCAGCGAACTCAATAAAGACGTGGCTCGAAGGGACCAAAAGATTTGTTTACTGCATGTGCTAGTGGCTTCCCCCTTTCCCAAGCTTTGCATAGGATTTTCTATTCATTAAGATTAGGTAGGTTGTTTTTCGGTATACCAAAATTTTATTTTCAAAAAAAATTGAACCGCTTTCAAAAAGGAGCTCTCTTCTTTTATATTTTCTTTCATCTAATCAGATGATTCATGTTGGTCGGTATAATTTTCAACATTCTTAAATATCCATTCAGCACAATTTTTCACGCCAAGTTGCAGACAAAACCATGCTTCATCCGCATGAGGTTCAGGGTCCACCAACCCCCCCCCCCCTGATTTTGAATGAATATAACATAAAACTCAAGGCGAAAAAGTTCACCTTGGGCACCAGATACCTCTGAGACTATCAACGTCAAGAAACTCGTTTTCAGCAACTCCAAAAACCTATGAGAACTGATTATCAACTGATTTTCGAATGAATGTTACATAAAACTGTTGATGAGGTCCACCCAGATACCACGGAGATCATCGCCGTCATGAGTAGAATGAGTGGTTGAGAAATATAAATTTTGCGTTTTATCCAAATTTAATTTGAGGTTATTGCCTGAGAACGCATGCTCGGCTTTTAACTGTATATCTTTTGATACTAAGTCCAGTTCCTCTGGATCTTTAGTAGAAAAGATAAAGGTAGAGTCTTTTGCAAATATGGCTGTTTTATTGGGGTGTATAATATTCGGTAAGTCATTTATATGTGAAGAGTACACAGCAAAATCGATGAAAGTCAATTTTTACGTTAAAATAAGATTTTAATACCAGATACATCCCTGTAAACAGTAGAATCGAGTGGCCCCCCGTGCTTGGCAATATCGCTGATGGTCTAGAATTTATTCACAAAACAAAATATCCCGTCCAAGAGAAGAACGCTGAAAGTCGATGCGAAACACAGCAAGATTGCATGATTTCCAAATTTTGTTTTAAACTTTGGAATTCATTTTCTGACAAATTAAATAAAAGTGACTTTCATCGTTTTTGCCATGTGGTCTTCATGTGTAATGAATAATAAAGGTCCTAAGATGGAACCTTGAGGGACACCATGTTTAACTGGTTTCAAATCTGAAAAATTATTGTTACAGAACATTCTGCATTCTGTTTGTGAGGAAGCTCTTAATGAGTGACAATGCTGTCCCTCTTAAACCATAATAAAAAAGTTTTTTTAACTTCCCGCTAAAAAAAATTATTTTTTTTTTTAAATCGGGAAGTTATTGGTTTCACCCCGTTTTTCGAAAATCGAGTTTTCATCGGATTTCAATGTTTTGAGGTCTTAGGAACCTCCCCTGACTATTTTTACGAGGGTGTCTGTATGTCTGTATGTACGTGTGGATGTGTGTGTGTGTGTGTGGATGTATGTAAACCTCTTATAACTTTTGAACAGCTTGACCGATCGAAATGAAATAAAAAGCATTCCAAAGAGTTCCATCTAACTTAGATTCCCTGTAAGTTTGAACCGATTCGAGCCGGTAGATTTCGAGAAATTTCAAAATAACCGAAAAAAACAATTGGTAAAAATGATGTTTTTTGGGCATATCTTTTTGGCTATTGCATCGATCAATTTCATAACCTAATCAGCTCTTAAGCTTAAAAAGCCACGTCGAATGCCGTTTTGCAAATTAAAATCGGTTGATTCGTTCGTGAGATATCGTTGTCGAAAAATTTCAAAAAAAGTGTTTTTTTTTCAATAACTAAAAGATTTTTTAACTAACCGATTTTGCACTCCCAATAACGTTTTTAGGTCTCAAAAAACTGCGTCGAATGCCATCTTGAACATCAAAATCGAATAAGGCGTTAAAAAGTTATGGCCTTTTAAACATTTCAAAAAAAGTCAAAAACGTCAAAATACGTCACGTTACTATAGCTTTGCGGTTAAAACTAGCGGGAAGTTGCAAGGATGGCCTTTAAGGTCAACCTCTTTTCAAATTTTTTAATAAGATATTATGCAAAACGCAATCAATGACCTTGGAGAGGTATGCTCACCTGCTTCCAGGCCCTCAATCATATCCCTACTTAACACTTCTTGTGATGTAGAGTGATTTTTCCTAAATCCAAATTGAGATTTACTGAAAAAATTATATTTGTTAAAATAATCATATAAACGATCACTGATAAGTTTTCTATGATTTTACTGAAGGTAGAGATGATTGAGATAGGACGGTAATTATCTAACTGACGAGTATCTTCTTTTTTATCGAAAATGTACAAATGTGATTTATGTGCAAAAGGACGGTCGCCTAATAACAAAAATGTAACAGCGGTGAAAATTATACCGGGGTCATCAAATACACATCCAGATGTACATCAAGCTATTCACACCGATCAAGAAAATATACGCCTTCAGGATTGGGTATTATTATTAAAGATTGCAAGGATTGCACTTTTAACTTTAATATTAAAAATAATAAAAAAACAAAGTAGTCGATGTTGCTGAAAGCATTGCAAAATCCAAGTGGAGATGGGCCGGGCACGTAGCACGAGAGAACGAAGAAAAGTGGACAAAGCGAATAATACAATGGAGGCAAAGACAACATAAACAAGATGCAGGAAGACCACAAAAAAGATGGGCCGATGACATCAAGGAACATGCAGGGAGAAACTGGTACCAGTTAGCTCAAGACAAATGAAGATGGAAAGGACAAGGGTAGGAATATGTCCAGGAGTGGACTAGAAGGGGCTGCTAAAGAAGAAAGAAGAAGGAAATTAACTTTGTTGTTTTTTGTTTTCTTTTTTGTAATAAATGTCATAATTGAAAATTTGTTTCATTGTATTAAGTGATTGTAAAAAAAAGTTGTATGTATTACGAGCAAGTGTCATTAAAAAATGTTGCATGTATTACGAACAAAAGTGTGATTATTGCTTATTGCTATCGAGTAACACACTCTTGAGCAATAATGTATCACTTTTCGCTCTTAATACATAAATAACTATTAATATTTTAAGTAGTTCAGTCTTGCATGAGATCGTTTTCTGTATTTGAATTTTTTTTTTTTTAAATAATGACTATCAACTGATATACATAACTGTTGATCTTATGCAAGAATTACTAACATTTTAATTATTTATTTAAAAAAATCCTTACAATTGTTATTAACGTATTTAAATTACATACTCTTTATTAATACAATCCGTTATTTAAAGCATACCGCACATTTTATTGTTTATTTGTTCTATTCGGTGCCAGTCTACCCCGGATACTAATAACTGTTTAACCATAATTATATATTTGGAACGGCCTCATTTGCAAATAGTAAAAGTAATTGATCAATGTACAGGTGTGTTTGAAGGTAAAAAAATATAATCAAATTCATTCTTTAAATTATATATCTCATTACCTAGGTCACAGGCTTCTCCTTTGTATCCGGAAAAACAGTAGCAGGTTCCGTTTTCACATAATCCGTTTTTACAACTTGGACATGATAACACACATTGATCATCTTTTTCTAGAAATCCTGGACAACATTTTTCTACCAAACGGGTCTCATTCTTTGTCTGAAAAAAAGTGTTAACTTTTGTCTTTAAAAATGTTTTGTATAAATATTTCTTTAATCTATTATTTATGCAAGGAATAATATAAGTACCCTGAATTTTTTATTTATATAAATAAAAATGAATTGCTGTTCGTTAGTCCGCAGGTGGGAGTTGCATCCCCACTCATGTGGAGTCTCACCGTAGACAGATTACTTTGGCAATTGACCGAACTAGGTATATCTAGCCAAGGTTACTCCAATAACGTAGTTATCTTCGCAAGAGGAAAATATGAAAACGTCCTCTGTGAGATAGTACAAAGAGGAGTGAACAAAGGAAAGCAATGGTGTGATTCAGTGGGACTCAATATCAACCCCACCAAGACCACGTTAGTAGTTTTTTCAAGGAAAAAAAAACCTAACGTAAAAACCGTCAAAATAGGTGAACATATCGAAATAATGCACAAAGTTTTAAAAGCCCTCATTGTGTGCAGAAACATTGCTGGGAAAATTGGGGCTGTAACTCAAAGACATTGCAATGGATGTACACTGCAATTGTAAGACCTATCATCACCTATGGGGCAGTAGCTTCGGGCACGAGAGCTAATGTGATCACAACAAGGACAAACCTCTCGAAGATTCAGAGACTAGTCTGTGCATGTATCACTGGAGTTCATGCCCCACTGCAATGGAAGTAATCCTAAATCTCTCGCCATTGCATACTCAATTAGAAAATGTTAGGAAGAAAACAATATATAGAATAATCAAAGAAGGAATAATCAGGGAAAGACCTCGATCACTTCAACTTGATCAAACTTGGGAAATGCCCCAAGATGACATGCCAAAGAAATTTAATTTTGTAAGAAAATTTACCACAAAAATGGGAAGTATATCTAAATGGGACAAAAACACTATATCGGGGCTAAGCCAAAACGTCATAAAATGGTATACGGATGGCTTCAAGACTAATAAAGGAACAGGAGCAGGGGTTTTTGGACCTAGAACCAAATTCTCAGAAAGCCTGGGACCAGAACCATCTTGTGGAATCAGCAGTAGTACAATCTTAGAAAAACTAAGGAAAAAAATGGATAGAAAAAATCCAAGTACTGGAATGATCTAGAAGGACTAAGACACTCCAGGAAAACTACAACAAAAAGAGATCTCTCAGCTGTCTTAACCTTAGTAAGAAGAACCTTCGTATTATAACAGGAATACCGGGCACTGCCGATTAAGAGGACATGTGAAGAAACTAGGTTTGGTTGATGAAGCAAAGTGCAGATTCTGTGAGGTAGAGGATAAAAACCAAAATGCACATACTCTCAGATTGCATTGCATTATGTAATTCTAGGGTCAAATACCTAGGGTCATACGAAATAGAATAGGAAGATCTACCTTACTTGAAGCCCAACGATATCCTAAACTTTCTAAGAAAGATAGGACTAGAAGACTGTTATAATATGGAGGTTCTTCTCACTAAGGTTAAGACAGCTGAAAGATCTCTTCTGGTTACAGTTTCCCTGGAGCGTTTTCGATTGTCTTAGACCTTCTAGATCGTTCCAGTACTTGGGTTTTTCGCTATCTATTTATTTCCTTAGTTTTTCTAAGAGTGAACTACTGCTGAGTCCACAAGATGGTTCTGGTCCCAAGTATGGGATTTCAGTTTATTCTTTTGTCTGCTGTTTCGTTTCTTTCTATTCGTATGTGTCCAGGAGGGTAACAGTGTTATTTTGTACTAATTCATTTAGTTTGCCTTGGCATTCCTAGACCATCTTTGAACTGATTATGTGTGAGTTCAGAGCTTTAATTGCTGCTTGATTATTTCACATGATTACAATCTTTTGTCTACGATAGTTTCTTTCGATATTTAATTCTAAACATGTTTCAATGGCTTGAAAGATGCTTGGGTATGTAAACAGGCTTTCTGAGTATTTGGCTCTAGGTCCAAAAACCCCGGCCCCTGTTCCCTTATTTGACTATTTCATTATACTTTTTCTAACTTTCTAAATAAGAGAAGTCAATTGTTACCTTACCGTTACCGTTGTTAAGTTTATTAAGTAATACATAAAAAGCAGACAATTTTTTATTTTTATAGTGAACCCTATTAACCCATTAAAACTAAATTGGAAAATGATAAATGATAAACCGTCAAATATAAACAACGTTTTTGCATTTCTTCATAAATCGACTTTGTAACATTAGTAATTTATAAAATAAAAATGGTGAATGTTTTTGTTTAAATTGTTAATTTCCTGCAGAAATTGCATTAACGACAATTTTCTCGAATTGCAGTTACAACACAGAATATTCTGTTTACAGGGGTTATGCATATATTAATAAAATAATTACATTCATAGAAAAAAATCACCCAATTAAAAATTATATAGGAACGGATCCAATTTGTATACAATAATAATTTAAGTCAAGTAATTATTAGGAACGATATTTAAAGTATATAAGAATGCGTTTGTAGAGGTCTATTAACCTTGTCTATCAATTACAGCAGAATCGAAAATAATATTATCTAAATTTATTCCGAGTTATTTATCAAAAAATATACTTCCTTTAAAAAGTTGCATACTAGGCGAGGCAATGGAGTCGAAAAAAGGCCAAAAACTTCAATTTTTTGCAGTTGGATGGATGATTCTGGTTGCATTCGATTCGTAAGAACAAAAATGGTGCTGTCTAATTAGAAGATGCATTTTCCTTATGGAAAAATACATTTTCCAAAGTGATAAAAATAAAAACATCAAAAAATATATGGAAATCAGTTCAATTTTGAACATTAATATCACCATGGTGATGGGCTTCGAGGAACTTGGTAACCAGGGTTGACCTCGTCTTCTGGAGTTTTATGGAAATTCGATACAAAGTCAGCCCAAACACGTTACTCGAGGATTTTTGGGGTCACTGAACAAACATTATGATATAGGACACTCCAGTATTTTGAATCCAGTGACATTTTTATTGATGAGCAGTTTGGCTTTAGAGACAAAGAGGCCACGTACATGGCTGTAAGTGGTTGTATGATGGCATCTTTGAGAGCTTTGAGGAGGGCGACTTTGTGGGTGCTACCTTCTGCGATCTCCCCAAGGCCGATTGTGTCTCACATTATATTCTGATTGACATATAGGCGACATGTAACCTCATTTCAGGGAAAGGTCTCAGAAGAATGAACTATGAGACATGGAATTCCCCAGGGTTCAGTCCTGGGACCCTTGTTTTTTATTGTACGTGTTAATGATGTAACATCATCATTACAACAGAGTGAGGTGACGTTGTACGCGGATCATACAAGTTTTCTGTTGCGATCTAAAAAGTGTGATGTGCTGAAAGTGCGGATGCAGCATGGTACTGAAAGTATTACTTACTGGTTTACGCCCTGAACTTATCAAAAACCGACAGGTTATCTTCTCACTAAAATCGCATGATGCGGCTGATAATCCGTAACAGGTCAAGTTTTTGGGAATCACTTTGGATCCCAAACTCACTTTTGCATGTCATATCAACAACTTGTCAAAGAGGGTGACTGATGGAATTTTTGTATTTCGAAGTTTGTTTGGGATTGCTGATATTATAAATAATTCAGTTTTTTTCATAAAAAAACAACTTTTTGACATGCTCTGGTATAAAGATAATAGTGAACCTCTACTCGCGTGTTCCATATTTGATAGTTATTAGTAACCTTCGTTTTGCTTATTTTGTTTTAGTTATTCGTTATATCAACGTTTCTAACGAACTATTTTGCAATTTTATGTATCTGTGATTTGTAAAATAGTTCAGTATAAAGAATTCTAGTAGCAGCGGTATTCGAAAATACAAGAAAATAGAGAATAAGATAATAACGAAAAATAGCTTTGATTAAATTCTTAGACATTTAAAGGAAGCACACTGGCGCAATGAGATAATATCCTAATGCGGCTTTGAAGTTTATTCTAAATCTTCCCCCCTTGGAAACCAGGCGATTTTACAGGACATATAGGAATTCTAAGAGTCTAAGAATCCATGAAAATAGGATGTGGAGATGATTGAGGCAGGAATGCGTCAAATTGATGTAGCAAACGCTATAGAAACCACTCAGAACGTTATTTCACGTCTTTGGACTCGTGATCGTGAAACTGGAAGAGTTCGGGAAAGGCATATGTGACTATCAAGAATGACAACACCTCGTATGGACCGATATGTTTAATTAGAAACGCGAAGACGACACGGTAGTTAATTAATCATTTTCGAAGAGCTCAAAATATGGCTGTTTCCAGAGATACCATCTATGGAAGGTTCAGATTAAGTAATTTAGGTATTCGAAGACCTTGGAGATGCTAGCCTTTAAATCGAGAGAATCGTGCCAGTCCACTACGTTAATCACAAGAACATGTTATATGGGAGCAAAATCGATGGCGAAATGTTCTTTTTACAATTGGTGTGATCTTATCCAGATTCTCGAAGGAGACGCAGAGAATCTGTTGCAAGAAATCGAATGCAACATACACAAGCGTGCATTGCTAGTTTTGCTTGATCTTAGAACTGAGCTCATTCTGCTGGATCGATTTTTATCATCAGAGCGATTACAAAGGTTGTAAAACGTGCAAAACATTGGTGTTGATTTTATCTTGATACATGATAATGCTACTCCATATAAGGACTGTGCCAGAAAAAAGAGTGCCACACAAAAATACCTATATCTTCCAAACCAATTGATAGAATAAAAACCCCAACCGTAGTAGGCTTTAAAATCGATTGGAGAAACACATAAAATAGTTACTTTCATAATATTTTTGTTGTTAGTCGCAATATGTCAAGCCAAGTGGAAACACACAAATTAATTATTAAATTTTTCCAAGCAAATCCAAATTGGAGCTTCAAAAAAATTGCCGTGGAGGTTTTGCCCTGGCCAGCTCAATTGCCCGAACTCAATCGTATTGATCATGCGTGGGATATGTTATAACACTTTAACGAATAGTTTTTTAAGACCAAAATCGATTTCAAAATTACAATCAGCTGTTTCAAGCTCTTCAACAGTGCTGGATGGCCATTCCCCAAGAAGACCTGGATAACTCAATCCTCAGAAGCCACAATCCTTATTAAAATATATATATATTTTTTCATTGTCAATTTCGTTTTCATTTTTTTTGCATACATTTTAAACAGTTTTAATTTTTTTATGATATCTTCGTTCATTTATCTGTGAGCATGTGTGAAGTTAAAATAAAATTGCTTAATTTTAATTAAATTTAAATTTATTAACATAAAATATTTTTATGCACGACCGGGCGGTAAAGTACAGATTATTACATACATTTAGCGGGCGTAAAGTGCCACTTTGGCGCCCGTGGACTACTTTACCGCCCGCCGGGCGATAAAGTGTAAATGGCGGGCGGTAAAGTAATTTTTTGTCTTAAATATTGAAATACTTGCAATCATCTAAACTGACAATGAGTCTAAATAAAAATGGCCACCACCTATTTTGACTTTGTTGTAAGGGTAACGACAACATAGGTATATAGATTATTGTTTTAAAATATTATCTCTAGCCTTTGTGCATATCACTTTCAATCAAATTATTTATTTTAAATAACGAATGAATACAAATTATTAGGTGAATGGTTATACAGGGTAAGTTGTTAATAATATCGAGGTTCGAGGTATAAATTTCATGCAAGTTGAAATGGCATTTATATTAAATTGTTCACTAAAAATAAAAATAAAAAATATCCTTTATAAGTTTTATTATTAAAACAATCGTTGACATTGACAGTTGACATTTGACAGCTGACAGATAATATTTTACATGTGACAGTAGAGATTTGACATTTCAAATTTAGCATTTGACAGTTGGAACTTGACAGTTGACGTTTGATATTTGACCATTGACAGTTGACATTTGATAGTTGCCATTTGACAGTTGACATTTGACAGTTGATATTTGACAGTTGACATTGACAGTTGACATTTGACAGTTGACATTTGACATTTGACAGTTGACATTTGACAGTTGATATTTGACAGTTGATATTTCACAGTTGACAGTTGACATTTGACAATTGACAGTTGGCATTTGACAGTTGATATTTGACAGTAGAATTTTGTCAATTGACAGTTGACTTTTTTCAATTGACAGTGTAATTTTTTTTATAAATGATTATTAAATCGGTCGTGCATAAAAGTTTGTATGTATTTCGGGCGTAAACAGCGTTTATGGACCTTACGTGTTAATAGCCCTCGCCTGCGGCTCGGGCTCTTATTTACACGTTGCGGTCCATAAACGCCTGTTTTACGCCCTTGATACATAAATAACTATTATGCACGACCGGGCGGTAAAGTACAGATTATTACATACATTTAGCGGGCGTAAAGTGCCACTTTAGCACCCGTGGACTACTTTACCGCCCGCCGGGCGATAAAGTGTAAATGGCGGGCGGTAAAGTAATTTTTTATAATTCACGTTCACAATGTTTCTATTTCGACACTAAAAACAGTATCGAAATAGATTCATTGTAACACTGTTTTTGGTAACTTTTTGTTTTACACAATTGGTTGCACTGCACGGATTCAGGTTCAAGAAGTGTGTTTTAGTAAATTATTAACTACATTATCAGCGTTATTGCTAAATTCGGAATATTTTATACAAATTTGACAAACATTCTAATTTAATATCATTAAAACTGACAAGTGTCAAAACTTTCAAGATTGCCAACATAAATAAATATTTCGAAAAACTCATTTTAGTTATTTTTTTATACTTTTAAAAGTTCATTATAAAAAATAGTATGTAACACTCGAATTACTAAGGCTGAAATTTATAGTCGAGCCTTGAGATGCTCCTTATGCGAGGCGTCCTCGACCATTTTTCCGCTTTTCGGTTTTATAGTCCTTTCCTCGAGGAAGGATATCTTGAGGAAAGGTTCACAACTGACAACACTGTATTTTGTTTTGTTTGGCGTAATTTTGACAGAAAAAGAAGTTGAGGTTGAAAGTTTTGGTCGTGTTTTTGTTATTCTAAATAATGTGTGAAAAAGAAAACAGATCTCCCTATACGAAGGAAGAAAAATAGTTCCTCGTATCACAGGTGAATAAATTTAGTGCCGTTTTGGAAACAAAATTTCCAGTAGCATAATATCTTAAATTGAGCAATAGCTGTATCATTGGAGCTATTTGCAGTCCTCTATTATTAATGTGCGATAGTTGCTCCTGGACCAAGGGAGAAGTACATTTTGCACTGTACCTTTGCTAAATCTATATCGATTTAAAAATTCCCTTTCCGTAAATCTCTCAAATATCTTTTTGGTAGTTGTACAGGCATAAATACTTCTTCACCCGCAATGTCAACAAGCTACAAAAAGTCTTCTAAATTGTCGATATTTTTGATATTTCCACAAAAAGAACTCAAAATAGCAAATTCTAAACACAAATACAAATAAACATGTTTTCTAACCAAAAATCAAGAATTTATATGTCAAAAGTCAGTTCAAGGCGTCCTTAAGGTAGCTCGAGATCCACCTTGTTCTCCACTCGTCCTTAAGGATTCCTTTCGCGACTATAAAACAACATTTTGCTGGAAGGAGTCCTCAAGGACTCCTCCGTTCTCAAGGCATGACTATAAATTCCAGCCAATGACGGTTTGTAGTACTCGTTCTTTGCGAAACTCACCGCTTCTCGGTTCGTTTCACAAACTGAACTCGTACTACGAAACCTCTGTCATTATAACACTTGTATTACAACATACTATTTTGTCTTAAATATTGAAATACTTGCAATCATCTAATCTGACAATGAGTCTAAAAATGGCCACCACCTATTTCGACTTTGTTGTTAGGGTAACGATAACATACATAGGTTTATATAGATTATTGTTTTAAAATATTATCTCTAGCCTCTGTGCATATTACTTTCAATCAAATTATTTATTTTAAATAACGAATAAATACAAATTATTAGGTGAATGGTTATACAGGGTAAGTTGTTAATAATATCGAGGTTCGAGGTATAAAATTCATGCAAGTTGAAATGGCATTTATATTAAATTGTTCACAAAAAATAAAAATAAAAAATATCCTTTATAAGTTTTATTATTAAAACAATCGGTGACATTGACAGTTGACATTTGACAGCTGACAGATAATATTTTACATGTGACAGTAGAGATTTGACATTTCAAATTTGGCATTTGACAGTTGGAACTGGACAGTTGACGTTTGATATTTAACCATTGACAGTTGACATTTGACATTTGACAATTGACAGTTGGCATTTGACAGTTGATATTTGTAAGAAGAATTTTGTCAATTGACAGTTGACTTTTTTCAATTGACAGTGTAATTGTTTTTATAAATGATTATTAAATCGGTCGTGCATAAAAGTTTGTATGTATTTCGGGCGTAAACAGCGTTTATGGACCTTACGTGTTAATAGCCCTCGCCTGCGGCTACGTCTCTTATTTACACGTTGCGGTCCATAAACGCCTGTTTTACGCCCTTGATACATAAATAACTATTATTCTATTGTCCTCTCGATTATTTTGATATATGTAGACATTCTTATAATATTTCACTGATTATATCAATTTAATATTAATGTTGTAAGATTATGTTTACAAAATTAAAAATAGTTTATTTTAAGATGTAATGTATATACACAAAATCAACATGCTGTTATGTAATTATAACTTTATTGCATCTGTTCGAACAATTAATCAAGAAAATTTATTACATTAGAGAGTCGATGTTAATAATTTTTTTCGGAAGACATTTCGTGTAAATGATTGTATCGATGTTTTTATTTGACCTGAACCGATTAATTTTTAACATTGGAAAATTATGTCAATAGGTGTATAATAATCATAAATAATATTATATAAACGATGGTCTATGATTAAACAAAATTCCTGCATATTAATTGATAGGTAATAATTCATCTTTGTTAAAATCGTCTTACAACCTAAATAAATAACAGATATGTGTTCGTCTTAAAATACAATGACAGTTACACCATTTAATCAATCCGGAGGTTAGATTTATTTGTGTTCGAATTGGACGACTGGTTGTTAGGTACTTTAAACTTTTGTTTTTTCTAACGCCATCTCTCTTTATTATGTACATAACAGTTCAAGTAAAGATTTAACAGCAATGTACTTTGATATGTTCTTTGAGTATATACTATTTAATAGCAGCTTTTAATAGTCTTAACGCGAGTCAAGTAATAAGGGGGTAATAGAACCAAAACCTAACATTTGAGCCTTATGTGTATATTAGCAGTAGGTACTATTACTACTATTAGGAAGGTAATAAGTCGAAGAAGGTTATCTTGACCAGTTTGACAATTAAAAATGAACTAAAGGTGGTTGACTTTGTGGACGATCTACAATTTATCGTGGTAGCAAAAAAGAGGGTGAATGTCAGAGAGAAGATGAACCTGGCCATGACCAAAGCAAGAAGAGGGATGACGGATAATTGGTTACACCTGGCACTCGAGGAAACACATATTATCGGAGAAAAAAGCGATATAAGGGTTTTGAGATTTAGCCTAGACAACATAGACATCTCAACGAAAAAAATGTCAAATACTAAATCATGCTAAACAGAAGAACTAATGGGCTACACATGATAGCCGGAAAAATCCAACGCCGAACATTGGAGAACCAATGAGCACGAAATGAACAGTGTTTTAGAGACTTGTTAAATACACGCTTCTAAAGATAGATGGGCAAATGAATAGACAAGGAGACTAATACCCAACGTGATAACCTAGGTAAAATGCGAGCGTAGGACAGTAGATTGCTTCTAACACAATGGCTGAATGGTCTCTCCGTTACTATACACTACGTTTAGAAAAAACTGGAAATGGCCTGTGCCTGTATTATTACGAGGCTGATACGGCGAAACACATGTTTTCCAGTTGTCCCAGATGAAACATTAGAGCTGGCCGATATTATGCATCAAATGATCAGAACCAAAGGGACTTGAAGAGCAGTTCACGAATTTGTCAGAAGCATCATGACAACTAAGGAACAGGAGAAAAGAAGAAGACAGAACAGCCAACACTTGGTCTCAAAAGATACAGGACGTACTACGACTTACATGCAAATAAGTAAAGACCTTTCGGAGGGGTTGCCAGAATTTAAACCACTGTTCTGGAGTCCCACACTACCTAGGTTGTGAAATACAGGTGTGCATTAACCTTTTTTCTTTCCTGCTATCTGCTCCGAAGTAATATCGAACAGATGTTTCCGGGTAGGAGAACCCAACAGCACAGGCATAATAAAAGGGTCGCTAGTTCCAAAAGGGTTAATATCAATTAGGATCTTAACATTTAATTGGAATTCAAAGCAGGTATTTAGCTAAAAATCAGGTTGCAGTTTCTGTCGAGTTGAACTCGTGTTCTTAAAAGGAATAATTTAATCTTAACTCAACTATGGTTTCGACTTTGGCTAAAAATCTACCAGAAGATCATTTTAGTAATTGATTTATTATGCTGATTTAGTCGGTTCGTTTGAAGGGATAATCCAGATTTGTCGTAAAGGTCCAAAGTTCACCATATCCAAAGTTCACCGTTCCTAGTTGATCGTATGCAAAATTTAACATAACAACTAGAATTCCAAAGATCCCCATATCCTAAGATCTTTGTTTTCAAAGTTCAGCTTTACAACTAGAATTCCAAAGTTCATCTTGTCCAAAGTTCACTGTTTTTAAGGTTTATCATTATAAGTTCAGCTTTAATTAATCGAAAATTCAAGGAACACATTGGACAACTTATGAAAAATGGTACTTAAACAGGATTTTTTGCCGTGTACAAAGAAACAGTGAAAGTTGAAAGTGGGTACATTTTGCTTTAAGAACCAACCAGAGTTCGGGCTACTGATTTTTTTAATTAAATAAACGACCGCAAACTTAGGTTTTTGTGCAGTTTGTACTTGGCGCTCTATCCCTTGATTTCAGAAAAACTAAATTCATGACCCTGAGTTAGAGTTGGCAATTTTTTTCTCGAGAATTTTTTTTTATTTTAAGTTTATAATATAAATATATAATTTTATAATTTGTTGAGTACATTTAAAGTTATACATCGTGTGATTAGAGCAAGGCTGCCTCTACTTAGGATATACTCGAAGGAAGTGATACATAGTATCATCTGACCAACGACGCGAAAAAGTAATATTTATGTCTACATATCACAAAAGTATGGATTAGCTAATAGCCCAAAAATGATGTAAAATAAAAGTGTGAGGTGTCAAGGGACACCCGGATGGAACGAAGTTTGTTTCGATTAATTAGTGAAGGAATTAGTAATTTGTAAACATAACAGAGTGTTTATACATACATAAGCATTTATTATTGTCTGTATAAAATCTCTACTTACCTAACAGTTCGTTTCTTTTAACATTTATACAATACCAGAGCTTTAAATAACACATCTTTTTAAAATTACTTTTTATAATTTAAAACAGGAATTAACAATTCAATACAAAAAATTTAAAATTAAAATATTTGACAGTGACTGACAGTTAAGGTAATTTGACGTAGTCAAGTTACGAACTATTTTTAAAATGTTTATGAATTTATTAATTTATAAAAACAGGATGAAATAAAATATAATACTATTATAGGTAATTATGTTTTTTTCTACAGTATTTTCTTTTTAATCTACATTTTCTTTTAATTTAAAATAGTGTCTTTTTAATTGTAATATATCTATCTATAAGAGAGAGGGAGAGAGAGTTATTTATTTTTTGGTCTGTGAAAGAGAGAAACATGCGTGTGTCGGTGCATTGTGTCGGTGCATAGTGTCGTGACAACTTTTGGTATGAATTTTTTTGGGCTAGCTCCTAGCGTCAGTCGTAACTGTTCGTAACGCGCGAAAGGGAACTTCGTTCCAAAAATAAAATATTTTTATGAAAATTTTGATAAACAAAAGCTTGTTGGTTTTTTTTTAGTATCTTTGGTACTAACAAAAAGTGTCGAAAATGGAAATTACTTGAAATGAGTGTTGTATGTTAATTAAATGCTGTAAAGAGAAAGGATCATGTTGATGAGAAAAGATTGCACTCGAAATTAGCAATAATCGCATAAAATTTGTCGTTTAACATTTAAGGAGATAAAATTAGTGATTGCAGGTGTTATTGCTACATAAATCGTTGCAGTAGCAGGTAATGATAGTAGCTGAGACTAATCTAAATTTCATTTCTTATACCGATATTATGCCTACAGTTTTTTCGTAAAGAAACTCACGAATTTAGTCAAGGTCACTAATTTAGTTCTATGCGGAACTTTAACGCTTGGTTTTGGGATCGTATTGAAACTTCACCAATCACAATAATGTTCAGAAAGTTTTTATTTTTCTTGGCCTATTTAATGTTGGATTCGTAGCATTTTTTGGTCATCCGTGAACTTATGCGGAACAAACCGTAAACACACCTTTCTCATATCCAAATTCCCTGTGAAAATGCAATAGATCGTATCTTTGGAGATATTTAAATCTAGTTGCATGTATGACAATGAAGATTTTGGCTTATTTTTAATAAACTTTTTTGAACCTTGTAAACCACTCGTGGAATGGGCTACGAGATAAACAATCATCACCATAAACTTTACCAACTTTAAAACAGAACTTGGTATTGGCTCCATGTTCGATGATCATTTTTCAACCAATGTTAAGGAGGGACTCTCACTTTGAGCGCGATAACTCGAAGTAAAATGGTTGATTTTCAGGAAATTTAGACAGAACACCAATCAAAGATGTACCTATTGAACCCAATAACAGATAGCTCTACTAGTATGAGATACTTCTTAAAAGTCCTGTTTACTTTGCGACAGTCCTCGTATATAAGTAGTAAAACATTATTTATTAATGAAATACCAACCTACAAAGCTCAAAAACGATAATTAATCAATCACGAATTTATTGACACAGAATTAATTGTTAGTTATACGATCTTGTTACGAAAATGTTACGTTTTACTCTCATCAGAGCAAATTTGTATACATGTACCTATTTATTTGTTACTATTGCCCAATACGACATTTTGAGATGCCATAAAAAAGTTGAGGTACGATAAAAGTAGTACTAGCTCCTTCTTTTGCGAGACTATTAGTAATTTTTACTTTGATAATTCCTTTATGCCCTGGTACCCACCGCAAACTTATTTTATTGTCTTCAGTCAATTGCTTAAAACACTGTTGACAGTTCCAGGATCTTTTGGAATCGAACGTGGTAGATTGTAGAGCGTTCAGAGTAGCTTGTCTATCAGCGGCAATAAATGCTCTACCTGAATCGAAGCGTTTTTTTAATGTAATGTTGTGCTCAGAAGCTTATTGCTAAAAGCTCTGCTTGAAAGATTGTAGGAGTGAGAGCTTGACGTTAGGACCTACTCCTGTTGTTTTAGACCCATCATTAAAATAAGTGAGGGCACTTTTTGTAAGTTAAGCGATTTCGGTATTTTGTTAGCTCACACTCATTATTACTTTGAGCGCGATAACTCGGAGTAAAGTGGTTCAATTATCTTATTGGACCCAATAACAGAGAGCTCTATTAGTAGGTATCGGATATTTCTTAAAAGTCCTGTTTAATTTGCGACAGACCTCGTATATAAGTAGTAAAACATTATTTATTAATGAAATACCAGTTTATAAAGCTCAAAAGTGATAATTAATCAATCACGAATTTATTGACACAGAATTAATTGTTAGTTTTACGTTCTTACTTGTTACGAAAATGTTACATTTTACTCTCATCATAACAAGTTGTACATCTGTTTATTTGTTACTATTACCTAATTCAGTCCACTTCGAAACCGTGAAGTAGGTACTTCATTATAAATCATTGTACTCGATGTTTCCTTACGTAGATATAAGGAGTGGTCTATATTCAATTTATTGTACTAACAATGTTTTCCTAAGATTATTTTGCTTGTTTTTATATCACGTTGTTATAGTTAATGTGATTTAAATCTGTTGATGAGATGTTTAAATATGTGAGATATGTATATATAATAAACTAGGTCAATTTTATTTTGAGTGTTTTTACGAAATTCTCATTACATGAAACTCTATACTTTCTCATTCATATAAGCATGGATTAATTGAATCTATCTTCTGTTAATAGAAAATCAATTTAAAATTGGTATAGAAATTTTTATTAAAGTAAGAAGTGATTTATTATTGAATCTAATGTAACGATGTCGAAATTGAGTAATTTAATAACTTAAGAGGACCACTTTTTAATATGACACTGAAATCTTCCAAATGTGGGTGTCCGATCACTTTACATAATTGCGTTTTTTTTAGAATCTAATGCTGTTACTATTGAGGAATCTTAATTATGTTTGAAAATTGCAAATTGTACCTATGCTATTTGAAACTGTATTAAGGTTAACCTGTTTCATTAACACAAACAGACTTAGAGATTGTAGATTGTAGATTATATGTGAGGTCGATTGGCATAGATGACCTACCTATATTGCGGCCTAAAAGATCTTTAGTGTGTAGGTACCCTATATCCAATTAAGGTCTAAACTTTTAAGAATAAAGTCTATATCCTCTTGGGATGTACCTACGTTTTTATCCTAATCAGGCTCTAAGAAGGCCCATCAGTAAAATAAGTGAGCGCACCTTAAGTTAAGTGATTTTGGTATTTTGTTAGCTCACACTCATTAATACTAAGTGTTAGCTTGAAATCTCGTTTTGGAGAGATAATGTCTGTCGGCATCTTTATGAATTGAATTCCTTCGACCTTCAGAATTACAAGATGTCCTGTAAGTTCGATTGGATTTAGAGACTTGTTTCTTTTTAACCTATAGGCCATTTCCAGAGCAATCCTCTTTACATGTAAATGCAAAAGGAGAAGATCTATGATTACCTCCATGGCCGCACTAGGAAACGATCTCATTGTGCCAATGATCCCTATACTTGTCTTTGGTCTGTAGTTTTTCTAGATGTCTGTCAGCATTTTCATGAATTAAATTCCTCCGACCCTCAGAATTCGAAGGTGTCCTGTAAGATCGACTGGATTTAGAGACTTGGATCTTTTTAACCTATAGGCCATTTCCAGAGCAATCCTCCTTACATGTAAATGCAAAAGGAGAAGATCTATGATTACCTCCATGGCCGCACTAGGAAACGATCTCATTGCGCCAATGATCCCTATACTTGTCTTTAGTCTGTAGTTTTTCTAGTAGGTTGCACTCACTTTTTTCAAGACTATTAATCCCTTTATGTACCCACAGCAAGTTACTTTGTTGTGTTTAGCAAGTTGCTTAAAAAACTGGGACATGGTAGAGCCTTCAAATCACCTTGGCTATAGGAAGCAATAAATATTTGATCACAAAAGTCGATTGCTAAAAATCTCGCTTAGAAGACTGTAAAAGTGTTTACCAGCATTATTAAGAGCCTAAAATTGTAACCCTTATAACTAGTTTTTCTGGTGTTTTATACCCATCAGTATAACAAGTATCCATACACTTGCTAGCCGATAAGAGATGTATAATCTACAATGCTGACAGAAACTATATGTATGCCACAAGAAATGCGGAAAGGCAAAGTATATTGGAAGAGTCGCAAAGAGAATTGACAGAACGAACAAACCAGACTGTAACATGGACAAGGAGCATCATACTAGATGTTATAAAATGGATGAAATGTCCTCTTAGAAGAACTTACTATTACTTGAATATTTGTTGTCATGTCTAAAATATTCAAAAAAAGTCTTAGATGTATGGCCACATTGCAAGGTGCAAGATAGCCCTCAGCACGTAATCTTCTAGTGCAGTACATGGGAACGATAGAGAAGTCAGCTAGAAGCGAACATTTTAATGACGAATAGGGCAAACATCATCCCTCAAATGCTGGAAAGCAAGGAAAAGCTATGGCGACGTCAGTCTTGAGAAAAAAGGAGCAGGAAGAAAAAGAATAGCCCAAGACTATGAGTATCAAATTCCGTTGTGTAGGCATCTTCATGAATTAGGTTACTTCGATTCTTAGAATTACAAGATGTTCTCTAAGATCTCTGGGTTTCAGAGAATTAGTTCTTGTTAACCTCTAGGTGCCTTTCAGAGCAATCCTCTTCACATGTAAATGGAATGGAGGAAGGACTGTAATTACCTCCAAGGCTGCCAGTGATCTCTATCAAAGTAAGTATTTTGTAACCCGATTATTGCCTTTTGTTACACCAAACCAGTGAAACATTCGTGATTAGTGGACCAATAAATCATTTTATGTTTAAAATTCTATATTTTTCCAAAAAGCTTACGGCAGGTCCACATGACCCTTTTGGCTTAGAAGTACGTTTTTTGTCGAGTATAACTTCGAGGTTTTTTACCTCTTCTGGGAATGAAGGTAATATTTCATCCATAACAAGAGGTTATTATTATTGATTTCCTTTTGTTGGTAAATGATATAAGTGGCATTTTGTTAGGTTTGGCGTAAAGTTCTTCTTCCCAATGCCAAGTAGTTATAAGGTTTAAGCCACTTTGTAATATTGTCATCTAACTAAACTAAACTAACATAACTAAATCATCAGCATAGCCCAGAACACATAACTTTTCTCTGTTAAACTTTGCTAATCTTCAACTACCATGACCATAGTAAAGGCGATAAAACTCCTCCTTGAGGACAGTCTTCTCTTGCCTTTATGGTCGTTGATTGATCTCCATTGTAGGTAGATAACAATATTTTTAGTGTTTGGCATGGATTACTCTTATTTGATGATTCCAGAGACATTTATGTTGTGATAGCGCTAATAGCATCATGTGACATGTGAGGTGTTACATTATGCTTCTTTTATATATATAAATGCACATAAAGCCCCTTTTTGTGTCAATAGCTTTTAAAGAACTCTTATGAGATAATGCAATACATTTATTGTAGATGTACTATGTTGATAGGCAAATAGTTCTTCGTGAAGTAGTGTCATTGATAGATATTCACTTTTTATATGTGTCTCTTTTTCATATATTTTAGCAAAAAGTAGGTGAGGCTTAAAAAGGGAGGCCGTTTGCCACTCCTGGAAGTAAAGCAGAACATAATCTTTTTTTGTTTTAGAATAGGTCCAAAGGTGAAACTCATTTGGAACATTCTTGTTTAGGATATCAAAGCCCTGTGGTAAACTGTCTAAAAATATGCTATCCTCTCCAGGAGATTTGTAGGGCTTATATCTGATAAGGTATATAATATAATTTAAATGAACTACTGCTTTATATGATTACATTTGCTCCAAACCAAACCAAAAGTTGACGTACATAATAATAAACGTTAGATATATTAAAGTGTGAAAGGCTTTCGCGGCCATTGTCTAATAGCCCAAAAACCATTGATACGTTAGATATATTGTTGAAATTGATTTTTGATTATTATAATCTGAAAGATAATTTATGGACATTTATTTGACTCACCACCACTCTGCTATCATTAATTTCCTTAATTGTGTAATATGAACATCTTGGTGGAACATTGTAACACCATTGGTATTTTCTTAAAGTCGTATTTCTTACATAATTTTCGGTCACATTCACTAAAAAACTAAATGATACCTATTTTATATAAATCAATCTCAGTTTTTTTATACTTACGTTTCTTCTGTTAAACAGATGTGGTCACCTGATAATTTTCCAAAAATACAAACAATATTAATGGTGATTATCAAAAACTGTAGGATTTTCCACATTCCGACCTAGAAAAGAGTAAAGTTACAAAAAGAAATAAAATGTGTACTAAAACCAAATTTTCAGCAAAAATATTAATTTTACGTTGTAAGATTGATATTGGTCGAGCTTAGTGTAATCCAAACTTTGATCTAAAGCTAATTAGATAACTAAGAGATTTATATTTTTATAGAAACAGTTAATTCCAAAGTTATTAAATTGAATAAGCAGTATTTTTAACACCTTTTTTGTCGTATTAAAAGGTTAGAAAACGGTAAGAAAACCATCAGAACCTGGTTTAAAATTGATAAAAGATACAAAAATTGCAGAAGAGTATCCGTAATAAGAATAGATAGGGTCGTTAATGTTATCCATGTCAAGAAAAGTTCTTCTTATACAAGCAATAATATACTTGTGTATTATCTGCAAATGCCGGTACTTTACAATGATTAATAGACTTTAAAATATCATATTGTAACGGGATAACCGTGAAGGGACCTTAATTTGAAAGATTGTTATTGACAGTTGATTTTTAGAAACTTCTAAAAACACTGACTAGATTAAATAATGTTTCTAGAAAATTCTAGAAACTTCTAAACACACTGACTAGATTAAATAATGTTTCTAGAAAATTCTAGAAAGATCTAAACACACTGACTAGATTAAATAAAGTTGTATATAAGGGGATGTATGGGCAGTTAACGTCAGTTCAAGTTCAAATATTCACAAGAGTTCATTGTATTGTCAAGTAGTTAGACGTTATCCAGCAGAGTTTAGTGTATCTTAACAATTTTGTAAATAAATTGTGTAAAAGTCCTCATAAGTGTTTCAATATGTATACACAAGAAACAATAAAGGTCCCAATATTGATCCCTGTGGAACGCCCGATTTTGCAAATGTTTATATTCATCCAAGTGAGCTTGTAGTTTAGTTCTTTTAAACTTTTGCAATGCCATAGCACCACTTTTAACCCAATATCGGGATTAGGAACAAAAATTACGTCGAATAAAGTACATGCCGAGCTAGATATACGAGTAGGTTCATTAATGATTTGGATTATGTTATAATTTTTAAAAAATATAGTCATAGGGTTGTTTAAATCCAAAAGATTTATATTGAAGTCACCCAGGCAAAATACACTGAAGGACAAAAAAAGTGGCGCACTCAAAATTTTCAGAAAATATAAACCTTCAAAACTTTTGAGTTGGTGGTCCGATTGCAAAGATTCTTTTTTTATTTTAGAGAATGGTTCTTTGGTATTACGACGCGGTTTTAAGAGTTTTTAATAATTTTAGGTTTGTAGCCAGTATTGATTAAATAACAAGTACACGTTTTTTACGCTATTTTTGAAACACCCTGTGGACGTTGCTGCTACTCTAGTCGTACTAAGTCTTTTATGGGCATGTTAAGTAGAGCCTCTTTTACATTTTTGGTTTTAAATCATGTCTCTATCTTAGATGGTTCAAAAGATAGAGGCTTTCAAGCAAAGTTTTACTCCCAGCACAAAAATCCATTTTTTTTCAATAGGAAAAAGTAGGCTGAGAAACGGCTTATTTGTGACAGTGTCATTTTGGCTAAACTTCTGACTGTCAGTAGTTTGTGTAGTAGTTTTTCGCGAAAATTTATAATGGTTCAACAAATTACACTCAAGCAGGTTTCACGAATGATGGCTCTTGTAGACGATGGTAAAAGTAAAAGATATGCAGCACGAGCGGTTGGTTTTCCCGATGCAACTGGACGGCGAGAAATTCAGAGGTATCAACAAACTGGCCAATGTCATAGAAGAGCTGGTTCAGGGCGCCCTAGGAGTACCTTCAATATTGATGATCGATTTATTAGATTGCAAACTTAGCGCAATCGTTTCCAAACTGCTGTTAAAACAAACCATCAATTAAGACAGGTACGCGAAACGCATGTAAGTGATAAAACGATTTGTCGAAGATTGAAGGAAGTTAATCTAAGAGCTAGGAGATCAGCAACATGACCAAGATTACTTCAAAGATAAGCTCGTCGTCGCTTCGTCGAAGAATTTGGAGGTTGGCGTGATCCCGAATGGGATAGAGTGTTATTTACCGATGAATCGAGATTCTGTTTATATTCAAGTGATGGTCTTCAAAGAGCATGGAGAAGACCTAGAAAACGATATGAACAGGATATGATTGGAGAGCAAAAGAGTTTTGGAGGTGGTTCCGTAATGACCTGGGGAGGAATTTCAATGTAACCCCGTACAGAACTTTGCGCGCTTCCAAGAAATGCTCTAACGGCCAATATGTACATAGAGAACATTTTAGAGCAGCACGTGGTACCATTTGCACCATTCGTTGGAGATGCATTTTAATTAATGCACAACAATGCAAGGCCATACACTGCCCAAACTGTTTGTGAATATTTGAAGCAAGTTGGTATAGCAACCATAGTATGGCGTCACAAGAGCCCCAAAATGAACCCTATCGAGCACTTGCGGGATGATTTAGGGCGTCGAATTAGGTCTCGTCAAATTGTTCCACAAAATCTTGTTGCTTTGGGTGATGCACTTGTTGAAGAGTGGAACAATATTCATCAGGAAAGGATTGCAAACCCAATTCATAGCATGCCAAAAAGAATTGAGTCTTTAAAAAGAGCAAGGGAAGCCAATACCCGATATTACTTATTGTTGTTTATGTTATGTTGTCGTTATTATTGTTGTTGTTCTGTAAACTTAATAAAATTCTTAATAAAAGCAAAACTTTGCTTGAAAGCCTCTATCTTTTGAACTATCTAAGATAGAGACATGATTTAAAACCAAGAATGTAAAAAAGGCTCTACTTAACATGCCCATAAAAGACGACCACTAGAGTAGCAGCAACGTCCACAGGGTGTTTCAAAAATAGCGTAAAAAACGTGTACTTGTTATTTAATCAATACTGGCTACAAACGTAAAATTATTAAAAACTCTTATAACCGCGTCGTAATACCAAAGAACCATTCTCTAAAATAAAAAAAGAATCATTGCAATCGGACGACCAACTCAAAAGTTTTGAAGGTTTATATTTTATGAAAATTTTGGATGCGCCACTTTTTTTGTCCTTCAGTGTATTTTATTAACGGTGGGGTAAACGGAAGAAAAAACATTTACAAAATCATCTTTGCCACCTTTTTGGTTGAAAAACTTTTTTAAACCTCTTTCACAAAAAAGATGCTCTTTGTCATTTTCAAATTGATTTATAAGAATTTTAATAGCCCCTTCTTGTATAATATACACATTGGAAATAATTTTAAATTTTGAATTCATTGTTTTTATAGCATACAAAATATATAGAAACTCTTACCAGTTATATCTAACTTCTTTTTAACATCTCAGGTGACAAACTCACATAAATCCACACATACCATAAATCTAATATTAAATGATATCCAAAAAATTGTCAAAAAAAAATCGAATCGCACTAACTATAATTGAAAAACTGTGTTGACCTAACTGCAAACAAACAAATGAAGAGTTCAATTGCATGGCAGCTTTCATCCGACAGAGGGTCATGTGTTTTTGTTATTAAGAGCTCTATTATTTTTATTAAACGCAGACATCATAACATACTATATACATGATATAACAGACCGCAGATTACAGAGTAGGATATATTTATAAGATTCCCTTATACGGGATACACTAGTTGTTTAGTCGTTAAATTTGTCTAAAAAAATGTTAATTGAATTATACCAGGGTCAACAACTTCAATAAAAATAGAAATTCAACAATTGCCTACTTAAATTTAATATTTAAGTTTGACTCTGTTTAATTTAGCTTATAAATATTATTTACCACCATGGAAATATTTAGTTAAGGGAAAATAAGGGCAGCTGTCCACCCTCTGGATTTTATATTCCGACGTACAATTTCAGTCATGAATTCCTAAAAACCAACATTTTAAACGTTATACGAATTACGATAACGATTTAAGACTTTTTACAAGGTCTGGCAATTAAGTTTCGAGACTAAGTTGTTTAAAGAATACCAGCATACCGAGAAGATTCACATTTTTCCCTTGACACTGGATAAAAATTCAAGGCAAGTGCAGACAGTCCCGTTGTAATTTAAAGGGTACAAAAATCACTCGCTCCGAAAAAAATGTTGGATAAAAACATTGAGCAAAGAGTGAATATAAAGTTTTTGTTAAATCTCGGGAAGTCCGCGTTGGAAAGCTATGAAACTTTGCAGATGGCTTACAGGGATGATTTTCAATACCGTGCTCGAGTTTTTGAGTGGTACAAACATTTTAAAGGGAAGAGGGAGAATATTTGATTTGACTAGCGCTTCGGGAGGCCTGTGACTTCAAAAACCGACTGGAATGTTCAAATAGTGACCGAAATGTTTAGAAAAGATCGTCGATTAAGTATCAGGGCAGGGCTATCGCTGAAGATGCAAATATAAAAAAAATGTGAGACACATTTTTAAAAACGGAACTTAACATGAAAAAAGTGTGTGCTAAACTTGTGCCCAGACTCCTAACGACGAACCAGAAGATGCATGGTAAGAACGTTACTTCAGACACCCTAGAATGCATCATAAGGGTCTCAAATTTATTGTAAAGGGTCATAACTTGCGACAAAACGTGGATTTTTTAATATGGCCCTAAAACGAAGAGGCAATCAATGTGCCCCAAACTCTTTGATGCCAAAAAAGTGAGAATGAGCAAATGCAACTTCAACATGATGTTGATTATTTGCTTAGATATACCACATGGAATTGGTGCCACCAGGTCTGACAATTATTATTCATTACTAGATGCTTTACGGAAACTCAAAAAAACTTCACAAAAAGAGGAAAGAGAACTGTTGGATCCTACATCAAGACAACGCGCTGTCTATCAAGAACTATTTGGCCAAACACCAGGTCACAATCTTGAAAAACATACACTATTCGCCAGACTTAGCACCCTGCGACTTATACCAGTTCCCAAAAATCAAAACCTCTTTGAAAGGAAACCGCTACGAATCTGTAGAGGAAGTTAAACAAAAAATGCCGTGACCTGCCGGAAGATGACAGTTTCGCTGTTGAATAGATAACAAGTAAAAGACCATAGATTAGGAGGAAAATGTTTATACATTTTTTAGAATAAACAATATGGTTATACCTGGTTGGTCACTCAATCCTCTAACCATAAGACCCAATGTACGGTCAGTGGATTTAATTAGGGTTTTGTTGGTATATATGCAATACGTATACGTTAAGATTAACTCGTCAGGTATCTTTTCCATTTGCACCGCAATTCGGAAAAGGGATTAACAATCCTTTTAATGATCTTGCAACCTATAATAATTTTTACCACAATTCGGGTGTATCTATATGGTCATAACTTGGTATAAGAAGTAATCGACACTTAACAAGTGCTATACACATTTTTGAAGGTATACTTCTTTTGGCGCTTTAGAGAAAAATGATGAAGATACATTTTTAAGATGCGCAAGCACAATGTCACAAAATCCCGAGCAAACACCGTCACGAAACTCGAGCGCACACCGTCACGAAAACCGAAGAGCACAGCGTCACGTAAACAAAAGCGCACATCGTCACAAAAAACCGACAGCATGAAATCAGTTGGTGAAGATTTCAACATTTGATGCACCGAAAGTATTAAAGTAGTAAACACACTAACTACTTATAGTAAACTTGCAACTTTAGTCATGGACACTGAATAATTAAAATACTCAAAAAAATTTTATATTCAACAACGTTCTTTAACATTTTTTTAACAAAAAATAAAAAGAGTGTGCGTGTAACCTTTGCGCGCGATTGAAGTAAAACTTGTTGACGTACGTATCGGAAAATAAATATTTAATTACAATTCAATCATATTTATTGCCTATATACTTTACAAAAAAAAATGAGATGTTATATTTATATTATTCATTAGAAATAGGAATTTGAAAGTTATCATTATTTTTTTTATATATGAAATAATAGGTTTATGATAACTAAAATGTGAAACATAGATTTTAGCCTATAAATACCATTAATGTATTTGAAACCGTTTGAAAATTTCATAAATAAATTTCGGAAATTTAAACTCCTCCCATAGCTGAAATTATACAGTTACTTCCATCAGAATCTTCCGTTAGAATCTACCCCTAGTCGTGCCTAAAGAAGTTTTGCTTCAATAATAGGTAAACAATATTAAAAATATACACACATTACGTTTAGAATGTGTGATTTTGTAGTTGTATCTACCTTATTGTATTACATCACAACACAAAAGCCTTCGATAGTTAGATAACCATTTCATTTTGTAGCATTTTATAGCATATTCCATAAAATTTAAAATCCTGAGTTAAGTTTGTTTCCTTCACGTCAACGAAGGATCTGTTATTGGTGGTCAAAGGTCAGCCATCTTGACTAGTGGTTTTATGGCCTTTATGGCTACCTAACCAAACCTAAAATAAGTATAAGAAAGTGTTAAAATATTTTGAATATTATTATTTTATGAACAAAAACGTGCAACATGCTTCTTTACTCAACGTAAAGATTCCGTATAAACAATTATTTACTATCATAATATCTATGTATGTATATAAACTTACTTAATCAAATCATAATGAATGTGGCTGTCTCGTCATTTTTTCATTTTTGTCATTTTTCTTCAAATCTTTCTGGCGCTTATAATATCCCCTTTGACGTTCACAATTTCTTTTTCTTTTTAGCTCTTTAAGTCTATAAAACGAAAATAGCTAGGTATAAATAATAGGTATAAATAATTAGGTATAAATAGTGTAATTACACACCAAAAATAAAATTTATGCACATAGAGTACCTACCTATTCACTCATTTTCAATCAATATTTTTTCATCACTTTCTTCATTAATAAATCCACATTGTTTATTCATATTTAATACAAACACTTTATACACAAAAAACTATTTATACAATGTGTTTCGATTGACAAGATGATCAGCTGTCAATTCATACAATTACAGATTTAATTTTATTTCATATAGGAGGCAAAATCGCATGAGCGCCGTCAGGATTATTTTCAGGGGGTGCATCTGCATCTACACACTATTATGATCTAATATATATATAGAATGTAGAATGATTTGGACAGCAACCGCGACGCCTTTAGTTTTTATTCAAACAATAATTTAATAAAAAAATTAAAAAAATATATAATTTTCTGGTAAATTCAGGTATTTTCTTTCATAGCAGGGGGGTGCAAGCGCACCCTCTTGCACCCTGCTGCCGGCGCCCATGCAAAATCGTGTCAGTATTAGGTTTTGTTTCCGGTTTCTGTTATTAGAATGACGTCACGTCCGTTAGAATAACTTTTTTACTCCTAGTGTCGCTAAAGAAGTTTTACTTCAAAAATTTCAATTTAATTAATAACTACAAACTGTCAATCATGTCAAACTTACGAAATAAAAGAATGGCCTTTTATTGTCTAGCCATGATATTAAACCTTATGATTGCTATCAAAGAAGTATAACTTCTTTCGTGCGTACACTTTTTGTTGTATTGCAGCAATTGTTTATATCAGGATTTCATCTTTCTTTAACCCATTGATTAAAAATTTAATCAATGAAACTCTTTTTTTAAGATCTACTACATCTATTGCAGCAATAAAAATAAGAAACCTCATTGTATTGTAACAATAAATCATTAAGAACACTTGATTACCGATAAAATTTACAAACGTACTTAATTCTACATTTTACAATATTAGATTTTCAAAACAATACAATAATCTGAATAAAATATATAATTTTGAAACATACTGTTATTGTCCTTTAATATAGCTTCTATACTGAATGGAATTCTGAATATTTAGAACACGTTTTTCTTTTACAATTATACTCGATTAATGATATTACTTTTTCTATCACGATTTCTTGAAGTAGTCATGAAATTCACATCTGCGGATTTGTGAGTATGTATTTATTAATCGGTATTCAGTCAACTACCAACAAGCAAACATTATTACTCACATCTGAGGATGATAAATTGCAGTTAAGGTAAAGAGCACTTTTAGCTAACAAAATAAAGCAGCAAAATAAGTTCTACAATCATAATTTGACTACATTAGACGTTACAGTAAATAAGGATGTCTGAATGATAAAAAATAAGCTGATTTAACACTACGACCTAAAAGAACTTTTGTGAATATCTACTTTACACCTATTTATGAGTGCGTAACGTCTAAACGTTTTAGAAAGACTATTATCCGCTAAGGAGGTACGTTTGTAAACACATCAGGCTCTAAGAAGACCAGTTGCAGAGATCTAAAAAGATTAACGGTGAATTCTTTAAAGATAGTCCCTGATAAATCCTAAATCACAGTAGTTATCGGGAAGAGAGACATGCGAGATCTAAAATTCCACTTAGAAAAGCGAATATGGTAGCCGCAAAGATCCAAGACATTCTACCCAACATCTAGCAGTAAAGGAATTTTACTATACAGACTTCTGGATTCCACTCTTCTCTACGGAGCTCCAATGTGGCATTTTGCAGTTAAAATTCTAAAACAAACTAGAAGTCCTCCAGCAAAAAATATTGTTAAGGGTCATATATGGCTACCGAACGATCTCAACAACGGCAGCCGAGGTTATCGCAGGTGTAATCCCAATCGACCTTCTCTTTGAGGAAAGACAGAAGGTCTTTGAAAACGAGGCTGCCCCACATTACCGAAAGAAAGACAGGAGGAGAACTCTTGTTTCCTTCGGCTCTTTTGGATGTATATATGAGCAAGTTATGGGTAACAGATACACCTGCGACCTATAAGACCTATTGTGTCTTCCTTTTCTTGCTATATTTCTGATGATTTCCCACACTTATAGCAGCTCTTCTAGTCCTATCTTCCTTAGGAAGTTTAGGATATTATTGGGTTTCAAGTTAGGTAGTTTTTCCTTTTCTATTTCGTATGACCCTAGGTATTTGACCCTGGAATTACTTAATGCGATGCATTCTGAGAGTCGGTGTATTGAGGTTTCATCCTATACCTCACAGAATCTGCAGTTTGCTTCATCTACCAATCCTAGTTTCTTCATGTTTCCTCTTAATCAGCAGTGCCGGGTTAGTATTCCTGTTATAATTAGAAGGTTCTTCTTACGAACGTTAAGACAGCTGTGAGATCTCTTCTGGTTATAGTTTCCAAGGAGCGTCTTCGATTGTCTTAGTCCTTCTGGATTATTCTAGTACTTGGATTTTTCGCTATCCATTTTTTCCTTAGTTTTTCTAAGATTGTACTACTGCTGATTCCACAGGATGGTTCTGGTTCCAGGTATGGAGTTTCAGCTTCTTCTTTTGCCAACTTGTCTGCTGTTTCGTTTCCTTTTATTCCTATGTGTCCTGGAACCCATAGGAGGGTAACAGTGTTATTCTGTACTAGTTCGTTTGATTTGCCTAGGCATTCGCAGATCATCTTTGAACTGATTGTATCTGAGTTCAGAGCTTTGATGGCTGCTTGACTATCTGACATGATCACAATCTTCTTTTTACGATAGTTCCTTTTAATGTTAAACTCTATACATCTTTCGATGGTACGAATTTCCGCTTGAAAGATGCTTGGGCACACAGCCAGGCTTTCTGAGTATTTAGTTCTATAGTCGGGCCGTTCAAAAGATGGAATTCAAGGACGCGTGATCAGTGAATACTGGCATCTGGACGGCTTAATCTTACGATGTAGCGCCTTCTAAACTGCAATAAACGAAGGACAGTTTAGACTGTACTCATACCAGTGATGATATAAACTTTGTGCCGAAATAAACGGGTACATAAGTCTCGTGATCATTCCATCTTTTGAACGGCCCGACTATAGGTCCAAAAACCCCTGCTCCTGTTCCTTTATCTGTCTTGGAGCCATTTTATGGCGTTTTGACTTTGCCCCAATACGCCTCACTTTTACAAATGAGGTTATGGTCTTAATTCCAGTTAAATTGAGACAATGGGTATTGTGTTAAATAGATTATATTCAAACCCTCGTAGACACACTTTTAAAAATGAGGTTATAAACTCGGTAAAGGGGATCCCACTACAAAAGCAATTGATAAATATAGTAGGAATACTACACTTCAAGTAGTTATTTGTAAATTTAAAACAATTGCCATTATTAAATTTAAGCCGCTTGGTCGCAAAAGATGGGGGACGTTCAACCATTCGATTAATTTACACTGATCAAAAGAGGAGATAAGAAAGTACGGAGAAAACGAAACAATTTAAGTTAATTTTTCAATGTGTTCTTGCGTGTTTTTTTTTACTTTTTAGATGATTCTTAAACACTATTGTATTTCTACCATCATTTTGAAACACATAATATAAATCAAAGAAGGCACGCGAATATCTGCATAAAGTTCACATAACGATAAATTATAGTTTGTATATACCGATTTCTACAAATTAAAATAAATAAGCATCCTTGACCGAAACATTCAGAGGAAATTATAAATTAATATTGAAATCGTAATGATAGAATGTCCTAATCTACAGATTTATTGTGAAATATGTATCGTATTTCAGTATTAACTGATTTCTTTTACAAAACTTAATGAATAGGTACATATTTTAATAATGATAATCGTACGGAAAGGTAAATTCAAACTTCTTCTATCTCACGTAAAGATGATAAATTAATAAAATCATCTAATAGATAATGTAAAATATGGGTCACATTTTACGAGCAATATTAATTGAAGGTTAAAATTATTAGGAATGTTCTTGACATAGTTTTTTTTGTGCAGAAACGAATCGTAAAGGTGCGTATAAAAAGACGTGCAACAAAACTTCGTATCGCAACACCGTCGCGCAACAATCTTTTGTTACGCATCACAGAAAATAAATTTGGACCTTTATCAACCAAGGGAATAGGCTGGGTTCCGCTCGAATATTTTTTTAAATCTGTTAACTTTGAAAATCTCGGCATCAAAATTAACAGTGAATACCTTGCACACCTAAGATTTGCAGATGATATAGCCTTAATAGCAGACTTTTTCGAAGATTCCATGATTATCTTACAACAAATTAATTTAGCCTCATGTAAAGTTGGATAAGAAATATACCTACGTAGCAAACACTACCAACCTCGTACTTAGTGAAGGCCTGTATATCGATGGTATCCAAGTTGAATAGACTACTTCATACAAATATACACGAAATTTGCATAAGTAGAGACAACCGTACGCGTGATTTAGTCAGACGAATTGGGCTGACGTGGGTGACATTTAAAAATCTTCGACATACATTTAAATCAGATTTACCGATTTGTTTAAAGAGAAAAGTTTTCAACCAATGTGTTTTGCCTGTTTTAACTTATGGCGCCGAGACATTGACACTTACAAGGAAGGTTAATCAGAAAATTAAAGGAGCACAACAAGCAATGAAAAGATCAATGCTGGGATTGACCATAAGAGATCACATAACAAACACTGAACTTCGCAGAAGAACAAAAGTGGTTGATGCAGTAGAGAGAATAACAAACTTGAAATGGAGCTTGGCAAGACACATTGCGAAAATTCGGGAAACAGGTGGACCAAGTGGATTGTGGAGTGGAGGCCTAGACAGGACGCAAACCGAACGAGAGGACGACCACCAATTCGGACAGATATTCCAATTGATTTTTTTACCCTCTCATTAAACTCTGTTGCAAAAATCAGACTGCTAGTTATCACCAACATAATTCCTGTCACTTGATATGTTAAACATCTCGGACTTGTTAAAATGGCCAACATTTTTGTCGGACAAACATTTTTGTCGGACAAACATTTTTGATGTGAAACATCTATAGCCGCACGTGAATCAGATTTCTCGCGTGGCGACGGTGACGTATGATTCGTATGACGTAAAAAACCTAACGCATCGATAATATATAATAAAGAGATGTACTGATACCTTATATGAAATTGGTCTCATGTTTTGAGCGACGCCGACGGTGGCGCGCCAACAATAGGGGGAAGAAGCTCATCGATTCAAAAATTTGGCGGGACAGGGTATGAATTGTTTCATAAAAACCTAACTCGATTCCGCCTACTATCTATTCTATATATATAAAAATGTTTGTTTGTATAGGCAACATAATATACCTACATATTTTGCTGACCTGTAAAATTGACAGCTTGTTAATCAAAATAGATTGTTGGTGAATAGTCCCTGTAAAATTTGTGTATAAAGTGTTTGTTTTAAATATGAATAAACAAAGTGTTAATAAAGAAAGTGATAAAAAAATATTGAATAAAAATGAGTGAGTACCTACCTACTCTATATACATTAGGGTGTCCGTTATTTCCCAAATTTGGTTTTGTTCTCCAAACACCCATCAAATTTTTAGATTATGACCTAACAAAAATTATCAGACCCAAACCAGCCCTTAATATTCACATTAACCCGTGCCTAAATCATAATACATTTCCCATTTAAATACCGTTTAAAAGTTATTCAACGATAAAGTTGTATTCATAGTTAAATTCATCATTTTCCTATTTTTTATTTACTATCGCTTTTTGTTTGTACTAAAATTATGAAGTAACTACAATTATATTAATATAGTAACGTACTTCTATATAAATTTGTGTTTTAATAATTTCCTTTTTTAAGATTATTGAATTTAAGGCAATTAAATAAAAAGCTAAACGAAATCACGTTTTAAATTTATTTTCGTTCTGTAATCTAACGACATCTGTGAGCAATCTGAGAAAACGTACAATAAATATTGTGATACTATTATTTATAAGCGATAATATACTTTATTTTGTATTCAAATTTTGTATTTGTTAATTTTATTACCTATATATATATGTATTTAGTTTGATATAAATAAAAATTATGGTGAAAATTACAAAAAAAATCGTGAATTTAACTCTGATGACAAATTTATTGCAAATTTCCTACAAGAAATAGATATTTAATTATTTTTAGCTACATTTGTTTCAGTAAAAAAAATTAACGACAAAAAGTGCAAAAATGCCATGTTATTTAAATTGGAAATGTCTTATGATTTAGGCACGGGTTAATGTCGATGTTTCACATCTGCCAGGCGTCCCGTGACGGCTCACATTTTTTTCCTATATTATATTGGCTACTGAATAAACTTATAAACAACCTGCTAGTTATCACAATCATAAACTTGATACGTTTATCCCGTTCCACAATTAAAGATTCTCCTGTTCCAGTGTTCCCATACATCAAAGTTCCAAGGACTATAAGTTTAATATACTCTTAATATCGTATAATAAACATTTACCAAATAAAAACGATAATGTAACCAACGAACATTTTGTAATAATTAATAATAAACAAGTAGGTATGCATTATTCTCATTCCACAATGGTAGTTAGGATAAATTCATGGGTACCTATGTGTGATTTAGATTAGACCGAGAATGAGAATCTGTTATTGTTCACTTTCTCTAATGACTATTGAATAACATGTTTACAAAAAAAACTTTACCATATATAGTCGAAGTCCATAAAGGTGTATCATTAGCTAAAACAGATTGTATCGAATATATGCTATAAGTTTAATGAGGTTTTTAAGAAAATTATAGCTTGCTTGAAGGAAGTTTTATAAGGTATTATACCTACTAATAAATGATACTAAAAGAATTTGAAAATAGATCTTAAATGTACGTTCTTTATGGAGTCAAATGTATATTTTCTTCTATTGTTTGGGAAAATTTTTGAACATTTCTTTTTGTTTTATATGTCATTTTTGATATTTACCATTGTTTTATACGTCAATTTTTATATAGCAATACTTTGATTTGACAATTGTTATTGTGTTATCCGTAAATTTTGACATCAGCATTTTTTATGTCATTTTTAAAATGATATTATGTTATTTTTGACATTTATCATTGTCTTATATGCAAATTTTGGTATGGCAATGCTTGGATTTAACAACTATATTGTTTTATATAGTTTCTCTAATATTATTGTGAGAAGCAGACCAAGCCTCCTTATCCTATCAAAAGAACCGGCTTTCGAATCTTGTTTGCCAGATATATTTCCGAAAAGTCCTAAATTTGATATATTTTGAAAATGTTCTCTCTACTTTACTATTCAATTGTTCCCCAATGACTCTTAGAAAGATAATATGAAAATATTCTTAAAAAATATATACTTAAATTAAAGACATTTTTGAGTAACGGCAACTTTTATTTGTTATTTGACAATTTTCAAATTGATACAAAATATACAAATATACTTAAACCGTTTTTCTTTTGAAATTTAAAATAAAAATTAATAAAAATTTATAAACAGACTCTTTTTCTTTAATTCCTTTAAATCCTTCTAAAAGCGTCTCCAACGTTACAGCGACAACCTTTCTAGAATCGAACGCTCTCGAATTATCTGATCGATCAAAAAACAACTGGAATCTTCGAAAATTCTAGGAAATGGCGTTTGTCTGGCGCTACTTCTTGGGCGACAGGTCCGGACCGGATCGTAAATATAAAAATGTTTCTTCTAAGCTTTTGACAACAAGATCGATTGTCGTTTTCAAAGATAAAAATTAATTTACGAACAAAAACTTTCAAAATACACTGCAGTGCAAAAAATTTAGGTCACTTTAAATTATTTAAAAAATTGCAAACAATTTAAAAAATTAAATGTATCACCTTATATTTGCAAATTGTAAATTTATTTACTGCGTTTTTGTAGCTTTTAAACATGGAATCAGATAACATAATTCATTTTTTTTATGATTTATTCTTGAAAAACCGTGACTTTACATTTTAAACGAAGTTCGAATATTGTTATTGGGAATGAAATAAAGGAATAAAACTTAACATTATTAAAAAATTGATAATAATAAATGATAACAATATAACTAATAACGTGTATTACCCCCTCTTGCATTAATGACCGCTTGCATTCGACAAGGCATACTCTGAATTAAATTAAGGATTACATTCTGATCCATGTTATTCCACTCCTGCAATAGGAACTCTCTTAGCTCCTGGGTAGTTCTTGGGTCTGGTGTATGCCTTCGAATACGCTTCCCTAACTCATCCCAGACATGTTCGATGGGGTTCATATCTGGACTAAATGCTGGCCAATCAAACCGCCTAATTCCTACCTCATCTAGATATTCACTGACAATCCTGGCAGCGTGTGGCCTTGCATTATCGTGCATAAAAATGACTTGCTCGTCCATAGTGAGCATAAAAGGTACAACATGATCTTTCAGGACCTCTGTTACATATCTGTGAGCTGTTAGAGAGCCATTCTCTATTATAACCAACTCTGCATGTACGTGCTTCTAAAGTAATACCTCCCCAAACCATAATAGACCCACCACCAAATTTACGTCTATGGTCAATACAAGCGGGGGCGTATCTTTCTCCAGGTCTTCTCCATACTCTTCGACGTCCGTCTGGTCCATTGAGGCAAAAACGAGACTCGTCTGTAAAGAGTACCTTGGTCCAGTCATCATCGTTCCATAACAACTAATTTCGAGCAAAATTCAATCTTGAAATTCGATGCTGGCGGTTCAATGTTGGCCCTGTAGCCATCCTTCTGCAAGACAACCCACTAGCACGAAGCCTTCTTCTAATTGTTCATTCGTTAACATTAACGTTTCTAACCTCTTGAAGCTGATTACGTAGCGAAACTGCAGAAGCTGTTCTATCCCGCAAACTTGACATTAACAAAAATCTATCATCTCTTTGACTAGTGGCTCTTTTTCGGCCAGATCCGGGTCGTCTGGTTATAAGACCATTCTTCTGGTAACGTTGGTACACATTTTGTACAGCACAGAGGCTCTTACCAACAATTCTGGCGGTTTCACGTTGTCCTCCACCATCTGGGGCCTATAACACAAGCCATACAAGTCCTATAATTGTTAGAATAAATTTTACACTTGTAGCTTTTCTATAACACAACTCAACTTGTAACTACACGTACGGCACCAGTAATTACGGAAGAATTTCTACATATGTACACGTATTCTGTAACATAAAGTTAATACTTGTAAAATTGTGTTACAGAATTTTTTACAAGTGTAGTTATAATGTTTTACCTATCTAAAACTCTGGGTAAAGACTCAGTATTATAGCAATTCTCGTACTGTAAACACGTACGTATCTGTTCCCAGTATGTGGTCAAGTGATTCTGAGAGTGACCATGAAGATCCGTCTAAAGAATATCGGTTCAGTGCAAGAAAAGATTTTGCTTTTCTCACTGATAATGAATTCAACGAAAGGTTTCGTCTGAACCGAGTTCAATTTAAAGATCTTCTTCGGGATATTGGCCCAAGACTTGCAAATACAACAGTTAGATGGTATGGATTGACAACGCCACAGAAGACATTAATTGCTCTCCATTGGTTGGGAAATGGAGGTCAGTACCATGGTGTTTGTGATATGCATGGGGTTATCAAAAATGACTGTGTGTAGGTGTGTACATGTTACTGTCAGTGCTGTCCATGAAATCAAATTCGAAGAAGTAGTGTTAGGGCCTCATAATACGTTGGATATTGTACAAAGATTTCATGCAGTAGCCGGTTTTCCTGAAGAATGTGGTGTAGTGGATGGAACACTTATAAATATAGACGCTCACAGAATTAACGAACCAGCCTATGTGGATCGACATGGTAACCACTCAATAAACTCTACGGCTGTTTGTGGTCCAGATTTAAAATTCTGCTACGGGTATTGCGAAATAGTGTCTTCTTTCGCAGAATGGAAAATGGTTGGAGAGCTCATTCCAATGGTGTAATTCTAGGAGACTCCGCTTATCCGCTGAAGCAATGGTTGATTCCACCAACATATGAAGATCCGTTAAATCCAGCCCACTATAATTTTAACAGGGCACATAAACAAACAAGAATGAGAATAATAGTTACATAATATGTAACTACATATGTACAAAATTATTAATTTTCTACAATTGTAGCAATTTGCTTTGTGATACGGAATTCAGTAGGACTTGTAGATTACTTGTAACTTGTAAACTTGTTAAAATTGTACAGTTTGTGTTACAGGCCCCTGGTATGAACGCTACAATTCGTGCCACAATAATAGGATCTAGAGGCATTTTGGACCAGTAAATAAACAATAAATATCAATGAAACGTTACTTTACACAATAAACCATACAACGGATCGGTTTTAGAGAATAAAATTGAAAAATTATCAATGCAATATGAATTCGTAACTAGTGCTAAATTTTGTTGTTAACAAGGGTTGCAAATAAGGTGTCAGAATGTGACAGACGCCAACTATGACAAATAGCATTCATATCCAACAATATAAATTTCATCGCCTACTATGCCCATGACTCCCTGATTAGTTTTATTTTTAAGATTATTTGCCATTTAAAGTGACCTAAATTTTTTGCTCGACAGTGTACCTATATAACGCTTCTTCCAATATTGTGTTTTCTGCATTTTTTTCAATTTAAATTTTCTTTAAAAAATGTAAATAATTAAAAATCGTTAAAGCAATTACTTATTGCCCTAATTTAAAATGCTATAATATGTTTGGTAAAGATGATACTAAATTGGTCCATACCATTTATTCAGTGTTAAGATTATTAATTAATTAAAATTTTACCTTGTGCACTCCTTATTAATAAACATCCGATAGATTTGTAATCAAAATTAATGGAATTAACCTACAAAAATTGCATAAAATAGGATTTGGATAAAAAATTAGTGCAGCTGTCAGAATTATTAATAAATATATATGTTAAGGTCAGTGTTAAGAAAAAATCTGCTAAAATTATTAATTAGTTGTAAAGATAATTAATTGACATGAATATTAATTTCTGAATGTTCATTATTTAAATCTATTGAGAAATAATTTCGCAAGAACATTTTTGTCAATATTGTTTATTGATTAAAGGTTGTTTTTTATAAATTTTACTCATTCAAAACCGTAAATTGATCTATCCAAGGTTTGTTCAGAAATAAAACAGAAGTTAGACGTGTTTTGATATGCTCTTCGATATTCCAATATCGAACAAAATGGATCAAAGAATCTTCATTAAATTTTGTGTTAAAAATGAAATAAAGTGTGCCAATGCATTTTAAATGGTGAATGTGGCATTTGGTTAAACTACTATGAGTAAATTAAGAGTGTATATACGCTCCAAAGAAGGCCGAGAAGACATTGATGACGATGAGCGCTCTGGACGCCCGAGCAAGTCAACAACTGATGAAAACGTCTATTAGTGAAGCAAATAGTTTTGGAAAATTGTCTAATTACTATTAAGGAAGTTGCTGAGGATGCGATTGTATGGGATGTTTTGGGCATGAACCGTGTGGCAATGAAAATTGTTCAATTTTGGACCAAAAACAACGTCGCATGTATACACTCAGGAGCTACCTAATACCGCCAACGACGATCCAGATTTCCTTTAAAGGATCATAACTGGTGACGAAACATGGGTATATGACATCGAAACCAAAGCACAATCATCCCAATAAAAAGGGCCAGAGGAGCCAAGACCGAAAAAAGCACGTCAAGTTCGGTTGAATGTGAAGGTTTTGCTCACTGTTTTCTTCGATTACAATGGCGTAGCGCATCATTAGTTCTTGCCACAAGGTCGTATGGTCAACAAAGAATATTACTTGGAAATTATGAGAAGTTTGCGCGCAGAACTATGACTTAGGATTTGTTGTAAAACCAGTCATGGATTTGATAACCCACCGGCACTGCTTGTTCGTTAGTTTTTGGTCAGAAACAACACCGTTATCATGCAACAACCAACGGACTTGGCCGGTTGCGACTTTTCCTATTCCCAAAACTAAAGAGAAGATAGATAGATAGATAGATATTTTTTGGGTTGGCTGTTAGCCTGTATCACTGCGACCTTTGCAGATCTATTGTGAACAACCATTATCTGTGGAATAGGATTAGAGCACCTTGTCCAGCCCTGCCCTCTTAATGAGACTTAATAACCTTGAGAATGACCACTCCACATAACTTGGAGCAGCCGGTTTCTCCTCTCCCAGTACTAGATACCGCGTCCTTGCAAAGCCTTCACATTGGCATAGGACATGAATTGAGGTTTCCTCTTCCTCTTGGCAGTATCGACAAATGTCTTCATCTGCTAAAGAGAAGAAGTTTTGCCACAATTAAGGAGATAAAGACTGCGTCGAAGAAAGAGCTGATGGACATATCCAAAATAGAGTTCCAGAAATGCTGCGAAGATTGGAAGAAGTGCAGTTAAAAAGATTGTTTGAATTTCTTTTTGTGTAAATAAAATAATGAGTATTAAAATATGCTTATCGATAAATTATTGACAGTCTTGAAAAAGCGTTAAAAGTCGTGTAAAATTTACGGAACTCCTGAAAAAATGTTGACAATCCAGAAAGATTGTTGGACATCGTGAAAACAACGTTAAAAATCGTGAAAAGTTGTTGGTAATCGTTTAAAATTGTTGAGAGTCTTAAAAAATTGTTGAAAATGGAAAAAAATGCCAAAAATGTTAAAGAAATCTGGAAAAATATAAAAAATTTCCTTACAATGTGATATTTGCTGAATACCACTTCCAATGGTTTTGGTACAGATAGGTTTTTGTTAAGTTTATTGTTTTTGTTGTTATACCGTTGGATTATTGATTAGATTATCATTGAAATATGTCAGAAAAAAATTAGAAAATTCTTGAATATGAATTTTAAAAAACAGTTTAAATTAGATATATTGATATTTCCTTCAGGACACATTTGTTTTGGTAGCTTTTCGGGAGTGTGAGTCGCCTTTAAGAAAATCGGTTACTAGTATTAGTTTTGAGTTTTGTAAAAGGTTTTTGTTAATTTTTGTTCTATTGTCAGAGAAAATATGATCCCACCAAAAACATTTTCATGTAAAATGTTGCCAAGACGAGCCCATATGACTCGCACTGTCAAAAAGTTATCAGATCTCATGTAGAGCCAAGCTTCTAACACTACACGCCCTAACTCTACAAGGCCTAACTTCACAAACTCTACACCTTAGTCAAAATATGTGGCTTGGCCATTTCGCTACATTCACATCGGCGTAAGGTGAAAAATCAATTCACTGTTCATTACTTTTGTGTTATACAATAGTTCTTGTAGTAACGAACGGCCAAGCCACATATTTTGACTAAGGTGTAGAGTTTGTGAAGTTAGGCCTTGTAGAGTTAGGGCGTGTAGTGTTAGAAGCTTGGCTCTACATGAGATCTGATAACTTTTTGACAGTGCGAGTCATATGGGCTCGTCTTGGCAACATTTTACATGAAAATGTTTTTGGTGGGATTTCATTTCTTTTTGTAAGTGGTTTGTAACAACATTTTTTTTTATTTATGTCTAAGACAATCGACAATCAACAAAACAAGACAATCGACAATCGACGCGCTCGCTGTCAAGGACAATTTTTTTTTATTTTTAGCTACTGTGTGGACGTAAGAGGCAGGAGACGTTCGCACACTTCTATTCATTCATATTTATATGATCTGATCTGAAGTATATGTCTCTCAATATATGTCGATATGTCTCAATATATGTCGATTAATTTTTTTTTTTTTTTTTTTAACAAGGAGTACCGATACATATATATATATTATATATATATATATATATATATATATATATATATATATATATATATATATATATATATATATATATATATCTAGGGGCACCAAGTTTTAGATTAGATTATTAGATTAGACCTCTAGCGTCATCAAAATTTAATTTAAAATTACAGGTCTCATACAAACTCCCATCCCCTAGTTTAAGGGGTTGGGGGATGAAAGTTACAAGTTTTATAATTTTTTTGTTGTTTGTGTGATAATACTAGGTTACATACAAAATTTCAGCTTTCTAGGACATTAGGAAATACCTTAATAATTTTGATGATCATCAGTGAGTCAGTGACGAAATCAGCGTTTTTTAGATATAAATAAAATCTGAAGTATAAAAGCTAATGTAATTAAAACTTAATATGTTCAATAAGTCCGCTATTGACAATATATCCCGAAAATTTTGTTGATCTAGCATAATCCAAACCCAAGTTATGAGGGTTCAAAAAAACGACGAAGCGCTTCGAGAAAAGGTAGGTAGTGCCCGTGCGCTTCGCTTGGCTCGTCTTGGCGGGGGCACTACCGTGCCCCCAGATTTATGAGATTAGTAAGTAAAAAAGTAATATAGTCCATTTCATCGTTTTTGGCAGATTTGATATTAGGAACCACTGAAATAAGATTAAACTGTCATCCAAGTTACCAATGGCGGAGAGTTTTTTTTTTCTAAATTAGGTCGTAAGTTTCTGAAACTATCAGTGTGGTTTGACATCTACAAAAATATGACATTAATAATTAATAAATTCAACCCTTCAACAACGAGCCGTACATGACGGTTACTAGGAATGTGAATTAAGTCAAGACTTCCGTATTGAATACTTTTTATCTACCGGTGAAACAAGATGCAGTTACGTAAGTGTTGTATTAAAAAACAAACGTCCTCATTTAAAATTCTAACTTGCCTGTATCTAAGAGAGATGTAACTCTAAATTTACTTCGAGTATGATTTCTGTCATCGGCCAAAATCGGTGAAATGGACTATACCAATTTATGCCAGTAATGTAATATGTACTAAAAAATCTAAAAATCCTAATGATCAATATAGAACACAAGGCGTGGGAAGCACGAGTGTATGGATTGCGGGGGCGCTCAGACAACCCGATCTTTCTCTGCCTAATGCAAAAATGTTATTAGACTCCTTGATTAAAATCAGAATCACGTAAAGTAAGTTTTTCTACGCCCATGACTGTAAACGTCAAAAATCGTACTGTAGACATTCCTTGTAAGTGACATTTAACAATAACATGCACGTAATGAGATCTCATAACATACATGTGCGTTTAGATAAGAAAACTTAAATTTTTTGTTTAATTAAATTGCAAAAAAAATTTTTATGTACGTACTACTTTATTTGGTCTATTTACATACTTTTTGTCAATTTTAAAACATAAATATATAATAGTTTTTATTAAAAAATAAAATAAAAATAAAACAGATTTAGGCAACATATATTACATTTTAAATTATTATTTAATCTAGGATGTTACTTAATGTCACTACTTTGATAAATGTTATTTTAAACGCCAAATTTCGTCATATATTTTTTAAGAGATGTAAAATATTTAGAATTAAAATTAAAATATTGAGTCGTAGAAAAAGCATAGTACGTAACTTGAGTGGTAAGAGGTATTACGTACTCGTGTAATTACGCACTCGCCGCTATGCGGCTTCGTGCGTAACTTTTCCACTCGTACGTAATATCCTACTTACCACTCTTGATACGTAATATACTATTATTATAATATAATATCCAATCAGGCAATATTCTTATCAATTTTGCGCGAAAGAAAGTCGCGGGTAAAAGCTAAAATACTAATAAAAACAGTTTGCATAATGTTATGCAAATTACACAGACAGTAATTGATTCTAATTAAAACCTTTTAATTATTAATATCCGACCTAATTTGCCGAATGCGTTTGCATAATCTACTATTTTTTGTCTTTATGTTGTGTGAAACATAGATACAGATAAATAGATTATTATTAATATTATTACACAACAAAAATTTGATAATAGGAAATCTAAATTTCTGTATTCACACAGATGTTATACAGGATATTTCATAAAAGCTGGCTAGCGGTCATATCTCAGAGAGTGCGCAATCAAAGTAAAATATTCTTCTTCTTGTGCCTTCCGCGTAGCCGCAAATTGGTGTTTGTCTGTACTCTTCAGATCAAGTGCAGAGTGCGATTTTCGGCTTTTGGAAATATGGTGACAATGTCTCTAATCTTTTACCAGTCTATTATATTTCTCAGCCAGGAATGCTGCTTTCTTCCTGGACCTCTATTTTCCCTTGCAAAATAAGTTTGGGAATGTGATATTTACTTCCTCTAAGAAGATGGTCTAGGTAGGAATTTTTTTTTTCTTTAACGATGTTCAGTATGTCTCGATCGCAGCCTGCAGTTCTCAAAACTTCTTCGTTAATGATATGTGCGGTCCATGGCACGCGTAAAGAAGAAGAAGAAGAATAGAATAGATATAGGAGGAGTGTGATGTTGGCGGGAGTGTTGGATTTAAGAATTTAAGTGGATGGGAAGGTTTGTAAGTTGTTAGCATCGGTCGCCGGCCTCGTACTTGTAATTGATGTTGTTTCTTCTGTAGCTCCTGTGATTTCTTCTGGTTCCAAAGTTCCTCGAACGTGCCTAAACTTTTATTCCTTTTTTTTGGTGTCACTGTAGCTGTGTATGGAAGTGTAATCCACGTGGTGCAATGTGGGGTTGGGCGTGTGTCTTCCGTCGAGAGGACGAAGGGAACCACAGAAATCTTCGACTTTCAGGAAGGCCCTTGTCTACCGTTTGGAGGAGTCTCAGGTTGGGAAGGGGGATCTTGTTTTTCGGGACTCTGAATCTTCTTGGGAGTCCTCCATTCCAGTGGGTATGGATGGTCCTCTGGACTATGGTGTAAGTTCCCTGACACTCGTAAAAGTCTGCGAAGAATCCAAATCTCAAATGCATCGCTGCGGTTCAGGGTTCTAACCTTGAGAGACCATATCTCAACCCGTAGAGTAAAGCGTAAGTGGGAGGCTGCGACCCAGTAATTTTGAAAAATGTTGTCTTGGCGTAATTTACTCTAAGTTTAACTTCTTCATCGCAATCCCATCTTTCGTTTATCGTGGCACCCAGATATTTCCATCTTCAAAACTGTGTTGATTGTGGGCTGGCGACCTATTACCATAAGTTTGGTCTTGGTGGCGTTAATCGGGAGTCCAAATTGTTTACGCATCAATTCGTATTAATTCTGTCCACCATGTGTTCCAGGTTCCAGATCTTCCAAAGTTGATGCTAGAATTGCCGTATCGTCTATTATACTTCCGCTGACCTTAATTCCTCTACTTTCTTCTTCCAAAGCCATTTTAAACGTACATATTAAAAAGCACTGGTAAAAAAAATATTAAAATGCTAAGATATAATTTTAGTAACATCTTTAGAAATCTGAGAGATTTTCTTATATGATTTTCATTTTGGAGTAAAATAAAAAAAACTGCTATTATGACAATTTGAACATTTTAATATTTAACTTTCGTAGTGAATTGCGGAACTTAAAGTATGACCGGTATACTCTAGTCAACATCTTCAAAAACGTGAAAAATTAAAATAAAGGTCCTAAAAATATGAGCGATAGCTCATTGGATTCGGAATCACCACTAGAAAAATGTTTTTGAAGGAAAAGTGTGCAGGCAAAAAATTGCAATTGTTATTAACAAAATAAGATGAAAAAAAAAACAGATGTTTATGTTTTTGTTAATAACTCGAAAAATATTAATATTTAAGCAATTTTAAAAACAGCTCGTTAAAAAGGAGGAAATTTCCGAAAAAAAAGTCGTCCTTCCGAAACTCTATCTCCATTATTTATAATTTTAATTTAACGTTGAAAATGGGACTTTGAGCGGCTTTTACGGCATGCGCGCGCTACCGCTAAACGGTGTTTATCAGATAAAATATTTTTTTTATGACATTAAATAATATTTTAAAAATTTGAAAAAATTCCACTATTTTCCTAACACTTAAAAGAATCTAAATCAGTTGGAAAAAACATTTTATCACTGTTTTTCAAAAAGTTATGCAATTGTTAACTAACAAATTTTTTCCTAATCTCTGTTGACATAAACAATGGGATAAAAGGTATAAATAATTGGCCCAAAAATTTGAAACTTCGTAGAGCCTTTTTCATATGTATACTTTACAAGATCCTGCGATAAATCTTCATAAAAGTTTATTAATTTGTTAATAATACTTTCTAATATCACACGTCACGTTAACTGTAGCGCCAAATAACTTGCCAATTAAAAAAATGATATATCTTTTAAACTATTGGAGATATGATAAAGGATATTCAGGAGTTTTTTATAGAAAATAAATTTCTCTTTCAAATAATTCTAAGACCAAATTAGTATTTATTGTTTATTAGATACTACATGCATTTATTTGGAAAAATTCTGTATTTTGTTTTACTTTTTCACAATATTTTGCAATAGTTATGAAAAATCATAATTAACAAATTAATAATCTTTTATAAATATTTATTACAGAATCTTGTAAAGTATACATATGAAAAGGGCTCCACAAAGTTTCAAATTTTTAGGACAATTATTTATACCTTTTATCCCATTGTTTATGTCAACAGATATTAGAAAAAAAATTGTTAGTTAACAATTGAATTACTTTTTGAAAAACAGTGATAAAATGTTTTTTCCAACTGATTTAGATTCTTTTAAGTGTTAGGAAAATACTGAAATTTTTTCAAATTTTTAAAATAACATTTTATGTCATAAAAAAAAATATTTTATCTGATAAACACCGTTTAGCGGTAGCGCGCGTTTGACGTAAAAGCCGCTCAAAGCCCCATTTTCAACGTCAAATTAAAATTATAAATAATGGAGATAGAGTTCCGGAAGGACGGACTTTTTTTTCGGAAATTTCCTCCTCTTTAACGAGCTTTTTTCAAAATTGCTTAAATATAATTATTTTTCGATTTATTAACAAAAACATAAACATCTGTTTTTTTCATCTTATTTTGTTAATAACAATTGCAATTTTTTGCCTGCACACTTTTCCTTCAAAAACATTTTTCTAGAGGTGATTCCGAATCCAATGAGCTATCGCTCATATTTTTAGGGCCTTTATTTTAATTTTTCACGTTTTTGAAGATGTTGACTAGAGTAGTAGCCAGCCTTAATGAAATTATCACAATTTGAACATTTTAATATTTAACTTTCGTCGTGAATTGCGGAACTTAAAAGTATGACCGCTAGCCAGCCTTAATGATATAGCCCGTATAATTGCAAAAATGGAGTTATTCCAACAAAAATACTTGTTACATATTTCATGACAAACCCAGAATGTTAGCTTTTTCGTTACGCACATTTTACGTGTAATAAAAAGTTGTTATCCAAAAACGAAATAAAAATTCGAAAAAAAGTTGATCCTGCAGGCCATTCTTGCAACTTCACCAGGCGTTTGTACACGTATTTTTGAGCTCTTTGAGTTCAAAAACGTATTTTTTTCTGCAGTTTTGAGCTCGTGTAGCGATTTTGTGAACTTTATATAATTTTTAGTTGGCGATAATTTGAACAGTGGTTATGATTCAAATAATCATTCCTAATTCGACCAAGGCCACTTTACTCTTAGCCACGTGTTTGATAGTGAATAGACTGTTAAAAGGTAAGAAAATTGCTTATTTGAGTGTCCTTTATTCACAAAAATACTAAGAAAGTATTTTTTCAGTTGCCTCTTCTGCGCCACAGATAACCTTAAAAGCTTCACTTTCATGATAATTTCCTGATATACCTACACAGTTTTTGTAATTAAAATCAAGATAGGTTAAAAGTTTTTTATTTATTTTTTTTTTATTAAAATTAGATTACAAAACAAATACAAAGAATAATACATATATACAGATTTTTATCGGTCTACTCTTCTTTACAAAATATCACAACTATAAAAGTATGATTTATTAAAAAATACTTTACTAAAAATGTCATAAAAAAACAGTCAAAATTTGACAAATATTGCACCACCAGTATTATATTTTTAAGTGTAAATATAGAGGTGTTAAAAATAGAGTGGTGGAGCCAACGTTCCAGGTTTCCATTCTATTATTTGGGCATAGGTAAATTGAGTCCCATATACCTGAATTAAGAAGGGTCAAAATATTTAGATGGTCGAATTGAGTCCCGGGCATCGTAATCCTTCTAATTACCTTTTAATAGCTTTCTAATTTGTAAGTACTTTCTAATTTGTACTTAAGCATATTTAGAAATATTGTTATTACCTGGAATCACCATAGAGGAATGAAAAGATTTTATTGGTTATGCATTTATGGTAATCTAATATAAAAAAACAATATCCTACAAAATATTTAGTATGGTGCAATCTATCTGTATACGATACGGTGTTAAGTTGATTGCCAAAATGAGTTTAGTGAAAATTGTTCTTAGTGTAAAAGGAAAACAATTGATTGTGTTAAATGGCTTTAAATATCGTTTTCACAAATCTTTAAAGAATAACGACAAGCGTTGGATGTGTTGTGCGCAGACGAGAGAAAAATGTAAAGCATTTTTAAAAACCCAAGGTGACAACGTAGTGACGGAAATTCGGGATGAACACAACCATAGCGAATTAAACGAAGATGCACTTAACCGTCAAATGTTAAGTAACTCCTTAAAACGAAAGGCCGTAGAAAACATCGGTGAAAGACCTATGAAAATTTGGCAAAAGGAATTACGAAATGGAGATATTAGTACCTTGACTACCAAAGACGTGGCATTGGTTCGAAAAAATATGTATAACGCCCGACGATCTCTTCTGCCTAAATTACCAAAAAGTATGGAGGAAACTCATGATATATTGAAAACATCACCAGTGAAAACCAACAAAAACGATGATTTTCCAATGGTGAACGACATAGAAAACCAAATTATTATGTTTTCCTGTAGCAGCAATTTAGAATTTTTAGCAGATTTGGACACCATTTATATAGATGGATCTTTTGAATATTGCCCAAAGTTTTTTAAGCAAATATTCTCCATCCATGGTCTAAATAATAGATTAATATCAAAATTTGATTACCTCAAAAATGTAGGTGAAAAATTTAAAATAGTTAAATAAATGAATTAGCAAGTAATTCTAGCTTATATTGCTTTTTGTAAATATTGTAGGTATACATTTTTGTAATAAAATTATATGCTCTAAAATAAATTATTGTTTTCTAATTCCTAGAAATCATTATGTACACCGACTAAGCCCCAGGTAGACACGGGACTCAATTTACCCATCTTCGGGACTCAACTTGGCTATTAGAAATACGGATTATAAATTCTGGGACTCAACTAGGTTACTCCGTATTATTTATATAAAAAATCTTCCTAAACGGCTGGACCGGTTTTGATGAAATTATTAGTGGGTTCAAGTGGATTTAAGATAGTTTATAATTATTAATTAGTCTTCTATAAAGTGTTTTTTAGTCAATACGTTAATTTCTATGAATGACTAAAAGAGGGCGGTGAATGTTATTTTATTGATACAACTTTCTAACATCATTTGACATTTAATTTGCGATAGATGGGGCTGTGTTTCGATTTCTAGATAAAATAGTTACCTACATACGAGAAAGTGAGACAAACTGGAAAACAAAGAATCCAAACAAATGGAATAAAAATGAAAAATCACAAAAATTGAAAAAAAACATGAAAAATGTTAAAACTGGAATCAAAACAAAAATTTCAAAAAAAAAACAAACAATCGAAAAAATACTGAAAAAATGGGTAAAAACAAAATAAAAAAATTAAAACCAAACACGAATACAAAATGAAATTAAAAAAGAGCAACTAAAAAAGGAAAAAACATAGGTAAATCAAAAAATAAAATAAAATGCAAAAATTGAAAAAATTGCAATGATTGAAACATCATGTAGCAATCATAGGCAAAACCAAAACAAAACAAAAAACTGCAAGTATTAAAAAAAATACAATTTTTTTTTAAATCGAATAAAAACGGTAACATCCGAAAAACCAAAAAAAGACAGATAGAGTACTGCGATTTTCTCTTTCTTTTTAACCGTCAGACGTTTCCACTCTATCTTCAATACCTCCATTTAAGAAAAAAAAAGACAAATAGTTAACAACTTTATACATACAATACAATAATGTACAATGTAATTGGAATAGTATATTGTAATACAAGTGTTACAATGACAGAGGTTTCGTAGTACGAGTTCAGTTTGTGAAACGAACCGCGAAGCGGTGAGTTTCGCAAAGAACGAGTACTACAAACCTTCATTGTAATTCGAGTGTTACATACTATTTTTTATAATGAACTTTAAAAAGTATAAAAAAAATAAAATAAGAGTTTTTCGAAATATTTATTTATGTTGGCAATCTTGACAGTTTTGACACTTGTCAGTTTTAATGATTTTAAATTAGAATGTTTGTCAAATTTGTATAAAATATTCCGAATTTAGCAATAACGCTGATAATGTAGTTAATAATTTACTACAAGATGCTTCTTGATTTACTATCTGAACTCTTTCGTTGAAAATCAGTGCAGTGCAACCAATTGTGTAAAACAAAAAGTTACCAAAAACAGTGTTACAATGAATCTATTTCGATACTGTTTTTAGTGTCGAAATAGAAACTTTGTGAACGTAAATTATAAAAAATAAATAGCATGTTGGTGCAGATACAAAGATGTTTGCAGTATTCTATAACTGGCCCTAAATACTTATAAGTTTACCTAATTTTTAAGTGTGAACACTTTTACACATTATTTCTTAAATAATTTAGTTACTATTTAATCACTAGAACAGATTAAGTTAGAGCATACATTTTTTGTATAAAAATATTGTCAAAGTTAATAATACTACCAGAAGATTAGTTGGTAAATACTTGGTAGAACTGTTATAAAAACCACCAAAAACTTGCAAACCAGCAGTTTCTATACTTTGCCGACAATAATCTCCATCGTATAACCATCCTACAAATTCACCTAAAAAAAGTAGAACAAATATAAATATCGGCGACAAGTTGTTTAAAAGTTTGATTTTAATAAATAATCACAATTTATAAAAAGAACTTTTTATAGCAGAAAGTTTTTTTTTACTGATTTATAGGTCATATAACTATTAAATAAAAAAAAACAGAAAAAAAAATTCTCTCCCGCGTGATCGATCCCATTACGATAACCCAACAGAAATGTCACAATTAGACGCTTATCCAATTCAGCTACCATCAACTTATATGAACTTTCAAAATAATAATATCTATACACAACTTAAATCATATTTAATTTGATAACAATTTAGTATAAATTTAGAAATCTATGTCTATCTAAACACACTTGAAACATGCGTTGTCATTCAGTTCTTAGCTATCCTGAAAATTTCAGAGCTCTAGAAAGTCAGGAAATAGGTTTAAATTCGATTACAAAATTCCATGAAATGACAAAGAGACAAAGAACGAAAATAACAAACTTTCTAAAATATGTTACGAATTTGAGTAGACTGTTAATTCTAAAACCGAAAGTTTCACCATAATCAGAACTAAGTAATCAAAATGATAAATCTGGACGTCAGAAGCATAAGGGCGGATGTAACATGTATAAATTTGTTAATGGAACAACTTTTTCTTTCTCTTTCTGAAGAACTGACAATTAGGTATATCTGTAACCTTTTCATTAAAAAGATGATCTAGGGACATTATAATTTTGTCTAAGAAGCATAAATGCTTATTTGGTATTTTTGGAACCATGTAGATGACGTATTTAACCACTGTATACGATCACAATTCTATACTCTTGAAAAAGTCAGCTTAAGAATAAGGGCTCTAACGAATATCTAGTAATTCGCAAAAGAAGGTTTTGAGTAGGGTAGTGTTAGTAACACTGTTTTATGCTGCTCTGGTACCTATGTATGTATGAGCAGTTAGGGGTAACAGATACACCTGTGACCTATAAGATCTATTGTGTCCCCCTTTTCTTGCTAAATTTCTGATGATTTTCTCAGACTTATAGCAGCTTTTCTAGTCCTATCTTCCTTAGAAAGTTTAGGATATCATTGGGTTTAATTTAGGTAGTTAGGTAGTTCTTCCTTTTCTATTTCGTATGACCCTAGGTATTTGACCCTAAAATTACTTAATGCGATGCATTCTGAGAGTATGTGTATTGAGGTTTCATTTTCTACCTCACAGAATCTGCAGTTTGCTTAATCCACCAATCACGTGTCCTCTTAATCGGCAGTGTCCGGTTAGTATTCCAGTTATAATTAGGAGGTTCTTCTTACTAAGATTAAGACAGCTGTGAGATCTTTTCTCGTTATAGTTTCCCAGGAGCGTCTTCGATTGTCTTAGTCCTTCTAGATCATTCCAGTACTTGGATTTTTCGCTATCCATTTTTTTCTTTAGTTTTTCTAAGATTGTACTACTGCTAATTCCACAGGATGGTTCTGGTTCCAGGTATGAAGTTTCAGCTCCTTCTTTTGCCAGCTTGTCTGCTGTTTTGTTTCCTTCTATTTCTGTGTGTCCTGGAACCCATAGGAGGGTAATAGTGTTATTATGTCCTAGTTCGTTTAATTTGCCTAGGCATTCCCAGACCATCTTCGAACTGATTGTATCTGAGTTCAGAGCTTTGATGGCTGCTTGACAATCTGACATGATCACAATCTTCTGTCTACGATAGTTCCTTTCAATGTTAAATTCTATACATCTTTCGATGGCACGAATTTCCGCTTGGAAGATGCTTGGGTTCCGGTACCTAAGAAAGCGTTGGAAATTCGTAAATACAGAAGAATGCTTTTTTAAACAAAAAGAAGCATACTATTAAAAGTTGCCCAAGCCAACAGAAGCTTTGGCGGGTATATCTGGAATTTCGTCGATTGACTTTTTGGTTAATAAAAGAGTCATGCTACAGAGGATAGACAGAATTACGAAAACAATCAGAAATGCTAGCTGGATGAGACTATCTGTAGGTATCTGGTAAGAAAGGTGGGATCATAAGCTAAAAGTGGCTCAATGGTCAAAGCTTCTAATTCCAAATCTTGGGGCATGGGTAAGATGCGACTTTGCGACCAAAAATTACTTTTTTGACCAGTTTTTGTCCAAGTTGGACCATTTCAAAGTCCCAGTTAGGTGGTCACAATAGATCTGCAAAGGTCGCAGTGATACAGGCTAACAGCCAACCCAATAAACATCTAAATCTAGGCTGTAAACTGGACGAAGGGTAAAAGGTCAATTCTCCGAAGGACCTAAGTCATAAAGACCTATAGGTCTCACTTCCTTTCTAAAAAAGTGTAAAAAAAATACTTGAGTCATATATAAGAAGTAAATCTCTATCAAAGATACCACAATTTTCCTGTAAATCTATAATAGATACCTTGTTTCGGAAATGGACAAGTTGGTAAATGCACAGAATGTTTAAAATGTGTGTTAGATTATAGATCTAGAATTTAATAGATTCGTATTACGCATTTTTTTATTCGTTAAAGTTTTAATTGTACTATTTTAATAAATGTAGAAACTTTAATTTTACCTGTTCTTAGATTTTCATTTCTAAGCCAATCTTCTAATGGTCTGAAGTATTCTCTTAGCGCACGTCCATCTAATCTGCTCTCGCCTGTGGCTTGGAAAAGAACATCCCTCCATGGTTCCGATGAACCTTTTTCCATAATTTGCCTGGAAAGAAATAGAAGTTTTATTAAAAAAGAAATGGAAAAAGATATAATCTTCAAAGTATACAGTTTATATATGGAATTCATCCTCTGTAACTCCTTCCAATCAATATAACCTCCAGGTTGCGGATTCAGTACAAAAAATTATTACAAAAAATCCAAACATAAAAACTTTTTTCTTTCCCTCCCCGTACTTTTCAGTTCTTTCTCTCTCTGTACCGACTTCTGTGTTTAGGTTCTCTTTATATTTCCAGGTGGTTTGTAATTAATCGATCTAAGTTTCGTTTATAGAAAACGGTGTTTTATTTGTTTTTAGGCAACGAAATGCATCAATGGATCTTAGGCCGATGGGTATAAGAAAACCAAAGTGGTTTCAGGGATCAACGGATCTCTAACAAAAACCTGCCATATGAAACTAAAGAAACTTTAGGGATCAACTGATCCCCGCATGAAACTGTAGGTAAGATCATTCCATTATTTGTTGCAGATGATCAAAAAGCACGAGGATACGTTTTGAATATCGAGGTAGAAGGTTGTTTTGTATTAATAAGGGAATATAAACTTGAAGAGTTGAATTTCTTACATCTACAGACAGCGATTAGTTACAGTTTTATTATATGTATAGATTACATATGATCATTTTTGTGTATATTCATTTTAATTCATGTCTAAGTTACTTAGCAAGAAACCTGATGACCATATCAATAAATCTGTTGTTTCATTTATTCCGCTTCAATAGATCCGCCATGTTGAAATCGATCCTTGATAAAAATTAAGTAGTCAATTCTTGTCACGCCGACTTACGTATGTAAAGTATAACATTTCTTTCCTCTTTGTATATAAACTATATGCCAGAATACACATTTTTTTAGGTTTAATAAAAACAAGGACCTGTTTGTGCACCAGGTGTAAACTTGAAGATTGGGTTGTGTGCTCGCCTTTGGCCATTCTTTAGATTGATGTATTTCTACCTAGAACGTTTTCTTAGGCAGGTATTTGGGAACCATGTGATCTGATTTTATCTCCCAGATATCCTCTCCTCTTTCCTGCTTTATTTTGTTGTGTCCTAATCTAATAGAAATGTTTCTCAGACTTTCTTGCGGATTGTAGAAGTCCATCCTTGTCTCCTTCTTTAAGATTATGTGAACATGACTTCTAAGTTGCTATTGAAGTGCCTCTCAAAGCTCCAGTTTTGCCCAGGCATTGAATTTTGCTTAGCTTGATAATGGTTTCATTTGTTGGTGTACCTTTGACTACTATTACAAAGAAGCATAAACGTTTAGTCATAAAAACTATTAAATGGAAAGTGCGAGGAAAAAAATCTGCAGGATTTAAAACATTTATGTGTCCTAAATTGACTGATTATGTTACTTAATATATAATTACTTCAAATTGCAGTAATTTTAAAGTGGAACTAAAAAGGAATCTTCTTAAATCATGTTACCAAAATTGTTACGGTAATAGCAGTTTTATAGGTATCTTTTTTATAAAATTAATTAAATAATTTGTCGTAAAAGCTTTTAAATTTATAATTTAAGGACCTTTTAATAACCAGTTTATAATAAATCTATTAATTCAGTGCTAAAACTAATCACTAACATTTTTTTTTACAAAATTAACCATTCAATTTTAATGACTTTTATTCCATATAGGTATGTATTAATAAATCAAAAGCACTTACCCAATATCATATTTTATTTCTACACATTTTGTAGTAATATTGAATCTATTAATTTAAGGCTAAAGTTTAATAATTTCAAGGCCGGATTTTATGTAAATTGGCTAAGTTTAATTTGTTTAACCCCAATTAAAGTAGCAAAAATTCTGGTAAAATGCATAAAAAAACAAATAAACCGCGATTTAAAGGCATTCAAAAAAATCAGGTGGTGCTGAAAATCTGCGTTGAAGCTTGCTCTTTTAAACGCGACACTCTGCAGTGTATTGGCAACAGCTCTTGGAGTTATTATGATATGATCCATTTAGGCTGTTTTGGTTAAGTGTTCAGAGTTGCGAAAAGATTACGAGTGTTAGAGCAAGACTTTCTCTGAGACTTAGGAACTTATGAAGATGAAGTTTTATCCAGAGCACAAATTTACTTTTGGCAAGGATAGCGGCAAAGAAGAAACCGAAGAACGCTCATGGACGCCATCAACGTAGAAAACGGACAGACGTCAAGAGAATGAGTGAATTTTACGACTGTAAACTCTGCTTTTTACAAAGAAGTGCTTAATCGGTTCTGCAATCATGTCGCTCCTTGCCAACCCTCAGCTTGCTGTCAAGTGGGCGCTTCACTATGACAAGGCAACCGTGGACCTTTTAACTGCCCAAAAATAGCATCACAGTGCTCCCCCACCCTCCTTACAGCCCAGACATGTCATGTCAAGACTTTTTTTTGTTTTCACTTATCAAAAAAAACCTAAAGGGAAGGCCATTCTATTCGATTGAGGATATTAAAAATAATGTAACCGACGAACTTAAAGCCATACCGGAAGATGCGTTTAAAAAGTGCTTTGAGCAGTGGAAAGACCACTATCGCGATTCCAGTCGATTGAGGACATTAAAAAAGTGTAATTGACGAACTAAAAGTCATATCGAAAGACGCGTTTGAAAGGTCGTACTATATGCTAATTAGAGTTATTGTTCTTCTTTTATTGGTTAATGTTACCCACTCCAGGATCTTAGACCCTCTACTAGTTTGAATAGGTCTAAAGGATTGGGAACCATATCTTTGTGAAGGCAATCTGATGTCTTCATAAATTAACTGTCTTCTGTGATTCAGTGCCTCACAGGTCTTCATTAAACAGTCTGCAGGTATCCCTTTACAAGTGCATAAGGAATACTGTAATGACTCGTACTGGTTTTGCATAGTGTTTTAGCTCTTTTGGTACACCTCTGTTCTATTCACATTCTGGTGTGTGTACCCAGAGATGTGTCCCCAGTTTTGGTTATGTTGTCTATAGATCTAGGCTTTTATTCGGCCCAGGCCATACTTTTTTGGTACTTCTAGAGCTGACTCTGGATCGTTGAATATTGTTGCTGTTCGTTGTATGCAAGTTTTTCAGTCTGATTTTTGCCCTGTACTCCTCTATGCCCCGGCATCCAAAATAATATTCGGTGAGGATATCGAGTTCTACTCGGCATTCGTGTACCAATCTTAAAAGCATTTTTGGATTTTTTAAAGGCCCAATAGCCATCTGACTGTCTTTGTAGGTATTACTTTACAAGTGCACAAACAACTCTGAAGAAATACTGTTATGACTAGTGCTGGTTTTGCATAGTATTTCAGCTCTTTTGGTATACCTCTGTTCTATTTACATGCTGGTGTGTCTACCCAGAGATGTCCACAGTTTTGGTTATGTTTTCTATGGATCTAGGCTTATTTGACCCAGACCATACTTTATGGTACTTCTAGAGCTGACTCTGGACCGTTAAGTATTGTTCCTGTTCTTTTCCTTGTTGTCCCGGCATCCAAACTAATATTCCGGCAGGACATCGAGTTCTACTCGGCATTCGTGTGCCAGTCTGGAGACCACTTTTGGATAAAGGCCCAATAGCCGTCTGACTTTTTTTGCATTTGTTGGTCCCTTTAGATTTATAAGCCCTGAAACACAGGTGTACCTATATGCTCCCAGATCGACAGAAATTTTGACGTTTCCATCACTGTTGTAAACTCTTTACGTTTTCGTTACTGCTGTAAATTCCTGCTGTAGAATCCTCTTCAGTTTTAGACTCTTTTACATCAATCATATCTTATACTTAAAACAGATAATTACTTCATTGTAAAAAATAGACAAATTCTGGCGTATTGCATATACTACGTTTAGACATACATTTGTCTTTATCTGAAAATCGAAATAATAAAACAGTTAAGTGAAAGTGGTATTTATGTGTCCATTTCTAGTTTATTTAAAAAAACGTGTCGGTATTGGGAGATCAGACAGAACTAATAACTTATACTAATCAAGTTGAACTGTACGCTGTCCTCAAAACTGCAAGGCCTGTCGTTAAGAGTGAGAGAGGAAGAACCTGTCTGTACGGGTAAGAGTAGGGAAAGCAAGACTGACTAGCGTCGTAACGCGTTACGTTACAAAGCGGTTTACCCTCTTATTATGATTTATCAATTTAAAACCAAAAACTTTAAAATGTGCAAAGAAAAAAAAGTAGTAAAAAAACAACAAAAAAAGTTTTTGAAGACAATGTTCGTAATTGGTATTTTATTTATTGAGAAGTTCTTTAATGCCATATATTTCTTCTTTATTTGTCTTTATTTGTCTTTAAAAAGAACCCAGTCCTCTTTTATTCGATATGTGTATCGTAGTCCTTTGGAGTTTTTCCTGTCACTCTGAGCTTGATCTTCTGGATGGTTTGGGTACCGGTCTTCACGTGTTTGGTTTTTATGATGTGACCCAATTGGCTTATCTTCTTCTTGCTTTAATTTCACGTGGTCTCTCTAACACCACTTTCGTTTTTATCACTTATCTCACCAATTCCTGTATTCCTAGTTTTTCTACTATTGCAACATAATACTGACATTGCCATTTCATTTCTAGACATGGAATTAGTTAAAGTACGAAATGTAAATTATATAGCTATTCACCTCGTGTGGAATCTTCATACTCGTCTTTGGCTCGTATGACAATCTTTTCCACACGAGTTTTTATTATAATTCTATGCAATTTTTTTAGTCTTAACCATGTCACTTTTACCATAAATCATATCTGATAAAAAAGTCTTTGAAGTCACCCCTTACCTGGGACCAGCGGGAGACCAATAAAAGACTAATAAAAGAGACCTTTTCTTGGACCCTAACAGCATGTGGTTGCATGCACTTACGATTTTACAATCTGTTGTTTAAATTTAACAAATATATGTGTTTAATTTTTTATAAATCATATCTTATTCTTAAATCGACAATTACTTTATTAAAAAATTCTGGCGTATTGTATATAAACCGTTTAGGCATACATTATTTGTCTTTATCTGAAAATCGAAATAATAAAACAGTTAAGTTAAGTGAAAGTGGTATTTATGTGTCTATATCTAGTTTATCTAAAGAAACAATAACATATCCTTTAATTGAAATGCTTTTTTGAATCTCTTCGGAATAGATAATGAAGTGTTATATATGCTATTACATTGAGGAAGTAGGTCATTTATTTCATATCTAAATGTTTAGCTACCTTACCGGTGGCATTGACAGGAAGTAACTTAAGTATTTTATGCCCGTAACTAGTTATTGCAATAACATTTGGATTTTTTTTAATAGAATACCGCTCTTATGCAATAAATGGATTGTTTATATTTTTCTTATTCATTCGAAATCGTTTGCTAGCGTACAAATTAATACAGATTAAACGATTTCTAAGTTTTTAGTTTTCTGTAAATTAATTAATGTTATTTATTACCTACATTAAATCGATTTATGTATTGCATAATATTAATATACTTATATTCCAATAAAAAGTATGTATTTTTATATATTTTGTGAATTCCTAATAGATGGCGATCTAAGTTAATTTTTTTGATAGGAAGGTGACACATACCTGATAGGTAGCGTGGTCTTTCGATTTCTTAATAAATAGAAAAACGACAAACTAAAGTAAAAAACGAAATAGTTGAAAAAAAAAACAGAAAAAATTGAGGAAAAAATAATTAATTAAATGTTATGACGCCACCGTAAGGTGGCGCAGCTGCTGTCTCATATATTTTATATGGACGCGGACGTCATCTTCTAGAATTTTCCTGGAAATAGCGACAAAATCAAACAATTTTCGGTTCGTTTTTTTTAATTGTGTCTGAGAAAACCTCAAGGATGAAGTTCAGAGCCAGGTTAGGGCGCACCAGGTGTTCGGGGGTTTAACACATGAAATTTGGATTCAGTGCATACAAAATGCCCTCATAATGATTTTTGGTTTGTTTTTGTCGTTTTTTCTAGGACAATTCGGCGAAAATGACGTCCACGTCCAGGTTACGGCGCACCAGGTATCCGTGGGGTATTCGCGGTGCCATATTTGAATTCAGCGACCCAAAAAAAAACCGGGTGTTGAGTTTCTCTCCTTCCTCGCATGAAGTTCGGGAGAGTTCCCCGGAGATGACGTTCGTTGACGTTCCTGATCTCCAGGTGTTCGAGGTGTGAATTTGAACATCATAATCGTGATCAGCGACCTCCAAACCTCTGGGTAACCAACTTGGGCCAATTCTGACTCTTAGCTACAAAGTGATTGAATTTGCCAAAAGGCCTCTCAAAACATGCATTTTTGGCTGCAGCAATGCAACTTCCGGTTTGTACTAGGTAGAAAATAGGTAGGAACGGTAAAAATAATTTTTGAAAGTAAATGCAAAAAACCGCATAAACCACTAAAAGATTTCCTATCTTTGTCTTTTTTAGTGCTTCATTACCTCGACTATAAAGATTAAACGATTTTAGAATTTACTAGAGTTTTTTGTAAATAAGTTAATGTAATTTATTTATTGCATAATATTAATATTTTTCCGATTTTTATTATTACGCTCGCTGATTTATATTAAGTTGATTATAACATTAATTAATTAGTTTTAGAGTTTTTTTAATACTTTATAAAAAACTCCTTCATAATCACGTGTCTGTCATAAATATTGGATAACAGATATGTAAATAAAAGTTGCATATATATTTTAATATAATCCTCCACATTTTTATTAACGACAATAATTATGCAAATTTTCTAGCTCGAACTATATCTCCTCACAAACAATAATCTTTCTTTAATTTACTTTATATATATATATATATATATATATATATATATATATATATATATGTAAGGATTTCTACGGCTGTCGCCGCCTTCCTTCTTTAAACCAACGTCTCCAGTCGTCTCTATCCTGCCATTCTCTATCTCTAAGGTCTCGTCTTTCCATGGCCTCATCCACTTCGTCCCTCCATGATCTTCGAGGTCTGCCTCTTCTTCTCCTTCCCAATGGGCTCCAATCCAATCTTTGATATCCACCTTGTACGATCTGCTCTTCTTACGTGTCCATACCAAGTTAAACGTTTTTCTTCAATGTAGGTTAGTATGTCTTGTTCGACTTCCATTCTTCTTTTGAGCTCTTCATTTCTAATACGGTCCATCCTTGTTACTCTGCAGATTCTTCTCATGAACTCCATTTCGGTTGCTGTAATTTTTGATCTGTTTCGTTTGTTTATTACCCAGTTTTCTGCACCATAAGTCATTATACTTCGTACCAAGGTATTATATATTCTCTTCTTAGTATTTCTGGTAATGTGTCTATCCCATAGTATCCCATTTATTTGTCTAATGCATGTTCTTGTCTGTGCTAATCTGCTAGTTATCTCTTGCTCAGTGGTTCCGTTCTTTGAGAGTATAAATCCTAAATATTTGAATTTTTCGGTGCCTCTAATTTCTTTACCTTCTCACATTTCCAAGTTTTTTATTGGTTCTTGCTCTGTTGTTAAGTATTCGTTCTTTTCTAGATTTATCTCCAGTCCATTCTTTGTGTATTCCTCTTCGAGTTTTCGTAGCATATGGGATAGGTCTTCTTCGTCTTGGGCCGTAACCGCCTGGTCGTCCGCAAAGCTTAATGTGTACAAGAAGTTGTCTCGGACTGGTATACCCATACCTTCACATCTCCTTTTCCATAGCTTTAATATTTGTTCTAGGAATATTTTGAACAGCGTCGGAGATGTAGAGCTTCCTTGCAGTAAGCCTTTTGTGGTCCTTAATTCTTTTGAGTAATTATTTCCGGTTTTAACTCTTACCTTGTTGTTGTTGTAGAGGATTTGTACGGCATTTATTAACCTCTCAGCGATTCCGATTTCCTTCATCGTTTTCCAGAGTTGTTTCCTAGGAACCGTGTCATATGCCTTTTTTAGATCGATGAATGCCATGTGGACCGCTTTATTTTTGGCCATTTTTTTCTCAATTAACTGCTGGAGGGTATAGATGTGATCTATACAGGACCTTCCTGCTGTGAATCCCGCCTGATCATCACCGATTTTATTTGAGATACATTTTTCCAGTTTTCCTTTGAGTAGTTTTCCGTACAACCTTCCCATACATGCTATCACACTAATGCCCCTATAATTTTCGCATTTTTTCCTATCTCCCTTTTTATATATCGAAGTTATATATGCTTTCGACCATTCATCTGGTATTTCGTTCATATTTATCGCTTTGCTAAACATTTGGTGTATAATTCTATGCAGTTTCTGTGATCCGTATTTAATTACTTAATTCATTAACAATACCCCCTTGTCCCCCTGATTTTTTGTTCTTTAGAGTTCTTATGGCATCCTTTACTTCGATTAATGTTATCTCTATTCCTTCTTCATTTTGGTTTTGTTGATGTGCATGTTCTGCGTCTGTCTCTACGAAATCTGGGCGGTTTTCTGTGAGTAATTCTCTATAGTAGTCTTCCCACTTTTCTTCCGAAACGTATTGTAGTTGGACTTTTTTGTTAGTATTTTTCCTTAAAGATTTCAATATTTTCCAGGATTACGACTCTCTGCTACCTCCTATGTATTGTTCTACCTGTGCGCATGTTTCTTCCCATTCTTCATTCTTCTCTTTTGCCCTTTTTCGTTTTACTTCTCTATTTTTCTCTTTGTATTTTAGTATATCTTCTGGGGATTTGGTGTTCATGCTTTTCATATATAGTATTTTCTTCTCTTCAATACATTTTTTGGTTTCTTCGTTTATTTTTCCATTATGTTGTGTGTTGCTTCTCTCTAGTTCTCCCAATGCTTCTAATGCCGCCTCTTTTATACTGTGTTTTATGTGTTTGTATGTCTCCTTGACGTCTCTGAAACCGAATTCCTGTAATTTCTGGTCCAGTCTCCTCTGATATAAGTCCCTTATTGATTCGTCTTGTAGTAGGTGTATGTTGAACTTCATTTCTTCTTCTTTTTCTTCTACTTTGCGTTCTTCCTTCTTTCTATCTTGGTTGTTCAATGTGTAGGGAAACCCCATTTTGGAAATTAATAATCGGTGGTCAGTGCCACATTCGGCTCCTCTCTTTACTCGTGTATCTTTTATTTTGATAGTGCTATTTTTGTTGACAATTATGTAGTCGATAATGGATCTGATATTTCTTGTTGTTTGTATATATGTGTATTTATGCACCTCCTTATGCCTGAAGAAGCCGTTTGTAATTTTCAGGTCGTTCAGTTCACAAAGTTCGATTAGTCTTTCCCCATTATCGTTTATCATGTCTTCGCCAAAACGTCCTACGGTGTTATCCTTTTGTCGTTTTCCTGTTCTTCCATTTAGGTCTCCCGCTATTATTATTTCTTGTGTTGATTTTTTTTCCTATCTCTTCTTGAAGGGTGTCCATGAACTGCTCTTTTTCTATTACCGGACTGTTATCAGTAGGGCCGTATGCTCCTAGTACGACAATTTGCCTGCCATATATTTTCATGGTGAGTTTTACTAGTCGCTCATTTATGGGTTCCCAGGATTGTATTTTTTTACCCATTTTTTTTTACTAGTTTTCCGACTCCGGCTGCTGCTCTTTCTTCTTTTGGTTTCCCGCTCCAACAATAAAATATGTCATCTATAAATTGTGTGCCATTTCCTTTCTTTTTGGTCTCGGTGGTTACCAAAATATCAAGGTTCATCCTCTTAAATTCGTTTATCACCTCTTCGTCTTTGGTTCGCCATCCTTGGATGTTCCATGTGCTACACGTTATTTCTCTTCCTTTCCGTTTCTGTTTTCCGCGTTGGTTGAAATTTAAGACTGGGTTTCTATTACTTTAATTGGTATAATTCGATTATGGTTTCTTCATCTAAGAATATAAATTCTCTGAGACACCTGGTTCTTAAGACGGACCTCGTCTCCAGGAATTACCAGCAAATTCGATACAAAATGAGTGTGCACTCGGTACTAGAAGTTTTTTGGGGTCGCTTAACACGAATATCATATAATGATTTAGCTAAATCATCCCATACAAATGTCTGAATCCGGGCGCGTGCATAGAAGTATAATTTCTACCGGCAGTCCCACTGACTGCCAGACCCGTTTTTTGTTTTGTTTTTCGTATTTGTCTGTTAGACTTAATATTTTCAGTTATATTGTTTTCAATAAATAACTTAACTTTCTGTTTTAAGCATTATAAACAGCTTTAGCGCAACTTTGTATAATACAGTTTTTACACTAACTACCCAGTTCATCTCTATACTAAATATCTAGAGTGTACCTACCTATAACCACAATTACAATTAAAGATATACTTATTATTGTAACATACCGGAGAAGTTTATAATAAAAAAAGTTTCAAGTTATTTCAGTGGTTACGAAGAAAATTATGTGTGTTGTACGTGTGTAAAATTGCGTACTTGTTACCATATGGCCTATATGACAAAATTGCATCATACGTACCAATAAATATGTGTTAATTATGTCTTAATTATGAGTCATAATTCTAGTAAATGTAAACATTATAAAATACGCGCTAACCGAACCGTTAACACTTAATTTAATCACAATGGGATCCTCAATGAAAGTTTTTGGTTGGTTTATTGTTAAAAATGCAGAGTCGTCGAGAGAAGGTAGAGAGGTACCTACTTAATGCATATTCGGAATGCTTTCATTTTAACTTTAATTGGGTATCGTGTTTAAAATTATATTACATATTATATGAAGTATAAAATTAAGTCGAGACAAGGATGCCTGTTTTCACCGCTATTATTCAATCTGTATTCTGAGGCGGTTTTTCGTGAAGCCTTAGAAGATGTAGAAATGGGTACAAAAGTTAATGGAGTACTGATCAACAACATCCGTTATACCGACGATACGGTACACGGTACTGATAACCGACAATATGGAACTGGTAAATATGGTTGGTGAATACAGTGAATAACTAAATTTATGATCATCACTAGAAGCTTAGATACATTTTCCAACTCCACATTAACATTTGATCCAGCGTCAATTGAGAGAGTGGACAAATGATACCCAGGTACATTGCTTTTTAAGGATTAGCCATCAGATAAAGAAATTAAAAACCGTATAGAGCAGGTCCGACAGGCATTCCTGAAGTTTAAAAAGGTGCTCACTTGCTCAGAATTTGATATTGGTCTAAAGATAAGGTTTGTAAAGTTCTACGTGTGGTTAGTGCTACTTTATAGAATTGAAGGATGTACCCTGAAAACGAGTAATGTCAATAAACTAGAAGCCTTCGAGATTTGGCTGTATCGTAGGATCCTCAAAATTTCTTGGACCGAGAAGGTGACAAACAAAGAAGCTCTTAGACGCGTGAACAAAGAACGCAAGCTATTCCATGCGCAACGAAAAGTATAGATTCCTACAGTTGATGATTGAGGGTAGGAGAGGAATAGGTAGAAAAAAGATGTCTTGACTCCAGAATATCAGACAATGGACAAACATTGATTCACATCACACTAGATAGAGATCGCAAACATCCATTAGTGGATAAGCATCAGAAAAAGAAAAATTAAATCATTCTCCACTGTAGAAGTATACTATTATTTATTTCAGAAATAAAGGGGCTAAAAAGAATAGCAACACCTATTATTGTTTCCTATCCTCATTCTACTCCAAAATATAACAAAACTGCGAAGTTTCCCCTTTTAGAAGGGTGCGTTTTAGAGAGTCGACGATGAAACTACTTTTTTTTAATTTTAGAGTTTTATTTGAAAACTAAGCATTTTGTTAGAGAATCAAATTTCTCATCGAAATGGTACTTTCGGAAATGGAAAAAGTTAAAGATTGCTACTATTATTGCATTTTTTATTACTATTCTGTTTTTTTTTTTCAATTTTCTTCATTTAACTCATAGTTATTATTATACCTGTATTAGTATTCGTAGTCGAAAGAAGGTGGTACTTAATGAATATTCGAAATACTTTCATTTTAACTTTAATTGGGTATCGTGTTCAACATTAAATAATATACATTTACGATTATTTATTATGTAAAGTATTGTAAAAACATACCTACTATAAATTAACGAAATTCAATCTTTGAAATGTTTACGCATGAAGTATAAAGTTAAATCATTATCCACTAAAGAAGTATACTATATGTCAAAAATGAAAGGGCAACAAAGAAAATCAACCCTTTAGAAGGGTGCGTTTTAGAGAGTCATCAAATAAAGGACTTTTTTAGAGAATATTTCTCTCTAAAAAAAAAATAAAGAAGGCTACTATTATTGTATTGACTTGAGCAAAGCAAGATTTGCAAAAAAATAAGAAAACAATCTAAAGTAGCCAACTTTCAGCTACTCTATCTCGGCTACTACGAGGGTTGTCTTTTTAGTTTTGCATATAGCCGCTTAGAAAGCGTCACCAATAGAACCTTTAGACACAAATCTAACCTCAATCTTTTGTTGACATAAATTCATTGTGATACAAGAAGTCGTGTCGGTACAGTGAATTTTTGAATTATCCCAAAAGCAATGTCTCGCTAAAATGGTTTCTGTGTTTGGAAATGAAGCATCAGACCAGTCAACTATTTCCCCTCTGGTATTGCGAATATAAATGTGGTCGCTCCAGTCTCTGCGACGAATCCAGGCTAGGTCCAAACAAAACAGCAACATTGATGTAGTTCGTCAGCTATTTAAGGTTGACCACCGTGTAACATTCTGGGAAATAAAAGCATCTTTGGGCAGTTTAAAGACCTCGATCCAGAAGATCCTACATGAAGAACTAGGTGTTACGAAGTTGGTTTCCCGTTGGATTTGATCACAGAAGAGCAAAAAGCGGTTCGAGTCAATTGGTGTCGAAGAACATTGGAACGATTCAACAAAGGAAGCTTAAAAAAGTTTAAAGTATTGTTGGTGGTGACGGACCATAGATTTACTCCTACAAACGATGAGGAACAATCAACAAAAGTGATTCGTTCTAAAAGGTGACAAAGAAAGAAATTGATCGCAACTTTTGTGTCAAAATCTGCTTATGTATTAACAATTGGTCTAGAAGATCGAAGGACGGTTACTTCCGATTGGTACATAAACGTTTGTTTACCAGAAGTTATCGCGAAACTCCGACAAAGCAGCACACAATGGCGAATCATTCTACATCAGGGCAATGCACGTGCTCACACGGCTCACAAGACAAAGGAGTTTTTGTAGCTTTAAAACATCGAATTGTTAGACCATTTTCCGTATAATCCCGACCTAAGTCCCAACGACCTCTTAACATTTCCAAAGATAAAGGATTCAATGCGTGAACAGCGATTTTATTCGCCAGAAGAAACCATCAATTTGATTAAAACAACGATATTGCAGGTGTCAACTGAAGACTGGAATAACTGTTTTACCAATTGGTTTGATCGTATGCAAAAGTGTATCGATCTTGGTGGGACATATTTTGAAAAGATTAAAGTACTTTAAGTCTAAGTATATATTTTTTGTCTTTATAGCTAAATGCAAAACTAAGAAGAAAACCATATTCTTGTTTGTAAAGTTTCCAAATTTTAAAAATCCCATGAGACATATTTCAAAAACTATAGTTTACTTAAAATGTACCATGGAATATTAGTTTCAGTCTTTAAAATGTAAGTGAGATTTGGATAATTTAACATCTATATAAGAAAATTTGATATACTTTTCTTTCCAAATACAAAAAAAAAATTATAATAATAGAAATCACAACTGTACAATTATGCAATTTTATACTTATGTTGACTACTCAACTATTTATTAATATGAACAGAATTTCTTGTACGCCTTTGGCAGTTTAAATAAGCAAAAGTCTTACATCAATTCTGTTTGTTGTTATCATAACTTAATTAATAATTGGCAGTTGTGTTGAGTGAGACGGCATAATTTTCGACACAAATTTAGTTCCTTTTTTTGCATTTCAAGTGAAAGTATACAAATTTTAAATTATATAGGAAAAGAAATAGTTCTCATTTTTAACTTGTTGTGCCTTATTAATTAGATCGTTCTAAAAAACTTTACTTAATTAGATTATATGTGTATGTTAAATAATATGTTTATAAAATATTCGAAATATTGATAATATTTTATTAATGTGAGAAAATTATTATTTGAGATACAATACAATCGCAGCACTCAGGTTTGCCATACATTTTTATTAGATTAGTAGAGCCAGAAAAACTGTATGAACTTTGCAAAAACCAGTAATCTAAATCTAGAAATCCAACTCAAAAGTTGTAGATTAAAAAGTCAAAGATTCGCCTCACTACACTGCGACCAGAGGGATCTTTTGTGTATGAGTCCATAACGCCTAGACTTTTTTGTTTATTATCCACTTAGGGCCTAGGTTTGTAACCTGATCAGGCTCTGAGAAGACTTATCCCAGATAACTGGAAATAGCTCAGGACCAATAACACAGTGACGATAGCAAATAGGTGGATGAAAGAAAACTCCATAGACTTAGCGCCGAAGAAAACCTAAATCATAATTTTAAACGGAAAACGAGACGTCATTGGGATAAATTTCAAAATAGGAGAAGTCGAAGTCTTCCCAAATAAAACACTGAAATACCTGGAAATAGGCGTAGCGTCGGCCCCCACTGACTGAAGCAATTAAAAAAGCAAGCGAAGTATCAGGAAGACTAAAACCACTACTTCCAAATTAAGGAGGCCCCTCTAAGAGTCAAATCCTATATAGAGTCGTAGAATTAAAGCTTCTCTACGGAGCCCCAGTGTGGCTCTCTGCAATGTCTATTCAAAAATAAACGTCCTTGACAGAGAGCTTCCAAAGGAAACTCTTCTTAAGAGTTATTGCCGCTTATCGAACCATATCAGCGGAGGCAGCGCAGGTCATCGCAGGCATCCCACCGATTGGCCTGATAGTGGAGGAGAGGAGATTCCTCTTCGAAGTAGGCGCGACTGCGTCTTATCGAAAGGAAGCCAGGAGAAGGACTCTTGCTTCCTTGCAGAGAAGGTAGAGGAGCGGCACGAAGGGAGAATGGACAAGGGCGCTAATCATAGATGTAGCAACCTGGGGTACGAATTACTTCCTATCACAAATATTAAGTGGACACGGAGCCTTCCGATACTACATAAACGTATAGGAAAAGCAAGGGATGCCTACTGCATATACTGCCATGGAATAGACATAGCAGACCACACACTCTTTGAATGCCAGAGATGGTATAGGGGCAGGGCAGAAGCCCAAACAAACATAGGCATAGGAAGAAGATGAATTAATAGACAAGATGATAAACTCCAAAATAGTATGGGACACAGTCAGCAAACTGACTTAAAAAATAATAACCATCCAAGAATAGGATAAAAGACGAAATTAGGAAAGAGATGAAGACACCTAAGAAGGAAATTTCAGAAGAAACAACAGCTTGACCATCGGAGGCAATAAATATCCTGGCACAATTAGAGTTTTTTAAAGTACTCTTAAGCAAAGAAGCCTATTGCTTATAACTTCTCTTGGAAGGTTGTAGGAGTGTTTCTTAGGGATATTGAGGGAACATTAGGACCTGTATCTCCTTTTAGTTTTTTAGACTCATCAGTATAATAAGTAAAACTAAAAAGACAACTCACGTATTTTTAACAAATCCAAAAAGATTTATATAAATATTTTCCTTAATATAATATTTTTAACTTTGCACTGATTTCTATGCATTTCTTGGTTTACCTAGTTTATGTTAACATATTCACATTGACCTATATTTATAATCTGTCGTGATATCATGATGTGTTACACCGACTCAGAAGTAATAAAAAGAAAAATCGTGTGCCTCATTGCAACAGGATATTTTTGTGAAAAAAAAAATCAAGCGCGGGTGTGCCATTCAAGGTTTACCAATGAGAAAGAAGCAAAAGCAATTGACAAGCGATGCCTAATAATGTTTAGTGAGTGAGCGGAATTAAGTTAATATCAAGGTTCCCTGATTTAGGTGTAAGATTCATTTACAAAGACAATAAATACAAATACTTTTACTTTTGTTTTAACAGGATACTTCTCACATAAATAACACTACATTCAAATAACAATTTTCTATATTTTACTTGTTGAATACGCTTTGTTCTTCGAAATTTGGTTTATGCAATAAGAAAGTGCCAAATATTATACAATAGTTATAGTTTTCAATAACGCTCTCATCTATTTTAATATATTTGGTTAAAGAACTATGTTTAATTCCAAAGAACAATTATAAATATGATCACTTGAAATCAGTTACGATCACAGAAACAAATAGACCTCAATAGGACTTCTGCCGAGGGTATCCTTCCTACACTAAGATTTAGGGAAAGATAAGTGTTATTGTTTTTAAGAACTAGCTATTATTGCTCACTATTAATTTTATTAAAATAAAGACAGCATTGAGATACAGCTTGGCTGTATGTATTAACTTGTCCAGCAATAATCATCGGTTTAACCTAGGAGATACTCGATGAGGTCTGAAATAATTTATTAATATCATCTTTTGGTAATGGAGGTTTATCTTTCGTCGTTCTAGCAAAATTTTTTGGGCACTCTTTTGTATATAATGGTGGTTCTCTTGCTGTTGCCAACTTACAACTTGTTGATACCTCTTGAACTTCTGGATTTATTTTATCAACTTTGTCCATAAGACATCTTAATTGCCCTTTAAGAACAGAAGCTGTGCTTAAATCCAAGAATTTAGAAACTTCTTCTTCCCGTAGAAGTTCTGCCAATTCGGACATGATTATATGACACAAAGATGAATTTTTATTTAGGAATGGTACCTCAATGAGAACATTTTCTAATCCAACTTTCAATTTAATTGTGCAGTTTGCACTTGGCGCCCTTGATACTTGATATCAGCAAAGCAAACCTTTGATTAAGTTTCAATCTACGACCCTGAATAGAACAAATTTTTAATGTAGTATATTTATAAATATATGATTTTTGAAATTAGTTGAGAAATTATCGTCACACCTCAAAAAGGATTGAGTTAATAACTAACTATACCTAGAGGCCCAATTGTCCGGCAGTGGCGTAAATGCAAGTGGAACCATGGAACCAACGCAATATCAAGCGGCACTAGCGCATTTAATGGTTTCCAGTGTTGACATTTTTCTTAAAAGTATGTCTTTTTATTGCTCGTTAATAAGACAAAGATAGTAAGTCTTTCTAAGTTAAACATGGCAACTACCATTCATTTGCACCTCGCATTGGTTCCACTTACATTTAAGTCACAATAACGACACTGACAGACAATTGGACCTCGAGGTATAGGAAATAGATTTTTTAATTAAAATTAATTCATAGATATGTCGGACCAACGAAGGTTGGTGTGATTTAAATCTCTTTCATACTTTCAACACCAATTGTAAACGATATCCTGAACTTGCACATTTTTTTTTTAAATAAAAACATGACGGATATTTATATACATTTAGAAACTATTATTTCCGTTAAATTGGGTAACTTATAGTAAAGAAACAGTTGATAACCTTGATTAAAATTTGTACAAAGCGATAATAAGTTGTTAATTTTTTCTGTGACTTTCATGTTATTAAATTCCATAAATCTTTTATATATTTCTATAGATCTGTTTGTACACTTCCTTTTCATTGTGAAAATAAGGTTTTTTGTTGGTTACAAAAATTAACTTTATTTTATAGTCTAAGACAACTGTAAGCTTAGCAAAATGAGCTTTAAAGATGGCAGAGTCAGTAATTACAATTAAAAAAACAATTGTTAGTTTTGTAAATCTTAAAGAATAAATGGATCATTTTTAAATAGGCTACAGTTTGGGTATATTCGTAATAACTTTGGTTAATTCCTATTACTCTTTAAAATGTTGCCGCTTGTGCAGTAGATGTACATATCCAGGAAACATAAGCAATTATTGTTCCTTTTGGATATGAACATTGTTTGATTTAGAGTTTCATCAATCCTATCTGTTGGTTAAAAGAGAAACGTATAATTTGATGAAAGGATTTTGAAAAAAAATTAGGGAGACACAACTGATATGTAAGTCATCAAACACAAAATCACAAGAAATTGGGGAGATACTTCTACCCATTGGAGTACCAACGGATGAGGGTTGTTACCAAAGGAAGGTTTGTGAAAAGGTAAACGACATCAAAACTGACAAGAACCTAATTATTAGTTACTTTAGAGTTATGGATAAAAGTTTCAAAAGAAAAAAGACTAAGCTTTATGATTTGAGTAAGAAATTTTGTGAGCATGCTATTGGAGAAATCAATGAAGGAAATAATGAGTCACATGGATGTAATTAAAAGAAGGTTAAGGTTTGGGATTCCACAGTAAAATTTAGGTCCTTTTAAAGGAGGACTAACTCCTTTTTTGCGAGACTATCAGCAATCTGGTTTCCGACACACCCCTGGACCTCACACCTTTCAACGTACAAGGTCCTCTTACCCAGCAAACAGATCTGCTCCCACTTCTAAACCTACGTCGGGTATCAAAACATACAATGGTAACAAAAAGGTTCTGGTACTACCAGGGCTTTCACGGACCGTCCTACAAGGTCATCTGACTCTGTCAGCAGTAGTGAACCCCCAGAAAGTGACAGCTTCCCTTAGGTCCCAATTCACCCCCATTGCCGGAGCGTAAGCAGCATAGTCCCACTATAGAGCGACTTCCCGTACAGCCCCGGCACCCACCAGAACCTAAGGCTGTAATAAAAAAACAAGGAGGGACTTTTCGGGTCGAAACCCGGGACCTGAAGGGACCCAGTGTGATATAGTACACATCAAACTTAAACGAATCAAAAGGATTCGGAACAAAAGTAACGGAAGTGTACCTGAAGGGTAAACCCTAATAAAAACAACAACAAACTAACACCGAACAAGACCCAAAAAAACATCTGGCTCCAGTCACACAACCTTGGGACAACCAGCAACAAACCTGTAATGCGAACAATTAGATTAAATAATTAACTGAAATTGAAAGAGAAGGAGGAAGAAAAAAAAAGGAATTTAGAGGTTTGATAAAGAAAAGGGAAAAAAAGAAATGATAGGATTAGTAACGAAAGAAAACGAATAACGGAATAGGATTCAGTGAGCAAAAGATAAGATAAGGGAAGAAAAGATACGACGAAATCTGAATCCTAAAGTGGTTAGGTTGGAGGATCCTGGAGTATCCTCGGCTGATGGTATACTTAAAACCTCCAATCACAGGGTGAAGAAAGGGATCAACGATTGTCATGCTGAAAAGGCTGGATTCAATTAACGAAAGGTAAGATAATATAACAAAAGATAAGATAAGGTAAAGATAAGATAAAGGTAAAGATAAGATAACTTAAGGTACAACGGAACTTGAATAGAGAAGTGTTAGATTGCAGGATTTTTACCTCCCCGCCTGGAGTATCCTCAGGTGATGGTATTCTTATAACCCCCATTACAGGGTGGAGAAAGAGACAATTTATTCCATGATACCCACAGCAAAGTTACTTTGTTATCTTTAGCCATTTCCTTAAGAGACTGTTTGCAGTTCCAGGCTTTTTTGAACGTGGTAGAATTTTGAGCCTTTAAAGCAGTTTGATAATTGAAGGCAAGAAATAATCAGGATAAACTGAAACGTTTTTTAATGCACTGTAGAGCATATATTACTATTAGCTCTGTTTGTATGATCTTAAGAGACTTTCCTGCGCATTTGAGATCCCCAAATTAGGACCTGTAGACAGTTTCAAACACCTCCATAGTGACTAAATCAAATTTTTAGTATAACAATTCAAAACTCTTTAGCTAAAGGTTATTAAAAATTGGTGAAATTTTATGTAGACAGTTTTTTTCATACACGTAACTGAGATCTTGAAAATATAGATAATTATATATAATTTATAAATTAAAATTATTAAAATCTAAATTTAATGAAGTGGAAAAATCGAATTCATACATTAATTAATCGAAGTACAATGAAAATGAAAGCAGATTTAATTATATCAATATCGTAAGATAATTTGCATCAGAATGTACTTCTACAACAATATATCGTTTAATTGGATTGTAAATGATAATTGGACAAGTGTTTTGAAGGATCTTAAAATTTCAACAGTTATTGATGTAATGGCAAAAACCCCTGAGATCATTATTTGTTATACTTTGTTTTAAAAATTAACATTACAGTATTACGTATGTGTAGGTCCATACATAGTAAGCTATTAATTATTTCCACTCTAATTATTACCGAGACTTTTAATGCTGCTTGATATCTGCAATTTATTTTGATTGCAAAAAATTCTTTGGATTAATAATTAAGAGTCTTTTGAATATAGATATAAATTTTTCAATTAACAATATATTTAGAGCAATTACGTCAAGTATTACAAAGCAAATGTTAAATTATATTTGGTACCATACCTTTATTTAATTTATTTCTTCTAGCAAAACTGCTAAACAACTAAGTAAAACAATAACAAGAATAAAAATCATTGTATATGATATATATTAATATGAATTTTTTCGCGAATATTCTACCGGGAGTGTGAGTTGCCCTTAAGGAAATCGGTTGCTAGTTTTAGTTTTGAGTTTTTCTTAGATAGTTTTTTGTTTTAGTTTATATTGTCTTAGGAAGTTCTATTATTAGATTTAAATTAAATAATTGAAATGAAACTTTTTGCATCAGCAAAGTTTGTGAACTTAATTGATTTACGACAGTTTTTTTACAAGAAGAAAATCCAGAGATAAACATAAAAATTTTTGAATTCGATAACGTTGGACACCACATCACGTACTTTGGAGATCAGCACCGTCATGAGATTCATATACAGCGACCCCAAAAACCCTCGAGTAATAATTATCGACTGCTTTTGACTGGATTTAACATTAAACTCATGCGACAAAGTTCACCCTGGCAACCGCGGAGACCATCGCCGTTAGGAAATTCGTGTTTAGCGATCTCAAAAACCCCAAGGTACTGATTATTGACAGAATTTTATATAAAATCCACTCTAGGCACCAGGTACATCAGAGACCATCACTGCCATGAAATTCGTATTCAGCAATCTCAAAACTCCCCAAGTAATGATTATCGACTAAACTTAACATAAAATCCAGACGATGAGGTCCACCTTTGGCACCAAATACCTCGAAGACCATTGCAGTCATGAAATCCGTGCTCAGTGATCTCAAAACCAACAAGTAATGGTATCGAATGCTTTTGACTGCATTTAACATAAAATCTAGACGGCTAGGTCCACTCTGGGCACCAGGTACCTCGGACACCATCGCAATCATGAAGTTTGTGTTTAGCGATCTCTAAACTCTCCAAGTAATGATTACCGACTGCTGTTGACTAATTGTAACAGAAAATTTAGGTGAATACGTCCACACTAGACATCAGGTACCACAGAGATGATCGCCATCATGAGACTCGAGTTCAGCTATCTCAATACTCCCTGAGTAATGATTATCGAATGTTTTTGAATACATTTAACATAAAATTTACACGACAAGATCCATTCTATGCCTCAGGCACCTCCGAGACCATCGCCGTCGTGAAATTCATGTTCAGCGATATTAAAACTCTCCAAAAGTAATCATTATTAACTAATTTGGACTAAATTTAACATAAACTCCTGGCGACATGGTCCACCCTCGGCATCAGGTACTTCGGACAACATCGTCATCCTTTAATTCGGGTTCAGGGATCTCAAAACCACACGAGAAATGAGAAATGATAATCCACTACTTTTGACTAAATTTAACATTAAACTTCAGGCGACGAGGTTCACACTGGGTATCAGGTACCTCGGAAATCATCAAAGTCCTGAAATTTGTGTTCAGCGATTTTAAATTCCTCAAGTAGTGATTATCGAAATCTTTTGACTGAATTTAACATAAAATCCATAAGACAAAGTCCACTCTGGGCACCAGGTACCTGGAAGACCATCGCTGTCATGAAATTTAGGTTCAGCAATCTTAAAACTTCCCTAGTAATGAGTATTATCTACTTTTTATTGAATTTAACATAAAACTCCAGGCATAGAGGTCCACTCTATGCTTGAGGTACTTTAGAGACCATCGCCGTCGTTAAATTCATGTTTAGCTGTCTGAAAACTCCCTGAGAAATGATTATTGACTGTTTTTGACTAAATTCACCATATTATTCAGATGACTAGGTCCACGTTTTGCACCAGTTACCTCGATGACCATTGTTTTCATAAAATTCGTGTTGAGCTTTCTCAAAACCCCCGAGTTATAATTATCGACTGGTGTTTGACTGAATTTATCTTAAAACTATAGGCTACGAGATCCACCCGGGGATCAGGTAACTTGGACACCATCACCTTCCTGAACTTTGTGTTTAGCGATCTCAAAACTTCTCTAGTAATGATTATCGACTAGTTTTGACTAAATTAACATGAAATCCAGATTACGAGATCCACCTTGGGCAACAGGTACCTCAGAGGCCATCGCAGTCATGAAATTTGTGTTCAGCGATGTCAAAACTTCCCGGGTAATGATTAACGAATGATTTTAACTGATTTGAACATAAAATCTAGACGCTGCTCTCCACCCTTGGCACTAGGTGCCTACCTACTTCGAAGACCATCCCGTCCTAAAATTCGTGTTCAGCTAACTTAAAACTTTCCGAGTAATGGTTATCAATTACTTTGACTGAATTTAACATAAAATCCAGACGACGAGGTCCACCCTGGGCAGTAGGTACCTCGGAGATCCTCGTCGTCGTGAAATTCGTGTTCAGCGATCTTAAAACGCACCCGATTGCTTTTGACTAAGTTTAACATAAAACCCCAAGTGACGAGGTCTATCTTGGGCATAAGGTACCTCGGAAACCATCGCCGTCTTGAAATTCTTGATCCGGTACCTCAAAAACTCCGACTAGAATATTGAACTTATCTGTGTCCATACTTCCCGAGTTTCTTATGCACGAAATGCAATTTTTATCTCTCGGGGATCCATTTAGTTCACAAACTTTCCTGGAGCTCTCCTGAATCGAATATAGCCGGTTCGTTTAGCTTTGCCAAATTTGTAGGCCTATTGCTTCATTACCTAAGGTTATTTTATATGTATTTACATATTGTAGATTTTTTAATTTCGTGTTCATTGTTTATATATACACTCTTTTTCATGGTGTGAAAATTCGCTACCTCTTATTTATTAGTTACTTGTACTCTATAAAGAAAACGTAAATTACGTTTCTTAATCTTAATAAAGTACTAACAATACACTATTTATATTTCGTAATTAAACGTGACTAACGTTCGTCTATTATTCGGTTTATTTATTTGAGAATTTCGCCCATGTTATCGTAAGAAACAGAAAAAACCCTGAATGATTGTAAACTGGACCATCATCAAAAGAAATGTTGCTTAACAAAAATTGTTCGTGGCCTACAATATTTTTTTCAAAAGTCTTGCTCAAATAAGTTCTAATTATACTATTGTCGTTATTGAATTAATGTACTTTTATTGCTTCATAACGGACGGAATTAAGATATCATTTGCTATATCTCACTACCTAATCTATCAGATATTGTTACCATTCGACCTTCAGGTAAATTTTAATTAGAAAGAATGGTTTGAAATTTCCCAGATGGATATATACAGGACGTTCTTTATTAAAATGGATTCTATATTGTAATATTTTTTTTATAACATTGAGGTAATCTAAAGAAAAAACATTCAAGTAGAATATATCGCAATTGATGTTTCGTAAGAAATAATATTATAGTGTATACGAGGGTTTTATGTTTAGTTTTGCATATAACCGTTTACAAGGCGACAACAATAGAACTTTCAGACACAAATCTAATCCAAAGTTTCATTGCGATACCACAAGTCGTGTAGGTGTCGAAAAACATTGGAACAGTTCAAAAAAGAAAGTTCAAAAAACGTTTATAGGCGATAAATCTTGGATTTATTCCTTCGAACCAGAAAATCAACGCCAATCCACTGTGTGGATGTGTCTCCTCCGTCGTGAGGCGTCCCATTTGGCGAGGACGAAGGGAACCATAGAAACCTTCGCCAAGGGCTCATTTTTTTTATTATTTTTTTTACATCTACCTGTACGTGTGGGGATTCTTTAAGGAGGGCTTGTAGGTCTTCAGGATGGTCCCTGTCTGCAGTTTAGAGGAGTTTTAAGTTGGCAAGAGGAATCTTGTTTTTTGGGAGACACTCTTTAGACACAAGAATTGTTACAATTACAAAATCATCCATAGGTAATAAGAGTAAACACTAATACAAATAGAAACTATTAAAACTAAAATAATATGCTAGCAAGACAATTAATTATAGAAGGGACTCTCTTTAGACACAAACATAAACAAAAGATAACCTGGAGATCCCCAGACTCCTAACTGAAAACCAGATAGGCAATCTTTTAGTAAAGAGGTAACATAAAAAGTTTAAAAAGTGATTACTATTTGGTAAAGGACCTCTTAAAGTTTACCATCTCAAAACCAAAGAAAAGAAGTAAAAACTGATAAGATGGACCAAGATAACGCTAAAAGACTTGACAAGTAAAGTGGTTGTAAAATGTCATAAATCCCAAGCAGTTTTAGAAAGTACCAGTGCTTAGCTTCTATGAACTTTCTGGTACTTCTAACCAGATTAAAGTAAAGATATATATTAAAAAGAATGGGGAAAGCAGTATAAAAAAGAGTACTAGAAATAAATGAAACGAATACCAAATATACGACAAATAGATATGATGAAAAAGAGAGTGTGAATGAGGATTTAACAGTAAGAACCTCCTCGAATGGGACATCATATACAGTTTATTGTACAGAAAATTTCACTAATCTGGGGGTAAATATTATTTATAAGAAAGACGAATCAATGAAATCCAGTACAGAATAAACAAAGGAAGAAAAGGTGCAGATTTACTTAACGAAATACTATCTAAAGACAAACCAAAGAAAGCACTGTACGAAAGTGAACTGATACTGAAAAAGAACTGAAAATATTACGTAAGATCTACGGAGGCATCAAGGAAGCTAACAGGTGGTGAAGAAAAACAAATAACAACTTATTGGAGATGAATAACAGTCCCTCGATAATTAAATAAATGAAGGACCAAAGAATCAGATAGCTGGAGCACGTAGCAAGAATGCAGCAAACAAGAGTGCCCAGGATTTTATTACGAAATACGAAGAGGAACAAAAGGTAAAAGAAAGACCAAAAAGAAAATGGTTACCAGCAGTTTAAAAACTATAGGTCAGAAATTGAGAAGTGGAAGCACAGAACAAGACCTAGGCCTTCAGGGTCTCTAGCACTGTTATATATTTTAAATTATTTGTATTCTTAAACAAATACTGCATTAGGTATCTTATGTAAATGATTGGTAGAGTTTAAAATTATATTTAGTATTACTTACAGTGTAGTATTTATAGAATTTTTACATAATAACTATGTAAATGTTATCTTCACTGCATAATACTTTATACAATAAAATTGTAAAAGTAAATATACATATTAAGAACAAACATACCTACATTAATCTAACAAATAAATTTATTTGTTTACTTATTTATTAAATATATAATTTTACTTTCTTTGATGTTTAGCATTGATTTTACCAACCGACATAATAAAAGTAAATTGCAGATTTACAGATTTAACACTGAATGTCTGGTCTTAAAAGTGAAAAAGTAATATTAAAAAATGAATTAATGCTCAAAATCAAAATCTTCCCATATAATGTACCGAAATAACAACTAGGTTCGGCTCCACTGAGCCATCTTCAGGCTTACAATAAATAAGAGTTGCATTTTTTTTTAACTAAATCGATAAGATTATTAGTAACCTGAAGATGGCTCAGTGGTGCCAAAACCACTCGCTGGATCTGGATCTGGAAATTTGGGGAGGGGCGAGCTAGTCCTCAGCCAGCACTGAGGCCACATACGACCCATTGTGCATCCTCCCGTATGTAGGGATATCCTCACCTCAGGCTGTCACCAGGTCTAGTGATTTAAAATAGGTGCTGAGGCTCGCTACTTCGTTACATTAATTTTATTAAATTAAATGATTATATCTAAAAAGATTTTGAGTATTATTTCATTTAGAATGGATATCCTCCTTAAATAAAAAACTTTATATGCTAATAGAATGAATTTATTCTTTGTTTTTTATGTAAAACACGAGATCTCTTTGATATTTTGGTATTCTTTGTCAATATGTAAACATTAAAATATTTTTTAAGTACATGCCGAAAATATAAAAGAATTTTAAAATACAATATGTTGTGTATGTGAGTTGATGAAATTGTTAGGGAAAGTTTTGTAAAAGTTAAATTGTATATAAAATGTTCTTAATCTATTTAAGTGAAATCGTTTTATATTTATTAGAATATAATCGGCAAACAGTAATGAAAGATTTTAAAGTTATTAAAATGCTAATAAAAAAATTAAATCTAAAAAACAGAATTACATATAAAACTAGCAGATATGAATTTTTTGTTTTATCAACTGCACCACCTGACGGTGGCGTAACAGTACTTAGTTAAGTAAAAAATTTCCGTTGAAATATATGAGATATCAACTGTGCCACCTTGCGGTGGCGTCATAGTACTTACTTATATAAAAATTGCTCTTTTAAATATACGATATGTCAACTACGCCACCTTACGATGGCATCTTAGTACTTAATTAAGTCAAAGGTCGTGTGAGTTGCACTATTTATAACTTAAGACGGCCAAATCGATTTGGTACTATGGCGCCACCGTTAGGTAGAGCAGTTAATATCTACTAATATGTTTAATTGAGCAATTCTTATAAAATGAAGACGCCACCGTAAAGTGACGCAGTTGATATTTTATATATTTACACCAACAATTCTTACGTAATCAAGTACTATACCGCCACTGTAAGGTGGCGCATTGAATAGGTATAACAAATATATAAACAAGAAATTCTTGCTTAATAAAGTACTATGTCGCCTCTTAATTCAGTATTATGACACCACCGTAAGGTGATGCAATTAATATCTAATATATTTAATCAATAAATTACAAAATACAACAAGAAAAAAAGGAAAAAAGCTAGAAACTAACGATAAAAACGACAAAACCAATAAGAATATTGAAAACAAGAAACAAAAACTAGACAAAACCGTAAAAATTTGAAAAAACAGCAAATATCATCGAACCATTCGGCGAGCGTTACACGTAATGCTTGCAGTGCCGTCCAAACGGAGAATTCGCGTTACATTACACGTTACATTACACGATACATTACACATGATTGTCTGGACGCGGCTTTACGTGTAACGCTCGCCGAATGGTTCGAGGGAATCCATTGGATGTCGGTTTTTTGCCCGAACACAAAGGTGCTCGCGCTGTGCTCGCAGTCTACGTTTGGACGTTCCCGCAACTACTACCTCTCTAGACATGTTCGCGAATACTAAATGGATAGACAATTCGCGGTAAGTATTCTGTTTGCATTCGTTCTCTGCTCAGGTAGCGTCCAAATGAATTCGGATTACATTACAGGTTACATTACACGATACATTACATATGTCTGGACCCGGCTTAAAATCGGCAAACAGTAATGAAAGATTTTAAAGTTATTAAAATGCTAATAAAAAAATTAAATCTAAAAAACAGAATTACCTACATATAAAACTAGCTGACTTATTGTTTTTTTTTAATTTATTTTAATGTATTTTTTGTTTTATCAACTGCACCACCTGACGGTGGCGTAACAGTACTTAGTTAAGTGATAAATTTCCCGTTGAAATATATGAGATATCAACTGTTCCACCTTGCGGTGGCGTCATAGTACTTACTTATATAAGAATTGCTCTTTTAAATATACGATATGTCAACTACGCCACCTTACGATGGCATCTTAGTACTTAATTAAGTCAAAGGTCGTGTTAGTTGCACTATTTATAACTTAAGACGGCCAAATCGTATTGGATTGGTACTATGGCGCCACCGTTAGGTAGAGCAGTTAATATCTAATAATATGTTTAATTGAGCAATTCTTATAAAATGAAGACGCCACCGTAAAGTGACGCAGTTGATATTTTATATATTTACACCAACAATTCTTACGTAATCAAGTACTATACCGCCACTGTAAGGTGGCGCATTGAATAGGTATAACAAAAATATATTAACAAGTAATTCTTGCTTAATAAAGTACTATGTCGCCTCTTAATTCAGTATTATGACACCACCGTAAGGTGATGCAATTAATATCTAATATATTTAATCAATAAATTACAGAATACAACAAGAAAAAAAGGAAAAAGCTAGAAACTAACGAGAAAAAATGATAAAAACGACAAAACCAAAAAGAGTATTGAAAACAAGAAACAAAAACTAGACAAAATCGTAAAAATTTGAAAAAACAGCAAATATCAACTGCGCTACCTTACGGTGGCAACTTAGTACTGAATTTAACAAGTATTTTTTGTTTTTTTTTGCACTTTTTTAAGACAATTAATAACTGAGAAAGGCACAGGGTCAGGTATATACAGTAGAGGACACAGGATAAAAATCCAACTAAGTCTAGGTGCGTATGCCACAGTGTTTCAGGCTGAAGTAACGGCCATACAACACTGTGCAACGGAGATCGTAAGTCAGGGTATAACGGGTAAAACCGTAGTCATATACTCGGACAGCCAAGCAGCTCTAAAGGCGATAGTCCCAGCACAAATAAGCTCACAGCTTGTGTGGGACTGCGTTGGGGCCCTGACACATGCCGCTAGTCAAAATTCTCTGACACTGGCATGGATACCAGGACACTCAGGGTTTCGGGGCAATGAGAAGGCTGATGAACTGGCCCGTGCGGGAGCTAACACTCCAATGATTGGCCCGGAACCATTCGGCGGAGTTGCTAATACATTCAGAAAGGCAGCCATTAAGAAATGGAGGCTAGAAAAGGCCCAGGAGTGGTGGGAAACATCACCGGGCAAGCGACAAGCCAAACTCTTCATAAAGGGATACTCGGCGAAGTTTACTGCAGAGCTGCTATCACAAAGGCGAAATGATGTCAGAATGATTGTCAGTCTCTTGACAGGACATTGTAGGCTCAGAAAACACATGAGTCAGCTAAACTTGGCAGATGAAGACATTTGTCGATACTGCCAAGAGGAAGAGGAAACTGCATTTCATGTCCTATGCCAATGTGAAGGCCTTGCAAGGACGCGGTATCTAGTACTGGGAGAGGAGAAACCGGCTGCTCCAAGTTATGCGGAGTGGCCACTGTCAAGGCTATTAAGTCTCATTAAGAGGGCAGAGCCGGACAAGGTGCTCTAATCCTATTCCACAGATAATGGGTGTTCACAATAGATCTGCAAAGGTCGCAGTGATATAGGCTAACAACCAACCCCAAAAATATCTATCTATCTATCTAATATATTAACAAGAAATTCTTGCTTAATATGTCGCCTCTTATTTCAGTATTATGACACCACCGTAAGGTGATGCAATTAATATCTAATATATTTAATCAATAAATTACAGAATACAACAAGAAAAAATGGAAAAAGCTAGAAACTAACGAGAAAAAATGATAAAAACGACAAAACCAAAAAGAATATTGAAAACAAGAAACAAAAACTAGAGAAAATCGTAAAAATTTGAAAAAACAGCAAATATCAACTGCGCTACCTTACGGTGGCAACTTAGTACTGAATTTAACAAGTATTTTTTGTTTTTTTTGCACTTTTTTAAGACAATTAATAATTTTACTTAAGAATCAAAACATATCGCCATCTACCGGCTTTCAACCGAACCCAGATCTCAAACGTTGATAGAGAGTTATATCACTTAATTTACACTGCCATCTGTTAGGAATTCATAGAACTAATCAATAAATACACAAATAAGTAAAAAATTATTTAAAAATATTTAAATAGAGGACCAAATAGTAGATCTAAACCAATTTTGAACTCATTTGAACACATAAAAAAAATCGGTCCAGCCATTTAGGGCGAGTTCATTGATAAACACACGCACAAAAGACAAAATTTCTTATAAATAAAAAAAATGTGAGCCGTTACGGAACGCCTGGCAGATGTGAAACATCGACATTATTGTGTAAAAGTAATATGCAGAAAAGAACAGATTGTGATAGGAACTAAATATGTCATAATGATAAAATAAAATATTACGATTTTTTCCAGATAACGATGACTATTTATTGAATAAATTTAAAAAGTGATTTCGTTTAGCTTTTTATTTAATTGCCTTAAATTCAATAATCTTAAAAAAGGAAATTATTAAAACACAAATTTATATAGAAGTACGTTACTATATTAATATAATTGTAGTTACTTCATAATTTTAGTACAAACAAAAAGCGATACTAAATAAAAAATAGGAAAATGATGAATTTAACTATGAATACAACTTTATCGTTGAATAACTTTTAAACGGTATTTAAATGGGAAATGTATTATGATTTAGGCACGGGTTAATGTGAATATTAAGGGCTGGTTAAGGTCTGATAATTTTTGTTAGGTCATAATCTAAAAATTTGATGGGTGTTTGGAGAACAAAACCAAATCTGGGAAATAACGGACACCCCAATGTATATAGAGTACTCACTCATTTTTATTCATATTTTTTCATCACTTTCTTTATTAACACTTTGTTTATTCATATTTAAAACTAAATACACAAATTTTACGCGGACAACTATATGACAACTATTCACCAACAATCTATTTTGATTGACTAGCTGTCAATTTTACAGGTCAGCAAAATATGTAGGTATATTATGTTGCCTATACAAACAATCATTTTTATATATATAGAATAGATAGTAGGCGGAATCGAGTTAGGTTTTTATGAAACAATTCATACCCTGTCCCACCAAATTTTTGAATCGATGAGCTTCTTCCCCCTATTGTTGGCGCGCCACCGTCGCGTCGCTCAAAACATGACACCAATTTCATATAAGATATCAGTACATCTCTTATCGATTATTATCGATGCGTTAGGTTTTTTACGTCATGACGTCACCGTCACCACGCCAAAAATCTGATTTACGTGCCGCTATAGATGTTTCACATCAAAAAGGTTTCTTTGTTGATTCAGATGCTTTGTATAAAATTGTTAATCGCATGAAATCGTATGCATATCGTAATCGGTTTAATGTAACTTTAACCGCATCTGTAAGCTACAAATACGAGTATATTGATAGAACTATTAACTAAACGACTTTATAAATAAAAATATAAAACTTACGAAAGAATTCGACCAGCTTCTTTACTTCTGTAAATGTCACATTCGTGTAAGGGTTTCACAGGATCATTTGGTGAATACTGTCCTGCAGCAATACAGAGTGATCGATAGATTTGGAACTGCATAATTGTACTTACAAAGTATCTATAACAAAATTAAAATATTTTAATTATTTATTATATTTCATAACTAATAGCTAAATGTAGGTAACCAAAATAGATTCTAATAAAAATTTAAGATATTTTAAAATCATTTTTTTTTGTCTAACCAACCTGCGAAACAAGTAGATCATGAAGAAGCTATTTAACTAACTAACCCATTGAAGAACTTGGAGAAAAGCTGAAGAAAAGGGTCTAACCAGATAAGAAAATGAAAAGGGAATTTTAAATTTATTAAATTTCTGCTTTCAGTCTTTTTAAAGATCCAAGTCCTGAAATTATTAGACACCTAGCCCCCCACCACACAATGAGTTAAAATGTCTTTTTTCGTTTCTTTTTACCGATATCTTCGTTCCCAGACAGCATTAAATATAAAAAAGTAAATTAAAAGATCTTCAAATAATATATAATTCCTAAAATTTTCAGACACCTAGCCACCAAACCCATCCTACAATGAGATAAAATGTCTTTACCCACGACTCATAAGTAAATTGCGTATTTTTTAACCTATATCTCTGTCAGTAAGTGTCAAATTATTGAGCAGTTGTGTTATATTTTCATTTACTGCACTAGTGGAGTAAGTAAATAGAAACCTGTATTATGCACTGAATCACGCCTAATACAGTATACATTAAATTAACTAACAATTGACATTTCTCAGACAGAACTTCTCATTGAAATCGAATATTTTTGACAACTTATGCCAAAATTTAGATTTTATGTTTGTTATTTTTAGTTTTATTCAAAACCATTTAGTAAGTCGTGGGTAAAGCATAGTACTTCACTCGAGGAACAAATTGCATATTTAGCACGTTTCTTTAGTCCATTCGCTCGCAAGCTCGCTCATGGGCCAAACACACGCTGTAATATGCAATTTACTCCACTCGTAAAGTAATATACTATTTTTCGTCTGGAAAAAACTACGCCAGATATAAAATCATCATGAAGGAAATAAAAATGCAAGGTCTCCTGTTAGCCAGGATATACTGAAGTCACTGTTCCCGAGAAGAAGAGTATCTCTTCCGAGGAGAAGGGATAGAATACCAACGCCCTTCAGCGCCGAAGAATTAAATGTGGCTATCGGTGTTTTAAAAATGGAAAAAGGCCTTTGGACATGATTGGATCCCCAGGATGTGAAAAATGAATTATACAAGTGCGACCCTAAACTCGTACTTTACAATGAAGTCCTTAAAGTACCTACAAACGCTTTCCCAGAAATGGAAAATAGCCCGTCTAGTTCTAATACACACAAGAAAACCAATACATGATAACCGATCCTTTAGACCTCTTGGGCTAATTAGCTTCACAGGAAAGGTATATGAACATATAGTCAGAGGCCGACTAGAAAAAGAGATCCAGGAATTAGTAGGCTTATTAGGAAAGGACGAAGCAGATTAATTTTATCTATTATCTGCTTCAGGAGATCTGCCTCTGTTGTTATCGGGATAGTTTCTACTGGAAAGAATTTTCTCCAATTTTTATATTAGTCGTATAACCAGGGATTCCAATCTGCTCTGCTTTCTCCACAAATGGCGGAAATTTGGTGTCGCCTCAAAAAAATATGTAACTAACGTAGCCCTCTTCACAGATATGGATTGACCTTGTATTGAAGAGGAGGTACCACCCAGCAATCGGAGAGTAAAATGAACATAAAATTCTGATCGCAGCGCGAAAGAAGGACTGTGATACAGTAACACCACTAGCGGTATAATTTATAATTAAGGCGATTACATTTTTTTTTTTATGGTCAAGCACAAGCACTGCAGAAAAATTCCTTTAAGACGCTCTGAGAGCGGTGCGTGTGCGAAGAAAGCGATTCACGTTGTTCTTGAATCATTGAAGGTTATATTCGGTGGGAAATACGGCCTCAGAAAGGCCGTTCCACAAAGAGGATGTCCTCCAGAAGAAAGAGTTCTTAAACAATGATGTTCGAGGAGTATTAAGTTGAACCACATAGGGATGGGCGGAAGTGTTTTGTCGTGTATTTCTGCTATGAATTGCTCTAGGTGGAATCAAGCGGGCAATGTCAGTAGAACACTTGCCATGGAAATATTTGTAAAAGAGGGTCAAATCACCAACCTGTCTTCGATGTTCTAAGCTGTCGAGGTTCTTGGTTAGCTCGTGGTCACCGATCAGGCGAATGGCTCTCCTTTAGATGGAATCCAACAACCGAAGGGTATGCTTCGGTGTAGAACTCCAGACATGAGAGCAGTATTCCAGTGATGGTCGAATCTGGGCTTTGTAGAGTGTCAAAAGTTGTTGTGGTGTATACAGCTTTTTGGTACGGAAAAGTACACCGAGTTTCTGAGCAGCTGTCCTGGCGATTGTTACCACGTGATTATGCCAAGACATATCTCCTCCCAGATTGACACCTAGTAAGTTAATAGACGAAGCCAGTGGGATTGCGTGTCCTGCCATGACTATATCTGGTTCTGCAATGTTAACCTTCTTAGAGAAAACGGCTGCCTGGGTTTTTTTAGCGTTAAATTCGACTTGGTTACTGTCACCCCAAGACAAAATTTCTTCCAGGTCTTTATTGAGTCGTGATACTTCATGCTGTCTGCGAAGATGTGCGTCAGCAGCCGATGTTCGAGAATTCAGAGTAAACGATGAGATAAGTGTGCTGTCGTCAGCAAAGCTATAAATTGGATTTTCTGTCTTCGCTAGAAGGTCGTTAATGTATAGTAAGAAGAGGGTTGGGGATAATATGGACCCTTGATGAACACCAGAATTGATGGTAAAGGTGTCCGAGAGAAACCCGTCAATCGCCACTTGCAGAGAACGGTCCTGAAGAAAGCTAGAAAGCCATGAACAGAATCGACCGGGCATACCGTAGGATCGCAGTTTACTTAGGAGCCCCTCGTGCCAGACACGATCAAATGCTTTAGAATATAGGCACGGTGAATTCTTTAACTAAAACGATTCGATAGAACGTTACTCATGACTTAGACTTAGTCATTAACAGTAAAAGTACCCATCTTTATCACAAATTTTTAATTTTCCTAGACATTTATCTGATTCTTAATGTAAGCATAAGATATGAATCAAATACCTTAATAAAAAAAGGCGACTATTGTTTTTATTATAACATACACTTTTTCTTTTGTAATATTATTACGTTGCATAATAAAATATATTAATATATTATTAAAATTCTACGTAGTAGGTTTTAAATGTTTAAACTTGTATTGTTACGCATAATTCTTATGATACCCATTTGCCTAAAGAAAAAGTAATAAAAATGCAATATTGCAGCAGACTATTTCATAAAAAAACATAATAAACCCATGAAACAAGTTCAAGTCCGGAACACTTTCTTTAACAGGAATTTATTTCAATAATTTTTTGTGCAAGTAGGTACTCTTAAGTACTTATGAATCTAGTGTCCGTCTACCATATGACACACCATTATATAGTTCTTACATAATTTACCTTATAAAATTTTACTTACATGCAGTTATGTTGTCCGAGATGGAAAATTATAGTAAACTTTCCTTTTTCGCAAAAATGTGTATGCTTAATTTATTCATGTACACAGAGTTTGTGTATCAGTGTCAAAATGTTAAATATTTCTATACAAAACAAACTATGAAGGAAAAGGAATTAAGTAAGTTACATATGGGACTTGTTTAAATCAGGATATGGACAAAAAAATTAAATAACAACTACCGGATGTGACCGAATTTCTCCTTAATGCCATTTCCTTCTTTATATAATTTCAAAAATCACATGAGAGATATCTGATATGTTTGGTAGCTTCACAAAACTTGTAAATGAAGCAAAACAATTGTTGAAACAGAAATTGGCAAGAGAAGACCGTATTATAAATATTTTTTTACTAATTAATTATTAACACAAACAATTCGCTAAAGATAAGTACAAACAAAGAATGTAAAGAATTGAATTAAAGTGTTTCAACTGAGCCTAGTACCGTGTATAGCCTCCTCTACTTCTGGAAATCAGATTTTTGACACCATCTTGGGGGATGCTCTCCCACTCTGATATTGCTGCATCTAACAGTTGATTATGGTTAACAGTTTAGGTCCTATGACTGCGAACTTTTTTTAAGAACGTCCCATAGTTGCTCTATTGGATTTACGTCCGGACTGTTGGCTGGACATTCCATTAACTAAGATCAATTGCATTTAGGTAGTTAACCAATTGCCTAGCCAGGTGGACACCATCATTATCTTTTATTTTTACACCATTCAGCACCACGAAGGAAACAAACGCCATAACATGTTCAAGATAATAATCCGCATTCATGAATCTCATGTGGATAGGAACCAACTCTCTGCAGCCATTAAAACAGATTATTCCTCAAAACATCAAAGTGACTCCACAAAATGGAATTTTGGGAACAATATTGCAGATCACAAATCTTTCTCCCGGTCTTCGCTAAACATGCTCACGTCCATCCGAAGATTTTAAGTGGATTCTAGTCTAAAATTTGATTTACCGATGCAAAGGGGCGTACGACCTCATTGCTATGTATTATAAAAGTTTTAAAAATGCAGCTATTGCGGAACGAGAATACGCTATCAGATCTCTCAATCGAGGGCACTACATCAGAAAAGTATTTATGCGAATGGCAAGATGTTTACAACACACATGAAGTGTACTACCTATTCCAGTTCCTATCAGAAGACGTCCGGTAAGAAATAAAGACAATGTTGTTAATGATCTTGGCATGCCTAGAAACAAACTCTCATTTATGCATTAGGGAGATTTCCATAGAACTAGATGTAATTGTTGCTTTTGTGTTTAGAATTTTAAGGGATCTTAATCTGCATCCCTATCCCCTAATTTTACACCAAACTTTATCAGATACTGATAATGACCGGTGACTCGACTATTGCTATTGGATAAGAGACATGTGTGATGAAATCTATCGATTTCTTTCTTAGGTTTACAATAAATTCCCATTGGATGCGCGAAGCCGATCACCAAAACATATGGGGTTTAAATGTGTGGTGTGGTGTTTTAGTAGACAGAATCATCGGTCTATTTGTTTTTGACGGAAATGTAAATGGTAAATCTTACCTAAACTTTCTGGAAAATAACTTTTAGAAGATATTCCCCTTGACTTGGTATCAACATGATAAGTGACCTACACATTATTCACAAAGGGTGAGTTTTTAAATATTAGGTATCTTAATCGTGAATCGGAAAAGGTAGTCTATTTCTGTGGCCACCCAGATCCCCAGATTTAACTCGGTCAGATTTTTTCTTATGGGGAAGAATAAAAGATATTGTTTACAGAACAAGACCAACCACCCATGAGGACATGATACACCGAATTTAAATTGCAATAAATTCAATTCCTCTAGCTGAAATAGAGACAGCTATTTCTAGTTTCAGGAGAATAATTAATAATAATGTTTTACAAAATAATTATCAAGAAAAAAACATCTTCGGTAAAAGCGATCCCATGAAAACCTCTGAGCTATAGAAATTGAAAAATAAAAAATCCGAGTTTCCATGTATTTTCAATGGGAAATTTTTACACGTCTTGGTCGAAGACTTAAACATAATATTAAGGGCTCAAATTTTAAGGGTTTTTTTTTATTTCGAACAAAGTTGCACGAAGGGACCGAAAAAAAAATAAAAATTCGAATATATATATATATATATTAAGTAAATAATATTTCAAATATATTGTTTACTAAGTAGATTACTGCTTAATATAAAATCTTATACCTACCTACTTTCTACAAAAATGAAATATGGATATCTTAATGTTCAAAAAATAATTAAAAATATTAATTGCCTCTTACTTTTGTTATATAATATTCTTTTGATGTTTCAAACATCTAAATATAATAGTTTTTATTTATTCTTCATTCTGTAAAAGAAGTGATACTTATTGCTCCAACAATATGAATAGTGGATATTCGTTTTGTAATAAAGCAGACAGTCATTACATTGTTTATTTACAATTTCCTTGTATGCACTAAACCAACCAATCATAGACCATTGTGTATTTTATACGATATACGACATCCTATAAATATTTAACCAGAGTGAAATCTACTATAAATAACTAACAAACACCCACAAATTTTTATCAAATGTAATAGTATTACATATACACCTAGAATTATATCAGGTTCTTATTAATGAGAAGGTAATCAAAATCAGTTTCAAGCCAAGGAACTTACTAGCTTTCTGATTATATTTATTTTTATATTACACTACATGGTAATAAGGAAGTTGTTGAGTTTAAAATTTAATATATACTTAGCTTTTTTTGTTGGTATTAAATATATAGGTTTAAGTTCTTTTTTTACAATAAACTTTTACTTTAAGTATCTTATTTTGAATATCTATCAACTGCTAAATATACTATACATTTTTATATTTCTTTATAATGATATACAAAAGGACTTTTAACAAATTGCATTGTATTTATGCAGCATATGCCGGTTTTGAATATGTATTTACTTTAAATCCTTTATCTTTAATATACGCTGAGCTTACTGCCAATTTTAGTAGATTTATATCTACTATTCAGCTGGTTCGCAGGTCACGACTTCGGGAAAATTTCACTACAGTTTTTCGTTTTAGGTCCCCCTGACCTCAAAAACACCTTCCGTTCAAAAGTTTATATATATATATATATATATATGTATATATATATGTATGTATGTATGTATGTATGTATGTATGTATGTATAGTTCCGATATAACGAAATCTGTGGACACGATAGCGGTCGCATTTCTTAACGGATCGAAATGAAATTTGGTACAAAAATCAATCGTCCCAAAATCTCGGTCGAGTTCGTTAATGGGCCAAATCGGTAAGGCCGTTTGGGCGTGACATCAAATCAAAATGGAAAAAAATTCGTAACTTTTTTACTTCACCCTGTACAAAAAAATGTTAGGGAACTTTTTTGTTTGTCTTAAAGAGACCTACAACTTTTATCTAAAACATTTTTTTCTAAAACGTATACTTTTAATATATTTAATTAATATATATCGTTTATTTAGCAATACTAATTACAAAAAAATATATGTATACAATAAACAATAAATAGATTACAAAAAAGGAGCTAATATATAATATAAAAAATTACAAAAATTACTTAACAATAGTTTAAAAAAAGCATATATCCAACAACTCAAGTCAAAACAATAATAAAAGATTATTAAACATAATTTTTATTTTAACAAGTATTGTTTTAGCTTTCTTTTAAAAATACATAGATTCAGACTAATTTTTATATCATTTGGTAAATTATTATAGTCATTTAAACCTCTGTAAAATACATTATTTTGCGTAGACCCCCTTGAATACTGGTGCACATGAAAATTTCGTTGTCCTCTTGTATTGTAATTGTAATTAATATAAATCTACTGATGCGCCTGGCTTACCAAGGGCCATTTTTTAATAGTAGGGACTAATAAACGGTTAGGTCAGGTAAAGAAGAGGAGGGAAAAGAATGGTTTGAAGCCGATTGCAAGAGAAGTATTAACAAACAAAACTAAACTACATGGATAAACCAAGTGGTGAAAATACGAATACGAAACGGAGAGAAGAAATGTGAAAAAAGAATGTAGGAGGAAAAAAAGAGAGCATATAGATAAAAAGCTCCAAGAGATTGAAGAACACTATATTAATAAAAACGCAAGAAACTTATATCAGGGGGTGAAAAGGAGCAGTGACCAATGTGCAAGCAAACAGAATTACTACAAGAGTAAAAAGGGCACCTAATAGGAGGCAAGCAGGGGAAGCTAAAAAGATGGAAGGAGTATGTTAGAGAGCTTCTTAATGAAGAACAGGATGAAAATAATGAGGGGCAAGTGGAAATGGTAGAGGAAGTTAACGACCCGGCGGAAATAATGGAGACTTCAACCATGGAAGAAACAAGAGAAATCATATGTAGTATGAAAAACAATAAAAGTGGTACTTTTAACACGGATATGTAGCCTGCTGACGAAAATCTGGGAACAAGAGGAAATGCCGGAAAAATGGCAAGAGGCAATAGTATATCCCATTCATAAGAAGGGAGATGAGTGTGCAAAAATTACAGGGGTATTACTCTCCTAGATGTGACATTTAAGATATATGGCCAGAGTCATAAGAAGCAGACTGGAAAGGCACTTAAACGAGCAGGTTCGTAAATACCAGGGAGGATTCAGAAAGATCGACTATTGATTAAATATTCGTGTTGAAAATGATTCAGAGCAGTACTTACGAGCAACAATTAAAGCTAAACTTCCTCTTTATAGATTTCAAACAACAAGCTGTGAAAAGAAGGCGACTGTACCATGCTCTAAAAGTACTTGGAATTCCGGAAAAGATGATCAGACTAGTCAAAATGACCTTAATGAAGACCGACAATAGAGTAAGGATAAAAGGAAGCCTAACAGGAAAATTTTAGGGTAAAAGGGGCTTAAAGCAGGATGACACGCTGTCCACAGTACTCTTCAATTTCTTGTTGGAGGCAATAATGAGAGAGAGTGGAATACAACCGAAAGGTTTGTTTTATGACAACAGAAGCCAGGTCCTGGCCTTTGCGGACAATGTGGTGTTAATGGCAAGAACTGAAAGGAAACTACTGAGGATTTTCAAACTCTTTAAAGCGAAGGCCAAACCGTATGGACTGATAATTAATGAGGCAAAAACGAAGTATATGGAAATGAGACAGGCCACATATGAAGACACTCAACTGAAGACTACTACAAACAATGAGAGTAGAGAGTATTGCTTCAAAAAGGTGTCGGAGTTTGAATATCTAGGAGTAACCCTAACAAGTAAAGGGGAAGACAACCAAGAAATTAAGAAGCGAATTTCGAGAGAAAGAAAGACTGTCGGAGCACTACATAAAATATTAAGAAAAAGAACATCTCTAGAGAGGCAAAATTGAGTCTATACCGAACAGTGATACAGTCCACGGTCCTTTATGGAAGCGAAATATGAATTATGAACAAAAATCACGAAAATATGCTGAACATCTGGGAGCGAAGTGTCTTAAGGAAGATTTTCGTGTGAGTAAAAGACCATGAGAACGTTTGGAGGAGACGGCAAATGCAGAGATCAGAGAGCTGCACCGGAAACCACAAATTAGCAGGATCGTCAGAACAAAGCGATTTGGATGGTTAGACTATCTTGCAAGAATGGCTGACGGGAGGTAGAAAAGGACTCGCCACTAAGAAGGGGAAGAAAGAAGAGAAGAGGACGACCACGAAGAAAGTGGCTAGAAGCCTGTAAGGAAGACCTAGAAACAATCGGGAATGCAAATTGGAGAACTGCGGCTATGGTCAGAAGAAAGTGAAGGAAATCAGTTAAGAAATTTCTAAGCCATAGGCCTTTAAAGCCTGTTGAGCTATATATATATATATACCTAATAAGTTTGAGCTAACACAAAACAAAATCGCTTAACACTGTTTTCTCCGTGGTCGGTTTACAGTCTCAAACCTTCTGCTATGTACCGAAATAGATAAGGGAAATCCTGTTGACCCACTTTACCTTGATTTTAAGAAAGCTTTCGATAAAATTCCACTCGAACGTCTTTATTATAAATTGAAGCCTTTTTGGTGTGAGAGATCCGTTGCTGTCCCGGATTAGCGCCTTTTTATGTGAGAGAGTATGTCAAGTAAGAATTAAAGATCAATTATCGTATGAATTTCTGGTAACTAGTGGTGTACCGCAGGGTTCTGTTATCGGTCCCCTGCTCTTCAAATTATATATCAGAGAGATGGTTTCAGTGTTTCTGTCTATGGTATTACTATTTGCAGATGACATCACTATTAATTATAGAGAACTGATTAACGATCTGAGTAAAATTGAACAATGGGCTTCTAGAACTCAATGTTCAAAAAGGTAACATTCTTCATCTAGGACACATAACCCTATATTAATGGTGTAAATATTGTTAGTTCTTTCCAATAGAAAGATATTGGGGTTGAAATTTCGATTGATCTAAAGTGGGCTCCTCATATTTCGTCAATCGTGAAGAAGGTTAACCGAGTAATTTACATGGTTAGACAATCTATCTCGACAATTGTTAGCTACAAAATCTCCATCCGTCCCATCTTAGACTATGCTGCGCTAATTTGGAACCTTTACTTTGCTAAAGATAATCATGATTTTGAGCAAGTATAAGTGCTAATCTTCAATCTTTCTTCAGCGATTCTTAATCTTCACTAAAAGAAAATCTCCAAATCTTAGTATTATGCAGCCTCCAAGAAAGACGGCTCCGTGGAGATCTGATCATGACATACAAAATTCTACTTTATTCAGTTTTTAGAAATCAAATTTGCTTTCACTTTATTAAAAAATTAGATTTGCTCATTTTTTTTAATCTTAGTAGTTTAATTTATTACGTTTATAAAAATAAGCTTTATGGATAAATTTTTGATAACATCTTTTTGGAAAAAAACAAAAATCAACTATTATAGAAAAGGCTTCACTTTCTTAGATTTTGAAAGCAATTTTGACTAAGATCCAACAAAAAATTTCAAAAAGACTTTAATAATTTTTGCCTTCGAATTGGCTGGAAAACATGCGCTCGCACCGAAAACGAAGACTTTCGCTTATACCAAATTTGCCACAAAATTATTTTCTAGCGTAGAAGTACCAGAGAAAGAACGAGCTAAATCGTGTTCAAAATCTAATCTGTTTAAATTTAACTTTTATAGAATTTTGTATTCTTAGTGAAAATGCGTTTCAATTTTTATGGAAAACTGTAAAATAGGGACAATTAGTTCTTTGCAGATAATAAAAACAGAATTATCCTTAACATGTATAAAGAGCTTTAGTTCCTTTAGAAAGCGTTGATGATAATATCCAAAAGCCATGTTAGCACCCAAACGGGACACTGCATTTATAGGTGACCAGTGGCCAAATTGTACAAAATTTAAAATTAGTATTTTATTTTCATACATAATAGCATAATAAAAAACGACTTAATCTTGACATACACAAAAGGCTTTAGCTTCTTTAGAAATAATAAAAAACAGACTTACCCTTTACATCTACAAAGGGCTTAAGCTTACTTAGGAATCATTGAAGCGCCCAAACGGAAAGGCAAAAAGTTATATTTATAGGTCAATAGTAACCAAATTGTGCAAAACTTGTAGTTAATCTTTTTTTGTAGAAATAATAATTAAAAACAGACCACCTACCCTTAACATCTACAAAGCGCTTTAGCTTTCCTAGAGGGGCACTAAAAATGTATTTATAGGTGAATAGTGACCAATATTAACAAAACTATTAACGTTCTTTTAGAGATAATAATAAAAAACGACTCAACTTTGACTTTTACAAAGAGCTTTAACTCCTTTATTAAGCTTTATAGGTAATATTTAAAGTGCATGTTGCCGCCTAAGTAGAGAGCAATTAAAAATCTATTTATAGGTAAATAGGGACCAAATTGTAAAAAATTGGAAATTTGTAGTTAATATTTTTAGTAGAGATAAGACTAAAGAACGACACAACCTTGACATCTACAAAGAATTTTAGCTCCCTTGGGAAGCGTTAAAGATTATATCAAAAATGCATGTTAATGCCCAAACGAAATCTAGATATCACCACTTTTAAGGTCATAGAAAAATTTATATTATTGAATCCAAAATTGAGTTTTTTTTTTTTTTATTTAGAAATTTTTAAAGTGTTGGAAAAACCAGAGTTAATTTTAACTGTATTTTTTTCAATTGACTGCATAAAGTAAATTGAAAAATGTAGATACTTTTTTTGTCTGCATGGACCAGTAAAGATTCTGTCTCTTTGACGTTGGACAATTTTATTTTTTGTTGTTGAACTTTGAATGAATAAATGAATGAATGAATAAATTTTACAGGTTCCGGTATAGAATACAATTCTTTAACTTACCAAAAATGAAAATTCATTCACTATAACCAAATTATAATAAAAAAAGTCAAAATTCATATTTATAACACACCCTATACCGTTAGATCACAACACAATCCGTAAAACACTTTCTTAATATCAGCGACATTCGAATGATTTTTTAGCGGAGCGGGGAAGAGGGGGCTGTTCTTCTGTACTTTGTACAAGAAGTGGTGGTCGGCGATCCTGAGGAAATCATTCAAGAGGTATAAAAGTCATAGAAGAATTCAAAAAGGTATCCAGTTCTTTGCTTTTTGCAAACAAAGACACATTTAAAGAGGTGATATGAGACCATTGGTGAGTTTCACAGTGAAGATTTTTTTCGTAGTGCTGTGTTGTGCAAATACAGGATTATTTTTGTTTCGTTTGTGATACGACAGTGAATTAATACAAAAGTTCCTTTTTATATATAATTAAATTTGCGAGAAGAGATTTTTTAATCGTAAAATTCGCTTTATTCCAAATTTTTTTTTTAATAATAAATGAATTTAGTCACATATTGTAGAACTTGATTTTTTCGTATAATGTTCGATTTAATTTTTTTTAAACGCGTTTTACATTTTATTAATGTGAATTTGAAGCAAAAGAAAAAATATTAATTATAAAAAATATTAAATAACAAATTTTTAATTGTATTAAATTTTTTGCTATTATAATTAAATCTAATATTTACCGATTTAAAAATATAAAATAAATAGTTTAATTTAATATAATTTTATTAAATTTAAAAAAATATATTTTTTAGCATTATTAACTTAACTATTAATCTCAATTAACACACTTAATAAATTAGATTATTTTAAAAATTTAAAGCTGAGACCCACTTCAATTTCAAAAAATTCTGATATCATTTATAAAATATCTATTTATTAAGTATCGAAATTGACAAATTCTTAATTTTTTTTACAATTTTAAGATAATTGTTGCAATTTTTTGCCAAGTCCCACTTTAAGAATTTTTTTAAGGTCATATTTACAATTTAGTCTAGGTCACTATCAAATAGTAGAATCTTTTTTCTGACACAACTTTATATAATGTAATCCTAATCGTATTGTTTAATAATCTCTAACGAGAGTGGCACACTTTCAATTTCATCTTCTGACTGTGCGGTTTTTCACAGACAACGTTTACACAGAGATTTAGTCTAATTCATTTATTGAAACGTCGCGCATCACAACTTCCCATTTAAATAACACAGGATTTTTTAAAACTTTTTTAATTTTTGTAATGCTAATTGGACAGCAAAGACCATAACGTACTTTTGTAGGCAAATTGATTCTTTACAAAAAAGATTTCTTAAAGATTTTGGGTATTCTAATTCCCTGAAAAGTTATTCAAAGTGAAAGCTGAAGATACAAAGTAATTTAGGCTTTATTTTTGCACTTTTGGGTTGATCTATCAATTTTTTTGTAAAATTTCAATTTAAGTAGTATTTTTTGTAATTTTAAGATTTTTTAGGTCCATTTTATTTGTAGTTTTATCGCCAAATCCATATTTTAGTCGCATTTTTGCTACATAAAAATATGACTATTTAATCTTCTCTACCATTGTCCGTTTGTATACTTTTTACCAAATATTTTTCGTAGCACCTTTCCTTCCCAGATAAATAGCCTTTCTTCGGTTTATGTAATAGCATATAACTACGGATCGGATCACTGTTGATCTTATTTTAGCTCCTCAGGGGCTATTGATGGTCAACATACCAGGGTTGACTTTTCAGTTTAACATAGTCATAAAGACAAAAAATACTTTATTGCTTTTCAAGATTTGTCCCACCAAGATTACAACACTTTTGCATACGTTCAAAACAATTGGTAAAAACAGTTATTCCAGTCTTCAGTTGACATCTGCGAGAGTGCTGTTTTAAGGGCATCGATGGCTTCTTCTGGCGACTGGAATCGCTACCTACGCATTGAAGTTTTGATCTTTGGAAACGTGAAGAAGTCGTTGAGACTAAGTTGGATGGTCTAACAATTTGTTGTTTTAAAGCTCCAAAAACTCGATTGTCTTTTGGACAGTGTAAGTTTCACGACAACTTCTGGTAAATAAACGTTTATATACCAATCGGAAGTAAACGTTCTTAAATCAACTAACGCAATTGTTGCCAAATGGCAACAAAAGTTGCGACCATTTTCTTTGACATACTTCGAGAACGGATCACTTTTGTTTATTTTTCCTCATCGTGAAACACCCACACAGCGGATTGGCGTTTATTTGTCGGTTCGTAGGAGTAACTCCAAGATTCATCGTCACTAACGTTTTTTGATGGATCCAATGGGTAACCAACTTCTAACACCTAGTTCTTGATCCTTCCTACTTTCGGATCGAGGTCTTTGAAATGCCCAAACATCTCTTGGTATGTTACACAGAGGTCATCCTTAATGAGTTGAAGAACCGCATCAATGTTTTGCTGTGTGACTGCAGTTTTGAGTGCACCTAGCCTGGATTCGTCACTGAGACTGGAGCGACTATGTTGAAATTGTAAAAAATTATTGCTCGAAAATGTTCTCGGCTAAGATCCATTTTTCGACCGACTTGGTTATTTCAAATATTTACTCTACCTAAATGACTTGTTTTTTGACAATGACACTCTGGATTTATGTCAACAAAAAATTGAGATTAGATTTGTGTCTGGTGGCGCCTAAGGGGCTATATGCAAATACCAAAAACTAACCCTCGTATAGTCGTTTATACTTATTAATGCAAGTTCTGTTTTTATATTGCTTTGGAAATCTGTATAATAATGACTGAAAACAACAAACCACAATATTGTTATTGAAAATCATAAATTGCATATTGATTCGATTTTTTATTGATCAGAAATAGGTCAGATTTAATTATGACATGTAGATAACAGTTGCAAATTAAATAATTATTCATTGCTAATTTAGATATTATTACATAAAAAAATACTATTTAATATTGCATTTACAATAGTACAAGGTTGTTAACATTGGTCAAAAAATTATTCGTAAAAGGAAAGTTGTTTCATTTGTAAACAGTTAGATTATTATTATTATCGAGTTATTGATAGTTTAAATGGACATACTTAACTTTTGCCTTTTATGGAGATAATTTATAAAATATACTACAATATGTAGTTAATTTAATGCTAAATACTTGAATAAATAATGTTACATTTCAATATCCAAATATTATAAAAAGATTCGTCCTTTGAATTGTAACTAAATAGAAAGATTATGTTAATAGAACACATATCTAATCTGAAGCACGTATTTCAATCACAGTTGTAATTTCTACAAATGATAGAGATCTTTTTATATTCACCAAACAGTATTTAACTTTTTACGTTACTGAAAGTAACTTTATTTTTTTAATTGTTTTAGATAATACTGTCAATCTTAGTCCTTGCGGCAGTGGCAGTAAATGCCGAGGCCAAGGAGAAGACACAAGCAGCTGATAAGAAACAATCAAAACGAGGCCTTCTTAGTCTTGGATACGGTTATGGAGGTGACTTTGACAATGGCTACCATGTAGGTCAAGGTGGATATGGTATTGATGGAGGATACTCAATTGGACTTGGTGCTTTAGATTTGGGACACTCAACCTCAGTAGAAAAAACCATTACTTTGGTTAAAGGAGTACCAGTACCTTACCCTGTAGAAAAACACATACCTTATCCTGTAACCAGACACGTACCTTACCCAGTCAAAGTATTAGTTCCACAACCTTATGCTGTAGAAAAACATGTTCCCTATCCAGTTAAAGTACATGTAAAAGTACCATATCCAGTTCCACAACCCTACCCTGTTGAAAAGGTCGTTCATGTACCTGTAAAAGTACATGTAGACAGACCTTATCCAGTAAAAGTATTGGTACCCCAACCTTATCCAGTAGAGAAACACATTCCTTATCCAGTTAAAGTACCAGTTCCTCAACCCTACCCTGTTGAAAAACGAGTACCTTATCCAGTTAAAGTACCAGTACATGTGCCACAACCTTACCCTGTTTACAAACAAGTACCAGTACCTGTTAAAGTACCAGTAGATAGACCATACCCTGTACACGTTCCACAACCTTACCCAGTGCACGTTGTCAAGAATGTTCCAGTTCCTGTAGAAAAACCCGTCCCCTACCCAGTAAAAGTACTAGTAGATCGACCATACCCAGTTCATGTAGATAAACCTTATCCAGTACCTGTTAAAGTACCAGTACCCGCTCCTTACCCAGTAGAAAAACATATCCCATATCCAGTAGAAAAACCTGTCCCATACCCAGTAAAAGTTGCAGTTGATAGGCCATACCCTGTTCCTGTAGAAAAACCTGTACCTGTTCCTGTCGAAAAACCAGTACCATATCCAGTTAAAGTGCCAGTTGCCGTACCAGTAGAAAGCCACCACGGTCACTACGATAACTACAATGGTGGTTATGACAATGGTTATAATAATGGTTATAACAATGGTTATAACGAAGGTTATAATGGAGGTTACGATTATGGTCATAAATAAATAAATTTGTAGTGATTCACACTATGTGTGCCTTTTTTTCAGTAACTATCACTTCTCTGTATAAAAACTATTTATATTTTTCTTTAAGTTACCTGTTCATAAATAATAAATGCTGTTATATTTTTTATAAAAAAAGTAGTTTTTTCTTTATCCTGGACATAAAATCTTCCTTAATGGGTTGGTATAGCATTGAGCAGAACAGATAAGATTAGGAAACAGCATACTAAAATGTATTCGAAAAATCATCGAAAAAGTTCACGACCTAGTGTTGGATGAAAGGCAAATGAAGATCAGTAAGATAGCTGAAACCCTACCACCTCAAACTAGAGATTTGAAACCCTTGCGGAATTTGTTAAATATTGATTAGAAAAACATTTGAAAACAACTTCCGCAGCAATTTTTGGATAATTTAAGATGAATTTTGTGTTACGATTTGTCTTCGTGAATAAGAACAAAACAATGAATGAAAGTCGATAGGTTAGCGCCAAAAAACAAAGTTTATTGCATCTACAGGACCAGTAATGACCAGAGCTTAAAAAGAAACCTGCCTTACCTTAAAAAAGGAGCACAATTCTTGAACAGCAGGATGCCAAAATTCGCCAGGCTTAAAGAAAAATGTGTCTTACACAAGAACAAAGCATCCTGATTTATCAAAATATGTTTTCTGAAAACCGCAGCACAGACAATGGAAAAGTGAAAAGGGCGGTAGATAGATATAAAACAGCCTTCCAGAAGTTCACTGTCGTAAAGAATACTGTTTTTGAAAACCCAGAAAGTTGTTAAAGTTAATGTAAAATAATAAAAAACATTTTAAATCTTATTATATTAAACAAACTAACTGACCAGACAAACTTATGTGTTGTCGAAAAGATTGAAACCTTTTGTAACAAAATGCATTTATGGAAAAACAAGTTAAGAGAACTGCTTTGATTTCTTTTCCACATTGTGTAGAAGTATCCAGGATTTTCCACTAGAAGAGAATCATAAACTTTTAATGTTAATGTTAAAACCCATTTAGAAAGCCTGAGTCAAAATTTTGGACGATACTTTTTTGCGAAAGAAGATATACTTATCCAGTTGGAATTGGGTTTGTATTCCATTTGAAGTAAACCTAATGGCCTATCACTGGAAGAAGAAGAACAACTAATAGACCTATCGTCCAAAACTTCACTGAAAATGGATTTCAGTACCAAATCTTTGGATAGAATAAAAGTAATAAAAGCCAAAGCGATACGGATTTTGTGAGTTTTTCCCACGTCCTATCTTTGTGAAACAGGATCTTCTGCTGTTGATTCGCAAAAATCTAAATATCGAAATAAGCTTCAACTAGAAAAACAAATCAGAGTCACCATTTCCAATGTGGAATCAAACTTACAGAGATTGTGTGCCACAAAGCAAGCACATGTCAACCACTAGACCTTACATTCTAAGAATTTTTAAAACTAGTTAAGCTTAAAATACGTTTGTACTTCAATATTTGGAAAATTTGAAAATCGGTTTTTATTAATTTTGTTTTACTTTACTACTCACTTCCCTGCTGGGCGTACCATACGAGGGTGAATTGATATAAAACTAGCCTTTGATAGAAAAAACAAGTTTATAGAATTAAATCGATTTATTTTTCAACATAGTCCCCTTTTAGCTCGATACACTTAGTAAGACTATGTTTTTTATTCCATATGAATTGTACTTTTGCTCGAGCTCTTCACAATAGGCCGAAGTGTCAGCGACAACTACATCGTTTGTTGCGAAACGGCGTCCTCCAAAAAATTTTTTTAGGTTTGAAAACAGGAAAAAGTCGCTGGCAGCACGATCTGGGGAATACGATGGGTGTTCAACCAATTTATAGTCCAATTCGTGTAATTTTGCCATGGCGACGGCCGATCGGTGAGCCGGTGCGTTGTCTTGGTGAAAGAGCACTTTTTTCCGTGCCAAACCGAGGCGTTTTCGACGCAATTCGGCATTGAATCGGTCCAATAATGCTATGTAGTACTCGCCATTGATTGTTTCTCCTTTTTCCAAGTAGTCGATGTGGATCCCAGAAAAAAGTCGCCATCAATTTGCCGGCCGAATGTGCACTTTTTGCCTTCTCCGGCGTGCGTTCGCCGCGTTTGCGCCACTGTTACGACTGTTCTTTGGTTTCCGGTGTGTAATAATGCACCCAGGTTTCATCAACGGTGATAAATCGGAGAAAAAATCCTTCAGATCGCGCCATATCATCGCCAAAAGCGTCTCCGAAGTGGTCACACGTATTCGCATTTGGTCGATTGTTAGCAAACGTAGCACCCAACGCTTTTCATGTCCAAATGATGCTGAATAATGTTGTGTACGCGTTCGTAGAAAATGTTTAGGGCCTCTACTAATGATCTACCATAATCAAGTCATGAAAGTTGTTGATCATTTCTGGAATGGTGACTTCATTTGGCCTCCCGGAAAGCTCATCATCAAAAACACTCATCCGACCACGAACAAATGCAGCATTCCAAAATTTTACTGTTGCTAACGAAGGTGCAACCTCACCATATACTTCGTCCAGGTCGGCTTTGATTTGCACCTTTTTGTGGAGGAACTTATCACCGAACGATACTCAATTCTTTTCAATTTTCCGAAACCACAAAAGTTGTTTTCTTCTGATGACTGTTAAAACCAAACTAATAGTCCATAGAAAAATTTAAAAGTCTTTTGATTTAGAATTTTGACAGACGTCATGTCATGAATGGCAAATGTTAAAACCGAGAGCCATTCGGTATCAAGTAACGCCATCTATCCATAGATAGTTTTATATCAATCTATCCTCGTATAGTTTGAGAATCGCTGCCTTAATACTAATAACTTAAACAAATGTTCCGAAATGAAGAATCTATTGTTAAAACAATAATAATTATTTATTACATCATTTAGTAGATATCCATAGTAGTCAAATAAACAAATGATACTTCTTTCCAAACACAGGAACATGTAGGAGAACGTAATACTTCTTTCGCACGCATATGAAGGTATAAGAGAATATAGATAATAATTATCTCAACAGGAAATATAAGGTATGTCGGTGTCGTTATTGTTTTGTAAATCATGTAGTATTTTGCGAAATATCTACGTGTGGAACCTATTCGAATAGTAATATCACTTCGATACGGAATAATAATGAAAATCAAATAAATGGGTATATAAAAACTGTTTCGCACTAGTTTTTGGTAAAATACAGTCGGTTAAAGTAAATATGTACTGTTTCCATCTACAATGTGGGCAGATTTCACCTCATCTTTATAGAAAACTACGAATGGGTGTGAAGATTTTCAATCGAAATTTAATTATTTTATACAAGCCATCCAAATATATAGGTATCTAGATTGATTTGGATTTTTCTTCGGATACACATTTCTTGCAGTAGATTTCTGGAAACGAGATTCGGCCTTAAGAAAATCGGTTGCTAGTTTTAGTTTAGTTTTTGTATAAGATAGTTTTTGTTAAATTTTTGTTTGTATTGTTTGTGTTTTTATTAGAAATTTAATATTTAAATGTTATCTATACATATAATAAAACTGTAGAAATGAAAATTCTGTACAAAAAAGATATTTAAAAAATAATTAGCGGGGGTGTTAGATACTACATCGATATAGAACTCAAAAACGTGGTCAGTTTTTTGTTTGTCTGTCTGTATGTTTGTGCGCGCATCACAAGAAAACTACTGATCCGATTCGAATGCGGTTTTCACAGACGTATTTGTCTTCTTTCAACTTAACATCTGATGTTTAAAAATTTCTTTTCCCACCCCTTTAACGGGGCGAGGAAAGAAATTTTTAGACATAAATCAACACGCCACGCAAACGACGTCGCGGGTACATCGAAATAGAACCCAAAAATGTGGTTAGATTTTTTTGTCTGTCTGTCTGTATGTTTGTGCGCGCATCACATAAAAACTACTGATCTGATTCGAATGCGGTTTTTACAGATGTATTTGTCTTCTTTCAACTTAACTTCTGGTGTATAAAAATTTCTCTTACATTCCTTTAACGGGGTGGGATAAAAAAAATTTAATACAACAATCACACGCCACGCGAACGACATTGCGAGTACAACTAGTCTATATATATATATATATATATATATATATATATATATATATATATATATATATATATATATATATCTATATATATAAAAAAGGATGTGTTTTTATGTACGAAATCGATGAACTCAAAAACTACTGGACCGATTATTATGAAAATTGGTATATGTATGTATTTTTCCATGGAGAAGGTTTATATGATATGCTCATTGATGCCACTCGCCACCAGGTGGCGCTGCAAAGTAGCAACTTCTGCCCCGTTCAACCGATTGTCATGAAAATTGGTATGTATATGTATTTTTTCACGAAGAAAACGAATATGCTATGCACATTGATGCCACTCGCCACAAGGTGGCGCTGCAGAGTAGCAACTTCTGCCCCGTTCAACCGATTGTCATGAAAATTGGTATGTATATGTATTTTTTCACGAAGAAAACGAATATGCTATGCACATTGATGCCACTCGCCACAAGGTGGCGCTGCAGAGTAGCAACTTCTGCCCCGTTCAACCGATTGTCATGAAAATTGGTAGGCATATGTATTTTTTCACGAAGAAAACAAATATGCTATGCACATTGATGCCACTCGCCACCAGGTGGCGCTACAGAGTAGCAACTTCTGCCCCGTTTAACCGATTGTCATGAAAATTGGTATGTATATGTATTTTTTCACGAAAAAAACGAATTTGCTATGGACATTGATGCTACTCGCCACCAGGTAGTGCTGCAAAGTAACAACTTCTGCCCCGTTCAACCGATTGTCATGAAAATTGGTAGGCATATGTATTTTTTCACGAAGAAAACGAATATGCTATGCACATTGATGCCACTCGCCACCAGGTAGCGCTGCAGAGTAGCAACTTCTGCCCCGTTCAACCGATTGTTATGAAAATTGGTAGGCATATGTATTTTTTCACGAAGAAAACGAATATGCTATGCACATTGATGCCACTCGCCACCAGGTGGCGCTACAGAGTAGCAACTTCTGCCCCGTTCAACCGATTGTCATGAGAATTGGTACGTATATGTATTTTTTTACGGAGAAAACAAATGTGCTATGCACATTGATGCCACTCGCCACCGGGTGGCGCTGCAGAGTAGCAACGTCAGCCCCGTTCAACTGATTGTCATGAAAATTAGTATGTATATTTATTTTTTCACGGAGAAAACGAATATGCTATGAACATTGATGTAACTCGCCACCAGGCGGCGCTGCAACGTATGGCCCAAAAATGAACTATTCAAAAAGCAAATCAACTAACTTCACTTCTATCATCTGTCAATAAGCTTAAAATAATCACACAAATAATAAATAATATAAATAATTCGTAGAAATATATAATATATCTAATCGATAAGTTACAAAACCGTAAAAATTTGGAAAAATGGTAAAAAAACATCAGTAGGCGGTACGAAGTTCGCCGGGTCAGCTAGTATATATATATAAAGGATGTGTTTTTATGTTTGAAATCAATGAACTCAAAAACTCCTGGACCGATTATTATGAAAATTGGTATATATATATATGTATTTTTCCACGGAGAAGGTTTATATAATATGCTCATTGATGCCACTCGCCACCAGGTGGCGCTGCAAAGTAGCAACTTCTGTACCGTTCAACCGATTGTCATGAAACTTGGTATGTATATGTATTTTTTTACGGAGAAAACGAATATGCTATGCCCGTTGATGCCACTCGCCACCAGATGGCGCAGCAGAGTAGCAACTTCTGCGCCGTTCAACCGATTGTCATGAAAATTGGTATGTATATGTATTTTTGCACGCAGAAAACGAATATGCTATGCCCATTGATGCCACTCGCCACCAGGTGGCGTTGCAAAGAAGCAACTTCTGCCCCGTTTAACCGATTGTCATGAAAATTGTTAGTTATATGTATTTTTTCACGGAGAAAACGAATATGCTATGCACATTGATGTAACTCGCCACCAGGTGGCACTGTAGAGTGATAACTTCTGCCCCGTTCAACCGATTGTCATTAAAATTGGTATCCATATGTATTTTTCCACGAAGAAGGTTTGTATGATATGATCATTGATGCCACTCGCCACCAGGTGGCGCTGCAGAGTAACAACTCTGCCCTGTTCAACCGATTGTCATGAAAATCAGTAGGATGCTGTATTTTTAATGGTTAATATGAATGTGATATTCGTATTAATGGAAGTTACCACCAGATGTTGCTTCCATTAAACCAGCAACCACTACTTATTTGATTACTTTATATCACGCCACCGTAAGGTGGCGCAGTTAATATCACATATATTTAAACGAGCAATCCTTATCTATTTATATATATAAAAAAGGATGTTTGTATGTATGAAATCGATAGACTCAGAAACTATTTGACCGATCAATATTAAAATTGGTATGTACATGTATTTTTCCACGGAGAAGCTTTATATGCTATGCCCATTGACGTAACTCGCTACCAAGCGGCGCTGTAAAGTATCGACTTCCGCCCCGTTCAACCGATTGTCATGAAAATCAGTATGATGATGTATTTTTAATGGGTAAGATGAGTATGATATTCGTATTATTGGAAGTTACTACCAGATGGCGCTTCCATTAAACGAGCAACCACTACTTATTTGTTTACTTTATATTACGCCACCGTAAGGTGGCGCAGTTAATATCACTTATTTTTAAACGAGAAATTCTTACTAAATTAAGTATTGTTATGCATCTAATATATTTTATCGATAAACTACAAAATATAACGAAAAAAAAAACAGTATAAACCTGATAACTAACGAGAAAATATGATGAAAACGATAAAATCAAAATAAATTGAAAAAACGAAAAATTAAAGAATGACATAAATGATTTGCGGTACGAAGTCCGCCGGGTCAGCTAGTATTGAATATAATTATAAAATAAAAACATAAAAAGAAGTAAATAGATACGAGAAAACAAGGAAATAAGAGCTAGGAAAGTAGACGAGCAAAGAGGAGATAGAAAGTAGAGCAGCAGAAAGAAGGATTTGAAAAGTAGGGGAGTGGAAAGAAAGCTATCCATAGGGAGAAGAAAGAAATATTTTGTAAAAATTTATTTTATTTATAATGATTGATTTTCATAAAAGCAGAATCCACTCGCCCAGAGATTTTATAGATGGAAAGGAGTCTCAAGGGAGGAATTCCATATCAATATATCATTTTTAGAAGTTTTAAACGATATGTAAACTGAAACTTACATAAAAATAAATGGTGTTAATGCCCAGAGACAAGCATCCCTTTGGGAGCAAAATTACAAACTTTTTTAAGAAGAAACTCTTGTTTTATGTAAAGTGCGCCAATTTCTGGTTTATTTGAAATTTTTTAACTACATTTGTAAGTACATACGTATTTTAGTCTAAATTTACTAAATGAAATCCAAGTTAAATAGTATTATACGTTACAAGGTCGGTAGGTAACTTATTACAGTACGAATTAGTTTACGGACGAGGCGACGTAGGAGCCAAGTCCGGAATTAAAAACGAGTACTGTAATAACACCTAACGACCATGTATCGTATTATATTTTATTTCATCTTGTTTTTATAAATTAATAAATTCATAAAAATTTTAACAGTAGTTCGTAACTTGATTAGTTAGGTCAAATTACCTTGAAAGCCATCTGTCACTGTCAAATAATTTTATTATTATTAAGATTTAATTGTTAATATAAAATTGAATAACATTGACTTCTTTTTAAATATGGCAGTAAAAGTAAGTGATTAAATATTTTATTTTTATTTTATAGTCAATTATAGTATTTTTAAATGTCAAAAATTAAAAGTAATTGTCTTCCCTTAAGCAATCAGAGCAGCGTTGCTAGGCAACACATTACAGTACTTGATACCGTAATGTTTTACTTACCGGTGCCAAATTGATTATAGGGAAGTGTATTTACTGGACATGATGAAATAAAATGTATTTTCTTTCTTTTAAAATAATGTATGCTATAATCCGGACGTTTCGATAATTCGAAACAGGTCCGTACTGTAGTATATAAATAAGGTTTTTCATTGCAGTACCGACACTGCCATCTAGAAATCAATTTCTGGAAATTATACACCATATAATATGTGATTATAACATTTATCAATATAAATATATTCTATTATAACAGAGTTCCACTACGTACTAAAGAACTTTCACTAAAATGTTTTCCAGTAGAAGTAGTAACAAATAGATGGCAGTATCTAGCATTACTATGTATTGTAAATAAATATCAATGAATACACTAGGAACTGACTAATTGAAAAAACTAAAATTCATCAAATCAAATAAAATATGCTTTATTGTAAAAAAATTACAAAAAAATTCTTGAATTGAAATATAACTTTTGGTCCTTTAATAAGTCGTGTTTAGTCCAACATATTTAAGGTTAGCTGACCCGAGAAACTTCATACCGCCTAACAGTTATTTTTTTTCTCATTTTCCGTTTTTTTTTCAATTTTTACGACCTTTTCTCGTTTTTCGATTGACTTTTTTGTGTTTGATGTTAGATAATTTGATTGCGATATTTTGAGTTTATGGTACAAAAGAAATTTTTGAATTACATAATATACCAACATATTTTATATATGTATATATACATGTATGAACAAAAACAATGGTGCATTGTTAAAATAAAATCGGTCAACTAAATAGATTAGTCTACTGCAGAAAAATTAATATATAAAAGTATAATGAGCTTAAAATTTTCTTTAGTATGTTGTTATATGCTCATCCTCGTCAATTGAAAGCATGAATCAAAAAATCGTAAGTAGATTTTTGCTTAGAATATTGTAAAAATTACGATTAATCTAGCTAATCTAATATTTTAATTATGAAAATATTTACAATACAAAAAATATTACTCAAAATAAAGTTCATTAAACTATATTAATTTTAATTATTGTCACGTCACTCGAAAGCCATCTTTGAGGAATATCTGTAGATCTATATATGCTTCCTGGGAATGTGAGTCGCCCTTAAGGAAATCAGTCGCTAGTTTTAGTTTTTAGTTCTGTATAAGAGTGTTTTTATTTGTTTGGTGTTGTTGTGAGAGTCATTGATTAGATTGTCAAGAATTTAATTTAGAAAAAGAAATAAAAATAAAAATATATAAACTAAAACAAAAAGAAAAAAATATTGAAAACTAAAAGAAATAAGACCACAGACAACAGAGGAAGTCAAAAATAACAGGTATAGAGCAGTAGAAAGAAGGAGCCAACACGTATAGTGGAGAAGAAAGAAAAGCAGTCACAAGAACAAAAGCAAGAAGGGAGTTCTGTTAGAATTTTTTGGTTTTTAATGCATTCTTGACCACTGATGTCCATTCGCTTGGAAGATCGTAGGATTATTTCTCAGAGCGATTAAAAGCCTAACACTAACACCTGCAAGCCTTATCCGCTGTTTTAGAATCATTAGTAAGGGTTCTTTTGTAAGTTGAGCAATTTCGTTTTGTATTAACTCATACTTGTTAATGGCGTGTTTACATGTTGCCAGTAACTGGCGCCAGTCTTACTGGCATGCCAGTGCTTGATTAGGACAGCGCTGGACTGGTACGTTTACACGTATCGAGTAGCTGGCGACAGTTTTACTGGCACCCTAGTTCCTACTTGGTGAAGTTTACGCTTCACATGTAAACCAGTCACTGGAACGCTGTGTTTACACGTGTCTACAACCACTGGCGCGGGGTTGGAGGGCACGCGGACGAGGGCCACTGGCATGAAAAATAGACCAACTTTCTATTCGAGACAGCGCTGGCAGACAGCGCTGGACTGGCACAAGAAAGTGTTTACATGATGGCAGTACCATGCCAGTGAGATTGGTGCCAGTCACTGGCATCATGTAAACACGCCTTAATACTAACACAATTAGTGTGAGTTAGGAATTTTGTTTTGGATTGAGTTGCTCCGACACTTAGAATCCCAAGATAGGTTTTAAAAATTTTGTTCTTGTTAACCTATAGGCAATTTCCCAAGCCATTCTCTCTATATTTAAATCCAAGAAGGCAAGCTCTGGAATTACCTCTAAAGCTGCACTAGGAAATATTGCAACTCAATCATTGCCTATTGATGCCTTTTTGTTTTCCACCAAACCACCAAATTGGGTGTCTGACAGCCGTTAAATATGACCAATGGAACATTTTAGATTAGGTCCACCCATAACAGCAGGAACACAGCAAAACATTGATGCGGTTTATCGGGGAATTGAAGATGACCGTCGTGTAAGATACCGGGATATAGAGACATCTTTGGTCATTGCAAAAACCTTAATCCAGAAGATCCTAGATGAAAAGCTGGCTGTTATGAAGTTGGTTTCCAGTTGGTTCCCTCATTTACTCACAGAAGAGCAAAAAGTCAATTGGTGTCGAAAAACATTGGAAGCTCAAAAAGCCTTTATAGTAATGTTAGTAATGATAAATCTTGGATTTACTCTTACGAACCCAAAAATAAACGCCAATCCCGCTATGTAGGTGTTTCAGGATGAGGAAAAACCAACAAATCTGATCCGTTCTCAAAGTGTGTCAAAGAAAATGGTCGCAACTTTCGTTGGTTTAGAAGATCGAAGGACGGTTACTTCCAATTAGTATATAAGTATCTACATCAGGACAATACAGGTGCTTACACTGCCCAAAAGACAATCTTATTTTTGGACCTTCAAAACATCGAATTGTTAAAGTATCCACTGTATAGTCTTGACCTAAGACCCAATGACTTCTTTACGTTGCGTTCCCAAAAATCAAGAATTGAATGCGTGGGCAGTGATTTCAGTTTCCAGACGAAGCCTCTAAAAAGTGTATCGATCTTGGTGGAACTTGTTTTAAAAAGCAATAAAGTACTTTAATTATTTTTTGTCTTTTTGACTATATAGAAAACTTAACCCATTTGGGTTACATGACTGGGTATCAAATCTTAATTTTGGCATTCCATACAGTCACATAAAGACAGTAAACTAAAAGATATGTCAACCAGAAAGCAATTTCTGAAGATGCCAACCGCTCGTGTTGGCGAAACGTCAAGTCAATATGACAATCGACGCCTAACAGCCCAAAAACCATTGATACAAATACATTTTACATATTTTTGTTTTCTAAACATTATTAAAATAATATTTATCTTAGTTTAATTTTCTTTAGGTTACATCACTAACAATATTGCTCATCCGCTCATTAGCAGCAAATGTTACACCTATACCAATCTTGGAAAACCAATCAACAGCATCTTTTCAAGAAGAAACAGAATTATCACCTGAAATTGCATCCGAAACTCCACAGCATAAAATTTTTGTTCCTTATAAAGTTTACGAAGAACAAGAAGTTTATATAATTCACAGATATCCAGTTATAAAAAATGTTCCAGTACCCATAGCTGTACCAGTCGAAATACCGGTAATTAAAACAATTCCTGTTCCCTATCTTGTACCTATAGTTAAGCTAATACCTGTTAAAATACCAATAAAAGTACCTCAACCATATCCTATAGTAAAAGAAGTAGCAGTACCAGTAAAAGTTGCTGTGAGAGTGCCTAAACCGTATCCTGTAGAAAAAATTATAAAATATCCTATAAGACGTTTTGTAGGAAAATCTTCACCATATAGAGTTGAGAAGCAAATTTTATTACCACAAGAACAACAGGTACTTGCTTATAGAGATCAACCAGTACCGTATTCGACAGAAGTAGAAAATAGACCAATTCGTATTCCAGTCGAAAAAGAATATGCTATTAAAGAACCAACAACTGTACATCACAATGAAATTGATGATGATGTTCCAAATGATGTGAAATATTTTGTTCCAGAAGAAAATTTTGTGGAATCGATCCAAAAACAGAGATTTACCAAAGAAGTTCCAAAAAATGCTGATAATGATTTAAAAGGCATTTCAAATAAGTCTGGAAATAACATTACAACCAATCACACTGATGAATATCGAAATATGGTTCATATGGTTGAAAGTTTTGAAACGAACAAAATAGAAGTACCTGAATCAGTTGAGAATGTTAACGAAATAGGCATCTCCAATGAATCTGACAAAAATAATCAAATCACTAATGAAGATCCAAGAGCACAAAATTCTCCAATAGAAATAACAACTGTTAAAAATATTTTAATAAACATTGATAATAGTAAAGAACAGTATAATAAAGAAGAGTTGGAGCAGAACGAAAAATTCAATGAAAAAGAACTAATAGAAAACGAATTAGTAGAAAAAAATAATGTTTAAAAAAATTTTTGTTGCAGCTTAAATCTAATAACGTACTACGAGGGTGGTCTGATAAAAACTTAGCCTATAAGATAAAAATGAAAATTATAAAAAAAGATTTATTTCTTAACATAGTCTTGTTTTAGCTCAATTAATTGCTTAGGATGCTTTAACTTTTTTAACCCGCCTGAAAAATAAGTTTTCTGGAAGTCTGCAAAATAGACTTCCTTATTCGCCTTAAGTTGCTGCCTAGTGAAGACTTTTTTAAGTTTGAAAACAAAAAAAAATAATCGCATGGAGACAAATCTGGAGAATATTGTGGATGGGGTAACCATGCATAGCACAACTAATTTCGCCGTAATGACGACGATGGTGTAAGTCGGTGGGTTGCCATGGTTGAAGAGCCCTTTTTCTTCTCCAAAATAAGTCCGTTTCTTCTGTAATCACTCCAACAAACAAAAAGAATTCACAGGGAGACAAATCTGGAGAATATGGTGGACAGGGCTACCAAATATCACTGTAGCAACACGATGGTGAGAGTTGATGTGTTATCATGGTTGAAGAGCAGTTTTTTCTTTTCCAAATGAGGCCGTTTTTTCAGCAATTCAGCTTTAAATCAATCCAACAAACAAATTTGGATAATCTGGTTGATGGGGAACCATTCGTAGAAAAATTTAATCAATTTCGCCATAGTGATGTCGATGGTGTTGGTCGGTGTGTTATCATGAGTGAAGAGCACTTTTTTCTTCTTCTAAGGGGGCCGTTTAGCTTTGAATCACTCCAACAAACAAATCTGGAGAATAGGGTCAATGGGGCAACCATTCATAGCATAATTTATCCAATTTCGCCATAGTGACGGGGATGGTGTGAGTTGGTGCGTTATGATGGGTGAATAGCACTTTTTTTCTACAGATGAAGCCGTTTTTCTGCAGTTCGGCGTCGAATCATTCCAACAATTCTGCATTCTATGACATTTTGCTTTTCTCCAGGTACTCGATTTGGATCACATATCGTGAATCCTAGAAAGCGGTGCCCAATACTGCTCCGAAGTGGTCTTACGGTTACACTAGTTGTCAGGACTGAGCAAACAAGATGCTTATTGCACCAACAGCTTTTTAATGAGCAAAATTCCATCCAAGTGCGGAGTTTTGAGTTGTTTACTGTCTTTGAGTAATCTCGCACAATTTCAATCGGCGGTCCACCAAAAGATCTTGGATTTTTGTCACGCTATCCACCGTAGTAGCCGTTGAGACCCGTTAAACAAATTTTTGAGTCTCGCCAGTGAAGGAAAAGAGTCACTGTTCCCCCACAGCATCCAAGCATTTTTTGATTTCACTACGAGATTTTTTCTTCAAATACAAGAATGAAATCTTTGTCTATTTTGCTACACGCGCAAAATTATATACGAAACCGTTTCGCCCTATCTTAATTTTTAAAAAAGTTGATTGTGTTTTGTAGAAAAATCACTGTATCTCGGTTGTTTATTGAGATATTTTAAAAATTTAAGAAAATTTGGGATTTATTTAAGATTATCTATTATATAAAACAAACCTCAACTCGCTATCTCAATTTTTAAAAAAGTTAATCGCTTTTTATTTTTTGAAAAAAATCGCTGTTATCTCGGTTGTTTATTGAGACATTTGCAAAATTTAAAAAGATTTGTGATCTTATTACGGTTGTATATTATATATAAAAAAAACGAATCTAGCCATTGAGAAAAATCGCTGTATCTCGGTTGTTTATCCAGAATGTACTACACGAAAACTGGCGCTAAGGAACGGTGAGGCTAAGTAATTATCGGACCGCCTTCGTATATTCCATATACGATCTGAACTATTAACTTTTTACCTTTCTCTGTATGTACACAAACATGTTTTTTAAAAATAAACGTATTATATAATACTCCATATTATACTTTTACTAGAGTATGTCACCAATACGTAGTATTTATGTATTAACATAATAAGTAAATGTAAGTTAAAGAAATGGTCATTAAGTATTACATATCTAATTATTCAACCTAAATATGAAAATAAAAGTGACAAATTGATATGTAGCGTTAATAAAATAATATGTAGTTATGTTTATATATTTTTTTACTCCTATAGTCAATCGTGTTTTGTTAATTTTATTAAAAGCAAAAAATAATGTTAATGGATAAATAAAATAATTAATAAGCATTTTAATTATTAGTAGATAACTGGATCACTTATAAGACCTTTTTGCTCATATGATTTTAATCAGGTTTTGCCATTATTTTACTTTAGCAGTATACGAGTGGGATGAGTGGAAACCTAATTATTTTCATGAAGATTTTCTTAAAATCATTTTTGATTTCGCAAAGATTGAAAAACCTGACCTGTTTGTATTTGATGAATATTAATTTCTTAAAAGTATTCTAGAGACGAGTCACGATCAAGTTAGATTTTTTTTATCTTTTGGTATGCCATTCCATTTCTCCTTTCAATGAATTTTAGGGATACTGTCTTTCACTGTATTTGGTAGATTTTGCATTAATAATAATAATAATAATAATAATAATGCTTTATTGTCAGAAATTTACAATTTGTCGACAAAGCTAAAAAACATACAAAAAAAGTACAAAAACCTTAAAATCCATATCACATAAACAAAATACAAAAAAAAAATATTAATACAATTAAAGAAATTGAAAGTCATCAAAAAAAAGAGAAAGAAGAAGAAAAGGAAAAAAGAAAAAGTTCCTTGAAGTAGTAAATTAGTGTGTATTTAGAAGTATAAAATCATAATATGAAAAATTCATTTACTGTGTACAAAGATCTCTCCAATAAGTGTGCCTTCAAAGCTCTACGGAATGCGGGAAAGAGTGAAATAGATTTGATATTGAAAGGCAGACGATTATGCATCTTTTTTGCATTATACAATATAGAGTTTTTGATTAACTCTGATCGTGGGATTGGTAAACAAAGATCAAGCTCCCTGTTTCTAAGTGGATAGTTGTGGGAAGGCGTTTCAGGATTCGCTGACGAGTGCTTGCGGATTAAGCAAACGGATTCAAAAATGAATAAAGAAGGAAGAGTTAAAATTTGATATTTGATAACATGTAACGGATAGCTCTCTTTTGAAGTTTGAAAATACGGTCAAATTGAGTCGCACAACACGTACCCCAGAATGGAATGGCGTAACGGAGATGCGACTCAAAAAGGGCGTAATAGACTGTTCGAGCTGTTGACAAGTTTAATTCCTTATTATTTAGGTACGCAATATCATTAATAAAAAGCAGAAATAAGATAGGACCTAGAACTGAACCTTGAGGCACCCCACAGTCAATTGGCTTACAGGAGGATGTTCTCTCATCAACCCTTACCATCTGACTTCTGTAGGTAAGATAAGATTTAAACCACTCGAGTGGTATTCCTCTAATCCCATAGTGTTGTAATTTGTGAATTAAGATGTTGTGGTTTACACAATCAAAGGCCTTAGAGAAGTCGCAGAAGATTGTTGCTGTAGAGTTCTGATTGTTAAGACTGGAGTAAACATTGTCAAAGAGCGAGAACATAGCATCATTGGTAGATTTATTGCTCAAGAAACCAACCTGTTGGGGAGTTAGTATTTTATACTTGCAAAGAAAAGATAGCAATCTTTTTTAACCAATCTTTCAATAATCTTCGACAACGTGGGGAGAAGTGCTATTGGGCGATAGTTCGAAGCTTGATCTTTATCACCTCCTTTGTGCAAAGGAATAATTATCGCAGTCTTAAGGCAGCTTGGAAAGACTCCAAGTTGAAGTGACTTGTTAATCAAGTTAGTCAGATGGCTTAGGGTCATTACCGGTAGATTTGAAAACATTTTCAGAGTAAGCCCATCCGTTCCAGCAGATGATTTGTTTTTAATCTCATTAATTGTGTTACGAAGCTCGGCCAATGATACAGGTGACATGAAGAAACTGTGTAAATTTTCGTTTCTGAGATAAGAAAAAGGATCGTGGGAAGGAAATATGGAGCTCACTAAGTTCTTTGCTACATTAACAAAGAAGTTATTTAAGTTCTCTGGAGAAGTAGGAATTTTGTTAGATGAAGAGGCCCGGTCCCTTAATTCATTTACAATAGACCAAGTTTTTTTAGCAATGTTACCCGCATTTCCCAATCTTCTGTTGTAATACATATCCTTGGCAGCTTTGATAGTTTTAATATAAGTTTTCATGTACAGTTTTTCATAATTTCGGAAGGAGACGCTATCTGAGAATTTTTTTAAATATGATAAACAGCGCATGTTCTTAGAAGATAATCGTAAGCCTCTAGTAGACCAGGGTTGGGAACAAGTTCCTATAATAAAAAATAATTAAACCAGGAGTTCCGACTTTTACCTTCTAACAGCCCGTTCGCCGGCATGTCCGGGCCGGTTTTAAATTAGAACCGATAATCTTGACCCTCATTCAAATGATTTTTTGATTTTTCTTTACTTATCGGTTTTTAAGAATATTTCACAGTTCTCAAAGTGCTAAATGTACACCTTATTAGAAACTATATAAGGTTTAGTCCCATAACGTATTTTTAAAAATTATGATCTTGTTAATTATGTGATTATTGCATAAAATAAATCATTGACTTGAGAAACTCTTAATTTCTAATAGTAACACCAACAGATGTAATATTTTTTTCTAAACTTGCAATTCTAAAGATTGCGAAGAAGCATTACTTCTTGTTTTTATAATGGATTATTGCTTTAAAGAAAGAGGAAATCTCTCTCTAGTACGAATCAGAGTGGGTATTATGTAATTCGGTCGATAAACATATGTTATTTAAATGCCAATATTTAAGTAATAAGACAAGTGTGTTCCGCGTTTTTTTTAAATTTTATAAATTAATTATGTCGATTTTTAACTATGTAATTAATAATTTAAAATAGAGAGAGAGAGAGAGAGAGAGTATACTTTATTGTCATAAGAATAATCTTGTGGACAAAGTTTAACTTAATCTACAATGTAATATATGTAAAAGTGCTTTTAAATTAATTAATTTTCACTTGATACATAATCAGTTTGTATATATAAAAAAAACACATAGGTCGTACATGATACTGATAAATAATAAACCAGCCTGTCCTAACATATAAGTAAATTAATAATAAAAATATAAAAGTCACATTGAATGTATCACAAGCAAAATTTAAAATACAACATTGATTTCAGGGATTATCATTATAAAATTCTTGTGCATTATAGTATGGCCTATCACTTAAAAAACATTTCACAGCCTTCCTGAAGCATTGTAAAGATTGTATTTCTGTTATATTCTTTGGCAAATGGTTGAACATTTTACAGCCATTATAGACAATGGAATCCTTTATGACTGATGTCATTGGTATTGGCAACTTAATGTTGTTGCATTGCCTTGTCACATAATGGGTTGGTGAGGATGATTGAAATTTCTTCAAATATTTTTTAATTAAACATACTGTTTCCATTATAAAGATAGAAATCACCGTTAGAATTCCATGAGTGGTAAAGAGTGTTCTACAGGAGTCCGTACGTTTTGATTTGCACATATATCTTACGGCTCGTTTTTGCAAAATTAAAATATTTTGTAGTAGATAACCACTACATACGCCCCAAAATGGAATTCCATATCTCAGGTGAGATTCCACCAGAGAAAAATAAACAGACCTAGCTGCTGTTAAACCAAGTTCATTTGCGACCACTCTGACCGTATAACAACCAGAGGACACTTTGTTATGGTCTTCAAATTTTAGTTTTCTATCGATATGTACCCCTAAAAATTTTAAGCTATTTTTTTTTCTCAATAATGTCATTTCCAATGGATATATTCTCAAGTTCGCATCTGAAAGCTAATATCTTCGAAATGTTTAGAGAAAGATGATTTGAATCACACCAGCTCTTTACTTTTATCATATCGTTAGATATGATTTTAGTTAAATTATTTGCATTGTCCGATTGCCAAAAAATGGTAGTATCGTCCGCAAATAGTGTGAATTTTCCCGAGATATTTATACCTACTTGTCAAATCGTTAACGTAGATGAGGAACAATATTGGCCCCAGTATTGAACCTTGAGGCACACCTTTACGTAGATTCCCAATTCCTGAGCGATGGTTCGTTTCCACCATCTGGCTACGACCCGATAAATATGAGCTGAACCAGCTCAGTATCACTCCTCTGAAGCCGTAGTAAGGAAGCTTCCGCAGCAGTATCTCGTGATCCACACAGTCGAATGCCTTCGAAAAATCGCAAAATACTGCCGCAGCAACCTCGCCACTATTGATTCCAGTATAAACTTTTTCCATGAGAGAGAAGATTGCATCATTAGTGCCTTTGCCGCTTTGAAAGCCAAACTGTTCTTTTATGACGATTTTATGTTTCGACAGAAATGCAGTTATCCTTACCTTGACTAATTTTTCTATAAGTTTTTCTAAAGTGGGAATTAGGGAAATAGGCCGATAATTCGAGGGGTCGTCCTGATTTCCACCTTTATATAGTGGTATTACCAATGATACCTTCAGGAAATCAGGAAACCAGGAAATCAGGAAATCAGGAAATGAGAAAATTTAATTAATTAATTAAAAAATGTTTTTTGTGAATTTTTATATGTCTTCTTGTTTGCTAGATTCGTTCCCTCCTCTCCGAAAAGCAAAATAACTAATAATATATGAATGAATATATATCTACAAATAAATGATGTATTTGGCTGATTTTTCATTTTTTTCAAATTTATACTCTTTTATCTCGTTTTTTATTTTCTCGTCAGTTTCCAGGTTTTTACTATTTTTATTCGTTGTGGCGTAATTAAGTAAGATTTGCTTTTGAAATATATTATGAGACATCAACTGCTCCACCTTATGGTGGCGTCTAATACTTGCTTAAATGAGTTTTTTTTTTTGAATATATAAGATATGAATTGCGCCACCTTACAGTGGTGTCATAGAAATACATTAAATACGAATTGCTCGTTTAAACAAATGAAATATCAACTACGCCACCTTATAGTATTGCTTAAATTGTTTAAATTTTTGAAATATCAACTGCGCCACCTTACGGTGGTGTCATAAAACTTAATTTAGTAAGCATTTTTTGACATTTTGATAGTTGATTTCTCTAAAATTACCTAAACATTTGTTATCTTTGATGTTTAACATTTTTGCTATCTGTCATTTCTGATAATTGTTAGTTTAACAGTTTATTTCTGACATTGAAATGTCCGAAATTTGACATTTCTAACATTTGACAGCTGACAATTGAAATTTCTGCATTTGCCATTTACGACATTTGATAGTTAACAGTTGGCATATCTAACATTTGTGTTAAATTTGACAGTTGATATTTTTAATATTTTTGATGTTTAAGAGTTGACATTTGACATCGTAGAACCTTAACTTTAAAAAATATTTTAGCAAACTCATACAAAGAATAAAAGACTCTCTAACTTTTTGATATTCCGTACTTCGTCATCTATTAGAAAGTCATTGAACTACATAATAAATTCACACTTTGCATGAAAATATGTAGTTAAATTGTCGTTTTTAAATTATGATAAAACATTATAAATTATGAAATTATAGCCTATTATGTTTCCGAGGACTAAAAGCTATACGAGGTCTGTCTTAAAGTAAACGGAACTTTATTCAATACTAGTTGCGCCATCTGTTATTGGGACTAGCTTTTGATAGGTACATATTTCATTGATATTGTGTCAAGATTTCATGACAAACGAACAACTTCACGTCGAGTTATCGCGCTTAGAGTGACATTACCTTTTTAACATCGGTCGAAAAATAAGCATCCGACAAAGAGCCAGTATTAAGTTCTGGATTACATGGTTCAAAGAGGGTCGTGAGTGGCTGGAAGACCACGAACATTTGGCCAGCTGAAATTTGTGGTTACACCAGAAAATGTAGAAAAAATGCATCTGTTTATTAAAAATCTTCATTGAAATACATGCAAATGGAATTAAAGATTCGATCTATCGCATTTTGACCAAGAATATGGGCATGAAAAAAGTTTGTTCACGGTTTGTTGCGCACAAGCTTAATGATGACCAAGAAATGCTGTAGCGTGAAAATACCCTTGGCTAGCTCCAGGGTTCGTGGCTTCCTTCTGGCTTTTTTTTAACTCCCCCCAAACAAATAAAATAGGGCTCCAAATACAGACATACAAATAAAAAAAGGTGAATCAGTGTTAAATTGTTTATTCAAAAATTCTGAATGAAAATATTCAAAGAATTATTAGTGAAAAAATAGTGAAAAACTAATTTCTTATCTTTTTGGTTTCTGTCTTCGGAAAAGGACGTGGTCGACGGAAAATTCGGTCCACTTTAGCTCCGGATTAATGATGCCGATGGCAAGATGTTTTCTAAGAAGAAAAACTTCTGAAGATTCTTCGGAGAATAGGCCTTGGGTGCGGTCACAAACAGGGTAAGGCAGCAAATTAAAATTCTGCTTGGCCAAAGCTTCTCTTCTAAAAAAAAATGGTTCCTTTGTTTTCAGCCCTTTCTTAGGACCCTTCAAATTTGGCAATCGGCCGAAGGGAGAATGTATTGAAAGAACTGTTTGTAAGAAGCACAAAAATGAAAAGGAATAAAATATCGACACTGCTAATTATCGAACTCCAAATTCCCCTCTCAACACCGAATCCGAGTTTGCGGCGACTCCGATAGACGAGGAATTATAAAAATTAAATAGTACGTAGGCCAGGCCAAAAAATAACGTTGCAAACGTTACAATGCTTCGAATTCAACAGTCGAGAGACATCCTTAAACTTTCTGTACATTCTGACTTGTGACGAAACGTGATGTTTTCAATACGATCTCGAAACCAAGTGTCATAGTTCCGCATAGAAGCACCCAAGCAAGCTAAATTCGAAAAAAAAACTGTTTGGAATAGTTAAAAGTGAAGACAATTTTGATTTGTTTCTATAATTCGAAAGAAATTATTCACAAAGAATTCGTTCCAGCAGGCCAAACGGTTCATGCTGTGTATTGTCGTGTTATGAGAACTTTGCTCAAGCATATTCGTCGTGGTCGACCAGAATATCGCGAAGAAGGAAGCTGGCACTTATTGCACGATAATGCACCATCACACCGATCAACACTCGTGTCTATTCTTTTGACAAAAATGACATTTTAACCATCAACCACTTCTCAGATTTTCCGGATATGGCATCGTGGAGGCCTTCCAAAAAACGTCGATGACTATTTTGAAGAACATTCAAGACAAAGAGCTGAAATCCTCATTCGAAAAAATTGTAGACCGTGCCAATCGCTTTATGAACTCTTAAGGGAACTATTGTGAATAAAATAAATACCATTTGCCAAAAAAAAATTGTTGTATTTTTTCTTTGTACTGTTTACTTTCTAACAGACCTTGTACAACAAAAAAAAATGTGAGCCGTCACGGGACGCCTGGCAGATGTGAAACATCGACATTAACCCGTGCCTAAATCATAAGACATTTCCAATTTAAATAACATGGCATTTTTGCACTTTTTGTCGTTAATTTTTTTTACTGAAACAAATGTAGCTAAAAATAATTAAATATCTATTTCTTGTAGGAAATTTGTCATCAGAGTTAAATTCACGATTTTTTTTTGTAATTTTCACCATAATTTTTATTTATATCAAACTAAATACTTTGTTATATATATATATATATATATATATATATATATATATATATATATATATATATATAACGTGAAGTCAATAGTGGAGTTGCAGTCAATTTTATGGCCAATGTAAATGAAGAAAACTCTTTTATTTTTGTCAAGCTTTCGAATTTATTTAATTCTTTTTCAAGACATCTATAGTAAAGAAAAAAATTTTTTATATAATAAAAATTTTTTTATAATGTTTTATATGTGATAACTTACTAATACGTGAGGTTATGAAAAAAGCTGCGAATTCTGTTTGATAAAATTAAAGTAAATCATATTATTAAAATACATAAAAACATATACGTTTAAAACTTATTATTTGATTGACTTTTAATATGTCTTCAATTTCTTTTTTATATATGTATGTTTTTTTATGTATCTATGGTATTTATTTTAACACAGTAGGAAAGCAAAACATTGTAATGATTAATTTATTTAGATTTTATTTTTATATCAAGTAACTTACTATATTCGTGAAATACAGAACTTTAATTTCAAAAATTTTTTATAAAAAAATTTTTTTAAATGTTAAATTTATGAAAGTTGTTATTTTTTATGTTTTTATTTTTGTTTATTTTAATATTATATTAATCTTTATGTTTGTAATCCTGTTTTAATTTATTAAAAGTTTTTTTATATTTAGGTATAAGTTAAATTTATATGTTAAATTTATTTATATTTATTTTTGAAATGATAGAATGTAACAATAAATATTACTCAGCCCTTCTATATCTGATTTTCTATTAATACATGTTTGCCTTTTATCAATGTGTGTCATTTCTAAGAATAATCTTTTTTTATGGTTCCTTTCTCTTTCCAAAATTTTTGTTTCTTCAAATTTAAAACTATGATTATTTTTGACTGCATGTTCTGTTAGTGCACAAGCATTAATTTTATTATTTCTAATATCACTTTTATGAGATATGTTCCTGCTGTGTACAGTTCTGCATGTTTCTCCTATATAAACTCTTTCACAATTAGAGCAAGTGATTTCATATACTACATTTGAATTTTCAAAATTATTAAGTGGATCTTTAGTTTGGGTGTATAGTCTAGAAATCGTTTTGATATTTTTAGTACCTATTTTGAAATTTTCATAATTTTTGAATAGTTTTAAAAGTTTAGGAGTGAGTTGAGGGATATAAGGTAAAGAACCAAAAATTGGCTGTAAATTTTCATTTGACAAGACACTATTTTCAATGTCAAATGCTTGTTGTTGATTGAAATTGTTATTTATTCTAGTAATGTACGTGGTACTAAAAATTAATTTATTTAATAATCCCAAAGGGTATGAATTATTTAACAGTATTTCTTTTAATTTACGTATTAGTAAGTTATCACATATAAAACATTATAAAAAAATTTTTATTATATAAAAAATTTTTTTCTTCACTATAGATGTCTTGAAAAAGAATTAAATAAATTCGAAAGCTTGACAAAAATAAAAGAGTTTTCTTCATTTACATTGGCCATAAAATTGACTGCAACTCCACTATTGACTTCACGTTATATTGAACCAGTCACTATACCATTATTCATATATATATATATATATATATATACAAAAGGGGAAAATTATTGGGCATATATATATATAACGAACAGAGCGTTTTGTGACAGTCTAAAAATGTCCAAAGATGATACATAAAGTATCTAATGACATACTATTGACAGTATGGCATTAGATACTTTATGTATCATCTTTGTATATATATATATATATATATATATATATATATATATATATATTGAAATGGATCCTCCTTCTGGAACTCCCTCTTTCAATAAAATTATCGGTCGTGGATTCAAGAATTTTTAAATACAAAATTATAAATATAAAAAAAAATAATTCTTTCGCGTCTTTCTAATTCTTTCTTCCTCCGTTTTTCCACTCTTTCTCTATATCTTCCTCTTCCAACTACCTTCCAACTCCTTCTTGCTACTGCCTTTCCATCTATTTAATACCTTTCTGCTGCTCAACTCTTTCTCTATACCTTCTTCTTTTACAATTTTCCAACTCTGACCTCTCTGCTTTTCTATACTTTCCAATCTCCAGTTTCTTTCTATTTTGTATGATTTTATCTTTTATTTATTTAATTATTAATCTCTTTATATGTAAATTCAAATTATTTTATTCAATTTAGTTTATTCAATGACATTCATTCATGACAAATTTTTACTTAATATCATGACAATCAAATCAATAATCTAATAATAATCCTAACAACATAACATCTATAAACTAAACAAAAACAATTCAAACAAAAAAATACTTCATCAAGACAACCGATTTAAAAATCATGAACACGTTCCAACATTTTACTGAAAGAATGTGCACCATGAAGAAAAATCCATATCAATATATATATATATATATATATATATATATATATATATATATATATATATATATATATATATATATATATAAAAAAAAGGGGAAAATTATTGGGCATGTACGCAAAAAGGATCAATAAGGCCACGAGTAGGAATGGTAACCGCAGACATGCATGTTTCTGGCTCATTAGCCGTCATCAGTGCGGCATAACCAAGTAGGGTATTGCACTTGGCTAGCAAAAGTGTTGGGTACTTGGGAGCAAAGAGTATTTCATATCCTGGGCTTAGAACGACTCAAACACAATGAGTCCGTTTCGCCAACGTTGCGACGCTGGTTGCTAGCCGAAAACCCATTGGCACAGCTGGCCGAAAGCACAAAATGGCGATAGGACTCCTGTGTGAGCTTTCGTTGTTTTTGTGTTTTTATGTTTCTTTACACATGTTTCCCCAACATCCTTTGCTCCCAAGTACCCAACACTTTTGCTAGCCAAGTGCAATACCCTACTTGGTTATGCCGCACTGATGACGGCTAATGAAACATGCATGTCTGCGGTTACCATTCTTACTCGTGGCCTTATTGATCCTTTTTGCGTACATGCCCAATAATTTTCCCCTTTTGTTTATATTAATACGCATTTTCTTGGCACTTTGTATATCTATATATATATATATATATATATATATATATATATATATATATATATATATATATATATATAGGTAATAAAATTAGCAAATACAAAATTTGGATACAAAATAATAGTTATTTATGTATCAAGGGCGTAAAACAGGCGTTTATGGACCGCAACGTGTAAATAAGAGCCCGAGCCGCAGGCGAGGGCTATTAACACGTAAGGTCCATAAACGCAGTTTACGCCCGAAATACATACAAACTTTTATGCACGACCGATTTAATAATCATTTATAAAAAAAATTGCACTGTCAATTAAAAAAAGTCAACTGTCAAATGGCAACTGTCAATTGACAAAAGTCTACTATCAAATGTCAAATATCAACTGTCAAATGCCAACTGTCAAATGCCAACTGTCAAATGTCAACTGTCAAATGTCAACTGTCAAATGTCAAATGTCAACTGTCAAATGTCAACTGTCAAATGTCAACTGTCAAATGGCAACTATCAAATGTCAACTGTCAAGTTTCAACTGTCAAATGCCAAATTTGAAATGTCAAATCTCTACTGTCACATGTAAAATATTATCTGTCAGCTGTCAAATATCAACTGTCAATGTCAACGATTCTTTTAATAACAATACTTATAAAGGATATTTTTTATTTTTTGTGAAAAATTTAATATAAATGCCATTTCAACCTGCATGAATTTTATACCTCAAACCTCGATATTATTAACAACTTATCCTGTATAACCATTCACCTAATAATTTGTATTTATTCGGTATATTATGTTGCTTATACAAACAAACATTTTTATATATATAGAATAGATAGTAGGCGGAACCGAGTTAGGTTTTTATGAAACAATTCATACCCTGTCCCGCCAAATTTTTGAATCGATGAGCTTCTTCCCCCTATTGGTGGCGCGCCACCGTCGGCGTCGCTCAAAACATGAGACCAATTTCATATAAGGTATCAGTACATCTCTTTATTATATATTATCGATGCGTTAGGTTTTTTACGTCATACGAATCATACGTCACCGTCGCCACGCGAGAAATCTGATTCACGTGCGGCTATAGATGTTTCACATCAAAAAGTTTTCATCAAAATCCATCCAGTAATTTTTGCGTTAAACCGCATTCGAATAGGATCAGTAGTTTTTATGTGATGCGCGCACAAACATATACATTTCTACAGTTTTATTATATGTATAGATATATAATTTTTATTAAAATGATGTCTTTTAATTATATATATTTTTTAATAGTCTATTTGAAAAACAAATCAATTCCCACCTTTACCAACACACTCATAACAACATAGTAGTTTCCTCAATAATTTCGATCTATTTTTAAATAAATCCTCGTTAAGCCTAATAAACTTAATAGATGTTGAAAGAATTACAAAACCGTGACACCGATGCAAGTTGTGAACGTCTCTACCGTAGAATATACAAATACGAATATTAGTTTTATAGGAAGTAAAAAAAAATGAAAGTATTGCCTACCTACATAATATAGTTTAATTACATGTTCCTTTATTATGAAACTTAATTTAATTTACAAAACCGTTTTTCGAATTAACTAATGCATAAACTATTTAGTTACTACCTTTTTGTAATCACACTAGATTAATTTTTAGTAGAATTATTTGTTAAAAGTATAACAATGTCGAATGTTGAAATGGGTTTTTGATACCAGAAAAGTTCTTGTTACTGGAGAAGTTTTTGATATCGGAGAAGTTTTCGATACCGGAAGCTTTTTGATACCGGAGAAGTTTATTGTTGGATACCCGAGTGGATTCTTTATTATATTGAAGACTGTTTTTTTTACTTAAGCCCAGACTTCACTACATTAAAATTGGGGGAATTACTGTCGACCAGAAAAGACACCTCGAGGACGAATCACTTTACCCCCTTTTCTTTATCCTAAAATTCCCAAATGGTAATACCAAAGAAAACTCAAAGTCTAGTACCACAAAAAACATTTAATTTAAGGGCTAAGTATCGGGAATAAATATTCCCATCAACAGACCCTCAAAAGTATGCACAAAAAAGGAAATAACATTAAAAAATGTGGAATTAAAGAGAAGTAAAGTATTGACTAAAAAAACAAAAATGAATCTGTATAAGACCCTAATACGACCAGTAGTTACATACGCATTGGAGACAACAACACTAAATAAAAAGGAGGAAGACAGTCTACTTAAATTCGAAAGAAAAATAATGAGAACAATACTAGGCCCTGACACAACAAGCGAAGGAGAAAGAAGACTTAAAACAAACATTACAATAGACAGGGAACAAAATGGTGAAAACATAGTTAGATATACTAAATCACGCCGTCTAGAATGGATTGGGCATATACTCAGAGGGCCACACAAAGAAATGCTTCGAAGAATAACGAACTGGACACCGTTATGGCCCAGATGCAGAGGAAGACCAAGAAAAAGATGGTTAGATGATGTGGAAGAGGACGTAAAGGCCATGAACGTTGCTGATTGGAAATCTCAATGTAGGGACCGGAAACAATGGAAGAAAATTACAACAGAAGCAAAAATACACAACAAATTATGACAAATTTAAACGAAGGCAGAGGAATAATCCACCTCAATAAAAAAAAAAGGATTGTTGAACGCCCAGGCGTTAGCCATAATCTTAGAGATTGTAAGGCTGTGATGATGATGAAGTATCGGGAAAAAATATTCCCATCAACAGACCCTCAAAAAAGGAAATAACATTCAAAAATGTGGAATTAAAGCCAACTATTCCCGTTTGCAGTTAGAGAGACAACATAACTTATAGACCGGTTTCGGCCTGTTGGGCCTCGTCAGTATAAGGTATATGTTGTCGTCAGCGAGCTTAAGGCATAATCACTGACTGAAAATGTACTAAAATCACGACGTACTTATAACCACAGAGTGGTGTAAATGTAAACGACGCGACAGTAGTACATCTTCACCTCCAACTGCAAAACAGAAATCGATTTGACTGAAATTAATTCACACATATTTGGTGTTCAAAAAGAAATTACAAAAATGACGGATGATGATCGCCGGACTGGCATTTCTTAGAAAGAGAAAATCATCCATTATCTCAAATGTGGTCCAATGGTAATACCAAAGAAAACTCAAAGTCTAGTACCACAAAAAACATTTAATTTATATACTGACGAGGCCCAACAGGCCGAAACCGGTCTATAAGTTATGTTGTCCCTCTAACTGCAAACGGGAATAGTTGGCTTTAATTCCACATTTTTTAATGTTATTTCCTTTTTTGTGCATACTTTTGAGGGTCTGTTGATGGGAATATTTATTCCCGATACTTAGCCCTTAAATTAAATGTTTTTTTTGGTCCTCCGTCCAGAAACAATACTATTAATTACTTCAAAATCGTCCGGAAAATGGCATTTTCCGGCCTAGGCCGGCAAAGTAGCTTTTAGATTATCTAAAGAGATGGCGCTATGAGTTTAAATTTTGTCATCAAAAATACATAATGAATAATACAAATTTTAATTAAATTTATTTAAAAACAGCGTATAATATACTAAACTTACCTATAACTTTTTCCAAACATAAGCAGGATTCTAAATTTCTCTCACAACTTGTATTATAAAATTTGACATTTATGTCAATTTAGAACTACTTATCATTCGATTATGAAAATAGTTCATTGTCTCTGCTATCTTTATATAAAATTATTAGATATTAATGTTAATATTTTCAATATAACAATTTTTACTGTGCTGCACAGTATTTGTATGTATAAAAATTAAGGAACTTGAAATCGATTATCAGAAAATCATTCCTTATTACTAATTTTTTTAATCCTGCAATAGATGTCAATAAACATGTAATCTTGTATGTCACAAAGTAAAAAGCACAGGTAAAAAGTTTTTGAACTTGTTGTGTTTGCAACATATGTTAATTAAAACACTAATAACACTAGTAACACGTATATTCAGTATCAAACAAGTTATTATACAACTATAAATATAATTATAATATGTATTAACATCACGTCATACCAATACCAGTTGACAGTCTGTCGTCTTCAAGTCACTGGTCTAACTTCAGGTAGGACAAACGGTCAACTGTTGAACATAACAGAACTTTTGAAAATATTAAAAATTAGTCGGACCAAAAAATAGTGTGTGTTACACGTCCGGAAAATATTTTGCAAGTGCTCGTATTGTTTAGCCTCGGTGCTACGCACCTCGGCTACACAACTTTACTCGCTCTTGCAAAATGTCATTTTCCGTCCTTGTGTCACAAATAACTATTGTGGTACTAGACTTTGAGTTTTCTTTGGTATTAATAAATATAATTTGTAAAATTATCACAAAATTATATTTCAAAGAAAGTTATTACAAATATTGAACTAGTTTTAAAATTTGTTTATAAAAATAAAAGTAACTTTTCAGGTTTAGGTAAATACCTACGGCAAGTTCACTGTTCAAGTAATAACCTCATCATTATTATAGTAAGATATAATAGAGGTTTCATAACAAGCATTGTAAAAATAGGGGTCAGATATTTTTATCATAATATATTATTACGCAATTAATTAAAGTTAATGCAAATAAAAAGTATTGTTTATATGAAAAATATTAAAATTTGTATCCTCAGTAAACCAATGAATCTTTGGAAAGCAATCGCCCAAAAATCATTCAAGCGGTACATTTTATTACATAAAAAAGTAAAAGAAGTAGTCAGTGAAACATAAATAGAAAACTCAAAGATATCCATAATACAATGGGAAATACAAAAGCAATGATATGATTCCTTAATAAAATGATAGAGGATATCTAAAACAATTTTATGAAGAACAAAGAAGAGCTTCTACAGCTTATGGAAGAAAGAAAAAAAAACAAGAACGGTAACATCAATAATAATCTATAACAAACAAAAGATGTGAGAAGAAAACAAGGATAATGAACGAGGTCCTGCAGTAAATAAAGAAAGATAAATAACACAAGTGCGACAACTTCAATACATACATAGTATAAAACAAAGTTGCTTTTTCTGTCCCTATTTCCCTTTGTATTCTTAAATCTTTAAAACTACGCAACGGATTTTGATGCGGTTTTTTTAAATAGATAGAGTGACTCAAGTGGAAGGTTTATATGTATAATAACATCCATTAAATAGTGGAGAAATACTGTTATTTTTGAGGTTTCTAATGTGATGTCGTTAATTATCAATTTTTTTCCGCTTACATTGCAAACGCAGGCTGAACCCTACGAGATTTATCAAAATAATGTACTAATTATTTGTACACATTGAAAAGGTTTACAGAAAACTCCGCGATGGTATATGTATATCTCTTATGGATATCCCACAATAACATTTTTTTGTCATTTACTTTTTACGACAAATAATGGCTAGTTTTCGAAGCGATTTTAACCAATACAGCATTAATCCTTATCCAATTAAATAGCTTAAATACATTGTTGATTTAATATAGACCTATATGGTCCTTTACAGCACAAGAGTTAAATGAATATTTTCGAAGACATTACAGATTTAAAATTGCGGGACGTAGCGCTTGCGGTGGTACTGGCCGGCCGGGCGGCGGTAACGTGCCTATAAATAGGGCATCGGAGGTAGCGATTTTCCTTATAGCACTTTGAATTTTGCAGCGATCGGACGCGTTTATTACGAAATTAATCATTATGACGCTACCCTAAGGTGGCGCAGTTGAGATGTTATAAATTTACACCTGTAATTCTTACATAACTAAGTACTATGACGCCACCGGTAGCGCAGTTGATATCTCATATATTTAAAAGAGCAAAACTTACTTACCTAAGAACTATGACGCCACCGTTAGGTGGCGCAGTTAATATATAATATACCTAACCGATAAATTACAAAGTATAAAAACTGTTAACAGACGAGAAAAAAAATACAAAAAATTAATCGTAAAAATAAAAAAAAAATGGAAAAAACATTAGTGTTAGGCGGTGCGAAGTTCGCCGGGTCCGCTAGTTATGTATAAAACATTACAGCGAGTGATATAGATAAAGATGGGAGAAGCCAAACAGAAAGAACTAGAAAAAAAGGGCAACTAAATCGAAATTCCACAGAGGATAGACGATTTCAACGTACTTAAAAGAAATGGTAGATACATATAAAAAAGAGAAGAGTGTTTCTAAGCGTAATATTAACTTAAAAACATGACAATGTAACAGCATTTGAACTCTAGTGACGTGATAGTAGTCTGTTTGCATCTTAAGTGTCACATGTAACAAAAGTCGAATTTAACGATCAACGCTTAGTGGTTAAAGCGTTACCATGTAGATATAAAGGTTGCGTGTTCCAGTCCTGGTGAATGCGACATTTTTTTAATTTCTCCTTAATGTCATTTAATACATTCTTGTTTGCATACTTTCTTAAACTGTGTTTATTTAAATAAAAAAGTTGTAACGTAAGTTGTATACATATTATAGTAAATAAATTGCGCTAAATATTGTAATTTCTCAACTTTTATCTAATTATTTCTGTTTTTGTTCTTACATTTCCGTTGATTAATATCAACATTCCTTTACCTAATATATTTACAAATCTTGAAAAAACTAATAACAATAATTTAAGAAATGGAATTATTGTTTAAAACAACTCAACCATCTCGATTTCAAAGCCTAGTAAAATGGTAGTATACAATTATTAAGAAAACATATATTATTATAACATACCTATTTTTAATTAGTGTTAATTCTATTAGTTTAGATACACTTTATAAAATTTCGTCTCAGACGTGCTTTATGGAAATACAGTTTTGGTTTTTTTCAAGACAATCTTATATTTGAATTTGGACTTTCTTAAAGTATCTATTCACCACTCTAGCAATATGTGGACTAAGATTGTTTTGCATAAAAAGAAAATTATCTTCCACCTTAAGTCAACTTTAAGTTACGAGTAACCGCAGCCTTTCTACAAGGCATGCTTAGAATCACATTGCGTGATCCCTTTTGCTCCCGTTTTTCGTTTAGAGTCTTAAAAAGTTGGTTAAGTGACTTTGGACGATTTCTGTGCGCTCTGATTCTTCGCCCTATTTCGCCCAGGACGTGCTTTAAGGGATTACAGTCTAGGCTTCTTGCAAAACAACCAAATTCTTAAATTTGGAATTTCTCCAAGTGCCTATTCCCACTCTAGCAATATGTGCACAAATGTTGTTCCACATAAAAAGAAAATTATCTTCCACCTTAAGTACACTTTAAGCAACAAGTAACTGCCGTCTTTTTACAAGGCATGCTTGTAATCGCTTTTTGGATCATTGCTCGATCCCTTTTGCTCCCGTTGTTCCTTCAGAGTCTTAAAAAGTTGGTTAAGTGACTTTGAACGATTTTGGCGCGCTCTGATTCTTCGCCCTATTTTGCCCTAGACGTGCTATACGGGATTACAGCCTAGGTATCTTGCAAAACAATCTAATTCTTAATTTTGTAACTGGAATTCTCTAAGTGCCTATTCACCACTCTAGCAATATGTGGACAAGCCTTGTCCTGTATAAAAAAATTATCTCCCACACATGTACCTATAGGATTTAGAGCCTTGTTAGCTTTAAGCTTGAAGATTAATTGTTCTCCATACTTGTCATATCGATTATCCTACAATCTGCATAACTCCTTCCAGGCCTTTTCATATTCTAATACAACCATCAGGCGAATTTATAGCAAATCTGGATTTATTTGAACAAAGAACGCTTTTTAGTCATCGGTGGTCCAATGAATATAAGTTTCAAAAAACTGACTTGATAGTGTAAGTCTTCATATCCGCATACGAGTCACCAGAATCTTTAAGAGAAAAGTGGTACGCAAGATATTGGGACTACTACGAATCGCACTACCAAAGAAGAACCAACTAAGAAATAAAGGAACTATCTGGAGATCCAGACATCGTGAAGGAGATAAAAGCGAAGAGATTGCAATGGGCGGGTCATGTACAGAGACAACCGGAAGAACGAATGTTAAAGAGAGCGTGGGAAAGAGTACCAGTTGGACGAAGGCCCCTAAGCAGACCTAAGAAGTATGGGGATTAAATATGACCTAACTCTAATGGAAGATAGACGACTATAGAGGCATATAGAGCCAAGCAGTAAGTAAGTAAGTATACGAGTCACCAGACGATAAAATTAGTAAAGAACATCGAACAACACGAAAATGACACTAAGGAGAAATAAAACAAATTACGTAGAAGTCGAACCTGCTATCTTCACCTATTACCTGTAACACCTCTTACCACTTTTACCATTTTCTTTTTTGTATAATTTATAAATATTAAAAATCTCTTGACAGGTATCACATAATAATTAGTATAGGTACTTAAAATCTATGGATCCGGTCTCTTAACTGAATAAAAATATAGTACAGGACACAAAAAAGAGACTATCCCTCTTTCATTAACGTCATACGTACATGTGGAAGTGAGTTTCACATATAACCATGAATAAAGACGATCAAAAAGCTAATGCATCTGTGTCCGGAGTAGGAGTTGTTACGGGCTACAAGTAAATGTTAAAGGTTCGAGTCCTTCCGGATCTGACATTTTTTTTCCGATTTCTTCTTAATGTCATTTAATTGTTTGTTTAATTTCTGAATAAGATATCTCAAACTATTATTTTAGTAAACCGGACAACACCGAAAAAACAGTGAATACAAAAATATTAATTCTTTAAAATCCATCTAGTGTTTTATCCTAGTTATTCGTAAAAAATAAGGCATTCCTCGTCAATTATTTTAATGACAGTAATCATATTTAGCAATACAAGTGATTTATGTAGAAATTGGATTGGTTAACTAAAATTTGAAGGAAGGTAATTAATAGTATTAAAAAGTGCCTACGAGTTTTTATCCAATTAAAGTTTCAATTAAAAATGCTTGAAATATTTAAATGAACCTAAACGGATATATTATAAATCAAATTATAAATAGTTAAAATATTTCAAACTAAATAAATGGTTTGGTCTTTTTAACAAACACAACTTAAAAGGAAGTAGTAAAATTTTTACGTAACTAATACAAAAAACGTGTGTATACATACATAGAAAGTAAAATCTAAAATTTTAAGGTGTAACTGAAGAACCATCAATTTTAAAATTATTAGTTTCATGAATCGAAATAGCTGCCAAATCTAATTAGATCTCCTTGATGCTCTCGATTTCATTTACACATTCGTTTTATAGCTATTTAATGTCATCTTTACAGGGTTATTTCAAAACATTAAAGACAATAAACAAAGTTTTACTTTTCTGTTATAATCACTGAAATTTTATGTAATTTGGTATATAGAATTATTTGAGACAAGTATGTCCTAGAAATATTAAGGTTATAAAAAATAGAAATCAATATTCTTTTAATAAACGATTTTGAAAATGCTTTCTGAATTAACCTACCAGGGAATCTACTATTATCGCAGGAATTCTCAGAGAACACTGTCCACTGAGGTACCATCTCTGTAAAATAGGTAAAGTATGCAGATAAAACGGCTAAACATCTCATCGGCAAATGCACAAAATTGTTTGCTAATGACATAAATACTTGAGAAAGATCTTCTTCTTCTGCTGCTATCCATTCATTAATGGATGTTTGCGACCATTTCTGACCACTTAACTCGGTCTCTAATGCTGTGGATTAATCCTCCAGTCGTCCTTATCCCTGTCCAATGTCTAATATTTCGGAGCCACGACATCCTCTTTCTGCCTAGTCCCCTTTTTCCCTCTTTCCTTCAATTAACAGTTGGAGCAAATGGTACCTCTCGTTGCGTATCACATGTCCCAGATACTTTGTTTTCCTGCGTTTAATCGTGAGCAGCAATTCACGTTCTCTTCCTATCCTCCTCAGAATTTCCTCGTTGGTTTTCCTTGCTGTCCAAGAAACTTTCAGTGTTCTTCTGTAAATCCACATCTCAAATGCTTCCAGTCTATTCATGGTATTAACCTTCAGTGTCCAGCCTTCCATGCCGTACAATAGCACGGACCATACGTAACATTTTGTGAATCTTATTCTGAGGTTGAGGTTAAAGTCCGAGTTTGTAAAGACGTTTTTAAATTTCATAAATGAGTTTCTCGCTTTTTTCTATCCGGCACTTGATTTCTAAGTCTGAAGACCAGTCTTCACATAGCCAAGTTCCCAGATAGTTAAATTTCTCTAGTCGTTCTATGTTCTCACTATTGTATGATAGTCTTGCATTCTGGAACTCATCTGGCTTACGGGTGATTATTAGAAACTTTGTCTTTTTTGTGTTGATGTTGATTCCCATAAGCCGACTGTGTATTCCTATTATGTCCAAGAGCCTTTGGAGGTCATTCATGCTGTCTGCTATAAGGACTGTGTCATCCGCATACCGTATATTATTGGTCCATGTTAGAAATTGAAAAATCGGTGGAGAACAAAATTTACCAAAAATGGAGAGATTTGGGCTCCGTTGCAAACCAGTATGGTGGTGGACGCGATAAATGTTCTACACTAGTCCAGGATCAGGCATTAGTGACATCCTTTCGCAACAATCCAAGACACCGATTTTCCAGGATCCGAATGGAATCAAAGGAGCAGGTCTAATAAACTGTGCTGTATCTAAAAAGTCATTTCTAACTGAACGACACAAAGAAGCAAGGCTTAAATTTGCTCGCGAATATGTGGGAATAAGAGAAGAATTTTGAAATATGCCACGTATTTTAATGACTTTAAAACAAAATCGAATTTTGAAAACAGGAAAAAAAAAATTAATTAACAGAAATACAACTCCAGCTGAGTTCGGTAGTGGTCTCTCTACTGGCAAATTAGTGCCCAGCTCAGCCGTAGAGGTAAGTAAACAAATACTAGTGAGTCGCGCCACCGATTTAGACGGTTAAAATCGGAAACCCCTGATGTCCCAGGCACCACTTCACCCACTGGAGATAATTAAATAAATTCAAAATTTTACCAGAACTATTTAAATTGTACAATAAAAAAAAACGATAAAGTGAGCTAAATAAAACCAAAATGTCAACTAGACCCTTCTTTAATGAAAATGCTAGAATACAGACTGTCAAGCCTCGTGCTTAACAACGCTATCAAAATTTATATATAAAACAAAATGAATATATTAATAATATTAAAGATAAATTTACCAATCTGTGTGATCACACTCAATACAACAAAATAAATATAAGAAAAATAACTCTTAACTAACGACTTAAATCTAGTTAGCTTATCTGTTAAATTGATAAGTTTCCGCAGTCCTTGGCTGGTCTTATACTTGGGTCGGTTCCAAAATCAAGTCTTATCCAAAACCAAAAGGCTACACCAAACACAAAACGTATGCTCGAACCAAGTATCAGGCCTGCTTACAAAAGAAGCCTGTATCCAAGACTTATGCCTGTTTCTAGGACTTTTTTAGCCGGTAACTAGAACTGTAGCCGGTAACTAAAACTGTAGCCGGTAACTAAAACTATTTAAAATAGGGTTCTTTTACTCCGTTAGACGATATCCCAGCTGATAGTTGGGTAACTTTTACGAAAAAAAACAATTTCCTCGCTGCTAAATGCAATGTCGAACAAATTCCAACCACGATGGTTATCCAAAAAGGTTTCAAAAGTACCAGACTCCGCTACTGTCAATAGAAAATCTCACTAAAATCCCGGACAAGCCGTAGTTTCCACCGAATTTACCAAAATCCAGAAAATACCTTCTACACAGTTTTCGATGGAAACAGATTAAACTTAATTACGCAAATCCAACCTAAGTTGTCCCCGATGTACAAGGATGCAATTAAGTTCTCAAAAATTTTCTGATTAACACGCGTTCACTACGAGAGACAGAAGTCAAAAAGGAAGAGGGTCCTCGATTATCAAACTCCACTTAGATTTGACACACTTCAGTAAGAAACATGATGGCCTCAACTACGATACGGACAATGACCATAGCTTATTCAGCCAACAACTTATGAACAAACAGAGGTCATTTGATACATTTAATCTTATTATTTTAATTAGCTAACAATAAATAACCCAACATTACTTAGTTTCCCCATTTATTCTTGATACCAATAATAAAGTTAAAAATATGACCGAACGTTGGCTGCAACACACTACACGTCAGACTATTGACAAAAGAGAGAAGTTGGACTTACAAACAGATGAAAATGAAATGTCAATAATTCAAATCATAATAACAAATAATACTTGACTACAAAACCAATTTTTAGCAACCACTGAATATATTTATAAATTGATGACTAACTATAATCAATCTAAATCAACTGGAACTTGTCACCATTTACTCCTTAGTAACGGGGAATACCTAAGGTAAGCGATAAATTATACTAATGTGAATTTGAACCCGTGACAAATAACGTCATGTTTTGTGATGAAAAAGTTTTCCAATCCTGTGGTAGTGGTAATGTTCGAGTCTATCGTCCAAGGAACACAAGACATGAAGAGCTGTATGTGAACACTTGGGGCTAGATTGGAGCACAAGGAGTCGGCGTTTATTAGAGGATAGATGGTTGTCTGAATGCAGAAACAGAGTAAGCCTGAATGATGTGATGCTGCCGTCAGTGCTGTCTGTGTATCCGCTAAATTTGATATTTCAACAGGACTGTGCAAAAACTTCCGTGACCTCCACTTAGCCCTGATTTAAATCCCATAGAAAATCTGTGGGGATTGATGTCAAAGAAGTTGACCAGGCTAAGTTTTCTTCGCGCAAACGGCGATGAGTTGTAGGCGGAAAGTCAAAACTTTTGGGAAAATTTTGCTCCCGAATACGTGAGAAACTTAGTTATCTCAATGCCCAAACGCCGCGAAAAAGGGTAATTGACCACAACGGGGGAATGACAAAATATTAAACTTCTGAAGTTGTCTGATTTTTTTTTTAATATCAAGTTTAAATTTCAAATGTATTATTTGCACTAAAGTTATTTTAAAAGTGTCCAGTATCGTACTTATATTTTCTCAGAGGGACACAATTTTTAACATTTTCGTCACTGCTGTAAATTTATAATATTTCTGAAACAACTCTAGAGAAAATTTAAAAAAGTCTTTAAAGTTAGACACAGCTAATGATTTTTAGCTTCTAGCCTGAATTATACGAACCTACAGACTTTAAAGAGTTCCCAATTTGACTCTGAAGGAATTGATTTTGAATTCAAGGATTTTAAGAAAATAATATTCTGAATTCTCAAATATTGTCAGTTTAAAAAATGCTATTTTAATTTTATATCAATACCATTATATATTGATAAAAATAATTAATAACAACAATTTCTATTCGTCTTAATTTGTTCTAAACTATTTATTAACACAAGAATGCAATAAAGTCTAATTTATTCTAGTGTTATTGAGAGAAATTTGCACACAATTATCCATAACCTGTTAAAAGGTAAAAAAATATAACATGACATATTAACATAAACAACTCGTTAACGTGGAAACATAAATTTACAGCAAGGTAATAATCTTCTAAAACGGTAAATCATCGAATTTAATTTAAAAACATATTATTTGGTCACAGAAAAGTCCAATTGTAGAATAAAAATGCTATGGAATGGACATATAATGGATGATTTTTTTAAGAGTAGTTTTTTTTAGTTAATAAAACAGTCAAATTTGCATCATATATCCAATTTTTTTTGCAATCGTTAAATTGGTCTCTGCCATTTACTTTTTTAAGAAAACTTCATTAAAATGTTGGCCACAGCTCACATTGTGTCAACACCCGTTGGGGCCATTACAATTCTATGTTTTAATTGGACAGTTGGATTACCCTAGTCCGTGCCAGTTATGAGCTGACCGTTGAATGGCGACCGAAGAGGATATCTAGTCACCCGCGAAGGCAAACCAAAGCCTCGCAGCAAGACGGTTCCGCGGGAGGCAAAGGCACGGGACCGAACTCGGATCCATATCCTCACCCTTGCGGGATCAGACACTTCAGCTCGCACAGGCCCACGTCAGCCGCGACCCGCTTCCTCGCCAGGCCCAACCTGACCCGATCCTTAGAGCCAATCCTTATCCCGAAGTTACGGATCCAATTTGCCGACTTCCCTTACCTACATTATTCTATTGACTAGAGGCTCTTCACCTTGGAGACCTGCTGCGGATATGGGTACGAACCTGTATTTTCAAGGTCCGAAGAGAAGATCCGGACACCGCTGCAACTACGGTGCTCTTCGCGTTCCAAACCATATCTCCCTGCTAGAGGATTCCATGGAACTCGAACGCATATTCAAAAAGGCGTCTCCAGGTCCAATTTTACATCACTTTTTCGAGCATTTCGGCCTGTATCTCACGAATAATGCGTGATACGTTTTCCTGTAAAGCTTCAATTGTGTTCGGCTTGTCTATATAGACTAACAACTCCACATAACCCCACAAGAAATAATCAAGAGGCGTTAAATCGTTAAATCTTGTTGGCCAATTCACAGGGTCATTTAGAGAGATAAGCTGCTCACCATTCTTCAACATATTCATTGTTTCACGAGCTGTGTGGTATGTGGTACCGTATTGATAAAACCACTTGTCAACCAAGTTACACTCAGCCAATTGGGGCAAAAAAAGTCGCGTATCATGGCTCGATGGTGATTGCCGTTGACGGTAAAGATTCTTTCACGGTCGTCTTTAAACAAAAATGGACCGATAATGCCCCCAGCCCATAAACCCCACCAACCTGTTGTTTTTTCGGTATGCATCGGTATTTCCTGTAGGAATGTGGCTAATCATCACTCCAGATGTGACAGTTTTGCTTTTTCACGTATCCGTTCAACCAGAAATAAGCCCCATCGCTGAACACGATTTCTCTATAAAACAGAGGATTTTCATCGACCTGTTGTAAGGCCCATTCCTCAAAAATTAGACGTTGTGGTAGGTCATTCAATTTCAAATCTTGCTGAGTTAAATTTTATAGGGTTTCAAACCCAAATCCATACGTAAAATTTGGTTGAGTAACACGATCCTCATTAACACTAGTCGCTACGACTGCAATATTCTCTTCGGTAGGCACTCTACGCATACGAGATGATGGTTTAATGTTCAACAAAGTGAATTTGGTGATTACCACACGAATTGTTGATTCACTAGGTCGATTATGGCGACCATAAAATAGTCGTAACAAAAGATGCACATTTTTCACAGAACACGAATTTTACTAATCAATTTCAACAATTTGCAATCTTTGCTCGTTTGTGAGTCCTTCCATGATAAAATGGGAGAGTACACTGAACACTTTTTGGTTTAACAACTGACGGTTGGACGCCATTATTAACCAGTGCTACTAACTTGAAAAACTCATAAAAAATCACCCTTTACAAATATATAATTTTCACCTACTTTTATATTAAATTAATGATCCGTTAAAGAGTTTAATTAAAATCTAAGGAGCGTTGATTAACTGTAATTAAAAACATTAATTTGTTTTTTCAAAATAATGGCTCGAAATTCCTTTATAAAACACTTTAATATGTAAATTTCATTTGAATTATAATTAATATGCGTGTTGTAAGTGATCAGCATCATTACCAATATGACTGATTTTTCAAAGCGAAAGCTAATAATAATAATAATAATAATAATATGTCTTTATTCATTATTAACATACATAATAATAATTTAGAGAAAACAATTTGCTGAATAATGAAAAGGCGGGGTTCAGCTATAAGGAGCTGCTTTTAAACCCTACCGGGAAAATATACATATGTAACACTACAAACAGGTATCATAGATGACATCATCAAAATACAAAAAATTAAACAAATAATTATATCATAACCATGAGGAATATCGAGTCGTCGTACATTGTCACTGCTGCCTTGCCAGGAACAGAGCTTTTAATCGTTTTTTAAAATTTTTCAGGGAAAGTTCCTTGAGTTCCACAGGGATCGTATTATAAAGTTTGGCAGCATTATAGGAAAAACTTCGGGTAAAGATCGTCTTAGAATGCCTCGGTATTAGTAGTGTATGTTTATTTCGTGAAGAATTTTTGTGTGACAGCGGAACAAGCTTCTTACGTAGATAAGGCGGATTACCAGATGTTAAGATTTTGTGAGTGAGGGTGAGCGAGTGCATTTCTCTCAAATAATTTAATTTCAGCCATCCCGAGTCCTTGAAGGATGCGCTGATGTGGTCATACTTGCGGATTCCATACGAGAATCTAATGCAGCTGTTTTGAATTTTTTGCAGTCGCGAAGCCTCAGTTTGTTGGAGGGCAGGACCATAAATACTGTCGCAGTAAGCCAATCTAGAGAAAATGAGGGATTCGCAAAGACTCAACTTTATATTTCTCGATAATAAGTCTCTATTAGGATAGAGTTGTCTCAGAACATTGAAGGATGTTTTGCATAGATGGCTGATATGTTTGGAATACCTCAAGTCTGTGTCTAACCAAAGACCCAAATTTTTAGCTTCACTCACGAAAGGAATGGTATCATCGTTGATTCGTATAGAAAGAGAATCACTCACATCAATTCTCCTACCTTTAGGACCAAAAAGCATTACTTGTGATTTTTTCGGATTGAGCTTCAAATTGTGGGCACAAGACACGTCGAACAACAATTGAAGGTTTCTATTTATGTCGGATTCTGCGAGTATAGCCTCATGGTACCCAAACGAACTATAAAGTTGTGTATCATCGGCGTAATGATGTATGTTGCCCGACTTGATGTATTCATAGAAGTCACAAATGTAAAGTCTAAAAAGAAGTGGTCCTAGGATGGAGCCTTGGGGTACTCCGAAGGGTTTTACGAGGGAATTTGATTCATTAGCATCTAGAATGATATTTTGAGTCCGATTAGATAAATAACTGTTTAATAACAATACAGCTGTATTTGAGAAGCCAAAACACCGAAGTTTCTTGCATAATACCAATGGATCAAGTGTATCGAAAGCTTTGCTATAATCAAGTAAAATGAGACAGGTGAAGTTGCCTTCATCCAGAGATTTTAGTATATCATCAGTTATCAGACTCAATGCTGTGGTGGTGCTATATTGGGCACGGAAGCCCGATTGGGCATCCGTTATCAATTTCTTTTCATCGGCGAAGTTTGTCATCTGTTCTTTAAGAGCCATTTCGAAGGCTTTTGATAGGGTAGGCAGAATACTGACAGGTCTTATATCGGAATATTCCACGGGATTATTACATTTTGAGAGAGGGAGTACTCTAGCGTGCTTCCACAGAGAGGGAAAGGTAGAGGATGTTATGGCAAAATTGAAGATGAAGGTTATATGATGAAGTAAGTGGGGTACTACCAGATGCAGCATTCTGAGAGAGATGTCATCAGAGCCCAAAGCGTTGCTTTTGATTCTATTTACGTATTTCATCACGACCTCTGGCTCAACAGTATGGAATGTAAAATGGGGTTCATGTTTTGGAATAGCATACGTTTCAATTAGGTCAAGTTGACTCTGTGTTCTCTCTAAAATCGGCACGTTAGTGAAATGTTCATTCATCAAGTTCAGATCTTTAAGATGTGCTGGAATGGCCGGAGTTGTTTTATCTCGAAGAACTTCAAGAGATCTAAGTGAGTTCCACGTAGCACCGGAATTTTTCTGTCTCAATATGTAATTGAGATATGCAGCTTTTTCCCGGCGGACTGCACTACATACATAATTTCGTAGTTCCTTGTAGTAAGTCCAAGACCCGGGTGTTTTCAGTCTCTTATAACGAACCTGGGCTTTGTGTTTGAGTTCCAGCATTTGTTTTATGTTATAAGTAATCCACGGTTTTGGAGGCTTGGTCGCTCTAAAAGTACGGTAAGGGGCATGAAGATTGAAAATAGTTAACAAGTTATTGTTGAGGAACGAAAGCATGTCGTCGACATTATTGTAAGAATAAATGATGTCCCAGTTAACGCTCATCAGATCTGATTTGAAGGAGTTGATGTCCAATTTGGAAAAGTCGCGAAGGGTTATGAGTTTTTCATATTTATATGACGGCAGTTTGATTTCGCAGATTAAGGCAAAGTGGTCCGAGATACCATCTATATCTATAACGTCTGCAGATGTAATATATTCTGAATTGTTTACGATAATTAAGTCGATTAGAGTTTGGCTCACATCATTTACCCTGGTGGGTGAATTAATCAGCTGATGCAAGTTATAAGAATCAAAAAAGGAGTTCAGTAGATCACTCTTTCGATCGAGTTTCATCAGATCAATGTTTAAGTCTCCAACAAATGTAACAGTTTGAGATTACTTTATTAAATTTCATATAAAACTTAAGCTGATGAGTTCCATCAAATAGAAGATCGTTTTTATTTGAAATATTACCTATGTATTATATGTAGATATGTTTGAGCAGTTAGGGGTAACTGATACACCTGCGACCTATCAGATCTTTTGTGTCCACCTTTTCTTGCTATATTTCTGATGATTTCTCAGACTTATAGCAGCTCTTCTAGTCCTATCTTCCTTAGAAAGTTTAGGATATCACTGGGTTTTAAGTTGGGTAAGTTCTTTTCTTTCTATTTCGTATGACCCTAGGTATTTGACCCTAGGATTACTTAATGCGATGAGAGTATGTGTATTTAGGTTTCATCCTCTACCTCACAGAATATGCAGTTTGCTTCATCTACCAATTCCAGTTTCTTCATATCCGGTTCCTGTTATAATTCGGAGGTTCTTCTTACTAAGGTTAAGACAGCTGAAGATCTCTTCAGATCATTCCAGTACTTGGATTTTTCGCTATAATTTTTTTCCTTATTTTTTTTTAAGATTGTACTACTGCTGATTCCACAGGATGGTTCTGGTCCCAGGTATGGGGTTTCAGCTCCTTCTTTTGCCAGCTTGTCTGCTGTTTCGTTTCCTTCTATTCCTATGTGTTCTGGAACCCTTAGGTAACAGTGTTATTCTGTCCTAGTTCATTTAATTTGACTAGGCATTCTTAGACCATCTTTGAACTGATTTTGTTGGTCAAAAAGGGCGGCGTATAAGACCAGGCTTAGGGTAGCAGTAAGCCTAAAGCCTAGTTCGGACTAGGCTAGTAATTAGGTTAAGTAGCGAGTAATTTAGTGGCTTTTACTCGGTACTACACACAGAAATCGTTCGCACTAGATTTAGTATAAAGTGCACAAGTAAGGTTGTTTCCTGACTCCAGCGGAACGAAATTTTTGCCAGCACTAATGTACTAGACTAAATCAACAGGTTCGGATTTGTTTAGCCTGTGAACCAGTAGGTATGGAAACGTGGTGGGGGAGTTACTCGCCCGATAAAAATAGAGTAGAATGGATTGACTCGACTAAATCATTCACCAAACTACTCGACTAATTTTTTGTGGTTCGCACACATTTAGCCACTAAATTACTCGCTACTTAACTAAATTACTAACCTAGTCCGAACTAGGCTTAAATCCGCAACTGATTACAAGCCCAAAAAGTTACGTTTTGGTCGAATGTTTATAAAGTAATGTTCATAGCAAACATAGATCAAATCAGTAATTTCCGTGACTAAATGCGTGTTAAACAATTAGGTATAAAAACAATAGCAGTTTCATAAAAAAAACTTTTTGGGTATGTATTAGTTTAATATTATTAAGATGAAAAGGAACATTTGAAGAGCATTTAAATGATGCCCTATTACTCTGTATACATATATAATTAAAATATTTCAATATAAAGTGAAAGCATATCTAAGCCTAAAATGCCGTTTAGTACATTCAACTTAATTTTATAGCAAATAAATACTATTATAATTAACATTAATGTAGAACTTATTAATATTAATATATATGTAGTATATAAACGTTTCTTGAGGTAATGAATTTACAACATATAACCTCGAGGTAATTTCATGAATTAAATATTTACATGTTATTGATACCAATCTGGGGGGGTGTTTTAGAATAATATTGTCCTCATTTTCTTGCTCCAGTCATTAATATTTTTTTTGGGACAAAAGGTTGAACAGCAAGCTACTAGTGTTATCTTTTACTAAGTTATGAAAAAACAAAAATTCTACAAAAGCTAGCTTTTCCGGCCACTTAGGGTCGGAAAATTCTTAAAAAATGCAACTTTTTTTTAAGAGAAAAATTGATTCCATCACCCGAAGCGTCACCACCCCCATCTATGGGGACAGCTTACCAGGCAATTGACCAAACTAAGTATACCTTGCCAAGGGTTTGCCGATCACGTGGTTATCCTCGCAAAGGGAAAATATGAAAATGTCTTCTGCAACATAGGAAAAATATGCATTTTTGTATTTTAGAGACAAAAGTACTGCTCCGATCGCTATAAGGTCAATAGTACTTTTGCTTAAAATAGAAAAATCCACAAAATGACGTTTTGTAAACTGTAGCAGGATTTACCATTGAGAAATTAAAAACAAAACTTAATTTTTACTTTTTTTTTTTTAATTTATAACTTTGTTCATATTTAAGTTGAAAAATTAATCTTAAGTAACATAATAGTAGATATCAAAGAAATAATAAAATTATTCTAACGCTTTACAAGTTTTTGAAAAACGTTTTCAAAGACAATGACCGTTCAACTAAGAAGAAACAACTACTTCCTGGGCTATATGCCCCAACGGATATTGGATTACACTTCAAAGTCAAACGGGGTTGGCAAATCTAATGGATAATTTAAACCAACCATTCTGGTTTGCAGTAAGAAGGGACAAAATAACTTGTAGACAGGTTTCGGCCTATTGGGCATCGTCAGTACAAGATATATGTTATTCGTCAGCAAGCTTAAAGCATAATCGCTGACTGAAACTCACACTAAATTAAATTTTATATTTACTATAATGACTGGACTATATGTTCACTCTATTAATTTAAAATTATATTAAAATTGAGTTATATGCATTGTAAAGACAGCATTGTTATAATATAATTCATTAAAGCAAATCGTTGTTATATAAACATTTTGTAAAGATCTGTATACCCTACAGGTACTTTCTAGTTTTTTAGAAAAATGTAATTTTTATAATACCAATGTTCTTCAATGCGTTACAATAATAAAATTAATAAAACTTAGTTTGTCTTTATGTGTATGTAATTCATTAAAAACCGATTTAAAAAAAACGAGTGTGGCAGTCAGTGAGACTGCTAACAGAAGTTTTACTTCTATCCACGCGCCCGGATTCATAAATTTGTATGCCAATGATTTAGCAAAATCATTATATGATATTCGTGGTTAGCTACCCCAAAAACCTCCTAGTACCGAGTGCACACTCTTTTTGTATCGAATTTGCATAAAATTCCTGGAGACGAGGTCCGTCTTAAGCACCAGTTGTTTCGAAGAACATCGCCATTATTATAATCGTATTTAGTTTTCGATAAAATTGTCATAACTCATTACTCGGAGTATCTAGTAAGAAAAAATCCAGAAGACTACGTAAACAGAAGGTATCCTAGGCACTAGGTACTTCGGAGATGATTTTCGATGCCATATTCGTTTTCAGCGACCCCAAAGGCTGCCGAAAGTACAATTTTTTTCGCCAAAACAACGAGTTCTTTTTGAGAGCCCCTTTAAGAATCAGTTTTTTGTATGCAGAAATGCAGTTTTTTAATATTACATGAACACCCAGGGTCACTAAGTTTATAATTTTTTTATAATAATTTTAAAACGACAATGTAATTTTTCAAAGCAAAGTGTGTACCTACTTAATATTCCTCATAGATGAGTTAATTTATCGAAAAAAATCGTTTTAGATTGCAAAGAAACTCGATAGATGGCGTTATATTGGTATTTCTAAATATGTAATACATAAAGATTATTTGGATTTGTATACGTTCGGATAAAAGTATTAAAATATGTTCGTTGAAAAACTGTAGACCGTCTTGAAAAACTGATAAAAATCGTGAAAATTCAGGAAAATCCTAAAAAATATTAAAAATTCAGAAATATTGTTGGAAATTATAAAAAAAAAAATTAAAATTGTGAAAATTGTTAGTAATCTTAAAAAATTGTTGAACATTATGAAAAATTTTTAGAAATTCTGACAAAATCTTAAAAAACGTTAAATAGTTTGTTGAAAGTTTGGAAAAACGTTGAAAATCATGAGGAGTTAATAAAAATCGTAAAAAAATGTTAACAATCTTGGAAATTTATTGAAAATAGTGAAAAAATGTCAAAAATCGCACAGGAATCGTAAAAAAACATAAAAATTTGAAATTCTTGATAATCTTGAAAAATGGTTAAAAAATTGTAAAAAATTATAAGAAATATTTGACAAACTTGAAAAATTGATAAAAATAGTTAAAAAAAAAATTGAAAATACTGGTAAATATCCTGAAAAATGTTAAAAATTGTAAAAACATTATTAAAAATTTTAAAAACTATAGTCAAATATCTAAAAAAAAAATAAAAAGAGAATAAAAAAATGGGGAGATTTGAAAAAACACATCAAACAGATAGAATCAAATTTATAGAATAATAGAAAAAAATTGCAAGCGAAACACTACTAACATACGTAATTATTCGAAAAAACAGAAAAAAAAAATAAACCGAAAATATATTAAATAAAAGAAAAATGTAGGTAATAAAAAAACAACTGAAAATTACTAAATTACAAACAAAACAAAAAAGGATAAACCTGGTAACAAAAAAACAAGATTTATTCGACAAGAAAAAGGCAAAATTTAGGAAATCGAAAAATCAACAAAAAATCGTAAAAATTGGGAAAAAGAATTTTATTTTTGCTAATCTATATTTTTACTTGTATAGAAAATATAAAGTTAACTCGCTAAAATCACATTAAAATTTATAAGTGTATTTTAGCATAACTTTCAATCCATCTAATTAGCTTTCTTATTCAACTAATACGATGTTTATCCAAACATATATAATTTAATTTAAAAACCATCCTGTATATTAGGAACCCATCAAAATTAATTTTTTCACAAATTCTCCGACTAGAACTAATTGCCCCAGAAAATTACATCGACGTTACCCAATTACTTACGGACGTTCGCGGGGATCAAATAAGCAATGAGAGGGGAGAAATGGGACTTTCAGGTGCCCCTTCCGTTGGGGTACAGCGAAAGTATTCATTCCCTATAAAAGCTCTTTAGGCGTTTTAGCAAGCATCCAGTCGGGCTTGTGGTTTAGAAAATAATACAAATAACATCATGAATCTCCTGGTGAGTGTTTATAGGGGGACAGTGATATTTATTTCGGATTTGTGGAGTGTTTTACCGGGGTGTTACGATTTATTTACGGTTTGATTGTGGTAGTGAAATAAATCAGTTATTTTAGGGTATCAATTTGTAAATAGTGGCACAATTCATATTTGAATTTTTAATGTGTTTTTTGAGATAGATAAATTCTTAATTATTATTATTTTTAAATACGGGTGCATTTTTTAAATTTATCGTTAGAGTTGTGTCACAGTAGAATATCAACAAATTTAATTTACATTAACTGTTAAAAAAGTCATTTTTAGGTGTTGCCTTTTGCACCATATGATTATTAAATTTTCATCCGTAATACAAAATTTTATTAATTTGAAAATCTTTTTATAAAAAGTTTGTTAATTTTAATTTTTTATGGCTCAAAATATTTTTTTACAATCATGATAATACCTTAAGAAATTTATTAAAAGATATTGTTTTATTGTACAAAAATTTTGTTTGTAAATTCACAATTCTGATTTTTTCGTTATAAATATGAAAGTTTCAAATAAATATGCTCTTCACTACTTAAATATTTATTAAAATAACTGATTTTAAGATAAACTATCGTTTGCATTTTTTCAAAATCGTTTTTCAATACTTAAATCTTTATTTTTTTGTGTATTTTAATTGTAAAAACAATACAAAAAAAATATATTAAAACAGGGGTTCTAAAATACGGTTAGCGGGCCAAATGCAGTCCGAAAGTCCTGTGAATTCGGCCCGCGATATTTTTATAAAAAAAATAGTAAAATAAATAATAAATAATAAAAAAAATAAAAAATAAGAAATAATTAAATGTATTTAATTTTATTAATTTAAATTATAATAAATTCAATATATTAATAAAATAAATAAAAAAAAATAAGAATAAGTTAAATGTATTTAAAACAAAAAATCTTGGTTACTGTTTTGATTTTATTAATTTAAATTATATTAAATTGAGTAGGTATATTAATTACACAAATAAAAATTTAAAAAAAATAAGAACAAGTTAATATATTTAAAAAAAAATCGTTGTTAATGTTTTGATTTTATTAATTTAAATTACATTAAAATATTAATAAAAAATAATTAAATAGACCTATTTAAAAAAATCGGCGTTACGGTTTATACTGGTTGTTTCGATTCTGTTTTTTAGCATGCAAATATTATAGTTAATAATATTAAATATTATATTAAATTGGTAATATTAAATTGGCGCGTTTAAGAAAATCTTTTGGAACCCCCCTGTATTAAAGGATCGGATCAGGAAAAATAAATACTTTTTTTTAAAGCTTTTTGATATTGTTAGTCCAGATGTCAAAATAAAACTAAAAAAATAGCTAAAAAAAAATATACAGAAGGAATCAAAAAAACGTAAAAGATACTGTGTCAAAATTTTTCCATGCTTTAACCTTGTTTTAACCTAATTAATCTAAAAAGGGACATATGTAGACTCTACTAGGGTAAAAAAGGTATTAATTTAAACCCAATTTAGCGTAGTTTAGCTTTTTCAAACTAATAAGGTTAAAACGGAAATTAGCTTAAACCCATTTGAACTTGGTAGAGCCTACATACGTTCGTTTTTAAACTAATCAGGTTAAAACGGGAACTAATTTAAACGCATTTCACCCTGGTTAGATTAGTTTAAACCCATTTTAGCTTGATACAGCCTACATACTTCCGTTTTTAAACTTATTAGGTTGAAACGAGGATTAGTTTAAACTCATTTCAACCTGGTAGAATCTACATACGTTCGTTATCAGACTCATTAGGTTAAAACGGGGATTAGTTTAAACCCATTTCTCCCTGGTAAAGTCTACATACGTTCGTTTTTAAACTAATCACGTTGGTACGGGGATTAATCTAAACCTAATTCACCTTAGTAGAGCCTACATATGTTCTTTTTCAAAATAATCAGGTTGAAACAGGGATTTGTTTAAATCTATTTCAACCTACTAGATGCTCTTAATTTCAAACTAATCAGGTTAAAACGGAGATTAGTTTAAATCCAATTTAGCCTGGTAGAGCCTCATTACGTTCGTTTTTAAACTAATCAGGTTAGTTTAAACTCATTTCAGCATACGTTCGTTATCAGATTAATTAGGTTGAAACGGGGATTAGTTTAAACATATTTTACCCTGGTAAAGTCTACAACATACGTTCGTTTTCAAACTAATCAAGTTAGTTTGTACCCATTACAGCCTGGTGGAGCCTATATACGTTCGATCTTAAACCAATCAGGTTCATACAGGAATTAATCTAAACCCATTACACCTTAGTAAAGCCTACATATTTTCTTTTTCAGAATAATCAGACTAAAACGGGGATTAGTTTAAACCCATTTTAACTTAGTAGAGGCTCTTAATTTCAAACGAATCAGGTTAAAACGATGATTAGTTTAAATTCAATTCAGCCTGATAGAGCCTAATTACGTCGTTTTTAAACTAAACAGGCTGGAACGGGGATTAGTTTAAACTCATTTCAGCCTAGTAGACGCTACATACGTTCGTTATCAGACTAATTGAGTTGAAACGGAGATTAGTTTAAACCCATTTCTCCATGGTAAAGTCTACATACGTTCGTTTTCAAACTAATCTAGTTAGTTTGTACCCATTTCAGCCTGATGGAGCCTATATACAATCGTTCTGAAACCAATAAGTTTCGTACGGGGATTAATCTAAACCTATTTCACCTTAATAGAGCCTACATATGTTCTTTTTCAAAATAATCAGGTTAAAACGGGGATTAGTTTAAACCCATTTCAACCTCGTAGATGCTTTTAATTTTAAACTAATCAGGTTAAAACGGAGATTATTTTATATCCAATTCAGTCTGGTAGAGCCTAATTACGTTCGTTTTTAAACTAATCAGGTTGGAACGGGGATGAGTTTAAACCCATTTCAGCCTGGTAGAGCGTACATACGTTTGTTTTGAGACTTATCACACCGAAACAGGGTTTAAACAAAGAAAAGTTTTGACTTAAGGTAAAAACAAACCCGAGAATGCGAAGGTACTTTTGTTCGTGGTATCAGATAAAAAATACAACAAAAATTAAGTTAAACCGAACTATATTCGACAGATACGAAAATTGCTTTGAAAATATTTTCACGTAGATATATTTTTTTGATATTGTTGCTTAATCGTTTTTTTTACGAAAGTATAAAACTGTTAATTTTATGTATCAAAAACTTTTCCTAGTTTAATACTTCGATTGAATTTTTAACTGTGATTCGTATCTATTATTTCCATGTCAACTTTCTATATTTTGAATATATTGTTGTTTTTGCTCTCCAACTTCAATGAACCTTGTTTGTAAAAGAAATTATCGTTCAGTAAACGTAAACATTATCTTCACGCATGTATGCTTAAAAAGAAATATACGGTCTTCAGTTGCCGTAACTAATACTTTGCCGTTGTACAATCATTAACAAGATGTTCTAATTTCACTTTCTCGAATAACGTTTATGGAAAAAAATTATACGGGCTTACCGTATGTCACTATTGCGGAGAAAATGTTAATATTATAATTAAAATTTTATTTTAAAATGCATAATATTGCAATTGTGTTAACGAATGCTTGACTAACGACCATGATGTGGTGAAATTGTGTTTATAAAATTATGTATTAAATAAGTATTTTTATATACCTACATAAAGAATCTGATGACTTAATTAAATATAAATAATGCTATTTTCTTACTAATTTCGTTAAAAAATATATCAAAATATAAGCTGTAGTTTGACCTTCATTAAGTAAAATAACAACCTTACAAATTGGTTGACAAGTTAAAAATTAAAATGAAAGAATGTGTATTATTTATTCCAATGATCCTTCAGTAATTTTATACCATCTCTGTAATGATTTTCCGAAAGCTCTGCAAAATAGTGTTCCACGGCTGCAATAGCTTTTTCATTCGATGAAAAACGTTTTCCACGAAGAGATTCTTTCAAGTTTCTGAAGAGGTAATAGTCGAAGGAAGTCAAATCTGGTGAATACGATAGGTGTTCAAGCAATTCATACTTTAATTTAATCAATTTAGCCATCTTCAACAATTTTTTGTGAACTCGTGCATTGTCTTGATAAAAAATTATTGTTTTCTTCTGTAAACCGAGTCTGTTTTCAAGATTTTTAAGATAACTAATCAGCAAAACTCCTTTTGCATCCCAAAAAACTGATTTAAAATATAGAGTACTTGCTCAAAGATTTTTGGTGTTTTTGCATTTTTTGGACGTCCACTATGTGGTTCATCTTTGAGGCTTGCACGACCAACCAATTGGCAAACAATTACTTTGCAGTTACAGATAATATTTTCTCCCTTTTCATCTGCATGTTCCACTGTCCACTTAACCCATTTTACAAAGATGGTACCTCAGTGGACAATTTCCTATGAGAGTTCCTGTAATTACTCCAAGTTCAGGTATTGAAGCTCTAAGAATAATTAAGAGTAGCACAGTGAAGACCGTATTAACCTTTTTAGTTATCTTTACTATGGAGTGAGATTTTTTTCACAATTTCGAACTTCATTTATGATGTGACATTTGGAGATATCCACGTCCAGGTTCGATAAAAGGATTATTAACTCTTTTTTTTTACAACTTCGTTTCCAACTTTACCTGTATTGAATGGTATTCACAGCAGTCACTTTATTGTTTTAAGACAGTTACTTAAGAGTCAGTTTTCAGTTCCAGGCTCTTTTGAACTTGAACGTGTTAGATGGTAAAGCCTTCAAACTAGCTTGACAATCAGAGGCTCTTAATCACAGTCTATTGCTAATAGCTCCACTTAGAAGATCGTGTTTACCAGAGCTATTGAGAGAATAACATCAGGACCGTTGACTTCTAATCCTACTACTTTTGGTGGTTTAGACCTGTCAGTTCAATAAGTAAGGGCTCCTTTTCCAAGTTGAGTGTGTGCTCGAAATCCCATTTATTAACTTTTGTTGCTTGTCTTTGATATGAAGTGCACTGAGTTCCTTTTCATAATTTCCAACTTCATTCATGATTTGGCATTTCGAGCTGCTACAGAAAGCTTCAGGTCCGATAAATGGTACTTCTTTTGCAAAATTCTCAGCAACCTCGTTTTCGCGAATACCATAAAGCAACCACAACAAGTGTTATATAGTTAAAAAAATCTAGGTATAGATCTATTTCATTGAAGTGTATTGAACATATATTTCTTAATTTCATGATACGTTACGTGATTGCATTTTCCTCAATAAAGTATATTATTAAGCTTGATACACTTCAATTATTAATTGGTTTGTTTATGTTTCGGTCGATATTTTAGAAATTATTTCTCTAAGCAAATTATGATTTGTAAATTTTTATTTAGATAAAGATTTTAATTTGTATGTTTCACTTTTCTATTTTTTTTATAATTCTATCGTTCCTATGATTTAACACAATTCTTGGAAAATTCTATAGACTTGTGTTTGTGTTGATTATGGTTTTGTTTGTTTAGTTGGTTGTGTTCTACTATACAGGTCAACAAAAAAGTTGTCTGTACTTTATATACGACACATGCTTTCCGAAGCAATTTTGACTCATAAAAACGAATTTTAAGCACGAGTCGGCTATTTTTCTTACCTCATTTTCCCTCCTGTTTTCAGGAAACTCCAGAAGTTTAACAAAAGTCAAATTTGTACATTCGGTATATTGTTTTCGAGATGTCAACACGTTTCTGCTATCTACATTTGTCTATCTCTTCTTAATCTTCATGAAAATCTTCAATAAAATGAAGAATTTTGTGAACTAGTGGAATCATTACAGATGCAGTTTTTCTTGTATTTGTTGGTCTTTAGCTTCTATCTGCTTTTAGGATCACTCTGTCTCTTCTTTACAAATCCATTAAAAGTAAAGTTGCCTTCTGAGCACGTATTCGACTTCAGATTTGGTACACATCACCCTCCATTCTTCAGAAATATGCTGAAATCCTTCAGTAAAATCAGGAATTTTAATACTGATTCGATCTGTACACGCGACACACAGTTTTTAATGTATTTTAGTGTGCTAAACACAAATCTCCTTACTGATCGATCTCTTCCTAGTCTTCATATGAATCTTAAAAATGAAGACTTTCAAAGTCCGATTGAATCTGTTTATGTGATTCGTAGTTTTCGATGTATTCTTTGGTTTGAATACGTTTTATCTACCAGAATTGCATCTTTTTCTCACACGCTTTAGGAAACTGCTTAACAATATCATTAAAATGAAAATTTTTGAAGACTACTGAAATTATTACATGCGATATGTAGTTTTTGTTGTATTTGCTCGTCTTTTCTTTACCAACCCATTGAAAATGAAGACTTTTGAGGTTTGGTCCAATTGTAGATTCCAAAAATGTTTCAAATGTTTTTCGAAGTAATTTTGCCTCCTGAACACTTATCCGTCTTCAGATTTGATCCATCACCCTTGATTCTTTAGAAATATGCTTTAGTAAAATAAAGACTTTTAACAAAAGTCCTGACGAACATTTCTTAAGAGTAAAAAAATATGGTGTCACATAAACAGATTCGAACAATCCTCAAGGCCTTAATTCTTCTGAAGGTTTACAGCAGTTTGCTAAAGACTAAAGGCTGATAGATCTTTTGAAGAACTTCTGAAATTGTTCTGAAGACAGGAGAGGTATGGAAAAAATGAGAGCAAAAATTGTACTCAAGATGTAAAAATACATCAAAAACTATATGACCCAAGTACAGATTGGACCTGTCAAAAAAATCCTAATGCGTATTTCTTAAGACTGAAAGAAAGTGGAGCATTGCTAATAACGTAAACGTTTTGAGTGCAGAAATAGATTCGACCAATCCTCAACGTCTTTATTTTTTGCTGAAGACTGAAAGCTGATGGACCAAAGCTGACTCAAGAAATTCTTTAGTCTTCTGGAGGTCTTTCTGAAGACAGGAGAAATATGGAAAGAATGATAGCAAAATCGTACTCAGGATGCAAATATACTTTAAAAACTATATGACGCCTGTTTAGATTCGATCTGTCACAAAAGTCCTAGTGCATATTTCTGAAAGAAGATGGTGCGCAAACGTTTTGAGTTCGCGAAAATACATCGTGTCGTTTAAACAGATTCGACCATTCCTCAAAGTCTTCATTTTTTTGAAAATTTTCAGCAATTTCTTGAAGACTGTAAAGACTAAAGAATGAAGGACCAAAACTAGACCTATTCAGGAAACAAAATTGCTTCGGAAAACAACTGTAGCGAGTAAAGTACAGTCATGTGTTATTAGAATGAAGCTTTATTTTGTTGAAGGAAAAGATTTCCTAACAATTTTTTCCTTACATGTTGATAAACGTACTACACACAGAAGTAGGTACCAAACTTGTACCCTCATCGTAATAATATAATTGCAAACGGTTATAGTAATACGTAGTTTCTTCTATTTCATAATAAAATGACAGCATGTTCAAATCAAGATATGCATCGTAAAATTTCCTTTATTTTAAAATAATTTATTACTTACTTTCTAAAACAAAACACATCCGTTACAAATTAAGTAAATAAAATTTATTTTTATGCTACTTTATAGATACTTTAATTGGCATACCTAGTTCGTGATGTGTTCATTACAATTGCATAACACGATAGCACATTTTTTCCTTTCTTGAGCGATCTTCGAACGGAAGAACTACATCTACATATGTCGGTAGATAAATAAGTATTTTTCATTACTTTCACTGAATTCTTCACATCACGTAATCAATAGATCAATATATGACAACCGATCAGCGATCGATAAAAGGAAGTATAAAAAAACTGTAATTATCGATGTCCTAATAAATCGATTCTAATTATATCAGCCGTTTCTCATCAATCAGAGTCTATTCGCAATCGACATGGAGTAATAAAACAATTTTTTTAAAAAAGTTACAGTACGGGTGGCTCAAACAAAATATTTAACTGAAAATGTTGGTAATTTAAGATTTTTACGTATAGCCATCTGTATTAAGGAAATATAATCATAGTTGACCCTTATTATAGTCGTTCCAATGGCAGTTTACCATCGTTGGCTTTTTAATCCAATTAAAGCCAATGCCGACCATTGGCGTGGAAATGAAGAAAAAGGGCAAGTTCATCAAACGCATATTTCGAGAAAAATCATATCATTGTTAAATTTTAGCATCGCGGTGTTGCCATTAGCAAACACGATATCGGACGCTCTAGGTGTTAGTGTATGTACTGATACAGTCTGAACCAAAAGATTTATTACTCCGTGGATAATACCTTTCGAAATATCGAATCATTTTAAACCATCAACTAAGTTAAAATGTGGATAATACGCAATTTATAATAAGTAGTAAACTAATGCTGGATTATAGCAATATTTTGTAGAAATACATTTAGTGTATGGTAAACTTGCTCTAGCTGAGCAAACGTGCCGAAAGTGGTTTGCAAAGAACGACCTGGCTAGCCGAAAAAAATTGAAGATAAAGATTTAAAGGCATTTCTCAATGAAGACTCAAGTCAAACACTATTAGAACAGAAAGAATGACATTGGTTCCCATATTAATTGAAACCAAAGGGCATTGAGAGGCGTTTTTTAACTAGGAACTGTTGATTCAACAGAAGAAAATACACTACTAAAGCATCTGCTGAAGATCATAGTGGAAGTGTATGGTGAATTTGCTCTAGCTGAAGATAAAGATTTGAAGGCATTTCTTAATGAAGACTTAAGTCAAACACTTCAGAATTGTCTACACTATTATGAGTTGACGTATCAATGGTAGGAAAATGTCTTAAAAGTTTAGGCATGATCCAGAAAGAATGACATTGGTTCCCGTATTAATTGAAACCAAAGGGCATTGAGAAGCGTTTTTTGACTAGGAACAGTTGATTCAACAGAAGAAAATACACTACTAAAGCATCCGCTGAAGCTCATAGTGGAAGTGTATGGTAAATTTGTTCTACCTGAAGATAAAGATTTGAAGTCATTTCTTAATGAAGACTCCAGTCAAACACTTCAAGAATTGTCTACACTATTGGGAGTTGATTTATGAACATCAGGAAAAAGTGTTAAACGTTTGAGCATGATCCAGAAGGAATGACATTGGTTCCCATATTAATTGAAACCAAAGGGCATTGAGAGGCGTTTTTTGACTTGGAACTGCTGCTTTAAAATAAAAATTAAACTACTAGTGCATCTGCTGAATCTCATAGTGGAAGTGTATGGTGAACTTGCTCTAGCTGAGCAAACGTGTCGAAATTGGTTTGCAAAAAGCGACCTGACCAGCCGAAAAAATTTGAAGATAAAGATTTGAAGGCACGTATCATTGAAAACTCAAGTCAAACACTTTAAGAATTTTCTTCACTATTGGGAGTTGATTTATCAACGGTAGGAAAACGTCTTAAAAGTTTGGATTGATTTAGAAGAAAGGACACTGGGTCCCATATAAATTAAAACCAAGGGGCAATTAGAGGCGTTTTTTGACTTGGAAACAATGCTTTAATAAAAGAAAAGAAACTACTTTTACATCTGCTTTCAATTGTTCTTAATGTTCAATATATCTATATTTCTTTAAAAATTTTGAATAACTGTTTATTTTTTATTTTTATTTTTTGGAAATCATGTTACAGTAATGAAATTTCATTTGGTAACAATGCGTCCAAAATTTGCTCATTGGGAAGTTCAATCCTAAAGGATTACTCAATCTTAAAGTTTTTATTCTTCCAGGGTTATTCAGCGTTCTGCGCACTTCTATTGTTGGCGAGCGCTGAAGAAAAGAAAGACAAACCAGCCACAGACACGAAATCAGCAGAGTCTCAAACCAAAGAAAAACGAGGTTTGGATCTGGGATACGGTGGTGGTGAACACTTCGGTGGAGGAGGAGGTGATTATGGTGGTGGACATGATTTAGGAGGTGGACATGACTTCGGAGGAGGACAGGACTTCGGAGGACACGAAGGTGGTGGTGGTGGTAAGTTCACTGTGAACTATATGGTATATAATTACAAAAATAACATATAAAGATGCCTAGACTGTTTTCTCTTTAATTCTTTATAAAGCAATGACACACTATTTTAAGAAAAAACATTTTTTTAAATAGTTTATATTAAATCTCTAATAACGTTTAGATGGATTTATTAGAGAATGTTAATTTTTCAGAAAATACACCTAGGTAATATGTTTTATAATTTTTACAACAATTTGCACTTGACATAAATACAAGGGCACACACTTATTCAAAATTTGAAAACACTACACATTTTTTCTGTTTTTCTCTAGCATATTGGTCACAACCAGCTTGGCAACCTTCTTACCAAGGTACATATAAACACAAGATATTTTTAAAATTAACATTAATCATTTCAACGCATTTAAAATTAACTCATTCATCCCTATCTTGAAAAAAATGCCTGAAGCTCTAAAACTGTTAATATGATTTTTATAAACATAGCTAAGACCCAGACACACCGTTATGAACAAGGGTTTAATTCATTTACGAGCTAAGGTGCAGACCTAGCTATAAGAATCACTGAGACGAACAAGGTTTTCAGTTAAAAAAAATCAGACACTCTGACTTAACTAAGAACCACTGCAATGTGCTCAAATCGGTTTATTCATTCAGGAGTTACGGTGTCACAGACAGACACACAGACGTAGCTAAGAACAACCGCAATGAACGAAGCTTTCGATTAAGTAAACTGCACTGAAATCGGTTCATTCATTCAGGTGCATTGGAGCAAGAGTCATATATACAGACAT